>CM076848.1:71094178-71694178 GCA_039519185.1 Astragalus membranaceus
GCGCTGCCAATTGATTTAGCCCGTACATGAATGAGTAGCGCTCCCAACCAAGCGCTGCCCATTCTTAAATTTTTTGCAGATTGAGTAGCGCTTTTCTGGCAAGCGCTGCTTATGTGTGCGACTAATTTCAACAATTCTGGCGTAGTGTATGTATGTTTATAGCATTTTGCACTCTCCTCCTGAGGTCGTTGGAGTGGTGACATGACATCCTTAGAGGAAATGAATGTTGCACACTTGCAAATCTATGGTTATGCGCTGATGGATACCATTATTGGTTCTAAAGGAATTCGCGTGCATACCTGATAGATACCTGAGCCAACAACCTTCATTGGCGCTGCTGCTTCACATATATATTTTTTGGTACAAAAAAATTTAGATTAGGGCAAGGACCGACCCCATGCAAGGCCAAGCCAACACAGCAACCTCATTGAGGATTTCCACTGGTAATTACGGTGTCGCCTACCCCCTCCTGAAGCGCAATTCCGCTAGATTGGTACCTAACACATGGGGAAGCCGGGAATCGAACCCGGGACCTGGCTTGCAGATCACCGAGAACGAACCAGCTGGTCCACCCCACGGGGGGGTGCTGCTTCACATATATGATATTGCGTAATAATCCATTTTTTTTTATTTTTACATTTAATAAATATTTTAAGTTGTTATTTATAGCAATAATGGTCCAAAGAATTCAAGAAATTCTCGCCCGACAATTAGAGTAGTAAAAGGCATCTCAATCGTTTTCCGGTTTTTCAGTTTGACAAAAATTGTCCTTCCAATTTTTTTGACGAATTAAGTCCTCTTAAATTTATGAGGACAAAATTCGCGAAAAGAAAATTAGGAGACCATTTAAAAAAAACTCGGGGATAAGAAGCCCAATTTAGTATAAACAAATTGATTCTTTAACTTAAATAAAATAAAAATAGATAATTAAATAGTAGTAATGTATATTAAAAATTATAAAATTTGAGTTTTTTAGTTTTAGTCGCTCAAAATTTTTGGTCACAGATTATTTTCATCAGTTTTAGTCTCCCATGGTTTTTAATAGCGCTTCATAAATTTTATCAGCGTTTTTTAAAATATTTTTTACCGCTTTGAAGCGTTATTATAAGTCACGAGAGACTAAAATTGATGGGAAATGTAACACCACGGTATTTTTACCTAAATCATCAGAGATAATATTTCCTGCTTAGACACTGAATATCACTATAAATTTTCGCTGAATATAAACCAACAGTCTTATTTACAAACAAGACGATACGGTTCTCAGACCATAAACCATCAGCAGTTATAGTGTTCAGTATCATACAAGAAAGCGGAAGAAAGATATAACACTAAAAACATAATGTCGTGATACATAGATAACAAGGGAAAACATAAACTTAAGCATAAAGCTAAGTCTTCAGCCACCATCCGAGTGCCACCTACTCGTGCCTCCTAGATTTCCACTTTCCCTGCTTCTCTGTAAAACAACAACATATAAACAGTGAGATACAATCTCAGTGAGTTCTACCGAGACCCCTACTAGCACTCTCGGTCCTTTTAAAACATTTTTAAGATTTGACACGACTCCGACCGCAATCCACTTACTAATCCCGGTGAATCATACAATAAGGCTTCGACCTAGTAAGACACCGACCGCAATCCACTTGCTTTTTCCAATGAACTAGCATCCTAGGCCTTTCTACGTACCACCAGCCGCAATCCACTTGCATCTTCTGGTGAACATAGTACAATAATTTTTAACACAACACCGGCCGCAATCCCATTGCATCTTCCGGCAAACCCCAATACCAATAGTGTTTCTTAATGGCACGAAGCCTAGGGTAAGGGTTCATGACTACCCCGCCTAGTATGTCAACATGGGTCATCACCCAAACTCGATATAATATATATATATCTACAATAATATGAACTCAAGGTTCATTTACCTCAAACCAATAATTGAACATTACAAGTTAAGTCCACATTCACTCTCGCATACTAATTCGTCCCTTTTCAACACAATTTACGACTCCAAAAACAGTTCATTTTACCTTAAGAATAGAATATTCAGTTAGGCCTCTGAATAAGCTCTCCAACGCATCTTAGAACACCCCAATCGGGTTCCCGGATCAAAAGTTATCGCGAAAACAAAATCAGCATACAGATGCTGAAAATCAGCAAACCGTCGCGACGCGATACGAAACCGTCGCGACGCGAAAACAGTCAGAAATATTTTCGTTGCAAAAATGAATCTTGGTCGCGACGCGATGGAGGGAGGTCGCGACGCGATGGAGACCTGATGCTGCAGAATTTTGGCGGTTTCGCGCGAAAACCGCTATTCCGCTCAATTCCGGTTCTCGTTCCGATCAAAAACAAATTTGACAACCAATACAATAGACCCAATACAAACCACACAATCAATCAATCCAATCAAAAACTCAATCAAAACGGATTTTACCAAAATACGACATATTCCGAAATAACGGTTTTTAAGTCAAAATCTTTCGAAATCAAATCACGTGAAATTCATTGTAAAACGAAAACATCCTAAGCGTGAGTAAAACTCACCCTTGAAGCGAGAGCCGATACCGGGCCGAAATCACCGAGACTTCAAAATCTCCACATAACCACACAAACAATCCCCGCATAAACTTACACGCTCCGACGACACCCAAATCCGCTTCCAATCTTTCCGCTTGATCCCGAGACATCTTTTTGACCGAAATACCGAATTCCTCAAAATCCCGCCGTTCGAACCCTAATCACCAATCCGCTTCAAACTTCGATTCGAGCTCCAATTCGCGTTCAATCCTCCTTAGCTTCGTTCCTAATCATTCATAAATCATCAATCGTTAAGAATCACTATTCATCATCCCTAACCTCTTGAATCACTATTCACCCATAATCCCAAAATCTTGATTCTCTAAAATTAACGAAAACTTTAGCGATTTGAGTTACCCAATCAACAATCTAACCCTTAAGGAGAACTAATCGATAATCTTCCATTTGAGCTACAAACCTCAAACATCCCATTTTTCTCTTAAAATTCGAATTGCTCAAAATAGGGGAAAAATGGATGAGAAGTTTACCAAGCTTATGGGAAGCATCCATGGAGGTGAGGTGATGATGATGCTTGATTTTTGGTGAGTTGGGCCTTACCCTTCTTCTTCCTTCTCTTCTTCTTTCTTCTTCTTTCCTCTTCTTTCTTTTCTCCTTTCATCCCTCTGTTTCTCTTCTCTCTCTCGCGTACCTTTCTTTCTTTTCTTTCTTTTTAATTCTCTCTCTCACACACACACACACACACACACACACACACACACATATATATTTATTAATATATAAGTGGTAACGTGGTCCAATTTCCATATTGATCTAAATCTCTTATTTCGATTCCAAAACTTCCTTGACTCGTATTATCCGGTTAACGATCCGATGACAACCAATAAATAATTTTTGCACTAAATAAACTTACCAGTTAAGTACTAAATTAATTTAATTGGGTTAACACCCAAATAATTCTACTAATTATTTTGAGGATGTTACATTCTCCCCAACTTGAAAGAATTTTGTCCTCAAAATTTCGTTAAGTCTTTCGTCCGATTAACCGAGAATTGACATTCTCAGAAAGGTCTTAAGTTGGTGAAACACAATCTTGAATTAACGAAATGAGTGTAGAAAATCTTCCCAAAATGGCCCGTCAATCATTAAGTATGTTCGACTACTACCCTTGAACTCTTCTAAGATTATAGTCCGAACTCTCTTATTACGAATCGACACGAGAAACTCCTCTTTCGCCTACATAGGCTTGGCATCGCATTTAAGAACACTTCTGAAGCTTCATTCCAATTATCCTTGCTTGCGCCCCAACTTTGATTAATCTAAATCAAAGGGTCTAATACAAGACGCTTGATAGAAATATATTTTGAAAGTGAGATCCACAAACTGGTACTCCTCGGTAGAGGTAAAAACAAACACGATTTCCCCGAAGGGTGTAAACACGTTCTCAACAAATCTTCTAAAATCTATAACAGTTCTCATACACATTAAAAAAATGTGACGGAAAAGTCATCTGTGAAACTTCTTGACTCGCCCCCAAGATTTCGAGATAAAACTTTTCAAAGGATGGAAAGAGAGTTTTACTAAAAACTTTGACCATAATGTAGAAATAGACCGTGGGAACATCAATTAATTTCGAAAGCAATGAAAATCACCTCAGTTGTTCTCAAAACAACTATCAAACAGAACTCAGAACCCTTCTTCCTTTATTGTAACTTTCCTCACAACATATTTATCTACGACGCACCCAATTCCTTTCCAAATTAGCCAATAGCGTTGAGTTTCCCCTCAACATAAGTACGCCTCCTATGATTTTCCTCAATCAGATTTTTTTTTCGCCTCTTGATTCGTTCCCAAAATTAACTTTAGCATGCGGGTTGTCACAAAATGATTTTTCAAAACTACCATACCGCACGCCAATCTTCATTTCAGTCACTTGCAAGCAGATCCATCAATTAATCTTTTGGTGCTTATTCGCAATGTGAAAAACAGTCAACAGTCACCTCACTTTCATATTCGTATTCACGTTTGACTTGTCAAACGGAATCACATAATACTATCTGATTGTTAACCTTCGCAAGCGAAAGGTTAACACCAAAACCTTGCCACTAAAGTGGAAACTTATGGATATACCCCAACTTAGATCTAAAAGACTCTAACAATTCCATTTCTTGCATCATTAACTCTGCCATGTGAATGGATTTCCTACTCAGCGCATCAGCTACAACATTGGCCTTTCCTAGATGATACTTCAACTCGAAGTCATAATCGTTCAGAAATTCTACCCATCTTCTTTGCTTGTTATCGGTTCTTTCTGATCAAACAGATACTTTAAACTCTTGTGATCACTAAAGATTTCAAAACGAGACCCATACAGGCAATGTCTCCAAATCTTCGGTGCATACACAATAGCTGCCAACTCCAAATCATAAGTGGGATAATTCTCCTCATGGATCTTCAACTGTCTGGACGCATAAGCTACCACTTGATGATTCTGCATGACAACACATCCCAAACCCTTTCCAGAAGCGTCACCGAAAATTTGAAATTCCAATGATGGACCCAGAAGAATCAGGATTGGAGCAGAAGTCAAAGTCTTCAACTCTTGAAAATATTCTTCACAATCGGCATCCCACGTAAACGGATGACCCTACGAGTTAACCGAGTAAGTGGAAGAACTAGTTGTGAGAACCTTTGAACAAATCTCCTATAGTAACCAGCTAGACCCAAGAAACTTCTGATCTTTGTGACTGTTGTTGGTCGCTCCCAATTTAACACAACTTCCACTTTACTGGGATCCACAGCAACTCCCGATTGGGAAATCACATGTCCCAAACACTTTACCTCAGGCATCCAGAAATCACACTTCGAGGGTTTTGCGTACAACTTCATTTCTCGGAGTACATTCAGAACAATGCGGAGATGTTGAGCATGCTCCTCAATGGTCTTCGAGTACACTAAGATATCATCGATGAAAACGACTACAAACTGATCCAGGTACGTATGAAAAACTCGGTTCATGTAATACATGAATACCGCCGGAGCATTAGTCAAACCGAAGGGCATCACTACGAACTCGTAATGTCCATACCTAGTCTGGAAAGCTGTCTTCAGAATATCTAAGGCTCTAACTTTTAATTGATGATAACCTGACCTCAGATCAATTTTTGAAAACACCACGGCACCTCGAAGTTGATCCAGCAATTCGTGTATCCTTGGCAAAGGATATTTGTTCTTGATCTTCACTTTGTTGAGTTGTCGATAATCAAGGCACAATCTCATGCTACCATTTTTCCTTTCGACTAACCACACCAGAGCACTCCTTAGAGAAGCACTCGGTCGAATGAATTTCTTTAACATCGACACTTCAAGTTGAGACTCCATTTCCTTTATTTCGAAAGAAACATTCAATAAGAAACAATAGATATTGATCCCGTGCCAGGAACCAACTCTACAGTAAACTCTACCTCTCGCTCTGGAGGTTCAGAAGAAACTTCATCGTGAAAAACATCTAGAAATTCTTTCACAACTAGAATAGATGACAAATCTAAACCAGTTTCAATGGATGCAGATAACATAATAACATAGGCTTCTGCACCTTGGAATAATGGCTGGCTTGCTGAGGTGAAAGAGATAACTGCTTCAGAATTTGTCTTTGTCAATTCAACAGATTCAGAGGCAAGACTGATGGTCCGATTGGCACAGTCGATTGTAAGGTGATTTGCAGTTATCCAATTCATACCCAAAACGATGTCCATACTCCTCATAGGCAAGCAAATAAATTCCACAACAAAATTTCTGTCCCCTACTGAAAACTGATCTCATACCCCTCAGTAAATTGTCTGCAGTTGTAACTGTCTGAGCATCCAGAGTGTTGACTCGTCCTTGTCTTAAAGTTGCTTGTAAGTCCTTGGAACTCTTCCTTGCAGGGCACTTATTTGTATAATGACTCTCTTCATTACTATAATAGTACTGATTGATCTTTTCTGACAATCACCTTTGCGATGCCTTCCGCATCTCCTACAACTTCTAAACTGTGATGCTTTCCACATTTAGAACATCTTCTGACCTTTGAAGAATCGTAAAATTGTACCTGCTTTTCCTTTGATTAAATTATTTTTGGACTTTGCATTCCGAGTTGGTAATTCAACTACCTTCTTTCCTCTCCAGTACTCTCTTTGAGATCACCCTCGGCGACATAGGCTGATTGCACTAAGGCAACATAATTGGTAATAGTATAAGAACTGAGACCCTAAGTCATAAAAGCACTTATGCCCCTCTTATACATCAGCATCTTCCATTCCTCATTCGGAGCATACTTTACCACTTGGTAAAACTGAGACAACTTCTCAAACTTAGCGATGTATTCTTCCACTGTCATGTCACCTTTCCTGAGGATGCACCGGTTGGAGATTCCGGTTTTTGGTCGAGGACTGCGTCTTGATCATCCTGGTATAATTCCGCTTATGATGCACTAAGTATTAAATTGATCAGGATCAATGTCTCTTAGCATCACAAGTGTAATTACAACAAGGACTAACAAGGAATCGACTCAACCCTAAACTAAGTCCGACTAGGTCGAACTGCTCTGATACCAACTGTAACACCCCGGTATTTTTATCAAGTAAAAATACCCAAGTGCACCAAACCTAAATCATCAGAGATAGTATTTCCTGCTTAGACACTGAATATCACTATAAATTTTTGCTGAATATAAACCAATAGTCTTATTTACAAACAAGATGATACGGTTCTCAGACCATAAACCATCAGCAGCTATAGTGTTCAGTATCATACAAGAAAGCGGGAGAAAGATATAACACTAAAAACATAATGTCGTGATACATAGATAACAAGGGAAAACATAAACTTAATCATAAAGCTAAGTCTTCAGCCACCATCCGAGTGCCACCTACTCGTGCCTCCTGGATTTCCACTTTCCCTGCTTCTCTGTAAAACAACAACATATAAACAGTGAGATACAATCTCAGTGAGTTCTACCGAGACCCCTACTAGCACTCTCGGTCCTTTTAAAACATTTTAAAGATTTGACACGACACCGACCGCAATCCACTTGCTAATCCTGGTGAATCATACAATAAGGCTTCGACCTAGTAAGACACCGACCGCAATCCACTTGCTTTTCCCGATGAACTAGCATCCTAGACCTTTCTACGTACCACCAGCCGCAATCCACTTGCATCTTCTGGTGAACATAGTACAATAACTTTTAACACAACACCGGCCGCAATCCCATTGCATCTTCCGGTGAACCCCAATACCAATAGTGTTTCCTAATGGCACGAAGCCTAGGTTAAGGGTTCATGACTACCTGTTTACCGTGATTTTTGGTAAACACCGCTAGTTACACGTGTGTGTTGCTTGCGAGATCAACTAGAAACATCTCAGAACATTTGTGAATTAAAGTTTTATTAAAGTTTATTGATGTTTATGATGATAACTGTTTTAATGGAATAAAACGATGAAGAAATGCATGTGTTTAAGAAGAAATGCAGAAATGCAATGAATTGTAATAAAGTGCAGAAAGTGTAAATAAAGGAAAGGAAATCGAAAGACAGTAAATTGCAGGAATTCGTAAAGAAGAACCAGTAAACTGCAGGAATCTTTAAAGAAATAGTAAATAGATTGCTGAATTTAAGAGGTTTGGTACGCAGATCACATACATTGTTCTTCAGTAACTCGTTTTTCTCTTATGCGGAAGTATGAGTGTTTTCTGAACGTTTGTATAGAATGAATTGCGACCTTTAACTCTACGAGAAAACTCCTATTTATAATAAAAGAGAAACAATAACCGCTCAGCGGTTTTTCTAAATAAAATAACTGCTATTTCGACTAGATAACTGCCCCATCTTTCGACCACATTGTTGCTGTCCTTTTCTACCAGCACTCTTTTGACTTAACCTGCTTTCTAGATATTGTTCAACTTGCTGATTCTTCCTGTACACAGCTTCTCATTGTCGAAAAATCAAGCCTTCTTCCTGAATACACCGAGTCAAACCTTGTTGACATGTAAATGCCCACGTTTTCGACAACAACACTGCTCTGTCTTCGACTAAACTCTTTGACGTCTTTCTCGTCGAAAACTTTGTCTTTAAACTCTCAGTTTCATTAAGCTTTAGGCATAGTCGAAATTACTCTTCACAACACCTTTCTCAATGTCAAATATCAACATCTTTTCTTTAAAATGACAAGTCAGCATTATTGACTGCATTTAATTGAGCCTGTCGAAAATGCAGGCTAACAAATTACCCCCTAAAAAGACGTTTTCGACTGAATTCTTGAATGAAGATAGAAAATGACTTTTTGAAATTTCTTTCGACTATCCCATGAAATCTTATGTTATCATTTCATATCTTTTCTCAGAATATGAGGGGACGTCTCTGGGAAAAAAATATAGCTTGCTGGCGCCTTCTTCCAATGAGAGTGCGCCACGTACGCAAAGTTAACTGTTGAGATTTTCCACAATCCCACGTTTCCCACTAAAGCCATGATTACCAACATATTTTATTCTTTTTTTATTTATTAAAAACGTGGTAAAACGGCTATAAAAAGAAGCTGTACCCTTTCATTTCTCTTTTGTAGAGTCTTCATCTTCTTCTTCTTCTCTGCGAACCTCCATTAAACCTTCTTCTGCGAGTATTGTGTTTTCTTCTTCTTCTTCATTTCACGAAACAAACAAACACTACGAAGTGCTTCTATTTCTCCATTAGCTTTCTGTTTCTAACAATGGCGTCTTCTTCCACCATAAAACCTCATACTGTAACCTCTGAGAAGAAAACCCTTATTTCTCCTGTACCCACAAATTTTCTCAGTGGTGGACAGAGTATCTCACCAGGAAGTTGACTGGTGTCGAAGAGGCTACTCTATTGGTCAAACTAATATCTGCTTTTCCTTCTTCGCAGAAAAAGAAGACCAAGTCGAAAGGTATACATATTTAAGAAATTCGAGCATTTCAACAATACTTCGAAACTGTATATGATCCAACTAATCTTCGTCGAACTGTTTCTCAAGCTGCAAAGGTTTTTAAACAAAAAATCCTTGATAAAATTCCAACTATGATTTTTCCACCTTATGTACCCGATAAATACTTTTTTGCTTTAACACAAAACAAAATTAAATTTCCACCTTTACCAACCAGTGAACTGGCTCTGGCATTTTGGTCACCCATTCCAAAATGGTTTGTATGTGGTTCGACTAAGGCGCTATTCAATTTTTTGAATAAAACAGCTGAGAAAGTAATTTCGACTAAGCAGGACATATACATTTTTGAGGGCCATCTTCATTTAGATATTCAACATATTCGAATCTTGTCCTCCATTAGAGAAGGTGATTCACAAGACTTCTTAGGAAAAATAAATTTCTCTTTTGTGTATTTTGTATTAACACTTGTTTGTCGAATATTTGTAGCTGTTCCTATCACATCGTCTTCGACAGATGGTGCAGCAATGAAGAAGAAGAAAAAAGACGTTGAAGCTTCGTCTACAACAAAACAACCTCTTCAAGAAGAAAAACAAAAAGTGAGTACCTCTTTATTTACTCTTTGTATCGTCTCATTATACTCTTCGACTGATCAGTTATCTGTTTTGCAGAGTCGAAAAAGAACAAGTAGTTCCTTAACTTCCAATCCAAAAAAAACAAGAATAGTTAAACCAAGAGTTGTGAGCGATTCAGAGGTCGAAACTCTCAAAATCTTGCCTATTTATATTTACTCTCTTTTTCCTGCTTATGCTTATATGATTGTTGCGTTTTTCAGTCTGGTGAGACACCACTACTCAGGACTAAGCCTGTCAAGGTTCAAGTTCCTGAAGCAGAAAGAGAGAGAAAGACAAAACATTCTCAAGATGCCTCTAAAACTGTTTCTCAGCAAGCTTCTGTCGAAAGACAGCAAAAAGAAGAAAAAGCTCCAAGAAGGCTTATCAAGAAAATCAAGAGTGCACACTCTTTAGTCGAAAACATCAAAGCTAAGGTGATTGATTGAAGCTTATATCTTTTCCAAAAAATTTATTTATCTGTGATAATACTCACTTTGCTTCATTTTTTAGGGAACTGAAACTGTTAACCCTGAAATCCCAACAAAGTAGGTTACGCCTACCTCCACTCACTCCGCTTCAAAAATACTTATTGTTGGAGAAGGTGTCGAAGAAAAAGAGCAAACACCTGTTTTCGAAGCTACACTGCCGGTCAAAACAACTCCTCTTGCAAGCTGCAAAGGAAGTTTCTGATTATGGCCCAGAGCATGCTGCTATGGACGTCGATGAAAGCCCTGATGCTGGCCAAAGTGGAGCTGAGATCAGCATATCTTCTTCTCCAAACATGGAAGAACAAAAGTACAACGAGGAGGAGGGTGAAGACGACGGTAACAATGAAGGGAAAAGTGAATCCCTTGAGGCAGCTAATCCTCCACTGATGTGAATCTAATTGATTCCATAACAAATAAAGGATCTAACCAAGTGATTTCTTGAATCAAATAAGACTAAAAGATAAAGGGGAAAAGAAACATACAAATGGGATTAGGCAAGAAGACGGAGAAATCGCCACATCCAAGAGGATGATAAGATCAAGGTGGAATCACCACAAGAGTAAGAGGCTCTTGATAAGACTCAAATTTGGTTCTAAGAAGAACCCTAGAGAAGCACTCTCTATTCTCACAATATCATAAAATGATCAAAGGTCCCTTACATGAAACAACACCAACCCTTATATAGGTAGGGTTTGGCCATGGCAACACAAGCAAAATAAGGCCCACATACAAGCCCAAAACATGGCCCACTAGTTTAGCTCATGCCTACATATTTAAAACCCAAGTTTCAAACTTAAAGTATAGCCTATTACAATTAAAATAAAATAAAGTTCATCCTATTTTTAATAAAAATTAGATTATCTCGATGTTCTTGTGGTCCGCATCATTCCCTCCTTCTTGAAGAAATTCGACCTCGAATTTGATCTTCGTTGTATCCTGCATAAAGAAAAAACTCAAATAAATACCAACGTACCCCCGGGGTCAAATGGAAATTGGGAAAAATCAACACATTTGACAATGATAAACAACAACCAACTCCATGCAATAGTAATCAATGAAAAGTAAAAGTTAGGAAGCAACTTATACCTTTTGGAGTAGATACCTATAACCAAATTTACCTTTGTTTGCTTGAACATTGAAATAACAACATTATTTCTTTCTCCTTTCAAGGTTGGAGGAATAATTGACCCCACATGAGGACTCTCATTTTCAAACTTAGGCAATAGGCACAAGTTAGACCATCCCATCATCAAATTTGCAAGATTTTCAAGCACACGGGAAAAGTAAAACTTAAGCAATGCAAGACAAAAGTTGTTCATCATGAATTTAGAAAGCTTAATTGATTTGACACTTGTGTAAGGAATCAAACCAAAAGAAACTTCATTGGGATTAATTTCTTCAAGAACATGGCTTTCCTTGGAAACTTGCAACTTGGGAGTAGCACCATAAAGCACCAAACCATGGGGTACCTTTCTTGAATATTCATCCCTATGCATGCTCAAAAAGAGATCAACAACACTAGGGAAATTGTTAGCATAAGAAGACAAACAATTAAATGGACCTTCAAGTTTAAGCATAGGTCTTACCAACAATGCTCTATTGACCTGAACCCCCCTTTTTAAGAGATTTTTATTTTTCCTCACTTCTTTCTTTTCATTCCTTTTATGGTCTATCTTTGCTTCTCTTTTACCACGCTCCTTTTCATTTTTTTTCAACTCTTCTTTTTCTTTTTCTATTTTAAGTTTCAAAGCCAACATGTCCTCTTTAGCCTTATTTGGACTAAGAGGGTGAAGAGTGAATTTGATCCTATTGTGAACAAAAGTGTATTTGTTGGATTCACCATCATGGATAACTTTCCTATCAAATTGCCAAGGTCTCCCTAGCAATATGTGACTAGCCTCCATGGGTGCCACATCACATAAAACCTCATCACAATATTTATCAATGGAAAATGATATCTTGACTTGTCGATTTATCTCTAATTCTCCATGATCACTTAACCATTGCACTTTATATGGACTAGGATGTGGAGTAGTTTCAAGATTGAGCTTTGACACTAACCTAGTACTTGCAACATTTGCACAACTACCTCCATCAACTATCAAAGAACATACATTTCCTAGAATGAGACACCTAGTTTGGAAAATGTTATTTCTTTGTGAATCATTCTCATTTTTATCATAGGCTCCAACAAAATTATTAACCATGAACAAATCTCTCTCTTGAGGTTTTTTCTTACATTCACTCTCATTTGAACTAATGCAACCATTTTTCCTTAGGACCAAAAGTCTCTTAGTTGGGCAATTTAATGCAATGTGACCATACTCCAAACATTTAAAACATTTCATGTTCCTTAACTTAGGGTTTAAAGAAGAAGAGTTAGAATTTGTACCTTTACTCTTGGAGGTTGTGACATCATGTCTTTTGGATGAAGGCCCCTCCTTCTTGGAATTGACCTTCCAACTTGAAGAGTGGTATTTTGAAGGAGATTTCTTGTAGACATTCTTTCTTTGCAAGTGTTTTTCCACTTTTATGGCTTGGTGGACCAGATCTTCAATGTTTACAAAATGGTGACACTCCACTTCTTCCCTGATATCTTCATTAAGACCATCAAGAAACCTATCAATAGTATCCTCCAAATTCTCCTCAACATTAGCTCTAGTCATAGCCACCTCTAACTGCTCAAAGTACTCATTAACACTTTTACTTCCGTGAGTAAGTGTATGCAATATGTCACACGAATTCTTATGGGTATGGGAAGGAACATGCCTCCTCCTCATCATGGCCTTCAAATCCTTCCATTTTTCTATAGGCTCAAGTTCACAATTCCTCCTAAGCTTTTTTTCTTGATCCCACCAAATAAGTGCATAATCTCTAAACTCCAACACAACAAACTTCAACATTTGCTCTTCACTAACATCATAGCAAGAGAAAACTTGTTCTACTTTAAGCTCCCAATCAAGATATGCTTTGGGGTCACTCTTCCCATGAAAGTTTGGAATGCTCACTTTTTCTTTCAACTCATTTTCTCTCAAATAATCTCTATGATTTCTCTCTTTTTCTCTATCTCTCCTCTCATAGCTTCTTTCTTTGTTATACTTCCTATCTTTCTCCCTCACATTTTCTTCATATCTCTCATGCATCTTCCGGAGTAAATCACCAACCTTATACTTCTTAAGAGTTTTTGCAACACGTACATTCTTTTTTATAGTCCAAACCTCTATTCATGATTCCAACAAGCTAACAAGTACCAAATGATCAAATAAGTAACAAGAACAAAAGTCCTCACCACTCACTAAGTGTTTACGCTCAAGAAATGTATCACTCGTGTATTTCACTCAATTATGGCTTTTTTCTATAATGTTCACTCTAGCCTTTTTCCACTCCCTAATGCAACTCTTCAAGTTCTTAAAACAAACCAAACAAGTCTAAATCAAGTTTGTGGAAAACCTCTACACAATTGTGACAAAACACACATGAAAGTTATCATTCAAGAGGCCAACCAAGACAAAAGAAACTTCAAAGACAAAACTAAGGAATTTAAAAGACACGAAAGAAAGAAAACAAAAGGAAGACACACTCAAATAGATAAACAAGAAGACGACTCAAATAAAACTAAATGACTAAGTGGTTCAAATATGTGGATGGTAAGATACTAAAATCAACTTGCAATGTTTATTAGAAGCAACAAAGATGCAAAAATGATTGATGTATCAAAATGAACAATTCTGTTTTTTTTTGTATATGCTTTTTTTATATGTGCTTTTGTGTAGAATCACTTTTTTTCAGCACTTATCTTTTCAGTTTTTTTTGAATATCTGAATTCTTTTCTTTTTTTTTTCTAATCAATTTAGGCTTTTGAATTTCCAGAATCGGACATGTGTGGAAGAAATAACATCAAAAACAAGTTTGCATATGAAATTTTGGATCAAACTATTGCAAGTGAAGAAGATGAAGTTGCAGAATTGTTTTTTTTCAAAGAAATTCCAGCAACGAATAACTCGAATTTCAGAAAGAGTACAACAAGTAATCACCAAACTAAACCTTCCAACACATATTATAACACTTATAAGTGTAACCCTTATTGTAAATCGGCCCAAATATTAAAGCCACACAAATTTCCAGATGGACGTAAGTACTCATAATATCTAGCAAATTGTAAATGTAATGACAATCAATGTGCTACAAACCCACCAACGTGAACTACAATCGGAGAATGAAGTGGGTGTCACAGAAAATCAATTTGATAATTGTAGAGAGGGTGTGAATTAGAAAGATAGAAGAAAGCCTAACAAGAACATCAACAAAAGAAAAAGTTAGCGCTGAAGAACGACAAATTTTTTTGGAATTTTTTTTTGATTAATAAAATAACACTTGATAATGGCTCTGATACCACTTGATGTGAATCTAATTGATTCCATAACAAATAAAGGATCTAACCAAGTGATTTCTTGAATCAAATAAGACTAAAAGATAAAGGGGAAAAGAAACATACAAATGGGATTAGGCAAGAAGACAGAGAAATCGCCACATCCAAGAGGATGATAAGATAAATGTGGAATCACCACAAGAGTAAGAGGCTCTTGATAAGACTCAAATTTGGTTCTAAGAAGAACCCTAGAGAAGCACTCTCTATTCTCACAATATCATAAAATGATCAAAGGTCCCTTACATGAAACAACACCAACCCTTATATAGGTAGGGTTTGGCCATGGCAACACAAGCAAAATAAGGCCCACATACAAGCCCAAAACATGGCCCACTAGTTTAGCTCATGCCTACATATTTAAAACCCAAGTTTCAAACTTAAAGTATAGCCTATTACAATTAAAATAAAATAAAGTTCATCCTATTTTTAATAAAAATTAGATTATCTCGATGTTCTTGTGGTCCGCATCATCCACGCTCCGTGCCTTCGACACATGACACCACTTTGAGCCCTCAAGAATAAGAGCTTTTGGATATAAAACGTAAAGACCCTCTTGGGGCTTTCAAGCGAATGGTGAGTGGTTTATCCTCAACAGAAAATAAGCCAAGTGTTTCGACTGCCTCTGTTGGCGATTCCTCTGGAGGTCCCAAAGAAGATCTGATTCGAGAACTTCAAGCATCCCTCTTTGAGGTAGATCTGTTCAAGGCTATCGAAGCAGATCATATGCTCTCTTACAAACTCAAATCTTTGCTCAACAAACTTAATAATTCTGGCTCCAGTGACTCTCTTTTATGCTTCATTGTCGAATTTGAGCCTTTACTGGAGCAGATTTCCAGAGATATACAGAAAAGGAAGAGCACTATTGTGAACAAGGAGCGTGAGCTTGAGCTTCTGAGAGAAGAAAGTGCCGCTGTCGAAGCCTCAGAAAGCAAGATTTTGACCATGGAAATTCAAGCAGCAACTAATTCTAAGGAGATAGCTGACTGTGATGCGAACATTTCAACATACCAGGCTCAAATCAAGGAGTTGCAGTCGAAGATTGAAGCGGAAGAAAAGAAGAAAATTTATGTTCAACAGAGATCTTCAATTCCTTTAGAGAATGCACTTCGATCTGAGGCAACCTTGGCTATCGAACACTTGGAAAGGGTTCAGAGACATGATGAGGCAGTTAAGAGGCTAACTGAGGAAGAATCCCTCTTAAATACTAGATTGAGGCATGCCAGAGCAGCCTTTGAGAGGCTTAAAGTTTCTTTTGTAATTTAATTTTCAATTTGTATTCTGACAGCATTTTACTCAATTTGTATTTCGACAATATTCTTTGGCATGAGTGCCATGTTTATATTCTCCCGTTCTCTTAATTTTGCGTTATTTTAATTTCTTGCAACACTGGCTTATATCTTTTTAAGTACTTGCCATTTATATGCAAAATTCGATTATCAGCGCTTAACTCTTCGACTTCATAAGCACCGTTTGAGAAAACTCGTAAAATTTTAAATGGCCCTTCCCAATTTGGTGACCATTTACCTAAGGCTCTATCTTTTTTGTCCATAGGTAGGATAACTTTCCACACAAAGTCCCCAATGACAAAAGTTTTTGATTTAACCTTTTTGTTGTAGGCTTTAGCTACTCTTTCTTTCTGCCTTGTAAGGATATCTAATGCAAATAACCTTTCTTCGTCTAAATCAACCAGTTCGTCTAAAATCATGTCCCAATAATGATCTGATGGGATCTCGAATTGCCTTTGAATTCTGGTTGACTGTAGATATATTTCGACAGGTAATACTGCATCATGCCCAAAGGTGAGTTTGAATGGAGTAGTGTTAATTGATTCTCTAGGAGAATTTCGACAAGCCCATAATGCTTGATCAAGAGTTTTGTGCCAATTCTTTGGCTTTTGCCCAATATGTTTTTTAATCAAATTAATGATAATTTTATTGGCTGCTTCGACTTGACCATTTGCTTGAGCATAATATGGTGTCGAACTTAATAACTTAAATCCATTTTTAGAGGCAAAATTTACCATTTTTCGACCAGTAAAAACTGAGCCTTGATCTGTGGTAATGGTTTCTGGTATCCCATACCTATATAAAATATGGTTTTGAATAAAGTCCATTACTGCCTCTTGGTCTACCTTAGCTAAGGGAATAGCTTCGACCCATTTAGTGAAGTAGTCAATACCCATTAATATATAACGGTGGCCTTTCGACGACGTTGGTTTAATTTCACCAATTATGTCTAAGGCCCAACCTCTAAACGGCCAAGGTTTTACTATTGAATGTAATTCACTTGCAGGTACGTGTTGTACTCCTGCGTGTTTTTGACATTCTTGGCATCCTTTAGCAAAATCTATGCAATCTTTTAGCATAGTTGGCCAGTATACTCTTTGTCGAAATAAGAGTCATTTCATCTTGTGGCCTACTTGGTGAGACCCACAAGCTCCACCATGAGTATTGGATGTTGCTAAGTATGCCTCATTTTCACTAAGGCATTTAAGCAAAAATCCTTCAGGAGTTTTCTTGAACAACTCGTTTCCAATAATTACGTAGCTTAATGCCGTATACTTGGTTTTTCGATTTGTTGTTCCTGTTGGGTTTTCCAAGTATTCGACAATTGGTTTTCGCCAATCATCATTCGACATATTGTCAATGGCAAAAATTTCGCCATTTTCACTTGGAGGAAATAATAATTCTGACTTGTCTGCTCCCCCAAGTTTTGGCATTGACAATTCATCTTCAGAACAATCCGTCGAAATTAATTTCTCCTTGATCTCTATTAATTCACTGAGTTTTGTTGGAGAAACTCTATAGCCTGAAGCAATTTGTGCTAAGTCATTTGCTTCGTGATTTTCAATTCGAGGTATATGCTCAATGTTCACGTAGTCGAAGCGTTTCAACAAAGCATTGGCAGTGACGAAGTATATGATTAAATTCTCTTTAATGCATTTATACTCCTTAGTTAATTGCTTCACCACTAATTCAGAGTCACCTCTAATTTCGACAGCCTTTGCCCCCAGCTCTAGCAAAACTTCTAAACCTGTTATCAAGGCTTCATACTCGGCCTCATTATTAGAGCAAAGTTCTTTAATTTTAAATTTATATTTCGTTGGTATTTTTGTTGGCGAAATAATTAATATTCCAATTCCAGAACCATTTTTATGGCTTGACCCGTCGAAATATAATGTCCAAGGTCGAATATTCATATGATTAATTGTTACTTCGACCAATGAATGGTCAACAATAAAGTCTGCAACAATTTACCCTTTGATAACTTTCAAAGGTTGATACGTTAATGAATATTCAGAAAGGGCTAAAGCCCATTTACCAATTCGACTGTGCAATATAGGTTTCGATAGCATATGTTTAATAATATCAAAATGAGAATAAACATACACATCAATTGGTTTTATATATTGCTTTAATTTGGTACAAGAGAAATACAAACAAAGGCACAATTTCTCCGTTGGATGATATCTAGTTTCAGCATCATTTAAAACTCTACTAAGGTAATATATGGCTCTTTCGACACCACTATCATCCTCTTGCGCCAACATGCTACCTATTGTTAGCTCTGATGCTGCTATATACAATTTCATCACCTTATCTCTGATAGGTGGTAACAACATAGGTGGTTTAACTAGATAAGCTTTAATCTCGTCGAAGGCCTTTTGGTGTTCTGGATCCCATTTGAACACGTCTTCTTTCTTCAGTCGAAGCAATGGCGAGAAAAGTTGAGTTTTGCCACTTAGGTTTGAGATGAACCTTCTTAGGAAATTGATCTTTCCTAATAATGACTGGAGCTCTTTTTTGGTCGAAGGAGCCTTCGTTTCCATGATTGCTTTCGTCTTGTTTTGATTTATTTCAATGCCTTTTTTGTGGACAACAAATCCCAAGAAATCACCTGCACGTACACAGAAGGCACATTTTATTGGATTCATTTTCAATCCATATTTTCTCATTCTTTCGAATGACTGTCGAAGATGGTCTATATGACCATTTTCTGTCGAAGATTTAACAACAATATCATCTATGTATACTTGCATAAAATTTTCAATAAAATCATGAAACATAGAATTCATTGCTCTTTGGTATGTTGCACCAGCATTTTTTAAACCAAAAGGCATTACTACCCATTCATAAACACCTAAAGCTCCTGGGCATCGAAATGTTGTTTTCGACACATCTTCTTCGGCAATAAAAATTTGATTATACCCTGAGTATCCATCTAACATACTTAGGTATTCAAATCCTGCTGCCGAATCAATTAGCATCTCTGCCACAGGCATAGGGTATTGATCTTTGGGTGTAGCATTATTTAGATCTCTAAAATCTATGCAGACTCTTAATGTTCCATTTTTCTTAATGACAGGAACAATATTAGCTAACCAATCAACATACCTGGCAGTTCTGATGAAGTTGCTTTTGAGTAGTCTTTCGATTTCCTCTTTTATCTTCGACAGAATCTGCGGTGCAAATCTTCTTGGTGTTTGCTTCACTGGTTTTCTATCTGGTCGAATGGGCAGCTTCAATTCAACCACTTCTCGACGCAGTCCAGGCATTTCATTATAGTCCCAGGCGAAGCAATCTTTGTATTCTTTTAATAGCTCAATGGTTCGATCTCTCAAACCTTTGTCGATTTTGGCACTGATAAATGTTGGCCTTTTTATGAAGCCATCTCCTAAATCAACTTCCTCTAAAGGATCTTGAGCTTGAATCCTCTTGGTCGAACCCATTGGGTCTTTTTCAAAACCTAAAGGCTCGTCATCATAGACGCAGTCAAGCCTTTGGCCTTCGACCATATTATCTCCAAGGTTAACTTCATTGTTAACTTCAGTGGTTTGATTAACCATCATTGGTTCTTCGGTGGTTTGTTTAACCATCATTTGTTCTATTTCGGCTTCCAACGCCGCATTTTGCTTATTTTCGGCCACATAGGCCGTAATTCGATCCCATATGTTGGGTGTAGACATCTTCAACATCTATGGACCGTCCCATCCTGTAGGCTTACAGAAGCCTCTTGGACGAGTTGATTCTTCAATCACTTCCCTCTCCCAAATGAAGCCGTGGGTAGGGTGTAGATCAAGTGAAGCATATATATTGTCCTGAGGGACATATGCTGTGTCAGAGGGAGTATATGGCGCTATGTTCGCCAATTGTTTATCAAAAGTATGTTTGGTGATATGGTCAACTTCAGCCAAGAAATAGCTTTGGTCACCTTCCACGTTTTCGACAAGGCCATCCTCTCTCCAGATGGAAATCCTCTGATGGAGTGTTGAAGGGACTGCCCCAACTCCGTGGATCCACTCTCGACCAAGCAATAAATTGAAATTGGCCTTGGTAGGAATAACCATGAACATGGTTAATCTCTTAACACTTCCTACCACCAGCTCCACCTCTATGGCTCCCAAAGAATAGCCAGATTTACCCTCATAATTGGTGAGAACAATGTTGTGTGGCCTTAGATCGGTATCTGATTTAACGATTTTTGCCAACATGTGTTGAGGCATTAAATTCACTGCAGCTCCTCCGTGGACGAGAACCTTGTTAACACCTACATTATTAACTTTGGCCTGAATAAACAAAGGCTTTAAATGGTACTTCATGCCTCCATTTGGGTGTTCAAAAACTGCACTTTGTTCCTCCATGCAGCCATTGTTGAGTACATAATAGCAAATTGGCTTATGCTTAGCCATATCTTGGTCGAAGTCTTGCTCGACTTCGTTGACTTCCGATATCACGTCGAACTCAATGGGAAGTATTGAGACGACACATATGATGTCGAAATCAGGCTCTGAGTCTGAAAAGTCAGATCCCATCTCTTCGTCATCCAGGTTAAGGCCTTCTTCTGGGTTGAGGCCTTCTTTGATAACTGCAAGAGAAGGAAATATCCTCTCTGTGGCAGGCTTTCTTTGCACTTCGACAGACGAGGCTATTTGCTTCCCCTTGTTGGTGGCTGGGTTTCCACTTCTCTCAGCAGTAATGAATTTCATTTGGCGTTGATGTCTCCGCCATTGTGTTTTGGTCATGGGGTTTTTCCCCTTGTAATTTTTATTATAGACATACTTGTTGGAATCATATGTCTTGTTCTGGGTCATGGCGCTCGAGCTTCCCTGCACCATTTTTAAAGAGTACCCTGCATCTTTCCCTCCTGAATGCACCCACCTTTCGACAGATGATTTTGTGGGAGGCACAAATGTTTTTGCCCCCTTATGAGGTGATCTCATTGGAGGTGTCATTTTGAATGGGATACCTCTTTGATTAAAGCTGAATTTTGGCCTGTTATCAACCCATGTATTCTTTCTCTTTTGTTGAGGAGTAGAATGTTCAAGGCTTTTTGCAGCCTCCTTATCAAATACTGAACTGCACCTGGGGCACAGCATTACTTCGGTATTGTTGATTTTGCATCTATTGAGGAAATCATTTAATTCCTCTCCAGCTTTTGGGTATACCACCTGCATTTGATCTTGATGTTGGTCTTTAGTGACCATTTTGACAATTGACTCAGATCTTTCAACACTTTTCGACATACTGGTGTTTCCAGCAGTGTCTTGACTAGCTTCGACAACGAGAATATCAATTTCAGTATAACTTGCCTCTGCAGTTGGCAAATGATTGCTGTCGATTTGCATTGAAGGTTTTGACTTATCATCAAACTTAGGCTCCCTTCACTTAGTGCTTTCTGAACCAAGTCCCTGAAAAGAACACATCGAGAAGTGTTATGGCCTAAAAAATTATGATATTTGCAATATCCTCTTTTCTTTTTTTGTTCTAATGGTGGTATTTTTAGGCCTTTAGGCACTAAAATCTGGCCATCAGAAACCAACAAATCAAATATTTGGTCACAGTTTGTGACGTCGAAGGTATATGTTTTTGCAATATATTTGTCATTTTTTGGTTCGACAGGATTTTTCCCATCAGAAGGCCTCAATAACTTACAAGTATATGGAGGTCCGGGCTTTAATTCTGCCATATTAACCTCTTCTTCGACCTCTTCATATGATATGTCGAAGTCTTGGTCACTATCATTAGTATTAACATAAGCAACCTTTTCCTTTTTATTAAATCGATTAGTTCTCGCCTTCTCCTCTTTAAGCCTTTCGACTTGTCGAACTCTGTCAGCCAATTGAGCCATGTCTCTCAGGTGTAAAGTGTCTAACTTTTTCCTAATGGAATAATCTAGGCCACCAGCAGCCATTTCGACTAACTCATGCTCGGGTATCTGAGTAAAACATCTAGCCTTGAGAAGTCTAAATCTAGTGAGATAATCGTCAATAGCTTCTGGCATTTTGCGTCGAACACTTGCCAATTCTTTAAGGCTAATCTTGCATTGGCCCATGTAGAATTGTTCATGAAACGCTTTTTCTAATTGATTCCAATTAAACATAGAATGTGGGGGGTAATGTGGTGAACCATGTGAATGCATTTTTTGTTAAAGAATTTGGAAAATATTTCATTCTTAAATTCTCATTTTGCGCTATGTCACCAGCCTCAGTCAAATATCGTGCAATATGTTCGACAGTGGATTCGCTGGTCTCTCCAGCAAATTTTGTGAATTTAGGGATTTTCCACCCCCTTGGCAAATCTGTTTGTGTCACATATTCCGACAGGGGAGATACAAAATTAGGTCTATGCAAGCCTAAGTTAAGACCATTTTGGACTAAAATTGTTTCGACAAGATTTGCCAAATTATTTTGATTACCAAAGTTATTTTGCTGAACATGTCTTATTACTTCGTCAGCATCTTGGTTTCTATTAACTAATACCATTTCAGACACAGGTTCTTCGATAGCCATTATTTGTCTCTGATCGACAGGAATTGCATAGTTGGGCCTTTCGACAGGTAATTCAACAGGCCTAACATTTTGGACTTGGGGAATTCGTTGGTTGTGCATTGGTGGAGTGCCAAAGAAATCAGCAATTCGACCCATTTGTGTAGCTAACATTTGGTAACTGTCATTTGTGTTCTGAATTAATGGGTTAAACACTGTACCAATTTGTTGTGTTAGCATATTAACCATATCGTGGTTACTATCATCCATCTGTTGCCTTAATGCCAACAAAGACGAAGTAGTTATTGAAGGCTGTGGATTTCGACTATAAATATTTTCAGGGGAATTATTTATAGGTGAAAAACTTGAGGCTAAGTTTTCTGCATACGTAGATGCATTTGTTTGAAGCCCTGCCATCATCATGGCTGTTGGCATGCCATATGGGTAATTTCTACCATTCAAGAAATTGAATGGCATATTCCCCATCATGGAGTTTTCCATAAAGGGCATAGTCGGATTTAAATTAGATGATACAGGGACCACATTCGACAACGGTTTAATGGTAGGAGTAGTTGTTGCAGTTACCCCCATAACTGTCGAAGAAGGAATCTGAGCGGTTATTCCTGGAGCGGTTATTCCTGTAACGGTTGGAGAAGACGCAGGAGCAGTTACTCCTGGGACAGATACAGGAGCGGTTACTCCTGACATATTTGCAGCGTTTGTATTGTTAACTGACGCTTGAGAATGAGCGTTTGATGTAGAAGCATCATTCATGTTTGAGCGTGGCATTTCAGTAATGCGCCTACCACTTCTTAAATGCATGCAAAGTGTAAACTACTGGTTTTGTGTTTGATAACAAACCCAGAATGTTTAGTAAAACTTTTAATGATTAGCACAAATGTCCCACTAGGCGTGCCAATTTGTTTACCGTGATTTTTGGTAAACACCGTTAGTTACACGTGTGTGTTGCTTGCGAGATCAACTAGAAACATCTCAGAACATTTGTGAATTAAATTTTTATTAAAGTTTATTGATGTTTATGATGATAACTGTTTTAATGGAATAAAACGATGAAGAAATGCATGTGTTTAAGAAGAAATGCAGAAATGCAATGAATTGTAATAAAGTGCAGAAAGTGTAAATAAAGGAAAGGAAATCGAAAGACAGTAAATTGCAGGAATTCGTAAAGAAGAACCAGTAAACTGCAAGAATCTTTAAAGAAATAGTAAATAGATTGCTGAATGTAAGAGGTTTGGTACGCAGATCACATACATTGTTCTTCAGTAACTCGTTTTTCTCTTATGCGGAAGTATGAGTGTTTTCTGAACGTTTGTATAGAATGAATTGCGACCTTTAACTCTACCAAAAAACTCCTATTTATAATAAAAGAGAAACAATAACCGCTCAACGGTTTTTCTAAATAAAATAACTGCTATTTCGACTAGATAACTGCCCCATCTTTCGACCAAATTGCTGCTGTCATTTTCTACCAGCACTCTTTGACTTAACCCGCTTTCTAGATATTGATCAACTTCCTGTCGAAACTACTAGCTTCAGCTTTCCAATTTTCGCTAAGTTATGTGCTACGCTGATTCTTCCTGTACACAGCTTCTCGTTGTCGAAAAATCAAGCCTTCTTCCTGAATACACCGAGTCAAACCTTGTTGACATGTAAATGCCCACGTTTTCGACAACACTGCTCTGTGTTCGACTAAACTCTTTGACGTCTTTCTCGTCGAAAACTTTGTCTTTAAACTCTCAGTTTCATTAAGCTTTAGGCATAGTCGAAATTACTCTTCACAACACCTTTCTCAATGTCAAATATCAACATCTTTTCTTTAAAATGACAAGTCAGCATTATTGACTGCATTTAATTGAGCCTGTCGAAAATGCAGGCTAACATACCCCGCCTAGTATGTCAACATGGGTCGTCACCCAAACTCGATATAATATATATCTACAATAATATGAACTCAAGGTTCACTTACCTCAAACCACTAATTGAACATTACAAGTTAAGTCCACATTCACTCTCGCATACTAATTCGTCACTTTTCAACACAATTTACGACTCCAAAAACAGTTCATTTTTTACCTTAAAAATAGAATATTCAGTTAGGCCTCTGAATAAGCTTTCCAACGCATCTTAGAACACCCCAATCGGGTTCCCGGATCAAAAGTTATCGCGAAAACAAAATCAGCATACAGATGTTGAAAATCAGCAAACCGTCGCGACGCGATACGAAACCTTCGCGACGCGAAAACAGTCAGAACTATTTTCGTTGCAAAAATGAATCTTGGTCGCGACGCGAAGGAGGGAGGTCGCAACGCGATGGAGACCTGATCCTGCAGAATTTTGGCGGTTTCGCGCGAAAACCGCTATTCCGCTCAATTCCGATTCTCGTTTCGATCGAAAACAGATTTGACAACCAATACAATAGACCCAATACAAACCACACAATCAATCAATCCAATCAAAAACTCAATCAAAACGGATTTTACCAAAATACGACATATTCCGAAATAACGATTTTTAAGTCAAAATCTTTCGAAATCAAATCACGTGAAATTCATTGTAAAACGAAAACATCCTAAGCGTGAGTAAAACTCACCCTTGAAGCGAGAGCCGATACCGGGCCGAAATCACCGAGACTTCAAAATCTCCACATAACCACACGAACAATCCCCGCATAAACTTCCACGCTCCGACGCACCCAAATCCGCTTCCAATCTTTCCGCTTGATCCCGAGACATCTCTTTGACCGAAATACCGAATTCCTCGAAATCCCGCCTCAAACTTCGATTCGAGCTCCAATTCGCGTTCAATCCTCCTTAGCTTCGTTCCTAATCATTCATAAATCATCAATCGTTAAGAATCACTATTCATCATCCCTAACCTCTTGAATCACTATTCACCCATAATCCCAAAATCTTGATTCTCTAAAATTAACGAAAACTTTAGCGATTTGAGTTACCCAATCAACAATCTAACCCTTAAGGAGAACTAATCGATACCCTAATCTTCCATTTGAGCTACAAACCTCAAACATCACATTTTTCTCTTAAAATTCGAATTGCTCAAAATAGGGGAAAAATGGATGAGAAGCTTACCAAGCTTATGGGAAGCATCCATGGAGGTGAGGTGATGATGATGCTTGATTTTTGGTGAGTTGTAGGGGTGTTCAGTGGTTCGGGCAAATCCAAACCAACCCACAATCCAATCCAAACCGATATATTTGGTTCGGATATTTTTTGTGTTCGGGTGAAAATCGAACAAATCCAAACCAATCCGAAGTTGTTTGGATCGGGCAACAGATTTTAAAAATCAAATCCGCGAACCCGAACCAACCCATATTAGGTCATAACAATTTTGTAATTTTAGAAGTACACGATTTTATTTGCTTAGAATTTTTACCTTAATAATTTATGATTAAGTTGTAAAATTCTAATACTATGAATGGGAAGACTATTAGTGGATTTGAGTTTGATTTCGTTTGATTTTCAAAAAATTTAGCTATTTAAAGTGTTGGAATATCATAAAAAAGTGTTGTTTTTTATATTTTAGAAAACTAATATTTTAGTGAATGACCCGTGAGCCCAATCCAAACCAACCCGTCCAATATCGGTTTGGTTTGGTTCGGATTTTGGAGAAAAAAATGTAAAATCCGAACCAACCCAAACTGAATAATTATAATTGGTTCGGGTAACGGATTTGGTCAAATCCGATCCAAACCGACCCGCGAACACCCCTAGTGAGTTGGGCCTCACCCTTCTTCTTCCTTCTCTTCTTCTTTCCACTTCTTTCTTTTCTCCTTTCTTCCCTCCGTTTCTCTTCTCTCTCTCGCGTACCTTTCTTTCTTCTCTTTCTTTTTAATTCTCACACACACACACACACACATATATTTATTAATATATAAGTGGTAACGTGGTCCAATTTTCATATTGATCTAAATCTCTTATTTCGATTCCAAAATTTCTTTGACCCGTATTATCCGGTTAACGATCTGATGACAACCAATAAATAATTTTTGCACTCAATAAATTTACCAGTTAAGTACTAAATTAATTTAATTGGGTTAACACCCAAATAATTCTACTAATTATTTTGAGGATGTTACAGGAAAAAACTTGGAGAAATAAAAGTAAGTGAAAGTTTTTGAGAGACTAAAACAAAAAAATTCAAATTTTATAGAGACTAGAAACATATTTAACATTGGCAAAAAATAAATATTTAACCCTAAGAATTTCTTCAACTTTTTTTGTTAATTAAAATGTTGAAATGTTAACTAATTTTAAATTTCTAGATTCAAAAATAATGTTTATCTTTTAATTTCCAATTTGTGAAATAAGAATGTTTGTAATTTTTTGACCTCATAAGCTTCATCACTCGTTGGAATTCGAATCTACAAACGTAAACAGTGCCAATGTCGACCGTCAGAGCGTGCTCGCTGTCGGCCACAGTCAACCATCTTCGCCTCCGCCCAAATGCCGTCGTGTCAACCAGCTACTCCAACAACCTTTTCGGGTTGAAACCCTCCAGGAAGCCCTTCAGAGTGTCAATGTCTTCCGTTCCTCCTTCCGAGCCCTTCGAAATCGCCGTCAAAGCTTCCCTCACCACTCCCAACAAACTCGGCGACTGTAAAAAAATACTTACTTATTTTACCTTTCTTTTAATTATTATCAGTTAAGCTCTTCCCTTTGGTAGAAATTGAAATGAAATGAAATTAACATTTGAGGCATTGATTGTTGGTATGGATAGAAGAAGTAAGGAATGTGAGTATGATAATGTTTAGTAGTAAACATGTGGAACAAAAACCATAATGTATCTAGACTTACCTTGTGTCCACATGCATTCTCAATTTTCATTCCATTTCTTAATACTTTTTTTTTAAGAAATTTTGGTGAACTCTTCTGGTAGTACTCTATCTTGAAGTCAATCTTAATTATATAGAACGGTTATGAACTCAATAGTAGCTCATATATTTTTGTGTGTGATTGAGATGCTAGTAAAATCAATTCTGAATGGATATTATATATTTATTTATATATAGTAGAAGATATTCTGTAATTCCTATTATCTGGAAAGTGCGAACTGATATTGCATATATTCTCTATGTTACATGAAAAAACAGAAGAATGCTTTTCTGTTTGTATTTGAGCCTTAAACTTGGAGTATCTATAATCTTAGTGGCTCTTATTTGAATTGGTCTTTTCAGGCCCTTTTAGCCAAAGGGTATTGCTGACACTGGAGGAAAAACAATTACCTTATGACGCAAAGTTCGTGGATTTAGCCAACAAGCCAGAATGGTGAACTTCTGGTTCATTTCTCTGGGTTGAATTTTTCCTCTGTCGATTAGAGTTGCTATTTTCATAAAACTCAATCACTTAGAGACCACAAGTCCACAACTTGTTTGTCCTCATACAACCTTACTAGTTTGTTTCCTTATAATTTGTTTTGCTGGTTTAGGTTCCTTAAAATCAGTCCTGAAGGTAAAGTTCCTGTGATAAAGATTGATGAGAAGTGGGTTGCAGATTCAGATGTAATCACACAAACATTAGAAGAGAAGTATCCTAGCCCACCATTGGTGACCCCTCCTGAAAAGGCCACAGCGTACGCTTCCAGCTTACAAATTTTCTCATCATTTTGAGATACTTTGAATTTATAAATCTAGTTATTATGTACATGGCTTTGAATTTTCAGAAAAAGCATGGTGATGCAATTTTACAAGCTTCAGCAGTTTCTTTCTTGCTTCGCTTTTATTGATTTCTCCTTTATGTTTTCCCTCTATTCGATGCAGCGTTTTGTTCTTTAACGTTTACATGGAGTCATGGATATGTTAATTGTATTTGTACTTCGATCATCTAATGTGTGCACCGTGCACGTGTTTTTGTTATAGTGGATCAAAGATCTTTTCGACATTTATTGGATTTCTCAAGAGCAAAGATCCTAATGATGGAACAGAGCAAGCATTACTGAATGAACTGAGCTCCTTCAACGATTACCTCAAGGAGAATGTATGGCTTTTTTCTCTCTGCTGTTTGTTTGTAATCGTGTTTAGGTTGTTGATTTGGTGATAAGACCTCTTTTAGCCATAGAGGAGATACAATGGAATTGTTTTTTTTTCCCACAAATCATTGTCCTTTCTTAGACGGTATCCCTTGTCGCTGGTATATTATATCTACCTTAAAAGGATGTTTCCTTAACCTTTATTTTGAGAGACAGGTTCTTTGACTAATTTAAGGAACCCAAGAACTCCCATAATATCTTATTCTGGTTATCTATTGGTGATTATGAAGAATGTGATCTAAGACGCTTTTATGTTTACATCTTTTGGGGCTATGTTTTTTTTGTTGTCCTGAGTCATTCTTTTTCTCATTTGTTATATAATCTAAAGTCTAATTTTTTTTTTTAAACTTATAGGGTCCTTTTATCAATGGGAAAGACATATCCGCAGCTGACCTGTCACTTGGACCAAAGCTATACCATTTAGAGATTGCTTTGGGGCATTTTAAGAAATGGACAGTTCCTGATTCACTTACCTTTTTGAAGTCTTATACGAAGGTACGTTCAAGATGAGCCTCTCCACTCAACATCTATCATTTTCTTCTACTTTTAGACAGTTTACGAATCTAGAACTATACGAATGCTACTTCCTTAAACCCATATATTTGCTGATAAAGTTTCATAAACACGAATAATTTATTAAATTTGTGAAAATCTTGTCCAAAAGATGTTCTGCATTTTCCATACCCTTCAATGATGACATGGTGAATCATTGTTTACGCTTTTTGCTTGCTAGCTAACAATGCTTAATGTACAGGCTATTTTCTTGAGGGAATCATTCATTAAAACACGCGCACTACCGCAGGATGTCGTTGAAGGCTGGCGTCCCAAAGTGGAGGGTTGATATCCAGCCATGCTGCTCTTTCATTTGCATAGTTGAGTATATATTAAGCAAAATTTCATCAAGAGTTATGGACCTATATCGTTTTTTATTATTGTGGCCTTGATAATTCAACATAAACTAAAGGTAATTGTTTATTTTATTAGTATAAATAGTTGGCCACAGATTGTTATTAGAGAGATACTCATATGCTAGTTCAATTTCTTCTCTCGCTGATGAACTGTCTGGGTTATTTGTAATTAACAATTAGCGTGAAATTAATAATTGGCTGATGGTTTGGGTGTTTCTTTCGTTAGGCCTTAGCCTTTTTGTTTTTCTCTTCTCCAACCGAAAAAAATACTCTAAATTTGCTAATGCCGCATCAACAGGAAATGAGCATGTGACAAAGAAAGCTAGCCTTGTTCAAGAGAGAATACAAGAATATAAGTTTGAGATTAGAATACAATACTAATTTTTGGACACCCAAAATCTCTAATACTTATCCAACACCTCACTTTTTCTCTATCTTTTTTTTTTGTGAAGCCTATCACTCTCTTTCTATCACATTATCTACCTATCACATTTATTTTTATTACTCTATTTCTTTCTGAGTGTAAAATGATAATAGTGTCAAATAACTTTTGACTAGAATAATGTACTTGATTTATTAACTAAGTTATTTTGCTACTGGATATTGCTAATTGACAAATAATTTTCACACATGCAAATTCTTGTTACTAAATGACGATAGAATTAGGACATTGGCAACCACCACCTTTAAGATCTTGAAAGTGGAATGTAGACGGGTTTGCCAAAGGCAAACCTGGTCCAGTAGGAGTTGGTGGGGTACTGTGTGATGATAAAGGTCGTATTTGGGCTAAATTTGTTGTGAGAACAATTTGTTGGGGAAGATGCTGCAACACTTGATCAATGATGAAGATCGATGACGACCGCAGTTGATTCTAAAGCGTGTGTAAACACACTAACCTTTAGGTTCGATTCGCCCCCACCAATTCTAACCAATTGGATGCAATAGGGTGTCTTGCGAATCCCCTTCAGGATACTTTAGAAACCTTGAAGTGATTTGCACAATCACAACAAGCCTATCTCTTGATAATAGTTTACAAAATTATGTTTCTTATATCTCACTCATGCATTAGAGAAATATAAGATGATTTATGGTGATGTAAATGGGAGATATTTGGCCTAAGATCAGAGCCAAATTCGTGTGTTTTCTGTTCCCCAAGTGCCTCTATTTATAACCAGTTTGCAACACTTGGTGAAGAGTCACAATGTTTCGAATGAAACATTTAGGTACCGTTATCAGCGAAAGTTATTCCCAACGGTTGCCTTGGTCCAGCGGTTAGCGCCCATTACCTTGCTTGAGAGGTCACATGTTCGAATCTCGGCTGGTGCAAAACGGCACCTTTTTGGATTCACATTTAGGCCGTTATTTTATTAAAATAAAATAGGCACATATGAGATTCGAACTCAGGACAAGTTACACACTATTTAATATTCCAACCATTGGACCAACTTCAATAATCTGATGATTGAACAGAATCAAATGTATATGTATATATTTTGGAAATATATCTTACAATCCCCCACCATTTACAAAATATAACTAAATCCCATAATTCTGGAAATATCATGGTTTCAGATAATGGTATCTTACGATTTGAACCATTACTTAGTGAATTAAGTTTTCCACTTATCCCGAATAGACATTGGTAGACAAGCTTTGAACCAACTATTCATTAGAACAAGTGTGCATAACTCACACATGAAATCTCGGTACTATCAAAAGAATTATGAAGATGACACTTTTGTTTAGGCCTTGTGTCGTGTATCCTTTTCCTGAGAGCTTTAAGAGTCAAACCCTTAGTCTCCAAGAAGCGGCCTCACATCACTCTCATATAGGTAGACTCTATCAGAAGCACTCCCATAATAAGCACTTCAGCACATATATATGCTATAGGTCTATTAAGAGCAAAAACTCAACCTTCCAACTTTATACTTATGGTCCAAGTACTTATAAACCTTGGGATGCATCTATTATCAAGTACTTCAATCACTCCTATAGTGTACTTTCACCATTGAACTCAAGACTTGATTTTATTCAAGTGTGAGTCGAGTTTCCACTATTGGTGATCAATTAGATATGGGCTTCTATCACATCCCCAGTGATGTCTTCAACATCATATCCTTGTCAATTCTTTCGTCAAAGAATTGCAAAATTCATTTCAACTTTTATACACTTTGAATATTCAATTACTCACATAACTATGCCTTTATATATTCTTGATATAATTGATCATATATCCCAAAACCATAACATTTGAGTCATTTGATTATCTTGAGTCACATGCACAAATTTATATCATTGCTATTAACATATTATACCATTGTCATTAACATATTAACAAGCATTTCAATTTGTATCTACTCTCATAATAGTGTATCCAAGATATCATACATTGAATGTATTAAATGTCCATAGCAATAGTAAACTTGATCATAAAAGATTGTCATACTCAACTTTTAATTGCATAAGGTGGGTCCAAACATGTAAGTCATATACTTCACATAAGATTAAATACAACACTTTAGAATTTATTTCCTTGTTATGAAAAGTAACATTTTCACCTTAGTTAACAAATAACTAATACATCTATCATGGATTCTAAGTGTCAAATTTCAGTCTCATGTATAAATATATGTTCTATGGTAAAACGAAATAATAATCACAATAGAAAATAAACAATGAAATAAAATCATTAATATTTCCTATGACTTTCTTCCATGAACATTTGTCAACTTACAATAATTTAAAACCTACCCAAATTATTTTCAATATTGAGACAAGTAATAAATTAACAACTACTTTCATATTATTATGAACATATAATATGGGATCATCAATTCTAAATATATTAATTTCTTTCATTCCACAACAACATCACTAAAAACATGCACTTACAAATTAAGGCAGCAAATTTACATTACTTTCATGCTATTATAAAAAGCATACAAAGGTGCAAATATTCGAAATTAATTTGGTATTGAAACAATATGAACAACATACAAGCACGCATGTATCATATATCAAATAAGTTTGTAAAACATAGTTAACTATGTAGTCACAATTTTGTAACACATGGTTTAGAGTTCCAATTCATGAAAACTATTTCAAAAACACAAATTATTTTTAGTTTAAACAAACCATTTTCATGAATAAACTTGAATTAAAATTCATCTATACATGTGTTTATAAATTTAGATATTCATCAAACATATCATGTATATTTATATAGTAACTGTGTACCTTTCACCATAGTAGAAAGTTGTTACCATTAATCATCTTCAACTTTAATATATATGACGTCATCTCTTTTAAGGTGTATGTAGAAAATATCTTCTTTCAAACTTGCAGCCATCATTCAACACAAATGCAAAATCGAACCTAAAGACTGTGAGAACAATTTGTTGGGGAAGATGCTGCAACACTTGATCAATGATGAAGATCGATGACGACCGCAGTTGATTCTAAAGCGTGTGTAAACACACTAACCTTTAGGTTCGATTCGCCCCCACCAATTCTAACCAATTGGATGCAATAGGGTGTCTTGCGAATCCCCTTCAGGATACTTTAGAAACCTTGAAGTGATTTGCACAATCACAACAAGCCTATCTCTTGATAATAGTTTACAAAATTATGTTTCTTATATCTCACTCATGCATTAGAGAAATATAAGATGATTTATGGTGATGTAAATGGGAGATATTTGGCCTAAGATCAGAGCCAAATTCGTGTGTTTTCTGTTCCCCAAGTGCCTCTATTTATAACCAGTTTGCAACACTTGGTGAAGAGTCACAATGTTTCGAATGAAACATTTAGGTACCGTTATCAGCGAAAGTTATTCCCAACGGTTGCCTTGGTCCAGCGGTTAGCGCCCATTACCTTGCTTGAGAGGTCACATGTTCGAATCTCGGCTGGTGCAAAACGGCACCTTTTTGGATTCACATTTAGGCCGTTATTTTATTAAAATAAAATAGGCACATATGAGATTCGAACTCAGGACAAGTTACACACTATTTAATATTCCAACCATTGGACCAACTTCAATAATCTGATGATTGAACAGAATCAAATGTATATGTATATATTTTGGAAATATATCTTACATTTGTAGCCTTGGCCGGAGTTAGAGACTCAAATGAAGCAGAATTCCTAATAATAGTCTTTGCTTTAGTGTTATCTATTGATAAAGATTGGCTGAAAGCGGGTAGTTTGTTAGTGAAATCGGATTCCAAAAATGCCCTTGTGTTGGTCAAGTCAGCTTGCCCGTGGAATCTACGCTACTATGGTAACAAACTGCGAAATTTTGTTTAGATCATGAAGAACGTATCTTTTTGTCATAAGACTAGGAAATCCAATCAATTGGTCGATAGCCTGGCCAAGAAAGGTGCATCACTGCAAGGTATTTGGGTGGAGTGGCTTGATCCGGAGCAAGGGAACTAAAAATGCTTTTTTAGCACACCTTAACAAGCCCAGGCCTTGTCTTTGAAGTTCACTTACTTGGTAGGTGGCTCTTCTGGGTGTTTTGTCTACCATTGCTTGGTGGGGCGTTTCCATCGGTTCAGTCGTCTCTCTAATTATAAATACTCCCTGGTGCTTCGTCAGCCTTCCTTTTGCTTGGTGCTGTCCAGTGTCATAATGTTGCAGCATGTCCTTGCGACTCTATTCCCTTGCATATACTTTTCTGCTAACTGTGATTTTGTTTTGCTGGTGGCCAATCCTATCATGGTGTTGTGGCGTGGCCCGAAATGGCAGCAGATAATTGGCTGTTGCCTGTTGGTTTTTTCGGTGATCCCTTCTAAGAGCTGAGCTCGACTTGATGGGAGTAAGGTGCAATCACTTGATGGGAGTAAGATGCTCACTGATCAATTAATTTTTACGAGGAGTCCAACCCTATATACAAAATCTGTCTTGCAGTTGCTGGTGAGAGCCGTTCTTCTATCATTACAAGTAGAAGAAATCACACCATTGGTGTGTTGGAAATTGATTAAGCCTGTTTCGGAGTAATGGAGCTTCAATTAGTGTCGAGCATAGTGGTGTTATATAAGTAAAGTTTAGGCATGGGAGAGGTAGTGGTGTCCCTATTTTGTCCTAGTGCATCTGTCCAGTTAAATGTGTGGAGTTGTTTTAGAGGAAATTAGCTACTATTATGGCAGCAAAGAAATTTCATTGGTTCTATGGGACAAAGGGTTTGAAGCACTTCAAATTAATCTTGCTGTCTAAGTGTTGTGCTTTAGCAGTTATGCAGATGATGTGCTGCTGATTATCTTTTGCTGTCTAACTGGTGTTTTTAGCAATTTTGCAGTGGCCTTTGGATACTGGTTGTTGCGCTAGTAAGTGCTGGGATCTTGGGTGATTGATAGTTGTAATATTTGTATTAGATTGATTGTTGTACAGCCTCTTTCGGCGCTACCTTGGTGTGTTGCAGCCGTTCGTTCATGTTACATAGAGGTGTTGCAAAGCTTGCTTTTGATAATTGCCAAGCTTTTGTCATGTTCTCTCCCTTCAAGTATACTATGGTGATTTAATTGCTCCCTTAGGTTGTTGTTTCTAGTTTTTCTAGGGTACAACTTTGATGCCTTATCTTTTGCAAATCATGCGTATTTTCCCCCACGGGGGCGAGTGTACCCTATAACTTGGTGTATTCTTTGTCTAGCTTTTGTAGCCAAAGATTTTGTGGCCTCTACTACCCTTCATAGAAGATGGGTAGAGTGTGCCCAGTGTTCACAGTGATGCTCAAGTTATATTATATTAATGACATTTCTACTTATAAAGAAAATGACAATAGATTATTGTTAATTATCAAATAGTTTTCATGCCCGAAGTTTCCTATTATCCATTGAAAACCTTAAATTCCATGCAACAATTTAATAGTCAAAAGCAAGTAAACCGTACAATTTAACCATTCATCTTAATTTTCCTTATTTCTAACAATCTTATCACACAAGCTGCTCCTTATTTGCAAGGGGACACAAGAGAAAAATATTATCTACCTTTTCCATGAAAAAGACAAGTACCTTTCTAAAAAAAACCTTATTGGAAGGTTAAATTAGGTGTTTAACTTTTGTAAGATTTATTTAATATTTTTTCTATCTACAAGATGTACTTATTTTATTTGAAAATGTGTATAACCCTAAACATCAATATTTTCAAAAGGAGCAAAATGAAAAAGGATGAAGTTTGGATCTAGATGCTCAGTTGGTCCTCCTCTCACAAAATGCAATGAAAAACCACTTTATTTAGTTAGGTGAGTTTGAAGATAATGCAACTATATGTTTTTGGAAATCTTGTTTTGCACGGTAGAAAACTATCAATCAAAAGCTACGCTTGGTCTGCTTTTGCTTCAAGGCTACCATACATCTACAATTGCCAACCTCAAACAAAGACTAAAATGGAGAGAAAATGGTCTTAGTTCTTTTAAAGGTATAAGGACTAACTTGACTTATAGAACTTGACTTTTCATTTTTTTTTTACCGTGTCATTGGTGCGTAGTTTCCACTGGCTTTGCTGATAACTAATCTACGCCGGGGAACTTGGCTGGCCACGAGTACCCGGCTTTGCCGGCCCGTGTAGTTCTCCCCTCCCAACTGAGATTTTGTCACACCTAAGATTCGAACCCGATACCTTGAGGTGGGATCCAAGTCCAGTTACCACTTGGAAAAAATGATAATTGGAGATGAAAAACATGCCAAAAAACAATAATACCATCTAGCTCATCACAGAAGTCCTAAATAATCACCATAATTGGTATCGATATAACCGTCAGAATCAGATCCACTTGGTGTAGGATCAAATTGATCCTGGTACTCATATTCTTCATATTTATTGTCCTTACCAAAATCAGAACGCAAATCTTTGATTTGGTCTTGGCATCTTTGATCAAAGAAACTGAAACTTTGATAAAAGAAAAAAGACCAAAAATGCAATTTAGCCTATTTTAATTAAAGCTACCACAAACAAGAACTAAAAAATTGAGAATTAGAGAATCACAATCGACAGGTCGGATAATGAGCAAAAGAAAGTAAACCTTGTTCGAGAGAGAATAGAAGAACATAATATTGAGATTAGAATACAATCCTGATTTTTGGACACTATATCGAGTTTATAATACAATCCTGATTTTTGGACACCTAAAATCTCTAATACCCCTCCAACACCTTATTTTCTCTTATCACTCTTTTTTATCACATTATCTACCTATCACACGCTACAAGAAATTCGCTGATTTCCAACGGATAACTACGCTACAGAATGCTCATCGCAAAATGACATTTCTGACGGTATTTTCGACGGACAAAATTCCGTCGCAAAAATGTTCATCGCAAACTGTTTTCGACGGATTATTCCGTCACAAACCCATCACAAATTCGTCGCAAAGCTGTTGCAAAATTCGACGCCTTTCCGTCACAAATCCGTCGCAAATTATTTAAAATTCCTTAATTATCTATCAAAAATTTCATCGCAAATTCATTGTAAATTGTTTAAAATTCCTTAATTATCCGTCACAAATTCGGTAATTATCCAAGGAAATTCCGCCGCAAATTCCATCGTCGAAGCTCCAGAGTCTAACATATTGCCATATATGCCTCTTGTCCCGTACAGACGACTCTTATTGGGTCCCCCAGCAGCTTCCTTCCCCAATAACTGCTTCAACTACTCCAACTCAGCAGGGTCTACTGGTATATTTGACCGAGACAACCGCCGGTGAAACTCGTCCTATTAAATGCACACAAAAAATACCAAAAAAAATCTAAATTAAATAATTGAGACATAAAAATATGCTATAATCATACTCAAGGATTCAGTCCAAAAGAGGTAGAAAACAAAAATGTCTACATTAACTCATATTAAGCAAACAGACACGTCTATTTATCCACAAAATAGACCTTGCAGCCTTTTCATTAAAATCAGAAATATATCTGAGTAATGCGAGCACGCTCCTCTACAAAGTCGCTTGTGCCCCTCCTAAGGTGGGTGTGGCGATGGAGCTCATCTACAAGTGGCTTCCGCCCCAACTTCTTGGCCTATAATTAATAATATAAGTTTGTAAATGGTAAATTATAATGGTATAAGGAAAAGATAAGTTTAAGTATATACCAATCTCTCTGCGTGCTGCAACATGGGGATACAACCTCTAGTGTGCAGGTTTCCTCCTTTTTCTGATGCCCTATTTTTCTTATTTTGCTCACACTTAGCCAAGAATTTTGGATATTTCCAGCAGGCTTGTAGGTGATCATAGACTAGATCTCCCATCCAATCAGGTTGGCTCCCCCGCATGTAGACACCTCTGAGCATATATCAGTGAGTCAGTGATACCTTTCATATGCAAGATGAACAGGGAGATGCTCCATAGAATCAAAGAAGCCGGGTGGAAGTATTCTCTCCATCTTACATAGAATGAATGAAATGTTCTATTCCATCCTAATAAGGTCAACATCTCTTAAAGACGCAGAACACAAATCCTTAAAAAATTGACTCACTTCAGTTAGCATATTTAGAACATGCGTCGGCAAAGAACTAAATGCAATATGAAGTAAACATTCCATAAATACATGACAATCATGGCTTTTCATCCCAATCATTCTTATCAACACATCTTGCTAATTTAGAAGAATATCCACTTAGGAATTTGAGTTCTTTTATCCACTAATAAACTGAATTTGTTTGCTCGAGAGTTAATGAGTAACATGCTTTGGGTTTGAGCATCTTTCCATTAGTTTGTGGCTTCAAAAGTTCAAATTTAAGTCCTTTCTATTACAGTAAAGAGCAACGTCCAATCTCGCCTTATCATTGTCCTTGGTTTTGCCCGTTATGTTCATCACTGTGTTAAATATATTGTCATAAAAATTCTTCTCTATGTGTATAACATCAAGATTGTGCCTCAATAAATTAACTTTCTAATATGGGAGATCCCAAAAGATACTCCTCTTTGTCCAGTTATGCGCTTGCCCATATCCATCAAATCGAGAAATAAGGGGATCATCTGTGATTTTTGGCAAATCTCTAACTCTATCCCAAACGTGGTCTGGAGTCAACCGAGGAGGCGGCCCATCATTTTCAACTACCTTCTTCTTAAATGCGTTCTTGTTCCTTCTAAATGCATTATCATGTGGTAAAAACCTACGATGCGAGTCAAACCAATAACTCTTACCCCTGTGTTTCAAGGTAAATGCCTTTGTATGCTCAATACAATGTGGACATGCTAATTTACCATGAGTTTGCCAACCAGACAACAAACCATAAGCAGGGAAGTCATTAATGGTCCACATCAAAGCGGTTCTCATGATAAACTTCTCCTTTAGTGCGTAACCGTAAGTCAAGACACCATCCCGCAACCTCTTCAAATCATCAATTAGTGGTTCTAAATATATGTCAATGCCCGCTTTTGGATTTTCTGGGCCAGGTTTCAGACAAGTCAAAAACATGTAAGGTTTAGTCATACACATCTCAGGGGGAAGGTTGTACTGGGTAACAATAACGGACAAGCAAGAATATATGTCGAAGCCGATGCTTGGATATATGGCGCAAAACCATCGGAGCACAACCCAAGTCGTACACGTTGCATGGATCCGCGGAAAAATAAGGTTGTACCCGATCAAAGTGTTTCCATGCTTCCCCATCAGACGGATGGCGCAAAACGCCGGGACATCTATTCTCAAAATGCCACATCATTTTCCCTGCAGTGGGCTCAGATGCAAACTTTCTCTGCAACCTTGAAATTATTGGCAAGTAGAACATTTACTTCATCGGAACTAGTTTATTCTTACTACAAGTCCCCCCTTTTTTGAGCACGATACCTCGGCGCATTACAAAATTTGCATTCAAGTAGCGCAACATCCTTTTCCCAAACTCATTGTCATAATACAACATGTGACCTTTCGGACAACAATCGATCCTTTTAGCTTCCAATTCCAACTTAGAAACTAACCTCTTAGCCTCATAAAAAGTCTTTGGCAAATTTTCATTCATAGGTGTCACGGATAACATCATATCACATATCAAGTTCACCCCCATAATCAAAATATCGTTCAATTAGACGATATTCGCATAATCAAAACCTCATTATTTTCCATCAATTATACTTCAATTAAGTCCAATTAGGATTTGGGTAACGTAGGTTAAATTAGGGAAAGAATTGGGAAGGAATTCGCGTCGAAAGGAAAGCGAAATCATGTTTTAAAAAAAGGGATAGAAGGGGGAGCACGGACCGGGCCCTAGGGTGCACGGATCGGGCCCCTTTCGCAGGTTTCCAAAATTCTATTTTTCGTTCAAAATCTGCAAGTTCCTTCGATCTGATTTCTTTCCCAATCAATCTTTAACTCAAATAAGTTAACAACAGAACCTTAAACCATCATCAATCACACCAATAACAATCCAAACAACCAATTTAAAGAAATTAAACATTCCAACAAAGACACAATGGTACACTTAACATGTAATCTCATGGATCATCACAATTTCTCACAAGGTAGTTCAAACATATCCTAACTTCAGAACGCACATGCATTACCAAAATCTCAGAACAACAACATGCATGGACCAAGTAATTAAAGAAATAACAACGAAAGTGGGTTAAGAACTCACCTCACAAGGCTGAAATTAAACACCAAACAAGTAAAATGAGAGTTCTAAGCACACCACAAGTTTCCTAATCCTCCAAATTCGACCCCAACCTCCAAACTCCCTAATTGAGTGCTCTAAACCACAATGTAGCTTGAAATTTACTAGTATCCAACCTCTAGGTGAACATGTAAATCCTAAAAGTTCAACTTGAACCCACCCTTTCTTCAAGTGTTTTAGTTGAAGGGAGGGAGAAAGAAGAGAGACCAGCTGAGTTCTTGTCTTGGCAAATCTTTAATGTGATGAAGGAGACAAAAATGAAGAAGAAAGGATGAGGTGTTTTTCAATTGGGACTTTAATGTGATGAAGGAGACAAAAATGAAGAAGAAGTGATGAGGTGTTTTTCAGTTGGGACTTGCTTTTGTTGGGTTGAGGGTTTTGTTTCTCCTTTTCTCCATTTTTCTCTCAAAGTCGAATTCTCTCTCCTTTCTCTCAAAATGAGAGTTCTAAGCACACCACAAGTGTGTGTGTGTCCATGTTCAGCTGAAGGGATTTTTAAGTGAGTGATGAAATTCCCATTGTACCCCTATCCTTTATTCTTCACTTAAGACCACATTTACTTAACCGTACAAGCACTCAAAGTGTTCTGTACCGAGCAGCTTTTTGGTGGACTGCTGTTGGTAGGTCCCTTGCTGTCGTGGCAGTAGGTCAGTGAGCGCTCAGGGGGGGTACCTGCAAGCCACTCCGACGCTCAAGTCAATATGAGAGTAAGACAGTGTATATGCAAAGGAAGAGTATGTACCTCGTGAATGGCTATGCGAGCCGGAATTTATAGGAAATTGTTGTTCGTTGTGGATCGTCGGATCAGTGGAGGCGATCTGGACCCTCCAAGCGTGTTGGGCTTGCATGTTGTGGATATGGGCTGGATCGATTGGACTGATCCATATCTCATCGCTAATCACACCCCCTGGTATTACTAATTGGACCTCTTGGTTGACTCCAGAACAGTTGCCCCCCAAGCCGAGATTATTCCGAAGGATGGTCTTGGCTTGAAGGATTTTCGTCGGTTTGCCGGATCTGTGAGGTTACGCGGCACACTGTCTTTATACCAACCGTGTTTTGTCATTTTCACTCTCTAGAGTAAAAAAGATAAATTTTTTCTAAGCGTTGCTTTGTCTGCCTTTTCGGGTCGTATGAGATCACTTTGTTGCGACCGTGACTCACACCTCTTTTGGTGTAATCCTTGTGCCAGGCACCAAGCTAGGGTGACGTATCCTGATGTTGGCGCCGCTTTGTGCCAAGTGCTCTGAGGTTGGCGCCCTCTTGGGCGCCTTGTGCCAGGATGCTCTGAGATTGGCGCCCTCATGGGCGCCCTGTGCCACGCCCCCTGATGTTGGCGCCCTCTTAGGCGCCTTGGACCAAGGTGCTAAGACATCCTGATGCTGGTGCCCTCGTGGGCTCCTTCCCGGGTGCTTGTTTGTTTTTGAGAGTTGGCGCCCTCCTGGGTGCCTTGGGTGTCGTTCCCTCCTTGCGTGTGCTGGGTGGCTTTTCGTGGAGCAGATTTTGCGAGACAAGGTTCGGTGCTCTCGTGGGTGCCTTACTGCATAGTGCTGACTACCCCGTTGTGAAGGATTTGCTTTCAGACTGCCCCTTGCCAGGCGCCCCTCTGCTAGGCGCTGCATGCTCCTTCCAGGCGCCCTCATGGGCGCTGGTTGCTTCTGCCAGGCGCCCTCATGGGCGCCCCCTGGTCCTGCCAGGCTCCCTCATGGGCGCTGGTTGCTTCTGCCAGGCCCCCTCATGGGCACCCCCTGGTCCTGCTAAGTGCCCTCATGGGAGCTGGTTGCTTCTGCCAGGCGCCCCCATGGGCGCCCTCCTGCTCCTGCCAGGCGCCCTCATGGGTGCTGGTTGCTTCTGCCAGGCGCCCCCATGGGTGCCCTCCTGCTCCTACCAGGCGCCCTCATGGGCGCTGACTTGTGTGGACGTGTGCTTAGCACTTTGCTTTATTTTTTGTTGCGCATCTTGTCTCTTAACCTGCTTTTCTTGCTTGGTGCCGAGGGGAATTGCTTCTCCCTTCCTTACCATTACCTCGTTGACATTTCCACGAGTTTTGCCGCTTCTAACTTACCAAGGTGATTTGGGCTGCACTTCAGCTTATATTTCTAGTTTTTTTGTGTTTGAGCACGTCTTGTTTTGTTGACGTCCCCAACCTCAGGGGAGGGGGTGTTCGGGCATGTCTTGTAACTGCTTGTTCTGCCCCCTGTCCTGCAGGTTGAGAGATGGCGAGGGATACCGTGCCTTCGGAAGAAGCCGGCTTCCCTGGCTTCGTTGTTACCTCTTCTGATGATGATCTGCTTTTTGAGCATGAAGTAGTGGAGATCGGTGGCGAAAGTTTTACTAAACATCCACGTTTTCTCTTTGTCTTGCTTGTTTCTCTTGATTATAACAGGCACGCGCCGGATGGCCTCAGGCGCACGTCATCGCGTGGTGCATCCAAATGAATAATCTCTTATTGCCTCGTGTCACAGTTAACTCTTGGGGCAGTTTATCAGAACTCGGTCTGAATTTAACTCGCCCATCAGAGGTTGCGACCATTGTTGATGCCGCTTCGCACCCCTCTCGGTGACTCTGGGGGAGTTTATTCAGATCTCAGTCTGAAATTAACTCCCGTCAGAGGTTGCGACCATATTCGATGCCGCTTCGCACCCCTCTCGGTGACTCTGGGGGAGTTTATTCAGATCTCGGTCTGAATTTAACTCCCGTCAGAGGTTGCGACCATATTCGATGCCGCTTCGCGCCTCGTGGGACTCTGGGGGAGTTTATTCAAATCTCGGTCTGAATTTAACTCCCGTCAGAGGTTGCGACTTCGATGTCGCTTCGCACCCCTCTCGGTGACTCTGGGGGAGTTTATTCAGATCTCGGTCTGAATTTAACTCCCGTCAGAGGTTGCGACTTCGATGCCGCTTCGCACCCCTCTCGGTGACTCTGGGGGAGTTTATTCAGATCTCGGTCTGAATTTAACTCCCGTCAGAGGTTACGACTTCGATGCCGCTTCGCACCCCTCTCGGTGACTCTGGGGGAGTTTATTCAGACCTCAGTCTGAATTTAACTCCCGCCAGAGGTTGCGACCATATTCGATGCCGCTTCGTGCCTCGTGGGACTCTGGGGGAGTTTATTCAGATCTCGGTCCGAATTTAACTCAAGCCAGAGGTTGCAACCATATTCGATGCCGCTTCGTACCTCGTGGCAGAGTTTGATGTTGACATGCGTCGGTCGGGGGATCTCCTCGATGGTGATCCCCAGTGGTGCCTCTGGTGGATATTGACTTGGTTCCATCGTTGCCCGGTCCCCTGCTGCTCGAGTTGGGACTTGGCTTTCACCTGCCAGGCGCCCTCATGGGCGCTGGTTGCTTCTGTATTGGGTGCCAGTTTCTCTTAGTTTCTTGCTTTAGGAGATGAACGTGTTATGACATCCTTGTCTCTCCTCTTGGAGAGATGATCTTGGTTTTCTTTTAGCTGATGTTGAGGTTGCCCCTGCGATCCAGGCAGTCCCTCCCTGTCCGGTATGTAGGATCTCAAACTAGCATTGCCCCCCTCCTTCCTATGGAGTTGGACCTTTCTCTTTTTTTATCTTGGGTAAGTTTCCTTTGGGAATAAGTGTTACTGCTAGGGACCCGTGTCATGGATCTTCTCTTTAATGTCATCCCTGAGGGAATAAGTGTTGGATCTTCTCTTTAATGTCGCAACCTCTGATGAGTGAGTTAAATTCGGATCGATTCTGATAAACTCCTGTCAGAGTCCCTAGATGGGCGAAGTGGCATCGCAAGATGTCACAACCTCGAAGCGGCATATCGAAAAGGTCGCAACCTCTGATGGGTGAGTTAAATTCGGATCGATTCTGATAAACTCCTGTCAGAGTCCCTAGTTGGGCGAAGTGGCATTGCAAGATGTCACAATCTCGAAACGGCATCTCGAAATGGTCGCAACCTCTGATGGGTGAGTTAAATTCAGATCGATTCTGATAAACTCCTGTCAGAGTTAACGAGTCTCTAAGACGCGAAGCGGCATATCGAAAAGGTCGCAACCTCTGATGGGTGAGTTAAATTCGGATCGATTCTGATAAACTCCTACCAGAGTTAACGAGTCTCTAAGACGCGAAGCGGCATATCGAAAGGGTCGCAACCTCTGATGGGTGAGTTAAATTCAGATCGATTCTGATAAACTCCTGTCAGAGTTAACAGTGCCACAAGGCGATACGAGATGATACGTTCGGAGGCGTGAAAAATAAGCGAGACAAAAGGAAACATGGATATAACATGAAAATCATCAGTCAGGCTCCATAAAGCGAACGTACAACGAAATCCAACAGGACAAAAAGAAATTACAAGTCAAAAGCAATCGAACATCTAGAAGAAGTAATTAGGGGGCAATTACATCAAAATCAGCCATGTTGGGGTGGTACCTAACAATCCTCCCATCAACGGCCTCGTGATCAAACCGAAAGATACTCGGCTCAAGAACTGCGTCTGGATACAGACACCGAACATGATCTATTGCCTTATTATAGGCAGCATAGGAGAAGTCCACAGCTTGCCCAACCACCTCCTGTACCTTTTTCTCAGCCTCATCCTTCTGTTTCTTCATACTATCCAACTCAGATTGGAGCTCCTCTACTTGTTTCTGATAAAGGCCAACATCGTCTCTTGACCGACGAGCAGATTCAAACGCTTCATGTAAATAAACCTGAAGCCGGTTTTTATCCAAGAGAAGCCGGTCCCTTTCCTCGATCACCCATGCGCAAAGAGAAAAACAAACACTACAAAGTTAAAACCGGCAGGCAGCGCCCATGAGGGCGCCTGGGAGGGCGCCAAAGGGAAACAACCAACGCCCACAAGGACGCCTGGCAAGGCACCTCTAAGAAAGCAGCCAGCGCCCCTGAGGGCGCCTGGCAGGGGTGGTGGCCCATGCAGGTCTGATGAATGCTCAAAGAAATGACTCAAAAGGATTACCTGAATGAGATCCACGCTTTTTTTCAGTTTCCCACTTCGCATGCAGGCCTTCCCCAACCTTAACCATGTGTGCGGCAAGGGCGAAAGGATGCTCACAAATGATCACGCTCCTCAGGAGAGAAGCTAATTTCACCCTCTTCGTCAGCAGGGGAGGAGGCCTAACCAGGGAGGGGGCCTAACCAGGGAGGGACAATCAGCAGGAGGAGGTCCCTGGGCATAACTTCTCTGGCGCTTGGGCTTACTCTGAGTCCCCTGGGTGCTGGAGTCGACTGGGACCTTCGGCACCCCGGAGATATCTCTTCCAGCACGGCTTGGCGGTCCTAAGCTGAGGCGAGGTCCCATAGAGGGACGTGTAGGGGCAGAGGTAGTAGGAACCGGGCTCCTGGCCCCATTAGGTTCGGCATCCAAAGGTCTCCTCCGTCCGGCCAAAGAAGCCAGTTCATTAAAAGAGAGTGGAGCGGCCATTTTATCTGCAAAAACAACAAAGTAAACGAATCAACAGCATAAGCAGAGAATTTATCAAAGGAGAAAACAAAGATACATCAAAGCCAGTCAAGCAACCTAAGAGCTTGGCAGCTTCAGGAACCGTGGAAGCCTTGGACAGCTCACTACACAAAAACTTTTCTGGCACAGTGGACAAGCTGCTGACGATTTTCTTCGGTATGCTCAAAGTCCTCTGCTCAGAATCGGATAACTCAGAGGGGAGGACGCGATAAGACCGAGAGGAACGATCGGCATCAACATTGCACCACCCAAGGCAAAACTTGTCCCGAACCAGACGCCCTTGTTCATCAAAGAAGCCCATGCTGTCGACAGCCTTCTCACTGGAGGGAACGAGGTAAAAATACTTAAATTTCCAATCATGCTGGTTATCTGAGTACACTTGAAAGAAAGAGTAGTTTACCCGACATTTCAAATGCACAAACTCGTAACGAGTGACGCCATCCGAAGTATCTCGACGACGCTGCACCTCGAAGATAACCATAAAAACCCTCAAACTGCATCTTCTTTGAAGAACTATGTGCAAGTAGGGGGAGGTTCCCTTTCTTCCGTTGGTGGCGCCCTGCTGGGCGCCTTCTTGGGTGCCGCCTGTGGCTGCCTTGGTGCTCTGCCAGGCGTCCTCTGGGTGCTGCCTTACGTGCTCATGCACTATCTTTATATCTCATTTGCTCGCGTGCTCGTGCACTAGTTATTTGTCTTGTGCGCCATGCTGGCTGCCTTTGAAACGGGATTTGGCGCCCACCTGGGTGTCTGGATGCCGCCTTGTGCTAGGCTGAATGCTGGCTTGTGAACGGGGGTTTGGCGCCCTCTTGGGCGCCTCGGGTGCTGGCTTGCCATGCATTGGCAGCCTTCACGGACGCTTGAATTGACGCCCTCCTGGGCACTGGGTGCTGGGTTGCGCAGGCTTGTTATGGTGTCGTCAGCTTGTCTCCCTTCCTGGGTGTGGAGACGTACGAATTGGATTTCGAGTTTAACATGATAATTGTACCTCTGCTTCTTAGCTTTCCAACGCATGCTTACCTCTGTAGACTAGACGTCATCCTCGTAGGTGGGTAACTCTGGTGTATGTGACCTCACGGTCTCGTCATTTGCTTGACTTCCGCGCCTTTCTCGACGCCTGCTACCCAAGATACCTGCGCCGGTCGGGGAATCTCCTGTGGGTATTGACCTTCTGTTGATAACGCCCTCTTGGGTGCCTCGTTGTGGTTCGCTATTGTTGTCGTATTTGTTGTTGATGGCGCCATCATAGGCGCCCGGGTGCTTGGTTGTTAGGCGTTGGATACTTGCCTATCAGGATTCGGCAACCTCCTGGGCGCCTTGGGCGTCTTGTTATGTTGGTCTGGCGCCTCTTGGGGCAGGATCTGGCGCCCTCATGGGCGCCTTGGGCGTTTTGTTACGTTTCTAAGAGTTGGTTGGCTCCCTGATTTTGATGCCCTTCGCCATGCATCCTGATTTTGGCGCCCTCCTGGGCGCCTTGCGCCAAGGTGCTGCTTGCTGAAGTTGGCGCCCTCCAGGGCGCCCTGCGCCATGTATCCTGATTCTGGCGCCCTCCTGGGCGCCTTGTGACAAGATGTTGCGTCCTGGTGTTGGCGCCCTCATGGGCGCCCTGCGCCATGTATCCTGATTCTGGCGCCCTCCTGGGCGCCTTGTGCCAAGACGCTGCGTCCTGGTGTTGGCGCCCTCATGGGCGCCCTGTGCCAAGTATCCTGATTTTGGCGCCCTCATGGGCGCCTTGCGCCAAGACGCTGCTTTCTGCTGCTGGCGCCCTGCGCCAAGTATCCTGATTTTGGCGCCCTCATGGGTGCATTGCGCCAAGACGCTGCTTTCTGCTGCTGGCGCCCTACGCCAAGTATCCTGATTCTGGCGCCCTCCTGGGCGCCTTGTGCCAAGATGATGCGTCCTGGTGTTGGCGCCCTCATGGGCGCCCTGCGCCAAGTACCCTGATTTTGGCGCCCTCATGGGTGCCTTGCGCCAAGACGCCGCTTTCTGCTGCTAGCACCCTCATGGGCGCCCTGCGCCAAGTATCCTGATTTTGGCGCCCTCATGGGCGCCTTACGCCAAGACGCTGCTTTCTGCAGCTGGCGCATGCGCCCTCATGGGCGCCTTGTGCCAAGACACTGCTTTCTGCATCTGGCGCCCTCATGGGCGCCCTGTGCCAAGTATCCTAATTTTGGCGCCCTCATGAGCGCCTTGCGCCAAGACGCTGCTTTTTGCAGCTGGCACCCTCATGGGCGCCATTCCTGGGCGCGGAGACATCTGAATTGGATTTTGAGCTCAACACGAGAATTGTAGATCTGCTTCTTAGCTTCCCAACGCATTCTCACACGCCTCCATCGGATAAGCATGGACGAAGTTATGGACTGCCGACTAGAGCACCCTCTTGGGTGCCGGGTGCCAGGCACCTTTTATGGTGCCGGGTCCTTCTTGTTGTTGGCGCCTTGGTGTTGAGCGCCTGGGTGCCAAGCGCTAGGCACCCTCTATGGTTCGCCACTGAGTAGCAAGAGAAAAGTTGAAGGATGATTGTGTGAAAGATAGATATCGCCCACTGTGGTCGCCAATGTTCTGTACCGAGCGGCTTTTTGGTGGACTGCTGTTGGTAGGTCCCTTGCTGTCGTGGCAGTAGGTCAGTGAGCGCCCGGGGGGGTACCTGCAAGCCACTCCGACGCTCAAGTCAGTATGAGAGTAAGACAGTGTATATGCAAAGGAAGAGTATGTACCTCGTGAATGGCTATGCGAGTCGGAATTTATAGGAAATTGTTGTTCGTTGTGGATCGTCGGATCAGTGGAGGCGATCTGGACCCTCCAAGCGTGTTGGGCTTGCATGTTGTGGATATGGGCTGGATCGATTGGGCTGATCCATATCTCATCGCTAATCGCACCCCCTGGTATTGCTAATTGGACCTCTTGGTTGACTCCAGAACACAAAGCATACAAGTATCACTCAATTCATAACAAGCATATGTCACATAAATTAACAAGCAATTAAAAGTGTTGATTTCACGGAAAACATGATGAATCTCAGAAGAATATCATGAGGGGCGTAATCTTCAATAAAAGGGAGGCGTAAGCATTGAGGAAAAAAGAAATTGTGGAGAAGAAAATATGGTGGCAAAAAATTATTAAAGGAAGTTAAAATAAATTTAATAAATTAGGTATTAGGTTTTAGAAATGACTTAATAATCTAATTAAAAGAAATTTGAATGTAAATAAAAAATTAACACACATTAAAAAGAAAATGAACAAATAATAAAGAAAATACTTTGGTAAATTCTTGGTTGCCCTTGAATAAAATGTGGGTAATTTGCCTTAACCATTTAAAAACTGACACATGGATTCCACTAACATTTATCACATAATTATATTTTCATTCTTTGTTTTACAGTTTTTACTATATATTTATATTATTTACAGATTCACCCCAAATTTATTAAATGCATTTGTGATTTGTTTATCTTCCCTAACTATTGGAGAAAAGGAAAGAGAAATTCACATAGAGAACTCACCATTCAATTGTGACTTTTTTCTTTTGGGTTATTTTTCGGTTAAAATGTTTGTTTTTATACGACTAAAATTGCAGGTAATCGAAGAAATTGGTGGTAAAGTCACTCTTATAAACTCGGTGGTATCTTCACTTCCATTGTATCTTTTCTCATTCTACAAGGCAGCAAAGAAGGTAATCGGAGAAATTGTAAGGCTACAAAGAAGGTTCTTATGGGGAGGTGATGAAGATCACAAGAAGATTGCTTGGGTTAGTTGGGAGTTGATTTGTCTGCCCAAGGAGCGGGGAGGGCTTGGTATTAAAAATCTATAGGCCTTCAATTTGGCACTTCTAGCAAAATGGAGGTGGAGATATCTAGTAGATGACGAGGACTGCTTGTGGAAAAAAAATTCTGGTACATAGGTATGGTACCACAAATCGTTGGAACGGTGAGTTGGGAAGTAGGTGGGGGCGTACGTCATTATGGTGGCGGGACTTGAAAATTATGGGTAACGGTAATGGCATTGGTGGGGACTGGTTTATGGAACTGACTAGGCAAAAGCTGGGAGGAGGCACAACAATCTGTTTTTGGACGGATGTGTGGCTGGGTAGAGATTCCTTCGCTGATCTCTTCCCAGCTCTCTTTCACCGATCAAGTAACAGAGTTGCGAAGGTGGCTGACATGGGGGAATGGAATTCGACAGGGTGGGTGTGGAAGGTGCTATCGGAGGTAATGTTGATGGCAGAGGAAATGGAACAGGCTGAGGAGCTCGCGGCCATTTTGCAGGGGGTGGAACCGGAAAGAAATAATGCCGACAGATGGATATGGCTGTGTGATGCAACTGCGGGTTTTTCAGTGAAAAACTGCTATGATTGGCTGGTTTCTTCTTTTGCAGGTACCCGAAAACCGTTCAAGGATCGTAAGTTGAAGGCATGCACAAAATTGTGGAAAAATGACGCTCCATCAAAGGTCCTAATTTTTTCATGGAGATTGTTGCTAAACAGGTTAGCTACCCGGGACGCTTTAGTAAGAAAGGGCATCCTAACATCAGCCCATGATCGGTGTTGTGTTCTATGTTTTAACGAAGATGAATCAACATCTCATGTATTTTTTGAGTCCGATGTTACTAAAGAAGTGTGGAGGCTTGTGAATCAATGGATGGGGGTTTCCCGAGGAGGGGTCGTGGACGTGACAGATAAGTTTACGGAATTTGGGAAACTAGTGAAGGGGAAGAAGAGGAAAGGCGGCAGGCACCTGATTTGGATGGCGGTAACCTGGAACATTTGGCGAACAAGGAACAATATTATGTTTAGAGGGGAGGTGGCTACGATTCCCTCTATCCTCTACAACGTGAAGTTCAGCGCTTGGAGTTGGTTTATGGCTAGGAAGGGACGCAATTGTGGAGTTACATGGTCGGATTGGCTAAATTGCCTGTTGGGCTGCTTTCTCTCATTGTAACATGTTAATGTCATTTTGATTTGTGTTACTTTCGGGGGCACTCTTTTTCTTCCTTGGGTCTTTTTTTCATAGGGTTTTGGCCCTTAGAGGTTTTAACGAGGCCCCTTAGTTGTAAGGGTTGGTGCACCCCTTGGGCCCCTTTTAATACCAATTATTTATCTAAAAAAAAGAAACCGGAAGACTACAATTTTTTTTAAAGTTTTATTCCCTTTCCCATTTCTACTATTTATCTATATGGTTGTGTTCATTTTACATCAGAGTAAAATTGGCTTTGCTCACACATTGACCATGTTTGGTTCTGGCCATGGATACAGTGAGTTTTGTTTGCATCTGGCCATGGATACAGTGAGTTTTGTAGGAAATAACAAAAATAACAAAAATTAAAACAACTAGATATGGTTTCTAAAGGATATGAGGAGAGGCCCTCAATCTCAAACGTACGGTGTTTTACCAGTTGGGCCATTAAGAGAATATTGTTCATTGCTTAACGCAGGGGGAATAAGTGCCAATATCCTGCCATTGGAACTAAGGCCTTTTGTGAATAAATTGAACCTACTATTAAAATTATTTTTTATCTACTATATCTATAATCAAACAACCAATTATGACCACACGGACCGACAAAGCCGTTACTCGTGGTCAGCCAGGTTCCCCGGCGTAGATTAGTCATCAGCAAAGCTGATGGAAACTACGCACCAAAAACATGGTAACAAAAACAAACAACCAATTATGTAAAAATACTAAACTACCCAATTTTATAAAAAAATGAGAAGACTTAATAACTATTTAGTGATGACCTAATTTTTGTTCTCAAGAATTAAACTCAATTTAGTCTCTCAAAATAAAAGAGAAGACTTGATAACTATTTGAAATACTGATAAATATATAAAAAAAACACCCGATAAATAATCGTCATTGTACATAAAAAAATACGGGATAAATATTTATCACTTATAAATATAAAAAAGGGACAACACGAAAATCTCTATCAAAATAATTTTCATAGTGGTACATGAAATCCTCCACCATCAATGAATCTTTGTTACCACTGTGATACATGGAATCATCCTTGGTCAGTGGAATCAGAAGGTAAGTGAACCATAGTTCACACCGTGATACTAAGAATCATCTTTGATCAATCGAATCCAATGGTAACTGGCGGTGGACCCAGGACCCTGGGTCAGGGGGTGCAATTTTTTTTTCAAACACACACATCACTAAAAATATAATATAATTAATACTTTAACAGGTTAACAACTTGTATTGCACTAGACCAACACAAATTAAATAGCACTAACAAGTTCGTAAATACAAATTAAATAGCACTAAAAGATTCAACATATTCACAAAATACAGAGCAGATTAAAACTAAATAGACTAACATAATCAAAATAAATTAAATACCACTAACACAATACAAATTAATTAAATAGTACTAACACAAATTACCAATTAAGTAGCATTAACAAAATCAAAATTATGATAATAAGAACAAAAACCGATTTAAGGAGAGAGAGAAAAACTTTTTTTAAAATAAAATATGTGAGTGTGGTGTATTAGAGTGGTGCAAAACTAGAAACTTTGGTGCAAAATTAGGAACTTGGATGTAAAAGATATTTTTTAGGGGATGCAAAAATATTTTTTCCTAAAGTATCGGTGCTAATATTATTTTCCAGGGGGTTCGTCTAAACCCCCTGGAATACATGTAGGTCTGCCACTGATGGTAAGTGAACCATAGTTCACACGATGATACATTGAGTCATCCATGGTTTAATGAGTTGGATGCTAAATGATGTCGAGTTCATAGTGGTACATGAAAATCCTTCACGGTCAGTGAATCCTTGTTACCACTGTGATACATGGAATCATCCTCAGTTAACCTGATTAAGTTAAGTGTTAGTCATGTGTTGCCTCTTGCTTTAACCATAGTTATAACCTTATCAGGTTAAGAAATTTTGCGTATTTCAATTGTTAGAATTTTTTTTTGAGTAACCGGTTATTGAGTAACGAACTTCGCGTATTTCAGTTGTTAGAAATTGTTTTTGAACACTAAAGTTTTCCAAAACACAATGGTTATGGAAGAACTTCACGAAATTAGTTATTGAGGAATGGACTTCGTATATTTAAACTGTTAAATTTTTTTCGAACCCTAAAGTACTCCAAAAGACACTGCTCAGCGTTGTATTTTACATATTGTGAAATGAAATTAATTTTTTGGAGAGTTATAATATTACCAAGATACCCGTATAAAGTATGGTGGACTATCCTGAGGATGATGGCATTTTTTATTACCAAACAAGTAAGTTAGTTGATAAAAAAAAGTTGGCACTAAATTACTCACCTTTACAGTATCTTCTTGCCTTTAGATTTAACTATTATTGATAGAAACTGAAAATTTGTTTTGTCTGAAAAACCAAAATAGACCTCTGCTAGGGTTTTGCTAAAAAAGGCAAGTTTTGTTCTTGGCATGGGCGAACGGCCAGCGACGGCTGAGACGCGGGAGGAGGAGGACCTCGTTGAACGGAGCACGAAGAAGCTAGGTCAAGGGTGTAACGCCCCAAAATAATTTCATTAATTATTTAATTAAGTTATTTAAGGGTTACAATATTTAATTAAGTTATTTGAGGGATCACGGTATTTATTTAAATGGTATGGTATTGGGGAATGGGTGGTGCCAATAATTAAATTAGGGCTTAAGTTGGATAGAGCCCATGACCCATGATCCAATCTTAAGCCTTAGCGCATATAAGTAGTCAAAAAATAGGGTTTGGCTCATTAGTGGTGTGTTTCACGAAATTAGAGAGCACTTGAGAGAGAGGGGCGCCGTTTTGGAGATCAAGAGAGAAAGAAAGAAATCGCAAAAGGGCTCAAGGGAAAGAAGAAGGAAGGGCGAAACTCAAGAGGAGGAGAGGAGATCCATTGTTGCTGAGGTTCTTTTGGTGGTGACTTTCCTTCAAGAACCTCTACTTCTCTAGATCTAAGGTTAGGGGAGCTCTATCCTTCCATTAAATAGCTTATGTGATAGGTGTAAAATTAGGATTCTAGACTAGATCTTGAAAGTATGCTATGTGAATCTTGATGTTTTCTTGAATTGTGATGCTTTGGGTCTTGATGCCTTGAATTTTTGTGCCATGCGAAACCTTCTTGCAATATGCATATACATATGAGATGATGAGTGTGAGGTTTGATTAACCATGAAATTATAAAATTGATGTGGTGGTGTTTCGCATGATGATGGTGTTGTTATGTTCTAAATGTTTGATGATTTGACTAAATTAAAGTGTTTTGAGGGTATTGGAAAAGGTTGTATTTTTGGGATCAAGATTGTTAGAAGAAATTGGATTTGATGAGCTTGAAAACGTTTTTGGGGCTAAGGACATTGATATTGTGTTTTTGGAAGAGATCCTTAGAGATCCTTCAAATTTAATGTGATTTGGTTGTGATAGGGTAAAGATTTGGGTGATTTAATTGAAATAAAGTGTTGAAAGATATTGATAAAAAGGGATGTTTTTGGGGATCTAATTTATGAAAAGATTTGACCTTGTTGTTGCTGGAAAAAGGGTGGAAAATCCTTGTTTTAATGTGTCAAAAAGATTTTTCAAGATTTTGGAAATTGAAGGAAAAACCATTTTTTTTGTGTTGCTGGGCGCATGTGCCCGTGTGCCTGGGCGCAGGGCGCCGTGTCTGTTTCCTGTGCGCACACCTCCCTGGGCGCAGTGCTCCCATGCGCCTGTGCCCGTGTTGCGCGTGCGTTCCCTGCTGTTGCCCAAAAAATTTTATCCAAACCGTTTTCGACGTAACTTTCGATTAGGAACTCCGTTTTTGATGAAACCAAGTGCGTTGGAAACCTTATTTCAGTGTCTATTGAACTGTCCAGTCTTTTAAAATGCAACAACCCAATTTTCTGGAATGATCGTTGAGTTAAAATACCCATCTAAGGATACCGACTGAGTTGTAATTAAGTAGAGACGTGAAAGCGATGTGGGACTTCGGTCCAAAGCGATGTGATGCCCTAAGGCTTATATGTTGAGGAATGTTGAGTTGATAATGCAAGTGTGAGTTTAATAATTATTGTGATGCATTGTCATAGAGTCACATAATTCATGTGCATAAAGCGAAGTGTGGGCTTCGGCCAAAGCGACGTGGTGGCTTCGGCCAAGGCGAAGAGTGCCCTCCAGGCTAATAGCGACGATGATGGATCCACATGCATGTTGCATTACATGCATTAGTCACGCATTTGATGAGCTTATGGATGAATTGCGAATATGATGATATATGTTGATAATGTGATGAATTGTTGATAATTGTGATGTTATTGTTGATTGTGATATTCTGATGACTGTGATAGGATTGCTCTAGTGTGGGACCTATGTTTAGTACTTGTCATGTTCTCTATTATATGGATCGAAAAGATGCTCACCCTTTCTCTGTTGAATGTTACCCTACGTGGTAACTGCAGGTGATTACAAGTGAAGGCCTAGTTACCTTTACTATTCCGAGTGGGTCTTAGTGCTCTGATACGTAACACTCAGGGGATGGGCGCTAGTTTTCTTTTGTCGTTTTGTTTGACATATTGAGTAACTTTTACTGAGGCACTATGTTGTTGTCAAGGCTGTAGTATGATTTTATGAGACTGTATTTTATTCCGCTGCTTAATAAATGAGAATGTAAAAGTGCTATGTATCACACTGAATTTTGGTGGTGGATTTTATTATATCAAAGCGTGAAGTATTTTTGGTTGACTTTGTGTAACGCCCCTTGCGGTGAAAAATAATAAATTTTGAAAAACTCTGATAATTAATTAAATAAATAAACGGGTAGAAAAGGGGTGTTACAAAGGGTGGGGAACAGCAGTTCACCAATACCTCAACGGTTCCTTTGAGTTATGCTGATATTGGAGAGAAACCACGCGAAGATGATCCGGGAAGAAGATCCTACAAAGCGACAGTTCTTGGTGTTGATGATGACTCGGAAAAGATGGGGTTTACTGGTAGCGACGGCAGCGAGAAAGGCAAGGTGCACGAGGGGTTTGGCCTGATCGTGTTGAGTATGGGATGAGCTTGAAGATTATCAAAAAGAAACAAGGCAAGTATGATTGTCCTGAGATTGTTATCACGCCTGGTGCGGAAGAACGCTCGTGTCGGCCATGGAAGAAAGGGTTAATTGTTAAGTTACTAGGAAGAAGAATAGGCTTCAAAGCTCTTGAAACTCGGCTCAATCAGTTGTGGGTGAAGAAAGGTACGGTGAGTATCATTGATTTGGGGTGTGACTTCTTCTTGGTCTATCTTAATAGCTCGGAGGATCATGAGAAGGCACTAACGAACGGACCTTGGCTCATCTATGATCACTACCTAACGGTGAGGGAATGGAAGCCAAATTTTAGGCCGGAAAATGAAACTATTGATCGTGTCACTATATGGGTTCGTCTCCCGGAACTCCCTATTGAATACTATGATCCTGATTTCTTGTTCTTTTTGGGAAATCGTATAGGGAGAACAGTCAAAGTGGATAAGAATACACAATAGATGGAGAGAGGCAAGTACGCCAGACTTTGTGTTGAGGTGGACCTGGATCAACCGTTGCTACCAATGTTTGAAATCAAAAAATCACGTCTACAAGATAGAGTATGAAGGTCTCCACTTATTATGTGTGGCATGTGGTACATATGGGCATTACAAAGATCAATGTGTGGTTAAAGCTGCTGAGGATCATACAAGTGTTGTGAATGGAACTACTAAGCATGCTACAGGTACAGGAGGTGATCAGAGTGGGGTGAAGGAGTATGGGCCATGGAAGGTGGTGGAGAAACCACGGTGGTCTCGGAAGGGTGGTCCGATGGTTGTTTCCAATGGCAGGGCTGCTCCCGGTAACATTAATGGTGGAGCGGGAGGAACGGGATCTCGTTTTGATGTCCTCATTAATGAGGATCAAGCCATGCATGATTATCGTGGAAATGGGCAAGTTTTGGTCGAAACTCATGCAACCAATATGGAGAGTTCGCCCCATTTCCGTTACGTGATGGAGAAACCAATGGATAAAAGAGCTGTTAAGGCTACTGGGTCCCACGAGAATAATATTGAGAAACAAGTCAGTGCCGCAACAGTTTTAAAGTTGAAGCCCCACGTGAAAAGACAATGAGTAGTGATGAGAATCAACGTGTGAACATTCCTAAGACTGGATTAACGCCTACAATTCAGCTACGCCCTCTCTCCAGGCACGTGTCAACCGAAGAAGCACCCTTGGTAATGCATGTGGAACTCGTGATAGTGATACTAGAAAAGGCTCTGGGCCGGAATACCACATTGGTGTTTCTAATAGCCCAATGGCCTTTGGGACATAGCATTCCCCTCGACCACCAGATGCGCAAGGAGGAATGAGGATTGACACCCCCATTTCCACTAATGCGCAAAATAGTAACAGTGCCACTTTGGATGTTGACGAATTTATGGATGCTCGGGATCAGGGTCATGTCTACAGTGACTCTGATATTGATATGGTTGTGGAGACCCCTGGTCTCTAAGTTTTTTTGGGTAGTTTCTCTCACCTTCCCAAAGTTTTTTTTATGGATTTACAACAAATTATTCTTTGGAATTGCCGTGGGGCAGCTAGTACGGACTTGATCCGGAATTGTAAGCAGTTTCTTGATGTTCACCATCCTGAGATTTTTGTCATTACTGAAACCAGATGTCATCCAGCTAGGATTCAGAATACCTTTCGTCTGTTAGGGTATGATGGATTCAAGTTTGCTGAGAACAGAGGCTTTGCTTGTGGAATTGCTACAGGTTGGAAAACTGATCGTATTACTTTGATAGAGTTGATTAATGGTTTTCAGTTTTTGCACTTTCAAGTTACACATGATAATAGAATGTGGTACCTCTCCACAGTGTACGCTAGCCCAATGGATGAGTTGCGTGCTGAGATGTGGCACCAACTCGCTGACTTGGCAGGTCGTATGCAGGGCGAGTGGCTGGTTGCAGGGGATTTTAATGATATTGTGGATAGCTCAGAGAAGAAAGGTGGAGGCCCTTTGAATATGCATAAGTGCAAATTATTTCAAACAATGATCCATCAATGTAGTTTCATTGACTTAGGGGCTGTGGGATCTAAATTTACTTGGAAAGGAGTAGTGCATGGTACTTATAATCGGCTCGGGTTGATTTTGTGAAAGTCTTGGCTCGGGTTGATTTTCCAGATCATCATCCAATCTTAATCAATTTGTTTGGGCAGGTGCGTAGGGCGGTGAAGCCCTTTCGTTTTGAGAGTGCTTGGTTGACGCACTCAGATTTTCAGAGGGTTATGACTCAGCATTGGGAATATGGTAAAGGTTTAGAGGGTAACCTCCAATATATGACAAATCAGCTTGTTGAATGGAATACTAATGTTTTTGGCTCGGTGCGGAAGAAAAAATCTCAGTTGTTGGCTAGAATTGAGGGGATTCAAAAGCGTCAGTATGCAGGTACGATGAACCGTGGTCTATATAAACTTGAAAAGAAGCTTCAAGATGAGCTCCATCACATACTCTATCAAGAAGAGCTCATATGGTTTCAGAGAAGCAGAGCTAAATGGATGCAAGATGGTGATCACAACACAAGATACTATCATCTCAAGACAACCAACCGTAAAAGAAAAAATAGAATTATTATGTTGAGGGATAATAATAGGCGCTGGATGGAGGATGGGCACCAAATCCGAACTCACTGTAAGTTCATTTTTTCAAGAGTTATTCATAGAAGGGGGTGCGCCTATTTCAAACTATAGCATGCATTACACTTTTGCGTGCCTAGATGATGATGTTGTGGCTTCTCTTGGGAGCGATCTTACTGAGGTAGAAATTGATAACGCAGTGTTTAGTATGTAATCGTGGAAGGCACCGAGGCCTAATGGTTTTCAGGCAGGTTTCTATCATTCAAATTGGGAGCATGTCCGTAGTGATTGTTATTCTTTTGTGAAGACTGTGTGGGCTAATTCGGAGTTGGTTAGCCGAGTAAATCATACTGATATTTCCTTAGTCCCAAAGGTTCCCAAGCCTGAGTTTGTCACTCAGTTCCGGCCTATTTCTCTTTGCAATGTGAATTACAAGATTATCACCAAAGTTATTGTGAGTAGACTAAAGCCCCTCATGCCTCAAATTATTTCTCCTTATCAAACGGGATTCATTCCAACCAAGAGCATCCATGAGAATATTGTTATGGCTCACTAATTGTTGCACTCTATGCGTCGCATGCAAGGTCAAATGGGTTTTTTTGCTATTAAAGTGGACCTTGCAAAAGCTTATGATAGAATCTGATGGAGCTTCATTGATCTGGTGTTTTCGGAGCTTGGTCTTCCCCCGAATCTTCAAGCTCTTATCATGCAGTGCATTTCTACAGTCTCAACTAATGTTCTTTGGAATGGTAGGCGGATTGATACGTTCCTCCCCCAGCGGGGCATTCGGCAAGGGGACCCCATCTCCCCTTATCTCTTCGTATTATGCATGGATAAACTCACCCATCTTATTGCAGAGGAAGTTGAGCACAAGCGTTGGATTCCTATTCGAGCTGGTAGGAATGGGCCTAATATTTCGCACCTTATGTTCGCCGATGATTTGCTTTTGTTTGGAAAGGCAACGGAAGAGAGTTTGGCAAGTGTTATGGATGCTCTTAGTAGGTTTTGTGACATGTCCGGGCAAATGGTGAGTACGGAGAAGACTAGCATATTCTTCTCCAAGAATGTTGCAACGCGCATGAGAAGAAAACTTGGTGCAATTTCAGGTTATAGAACTACCACTGATATGGGCAAGTATCTTGGCATTCCCCTCCTAGGGCGTGTGCCGAAGCATCAAGATTTCAATTATTTGTTGGAGAAAGTGCATCATCAGCTCTCCTGTTGGAAGGAGACCCAGTTTTCCTTCACAGGGCGTGTGACCTTAGCCAAGTCAGTAATTCAAGCTTTAGCCATTTACACCATGATGACAACACCAATTCCAAAAGCTTGTTTGAGAAAGATTGAGAAGCCGCAGAGGAAATATATTTGGGGTGAGACTGATGAGGCCCGTAAACTTCATCTCGTTTCTTGGGATACCTTGACGCTTCCAAAAGCCCACGGAGGTTTAGGGGTCCGTTCTTTGGTTGACATGAATAAGGCTTGTCTTATGAAGCTAGCTTGGAATCTCAAGCCTGAAGAGAGTAAGTTATGGAGTCAAGTACTTATTGGTAAATATGGCTGGAGTTTGTGGCGCATGGGCGAGTTGGAGTGTAAACCCTCTGATTCTTATATTTGGAAAGCTATTCATCAATGTTGGGACGAGATTAAGAGCCGAGAAGTTTGGGCTTTGGGTGATGGGTGCACACTAGTTTTTGGTGGGATCGTTGGCTTGATAATAATAACACTTTGGCTGAGTTTGATGATGTGATTCCTGATCATATGAAGGAGCTGAAAGTGGTGGATTTAGTGGATGACGGTATGAACTGGCGGTGGGATGTGTTAAACGATGTGTTTCCTCCTCATATTCTGAGCAAGCTGCTTGCATACCCGGTTCCTCATCCCTCCCTGGGACCTGACGTTGCGTTTTGGCCTGGAGAAAGTTCAGGTATGTTCTCAGTTGCTAGTGCTTACCATTATTTACGTGACTATGCTGCTGGTCCGTTTGATAACCGTTGGGAAGATGTGTTGTGTGTTGAGGCTCCGGAGCGTGTTCGGTGTTTTGTGTGGCAACTCCTTCATGGGAGGCAGGAAACTAGAAGTTAATGTAGCAATTGGAATGGTGGTATCTCGGACTTTTATTATTGTGCAGGAACTCCGGAAACTATTTTGCATGTCAAGAGAGATTGTCCTCTGGCTATGTCTATTTGGCGGAGGCTTGTGCCTAGTCCTTTACGATCTGATTTCTATGGTTTTCCTATTGAAGATTTGATTATGTTGAATATTTCTCCCACTGTGGGTCCTCGTTGGAGGTCTATTTGGGCAAGTGCTTGCTATTTCTTGTGGTTTTGGAGGAACAAGAGCATGCATGATCCAAATTTTGTTGCTACTCATGCTCTTAACGAGTTAATTAGACAATATGTAGAGAACTATTTTAAGAGTAAGGTGTTGTTTAACCCATCGACAGAGAGGCCGCGGACTCAAATCAATGTTTGTTGGAAAGCTTCGGTGGAAGGGGCTGTTGTTGTCAATACGGATGGTGCTTCGAAAGAAGATCATAGACGTTGGGGTTGTGGAGGTGTGTTGCTTGATCCCAGAGGGAAGTGGCTGGGTGGTTTTGTTTGGTTTTTAGGTGAGGCTAGCGCTTATATTGCAGAGCTTTGGGGGGTCTTAGAAGGGTTAAATCTTGGTAGAAGCAAAGGCTATGCTAATGTGGAGCTTCAAGTGGACTCTCAAGTGGTGGTTGCGTCTCTCACAAGTGCTGGTTCCAGCCACAGGGAAGGTAGGAGTCTTCTAATGCGTATCAAGCGGTTGCTTAGTTTGGATTGGACTGTTACTGTTACTCAAGTCTATCGTGAAGCGAACTCAGTAGCGGATCATTTGGCTAGTTTGGCTTGTGATGGGAGTATTGGTTCGCAGCCCTTGGAGGACCCCCCCTGCTAGTATTGTGCAATTGTTGCATGCTGATTGTAATGAAGTTTTTACTCCGAGAATGATTCTAGGGTAACTCGTGTTTTTGTTTTTTGGTTGTTTAGCCACTATCATAATAATAAAAAAAATTATTATTGCTAGAAATATAATTGTAATTAAAAATAAACTTTACCCTTGTCAAAAAAAATAAACTTTACCATATTTTTAAATTATTTGATGGAAATATATTTTTTTGTCAGAATTTGATAGAAATATATTAATTGTTGGTAACTATATAATGAAAGACAAAAAACATGTTTCATTTTTTTTTAGCATTGAGACTTGAGAAGAGAAACACTTTTTGTAATTTAGTAATTATATGCTGCCTATTACAATTCCTGAGTATTTTCATAATTTGGATTAAGAAAGGAATTAATTTTTTTTTATTCGGACCCTTGCGGGCTACCCACGGAGTGATTCCAACGCTTTCAACGAATGACTAATCTCCACTCTCTCTTTGCACCAATTATCAGGCTGGCCAACTCGGTGTTTTTAACGCCAGTGGGAATCGAACCCGGGAGCAAACCGGATCAACCCCCACTACGTAATTAAGAAAGGAATTAATTGAGAAGACATAGAGAAGATAAATCAAAGAATAAATGCATTTTTTTATAACAGAATAAATGCATTTATTAAAATTGGGGTGAATGTGCAAATAATATAACTACATATTAGGAACTGTAAAACAAATGATATGAATTTATTTATGTGATAAATGTTAGTGGAATCCATGTGTCAACTTTTAAGTGGTTAAGGTAAATTACCCACATTTCTCCAAGGACAACCTAAGCCTCACTGAAGTTGGATTGTATAGTAGGTTGTACCCAATGCCGGACCATTTTCCTTAAAAAATAGCATATCATGGCTCTCCAAAGTCCAAACAACGCCACAAATATTTCATGTATCCAAATTTTTTCTTCTTTTGGGTGAGTTTAGAATGTTAACCGTGAGTGAAATTGCATGTTTTGGAAACTACGATGTGATGTTATTGTCCATTAAAAGTTGTGTAATGCAACTTGCTTGAATGTTGGCACGCGTTCGTTGACCGATATAATCAAAATCTTTGTGGGTTAACTAACGGGTGAACTTCATTTCTTTAAGAAAAACAACTTGTTGTTAATAGTTTCATTAAACTTTGTTTTCCAATTATGGGTCGACCTGGAGGCATCATTTTATTTGATCTCTATTGATTTGTGATTAAATCAAGAATTTTAATTTCATCTAACCTTCTGTTTAGTGTTTCATAAATAATGTACCTTCTTTTATTAGAATTTGCAATTTATATATTGATATTTCTACCTTATTATAGACTGATAGTTTTAATAACCAACACTCGTGGCCCAGTGGTGTTGCCTTCCCTGGGTACGTAGTGGGGGTCAATTCGGTTTGCTTCCGGGTTCGATTCCCATGTACGTTAAAAACAGTGTTGGCCAGCGAAATACTTGGCGCAAGTAGCGAGCGGAGATTAGTATTTCGTTGAAAGCGTTGGGATCACTCTGTGGGTAGCCAGCAATGGTCCGAACCAAAAAAAGACCGATAGTTTTAATGTTAATGTTCATTTTTGAAGTAAATTTTTTTCTTGGTATTTACATTCTTTATTAGTGGTTGAAATATTTTTTACGCTGACCATTGGTAAAAAAATTTCTAAGAAAACAGAGCTTCTGGTTTGTATTTGTATGTATACTAAAAACAGAAAAAAGAATTGCCTATTCATGCAAGCAAACACATTATATTAGATGCACCACATGGACAATAGTTAGGTTTGTTTGGTAAAGAGATATTATTGCCCAAACTCTTTAATGTACTCCGTACTAATTTCACATGTTGCATACTAGGGATGGCAAAACGGGCCGGCCCGCCCCGCCCCGCCGTGAGCCCGCCCAAAAATAGGCGGGGCGGGCCGGCCCGCCAAAATAGTTGAGTTGAGAACTTGAGCCCGCCCCGCCCCGCCGTGAGTTAGCGGGTTGGCGGGCCGGCCCGCCATCAAAATTAACATATAAAAATGTATTAATAGGCGGGTTAGCGGGTTAGCCCGCCCAAACCCGCCAAAAAACATTAAAAAATATTTTGAAATAGATAAAAACAAGAAAAAATAAAAAAAAGCTTGGCGGGCCGGCCCGCCCTGCCCCGCTTGTGGCCTGCCGAGTTGGCGGGTTAGGCGGGGCTGGGTGAAATCACCAGCCCAACCCGTCATTTTTTGGCGGGCTAGCGGGTCGGCCCGGCGGGCTCAACTCGTTTTGCCATCCCTATTGCATACGGATCACGATTGACTGCAGTCAATATTGACCGCAACAGTCACACATCTGATAGCCATTATTAGATAAATAAATTAAGTGATCATGACCGTCCATTTATTTTTATTAAAAAAAATTAAGAAAAGTTAAGTTTGGAGAGAGATAGACTAGAGGGGTTGCAGATAATCACCATCCGTTTGCATACCCACCATGGCTTTGTTATAAATTATAATTATAATGCTCGAATATCTTCTTGTTCCTTTGCTTACTCAATGGTCTTTGGCTTTATTTATATATACTTACTTATATTAATTAATTAATTAGTTCCACAGTCAGTGGCAAAGTGCAACGTCCCTAATCTTTTTAGTCGACATTAAAGATTAGTATCTACTTTGATTCAAATATCAGAGGACGCGTAAGCGTTTTTGGACCGAGCGAATTAAATTCGACTCTAAATGACTCAAAAAAATATAATAACCTTGCGTATCCTTTAGATAAAAAAACTTGTAATCCTTGTGGGGAAATCGTAGGAGTCAAGAAGTCCATTCAAGTATGAAACATACACTTATCTCAATACCGAGATAAAAAAAAAACTTAGCAAACTCCATTAATAAATATATTAAATAAAATATAGGCTTAATTACAGTTTTGGTCCCCCTATTATGACCAACTCACGATTTTGGTCCCTAAAGTTTTAATTTGACGATTTTGATCCCCCTATTTTCCCAATTTGTAAAATCAAGGTCCCCCTCTTAATTGGTCAAAATTGAAAGTCAATTTTGACTGACTTATCCTACGTGGCAGTCCACGTAGACTGCCACGTAGGCGGACTGTTCCTCTTTTTTTTGTGAAATATTGTTCCTCCCTCACCCCTCCCCCCACCGTGAACCCCTCCCCCCTCCCTCACCCCTCCCCCCACCGGAACCCTTCCCCCACCGTGACCCCCTCCCCCCTCCTGAACCCTTCCCCCACCTCTGCGACCTCTGTGAACCCCTCCCCCTCCTCTGCGACTGCGACCCCCGTGAGCGACGAGAGAGAGAACGACGAGAGAGGGAGAGTGACGATTGAGAGAACGACGAGAGAGGGAGAGCGACGAGAGAACCAGAGAGGGGGGAGATTCGAACCAGAGGGGGGAGATGTGAAGAGAGAGAACAGCGAGCGGGGGAGATGCGAAGCGAACCAGAGAGAGGAGAGGGAAAGGGGGTTAAAGTGGGGTGGGGGAGGGGGTTCGCGAAACAGTGAGGGGGGGAGTTGCGAAGAGAGAGAACGGCGAGGGGGGGAGAGTTGTGAAGCGAACCAGAGAGAGGAGAGGGAAAGGGGGTTACGGTTGGGTGGGGGGAGGGGGTTCGCGAAACAGTGAGGGGGGAGATGCGAAGAGTGAGAACGACGAGGGGGAGGGGGGAAGATGCGAAGCGAACCAGAGAGGGGAGAGGGAAAGGGGGTTACGGTGGGGTGGGGGGAGGGTTCGCGAAACAGTTAGGGGGGAGTGGAAGAGGAACAGTGTTCACGGAGGGAGGGGTGGGGGTGGGGGGGTTCGCGAAACAGTGAGGGGGGAGTTGAAGAGGAACAGTGTTCACGGAGGGGGTGAGTGGTGGCTGACGGAGGGGGGTGGGTGGTGGCTGGGGTGAGGGAGGAAGAAAGGGGAACAGTTTTGTCAAAAAAAAAAAGAGGAACAGTGCACTGCCTACGTGGACTGCCACGTATAGGATCAGTGAGTCAAAACTGACTTTTAATTTTGACCAAATTAAGAGGGGGATCAAATTTTACAAATTGGGAAAATAGGGGGATCAAAATCGTCAAATTAAAACTTTAGGGACAAAAATCGTGAGTTGGTCATAATAGGGGGACCAAAACTGTAATTAAGCCTAAAATATATCTACTTCTTAAATTTCGTTCAAGTAACATATTATTACTTATGTGTAAGTTTACCAAAATATAGTCACGTTGATGAATGTGGAAACACATGGTATCACGATACAACCTATTATATCGAAATCTTGATCCTTTTTTAAAAGGCCATAGACTCACTCACTTTAGCAAATTACATATAAACAAATGCTCTTTAATCTTCCAAAAATACTTATTTGTTGAGATTGTAAGGATGTGCATAATACAAAAGAATTTGTTTTGCTTTTGCTGGGTTGCGGGTTACTGAGAAGGGAAAGGTTAAGCCTATCGCCGTCACCGCTGGGGGGGTCTCCTTGGCCTCCTCCCCCTTTCCAATCACCGCCTTGTCCTCTGCTGGTGATAGATTTCGCAATCTGGGTTGGCCGCTGGTCTTCTGTCGTCGCCGCTGGAGATCGATTGATCGGTTTCGATCTCTGTTCCGAGAGGAGCGGTTTCACAATCTGAGTTGGCCCGATCTGGCCCGCGGCGCCGCTTTCTCTGGGCGAAGGTTCGATGGGCCTGGATTCTCTGGATTACGATTGATCGCCGCTGAAGGAGGGGAGTTTGGCCGCCTCGTCTGCTGGTGATCGATTGTTGTTCGGTTTTGATCTCTGCTGGTGATCTCTGTTGCATCGTGATTCTACTGGTCTGGATATTATTCTGGGTTTGGTGTGATCTCTGTTGCATCGTGATACTGCTGGTCTGGATAGTATTCTGGGTTTGGGTTGTTGATTCGGTTCTGTTTTATGCGACTGTACAGCGATGGTTGTTGCTTCGGAGTTGCAATTGCGATTTTCGGAATCTGGGTTGTGCGATTGGTTCTGCGTTTGATGATCTGGGTCTCAGCGTTTTGTTGTTTTTTCCGTGGGTCGCAAAGTGATCTTGCTTCCTCTGTGTCGTTCATTGTCTCTGCCCCGTGGCGTTGCTGGTTTAGATCTGCTTTTTGGTGGATCTGCGCGTTTTAGGAGGTACGTGGTGTGCTTCTGTTACACGGTGGTTTGATGATATGAGCGGGATGGTGGCTGGTGGATCGCTCTTGGATCTGCGGTCACGGCAGCATTCACCTCCGAGGCCGCTTGTTCGTCTTTCGTCGCCGGCACTAGCTGAATGTCGCTGTGTAGCGTCATGCTTGGTTGTATCACGGTGTTGGCCGGTGGCACAACACCGCGGTGGTGGCTGGTGATCGACGACCTCGATCAAGCTCGGTTGTGTCGCGGTGTTGGCCGGTGACACGGCTTCGCGGTGGTGGCTAGTGTTTCGACGCCGGAAGACAGGGGCGTGCTGATTCGGTGGGTGCCCTGGCTGCTGTTTGCAGTTCTCTCTGACGGGCTCCTCCCCTCTGCCTTCAGCTCCTGAGCCCTTCCCCTCTCCTGGCCTCCACCTCTAACCTCGATTAGTTGGAGTGTGCTTAATGTGAGGATAGTGAGGTGATGCTGGTGGTGTGGCACTCAATTGGCGGCGGGTGGTGGTGTGTGGGGGCATGCAGGTGCTGCCCTGCTTCGGAGTTTGGGTCCCTTGATTATAGTTAGCAGTTCTCTTCGCTGAGCTCCTACCTTTGCCTTCAGCTTCTGAGCCCTTCCCAATCGTCTCTTGGCCTCCATCTCTAACCTCGATCTTTGGGAGTGCGCTTAATGTGATGATAGTGAGGTGATTATGGCTGTGGTGGTTTGGAGTGGGTGCGCAGTAGGCCGTGGGTGGAGGTTGTGGGGGCTATTATGGTGTTGCGCTGCTTCCTTTTTTGGGCTGTCCTGGTCGCCTAAGAATATCTTTTATTAGAACTCTTTGACTGTTTATTTTAGGGGCCTTTGTTGGGCTTTCTATTATTGTTTTCATTGCCAAGGGTTTGGTCTAGTCCCCCCTTGTGTTTTCATGTTTTCTTTTTATTTTATTAATAAAAACATTTATTTGTGGCTTAAAAAAAAACTAGAATAGAAAAATATACAACGCCACAATATCCTTATTATTAGTTTTGCAATGCACTATATGAACTTATACATTTTCTCTGTATGTCCAAAAATACATAGATAGATAAGTAAATATAATACAAAGATGTGGGTTCTCCTCAAAAGGTACAATTGACAAAATATCTATTTTGCTTCGAAATCGTAAATAATTCCTTTACTTTGGATAACCTTTTCTTCCCTTGCTTATATGAAAACCACAAAACATAATGGGTGAGATTTCAGAGAACTCTTAGTGAATGCCTAACACGCACATCACCAATACCTCTTAAGGTTTCTTTTACAATATTCTTTTAGCGTTTCCTATTAGCACAACCCGAGAGATTATTTTTCAACCTCACCGGAGAACCCTAACTCGTATAGCTTTACCGAGTAACTCGTATAGCTATACCGAGTAATGCTAGGGCCTTTGTTTTCGGGCTCATGACTTTCCTCTGCCAAGTGTGCCATTAACCTCTTAGGATCGTCATCCCCCTCGTGTCTTTTGTATATACTTTCAATTCTTTTATCCTTTAGTCATTTATTCCTCAAAGTGTGTCCAAGTTAGTGGTTCACTTTTGATGGTTAGTAACAAGCATTGTATCAACCACAATATAAATCTCATTCAACAATTTCATAAAAGTATCTCCATTCATATCACAATCCATCACTTGAGTCATGCCATCAATATGCCAAACAAACTTACTTGAACTAGGGACCAAGTGAGGTGGTTAGGATAGGTCAAGAATATTCTTATAATAAATCAAAAAACACATTCTATAGTTCCTTTATAACCTTAGATTTTCCAGTTAGCTTTCCAACGCATCCTAGAACACCTAAATTGGAGTTCGGAATCAAAAATTACGGACAAAACAAGTTGGAAGACTGCAGAGAAAACTGTAACAGACAGATCCTGACACGGGTGCCCGTGTCACAGTTGCAGTAGGCTGAAATGCTGTTTTTGTGTTTTCCTCCCTATTCCAAGTGCTTCTAACCTACCCTAACTAACACATAATCACATTACACAGCACAAATCACACAATTTCAACACAAACAAACATCTAAACATCCAATTCACACATCAATTTGGATAAAACATATAATCACTCCAACCATCATTTTAACAACATCATAATGATGAGCACCTTCAAGGCATGACAAGAAGCTTAAACAGAGCATGTAAGGGCCCATTTCAGTACCAATACCAAAATTAATCTTCACAACCATTTAGTGCAAGAAACCCTAAGTATATTAAGAAGATGAGTGAGAGGAACTCACATGTAATATAGAATCTGTTCTGGACTGGACCAAGAGGTCCATTTAGCAATACCAGGGGGTGCGTCTAGCGATGGGATATGGATCAGCCCAATCGATTCGGCCCATATCCACAACATACAAGCCCAATACGCTTGGAGGGTTCAGATTGCCTCCACTGATCCGATGATCCACAACGAACATCGATTTCTTATAAATTCCGGCTCGCATAGCCATTCACGAGGTACACACTCTTCCTTTGCAAATTCACTAGCTTATTCTCATACTGACTTGAGCGTCGGAGTGGCTTTGCATGTACCCCCCCCCCCCCTCCGGGCGCTCACTGACCTCCTGCCAGGGGAGCAAGAGACCTGCCAACAGCAGCCGACCAAATTACTGCTAGGTACAGAACATTGGCGACAACAGTGGGAGATTTCTATCTTTCACATCATCACTCAAACTTTTCTCTTGCTACCCCATGGCTCCCAGAGGCAGACCCTGGATTCAAAGCATTGTCGTACCGGCATCCCGACCAGAGGATACTCCGGAAGGCAATGTCGTAACCCTACCTGACGAGGGTACCAGTCAGCCTGCCCAGCCTTCGAAGGTGAGTCATCTTTTGGATCTCCTGGTCAATCGCACTCAAAGCTATACTACATCAGGAAGATCAGCAGAGTCCTAAGGACATGCCCAACCCGGCACCCAGGAGGGCGCCTGGCAGGGCGCCAAGACAGCCACAGGCAGCGCCCATGAGGGCGCCTGGTAGGGGAACCCTTCCCCCAGCAATGGTGACGTCGAGCCCAAGAGGGCGCCAACTCTCAGCAACGCAACAAGGAGCCCAAGGCGCCCACGAGGGCACCAGATCTCGCTCCAAGAGGCGGCAGCCAGACCAACACAAGGAGGCACCACCAGGGATCGCCATCGAGGAGATCCCCCGACCGACGCAGGTATCAGGAGTTGAACTATGAGGACACCTCCCCCCGAAACTCAAGAGGGTTTTCGGAAGAAGGACCTTTCACTCGAAGGGTGAATGAATCTCAAGGATCTTGGAAAAGCCGCCAGCTCTCAAGATGTATGGCGGAACCGGAGATCCAGACCGCCATCTGACGCACCTCTCCCTGATGATGCGCTATCGAGGCACCAGGGAGCCCGTTCACTGTAAAATCCCCCCCTCACTCTCGAAAATTCCGCACTAGAGTGGTTTCGAGAGCTAAGGCCGAACTCCATCTCCTCATGGGGGCAGCTGGCGAGAATGTTCAAAGCTCGGTTCACTGCCTCCCGGTTGAAACCTAAATCGTAAGAGATTCTTAGGGAAACCAGGCAGGGGGAGAAGGAAACACTTAGAGAATATCAAGAAAGAAAAAGGGTCCAACTCCATAGTCAGGAGTGGAGAGACACAAGTCTGAGACCCAACATACCATGCAGGGAGGGACTGTCTGGATCGTATGGGGAAACCTCAACATTAATCTAAAGCCAAGATCTTCTCTCCAAGTATGGGAATCAAGGGTGTCATGGCTCGCTCATCTTCCTAAAGCAAAGCAGCCAAGATCACGGCACCCAGCCGGCGGGGATCCAAGGCATGAAACCACGATGTCTTGGGTAGCAAGCTCCAAGAAAGGCGCGGAAGTCAAGCAAATAACGAGACCATGAGGTCACAGACACCAGAGATACCCACCTACAAGGGTGATGTCTAGTCTGCATGCCATAACTTCATCTGTGTTTATCTGATTGAGGCGTGTAAGCATGCGTTGGAAAGCCAGGAAGCAGAGCTACACTTCTCATGGTAAGCTCGAAATCCAATTCATACGTTTCCGCACCTAGGAAGGGGAACAAGCTGACGGCACCAGGACAAGCCAGCCCCCAAGGCACCCAAGAGGGCGCCAAATCCTGTTACGGAGGCAGCCAGCATGGCGCGTAAGAAAATTAAAGGATGCATGAGCATGTGAGTGCATGAGCACGAAAGAAAATAAAAGAGTGCATGAGCACATAAGAAAATTAAAGGATACATGAGCATGTGAGTGCATGAGCACGAAAGGAAATGAAAAAGTGCACGAGCACAAGAGCAAAAAACATAGTGCACGAGCACGTGAGAAAATAAAATAGTGCACGAGCACGTGAGCAAATAACATAGTGCACGAGAACATGAGAAACTGAAATGGTACACGAGCATCGGGAAAAACAGAATGATGCAGGAGCACGCGAGAAATCAAATAGTGCATGAGCAGATGAGGCGGAACCCAGGAGGACGCCTGGCAGGGCGCTAAGGCAGCCACAGGCAGGCACCCAAGGCGCCCAACAGGGCGCCACCAACGGAAGAAAGGGAACCACCCCCTACTTGCACATGGTAGAAAACAATTAGTTAATTACTGATAACTCTATTTTATATAGAGTTATTCATACAATTAAGCTTAAGTTATTGCTTATTTTCAAGAACATTTATATATATTTATAGCTTATTTATCAAGGAACAACATTCTAAATATTCAAATGGATAAAGGGCAATGATCTAGGCAAAATGCACAAATCTTGTTAGGTTTGATGTTTTTGTTCAGTGCAGCTACTACAGGAGTGGAAACACTGCCAAACACCAGGAGTGGAAACACTAGGAGTGGAAACACTGCCAACACCTGCTAAAATTCTGCAGTTTATACCAAAACATCCAAAGAACATTTCAATGCTTCCACACTTGATTAGTGACGTCATGCCTAGTCACCTGGAGCTGAGCCACTTGCTGAAGTCGGCGATACACATAAGAATCAAGTTGCAAGACTCAAACTTATCTAAAAGACATGTGGCACTTCTCCAATGGACCTCAACTTTTGTTATGCATGCAAGCGACCAAACCTGTGCAGCTTGCTTGATTGGTTGTCAACAAATTAACCATGTTCGGTTCCCTCATCTGATCTCTCACGCCAAAGGAAACCCCTTGCAAGAGGAAAGCTTTCAAGCCTATAAATAGATATCATATCTTCACAAGAAAATAATCTATCATCTATCATCTATCATCTATCATACATCATCTTTCACATCTTTAATTCTTTTATCTTTTCGCTTAGTTTAGGTTTAGTTTATTTTCATTTCAAGTTTCTAAGGAGAGGAAGGTGAGGAAGTGCTTGACAACCATTCCCTTCACTTCTACTTTGAAGAAATTCGTGTAAGAAATTTTTATTGTACTTCAACTTGGGAACTTAATGCAAAAGATCTTCTATTCAAGTAATCTCTACTCTTTTAAGTTCTTTTGCTTTATTATTCATTTACTTATGTTCTTTGCATATTATTTGCTTTATAACATGAGTAACATGAGCTAAATTCCCTTAAGTTGAGATGTTCTAACCTTGTAATGAACTTCTAAATATGTTATTATGGTTTATGTAGTGTAAACACTTTAAACTCTTGTATAACAATTCTTTCTACTTATTCTGGAATTGATCACTTTAGAATAGGTAAAACTTGTAGCAGCAGACATGGGATACATTTATGAACTCAAGAGTTAATAGGGACAAGTATTTAATAAAGGAAACTTTGTTAAATACATGCTAAAACCTAGACATAGGATAGCATAGTCCTTAGGATAATAAAATTACAAGAGTGAACTTATTTAGCAACTTGGATCATTGTTAGGAGGCAAGTGAGGAATTGACAAACCTTTCTTTACTGTAAAAAACAAAGATCATAAGAGCTTGTAATGAAACTCTGAAGAGAAGTGCTGAAAGGCACAAACTGATGTACCTACATCCAATGTTCCCACACTACATACTCCATTAAAACACTTAGAAGTAAAGTACTTGGTGAAAACATCTCAACTACTTTTTCCAACTGATTTCTCACACATTTTATTGCTTATTATTATTTTACTTACTTTGAAAACTCCAAACCAAAAATACTGAATAGTGTAGACACACTAAGTGTACACTTTGAACTACAAAAATTTACAATACATAATCCCTGTGGGTTCGACCTTTCTTATCACTTTATTACTTGTGTGACTATGTATACTTGCATATAATAAACCACACCAATTACTTACCATCAATCACCTCGACCGAGGCAAGTCAGTGAAAAATATAAAGAGACGAACAAGATAATCGCTATGATCAGCTGACAAACTTAGCAGGCCCAACGACGACACGAGCCGTAAGGGCGACCTAACCTACGAGGGTATCCTAAACGACAACGTCAAGTCAAGACCGTCCCCCAGGATAATCTCGACGGCAACGGTGGAACCAGGTCAATATTCACCAGAAGCACCACCGGGGATCACCATCGAGGAGATCCCCCGACCGATGTAGGTCAATATTGAACTTTTCCACGAGGCATGAGCGACTGTAGACATGTCGCAACCTCTGATGGGCAAGTTGAATTCGGACCGTGTTCTGATAAACTGCCCCCAGAGTCCCTAGAGGTGCGAAGTGACTGTAGACATTTCGCAACCTCTGATGGGTGAGTTAAATTCGGATAGATTCTGATACACTCCTGTCAGAGTCCCTAGAGGTGCAAAGCGGCTTCGAAATTTTGCAACCTCTGATGGGCGAGTTAAATTCGGACCGTGTTCTGATAAACTTCCCCCAGAGTCCCTAGAGGTGCGAAGCGACTGTAGACATGTCGCAACCTCTGATGGGTGAGTTAAATTCGGATAGATTCTAATAAACTCCTGCCAGAGTCCCTAGAGGTGCGAAGCGACTTCGAAATGTCGCAACCTCTGATGGGCGAGTTAAATTCGGACCGTGTTCTGATAAACTGCCCCCAGAGTCCCTAGAGGTGCGAAGCGACTGTAGACATGTCGCAACCTCTGATGGGTGAGTTAAATTCGGATAGATTCTGATAAACTCCTGTCAGAGTCCCTAGAGGTGCGAAGCGACTTCGAAATGTCGCAACCTCTGATGGGCTTGTTAAATTCGGACCGTGTTCTGATAAACTGCCCCCAGAGTCCCTAGAGGTGCGAAGCGACTGTAGACATGTCGTAACCTCTGATGGGTGAGATAAATTCGGATAGATTCTGATAAGTTCCTGTCAGAGTCCCTAGAGGTGCGAAGCGACTTCAAAATGTCGCAACCTCTAATGGGCGAGTTAAATTCGGACCGTGTTCTGATAAACTGCCCCCAGAGTTAACTATGCCACGAGGTAGTAGGAGATTATTCATTCAGATGCGAAAGACGATGACTTGCGCCCTAGGCCATCCGGCGTATGCCAGTTATAATCAAGAGAAGCAAGCGGGGCAAAGAGGAAACGTAAATAGTCAGGGGGAAAACGGCATCAAAGTCAACCCACTTGGAGTGGTATCCAACAATCCTCCCGTCAACAGCCTCATGATCAAATCGAAAAAGCTCGACTCAAGAACAACTTCCAGATTGGAACTCCTCCATTTTCTTCTGATAGTGGCACGCAGATTCCAGCGCCCCGTGTAAATCCACCGGAAGCCGAATTTTTATCTAAGATAAGCCGATTCCTCTCTTCGATCACCCCACGTAAAGAGAGAAACAACACAACAAAGTTAAAAATCGCCCCACAATAGAGGTGACACCAGGGTGCATCTTCGTCCTCACCACCTCTCAACCTACAGGACAGGGGGCAGAATAAGCAGTCACGAGACAGACAGGAAAACTGGTAGACGACCCCCTCCCCTGAGGTTGGTGACTTCAACAAAACAAGACATGCTCAAAAACAAAAAGCTGGAAATATAAGCTGAAGGACAGCCCAAGTTACCTCGGTACGTTAAAAGCGGCAAAACTCATGGAAACATCAACGAGATGATGGTGAGGACAAAAGAAGCAATTTCCCTCGGCACAAAATTTCATCAAGAAGAAAAGCAGGCTAAGAGACAGGATGAGCAACAAAAAAGAAGAGTGTCAAGCACACGTCCACACAAGCCGGCACCCAATAGGGCGTCTGCCCATGAGGGCGCCTGGCAGGGCGTCAAGTACCAAGGCAACGCCCATGAGGGCGCCTGGCAAGATAGCAACCAACGCCCATGAGGGCGCCTGGCAAGATAGCAACCAGCGCCCATGAGGTCGCCTGGCAAGGGAGAAACTAGCGCCCATGAGGGCACCTGGCAAGATAGCAACCAGCGTCCATGAGGGCGCCTGGCAAGGGAGCAACCAGCGCCCATGAGGGCGCCTGGCAAAAGAGCAACCAGCGCCCATGAGGGCGCCTGGCAAGGCGCCAATGATGAAGCAACCAGCGCCTGGTAGAGCTGGCAAAATGGGCCGGGCCCGTCGGGCCGGGCCGGGTTAGCCCGAAATATGGGAGGGCTTGGGCCAAAGAAAATGAGCCCGTTTTTATACCCGGGCTTTTTAGCCCGGTCCATAAAAGCCCGAGCCCGTGCCGGGCTAGCCCGGTCGGGCTATGGGTAGCCCGCAGGCCCGCAAATAAAAAAATGGGGTGCAATATTCAATATTGTTGTTGTTGCCCAGCCCAAGATTCATAACCAAATTTTAAGGACCCAACCGAAATTACACAAACACTCTCCTGTAGATAAACTTCCCTTGTTTGATTTGTTTTAAGAAAAAACACTCTCCTGTGGATAAACTTCTCCTGTAGATAAACACTCTCCTGTGGGTGCATTAGCTGTTGTGATTAATTGTTTAAAATCAAATTTGTTTGGTTAGTATTTGATTGTTTTTCCTTTGACAAACTTGGCTTTTAAAAGTATTACTTTCATGTAATTGGCTGCAAATTGCAATCGACTCACCAGTTCAAATGGACAAATAATCTATAATGATTTACTTAATATTAATATACACAGAAATCGCGCATAACGCGGGCTAGCCCGAAAAGCCCGCGGCCCGCATAGGGCCGGGCTTGGGCCATAAAGGGTGAGCCCGAATTTCAACCCGGGCTTTTTAGCCCAACATTTAAAAGCCCGAGCCCGTAGCAGGCCGGCCCGATATGGGCCGGGTAGCCCGTTTTGCCAGCTATAGCGCCTGGCAGGGCGCCTAGCAGGAGCAAGCAGCGCCCATGAGGGCGCCTGGCAGGGGGCAGTCTGAAAGTAAATCCTTCGCAAGGGGACTGTCAGCACTATGCAGTAAGGCACCCATGAGGGCACCGAACATTGTCTCGCAAAATCTGCTCCACGAGGAGACACCTAGTGTATGCGCGCCCAAGGCACCCATGAGGGCACCAAACCTTGCCTCGCAAAATCTGCTCCACGAGTAGCCACCCAGCACACGCAAGCAGGGAACAACACCCAAGGCGTCCAAGTGGGCGCCAACCCTCAGAGCATCCTGGCACAAGGCGCCCAAGAGGGCGCCAACCTCAGAGCATCCTGGCACAAGGCGCCCAAGAGGGCGCCAACCTCAGATCACTTGGCACAAGGCTCCTAGGAGGGCACCAACATCAGGATACGTCACCCTAGCCTGGTACCTGGCACAAGGATTACACCAAGGGAGGTGCGGGTCACGATCACAACAAGATGATCTTATATGACCCGACAAGACAGACAAAGCAAAGCTTCACGGCGAAGACAAAAATTTCTCTTTTTTACTCTGGAGAGTGAAAATGATAAAACACAGTTGTTACAAAGGCAGTGTCCCGCGCAACCTCACAGATCCGGTAAATCGACGAAAATCCTTCAAGCCAAGACAATCCTTTGGAATAATCTCGGCTTGGGGGGCAAGTTTTCTGGACTAGACCAAGAGGTCCATTTAGAAATACCAGGGGGTGCGTCTAGCGATAGGATATGGATCAGCCCAATCGATTCGACCCATATCCACAACATACAAGCCCAATACGCTTGGAGGGTTCAGATCGCCTCCCCTGATCCGACGATCCACAACGAACATCGATTTCCTATAAATTCCGACTCGCATAGCCATTCACGAGGTACACACTGTTCCCTTGCAAATTCACTAGCTTATTCTCATACTGACTTGAGTGTCGGAGTGGCTTTGCAGGTACCCCCCCCGGGCACTCACTAACCTCCTGCCAGGGCAGCAAGAGACCTACCAACAGCAGTCGACCAAATTACTGCTAGGTACAGAACAGAATCCATCACTAGATATTGCTTCTACAAAGGCCAAGACCCCAAAACTCCAAGAAAACAAGAACATACTTCATGATCCTAAACTGAGAAATGTGATGTCCAAAACCCCTCCTTTGTTGCTCCTAGCTTCACATCTCATCTAGTACCCATTCCAACCCTCTAAGCACACATGCACACTTCCCAAGCTCCATTTCAGCTCCTCATCCTTTCATGTCACGAAATGAGGGGAGAGTGAGTGAAGAAAGTTTCTGGTTTTGGCTTCTCTTTTAATCAACAATGAAATGTAGAAATGGAGGAAGTGAAATGAGTAAGGTATTTTAGAAGGGAAGAGGAATGGAAGGGTAAGGTTCCATGTGGTCAAGGGTTTGGCTCTTCTTTCTCTCTACCCTCTCTCCATCGTAGTTCAACCTCTATCTACCACCTTTCCCTCTAATTTCTGAATGTGTCAAATTAATTTTTTTTGTTTCAGTTATGGGTAAGAAGAATGGGCTGGACCTTAATCTTGGATGTGGGCTTTGTTTTAATTACTAGATTACTACTCACACCTAGACTTTTAATACATTTATATGATTTCTACTAATAATGTAATCACAACAATTGTGCAATTTAATCAATAATCAAACCCAAATAAAATGAGACATGTATGTAATAAGGATAAAGCGTTAACATAATGGCCAAAGTAAATTTTATCTACTTTGGGGTATTAAAACATACGGCAGTTTTTTTTTAACCCCCCCCCCTATACCATATACCCCCTTTTACCATAAATCCCCAAAATATCCTTAAATTTTAGGCAGAAATATGTAGATTTCTGGAAATTTTAATTTTTTTTATTAAATAAAAAAATTTACGCGAAATAATTAAATGTAACGAAACTCGCTAAACTAATAAACAATAGTAATACAATATCAATACAGTAAAAATACAAAAAATAACACAACTAAATGTCCAAAATCTGTAAAGCAGCCAACGGACTATCATAGACATCCACAGGAATTCCGTTGACTCCGTCGACTGCCAAAAGACTATCATATACATCCTGGACATGCCTAGCTGCTCTCATCCTGGACTCTAAGGGAAGTGGACCAACATCCTCAGCAGCTGCAGGTGCATCCTATGGAGGCGAAGGCGGAGCTGGAGTCAGGCGGGGAATGGACACCTGCAAGTACCATGGTAGGTACTCGTCATCACAAGCACCCTGGATGACTATCCGTCGACCGGTGTCCCGGAAAGTCCGTGCTGGGGACTGATAGGACATCAGCTGTTGTACTATGACCTTCGTAGATGGACGTGGGCCCGAAATAGGTGGATCAGGAATCTGCTGGACATATCCAAACTGCCAATGGACCCCGTCTCGCATATAAGGCACAGCGACATCCCCCCCACAGCAGCCAATCTCTGAATAATGAAATGTTGTGAAACCGGATGTACTGTCTGTGGTTGTCCCAGGGGCTCCATATGACCTGCTCCCTCTACAAGTCATCGAGCAGCTGCCGAAACTCCGGAAGCTTGATACTATCGCACTTCTTATTGGCCCACCTGCTGCAACGTGGAAGTGTACTGGCACCGAAGTCTTTCCGCACCACGATGGTGGGGAAATACTCATATATCCAGCACTAAAATAATTACAAAATTAAATAAGTAATTATATAAATAAAAGTAATTAAAAAGAAATAAAAATAATTAATTAATTAATTACCTGCGTATCTGCCAATCTGCGACGTCTCGCAGTAACAAGCATCATTCAGCTGCTCGTAGAGAATAGCTAGAGCAGCTGAACCCCAAGCCCACTGGCCACACAGGTCAAAGTCAGAAATAAGAGTCACCCACTTGACAGGGACAGATGTGTGACTCTTGTCGGCAAAAATGGTGCTGCCCAACAAGTGTAGCAGATAGCACCGTGCCGACTGATCAAGATGGTCGCGCTGCATGTTCTGTGTGTATGCGGCCGTCAAGAAAGAAAATCTGAATATCATCGACAGTGTCAAAATGTGGCCGATGCGCCAACGGTGTGCCAGTGAGTGGCAAGTGGAGCAATGCGGACACGTTGTCCAACGTCACTGTCATCTCCCCCTACGACATGTGAAATTAGCTGGTCTCAGAATTCCACCTCTCCACAAAAGCTGATATGAGCTCGTGGTTGATGTTGCCGAGAGGTGTGATGTCCAGCTCAAACAGATGCGCCTGCTGCAACCATCCTGCTATATGTGGGTGGTGCTGCTGAGGTCTCATCTTCAGTATCTTCCCCCCATGAGAAGCAACTTTAATCTTAGCCCGGTCCTGTAAAAAATAAAAGTAATTAATAAAGTATTAAAAGTAAATAATTGTTAAAAAATAAACAAATTATTAAAAGTATTACCTCTCCCGTCTGTAGTATTCTGTGGACGCAGTGGACATGCAACCGGTGTAATAAAACCTGCTCAGCAGCCTCATCATCATGCTGAGCAACCTCAGCCTCAGCCTGGTCATCTACATGCATGACGTCTGGTTTAGCAGGCTCGTGATAATAATGGTCCTGCTCCCTCGGCTGCTGCTCTCGCTCTCGGACACGCCTCTGACGCTCAGACGCGTGTCCGGCCTGTCTAGTCCTCAATCTGAACCTGGTCGTACTGCTAGCAGGACTCTGCTCATCTCCTCGTCCTGCTCCTGAATGCTCGCCTCGCTCTATGTTTTCTGTTCTGGTTGCCACTGAAAAAGCAAAAAATAATAATTAAAACGAAATTTCAAAAAAAAAACATTCCAGAAATACGCTAAATTGAGGTATTTTCGGAAGGTTAATTTCTAGGGAATTCCGGAAATACCTCAAAAAAAGGTATTTCCGGAAGCAAAAATGGCTTCCGGAAATACCTCTTTTTGAGGTATTTCTGGAATTCCCTGGAAATTAACCTTCCGAAAATATCTAAATTTAGCGTATTTCCGAAATTTTTTGAAAAAACCTTCCGGAAATACTTCTATTTCCGAGAAGTTTAGGAGAAAAACCTTACTTTTTCAGAAATATGATGGAATGAGAAACAAATTTGTTTTCTAACTATTTTTTAGGAGTATTTTGGTCCGTTTGGTCAAAATGGGGGTACAGGGTACAATGGGGGGGGTTAAAAAAAAACAGCCAACTAAATTGAACTAAGACAGCAACTCAAAGTGCGCATGTACGGTTTGACTCCGAGAATTTAGGTTTTTGACTGAGGTTAACGCTAACGACCCTACCATGGATCCAGCCAAAGTGAAACTAAACTAAGCTAGTACTATGATTTTTGTGTAAATTGTTGTTGACGTTGTTACCTCACCAGCTACTCACACTAATTAGTACTAGTATTAATTTAGTACTCAAATACTAGTTATTAATTATGTAAATTGTTTTTTACACATCTTCTGGTTGAGATGTAAGGGGCAGGTAGATTTTTAAAATATTTTGCACATCAATTGAGTAGTTCTCTTTTTTTACACATCTTCTGGTTGAGATGTAAGGACTAGTTATTAATTATTATGTATGTATGTGTATGGTGGTAGTTGGCAAAAAAATGAAAATGAATTGTGATTTAGATTCCACCAATACCTTTTTCGCAGGGGCAGGTAGACAAACTGACAAACCAATGAATTGTGATTTATTTTATTGTAAACGCAAAGAGGACAACTGTGTCTATTAGATATATAGCTTGGTAGTTATTGTTAGTTTGTTAGGTAATTCGGTTAGAGTTAGTTTTATAGTTACTAGTTTGTTACATATTAGTTAGGTTAGATTGGATCTATATATATATATATATATATAAGGTCAAACTCTCATTGTAATCAATCACCTTTTGTATCAATTTCATTTTGATGAATATTAGAGTCTCTTAATCTTTTCTCTCTTATCTTCTATGGATACCATATCCTTCAATATGGTATCAGAGCAAATATGGTATCCTCCATGAAGATTGCTTCCGTTGCACTTCATTTTGTTTCAAGTTCATTTTACTTTCATTCTTTCTTCTTCTCGGTGTCTCTCTAATCTTTTCTATGTTCTTGTCTAATATGTGATTCTTTGCATTTGTGATTCCTCATTTGCGACTTTCGTATCTTCATATCGCAATTTTCCTTGATTGCTCTTTTGCGTTTTGCAATTTCTGAGTTTGTGATTCTCCATTGCGTTTGCATTTTCGATTTCACATGCTTTTTGCTTTCCTCTCTGTGAATCGTTCTTGAGTCCAATTTCATCTCAGTTTCGTTCTTCAATTCTTGTTCGAAACTCCTCCTATTTTTGTTGCGGTCTTTGGTTTTGCTCTTCAATTCATGTTCAAAATCTCTTCAATTCTTGACCGTTTTCTCCTTCCTCTCTCGCTTCTTTGAGAGTGTGTCTATTTCTGCAACTTTCCTTCTCCAATTCGATTCTTGAAGTCTCTAAATTTCTTTCAACTCGTTTTGCGATTCTTGCAGTTCTGTTTTGCGATTCTGCTTCATTGTCCTCCTTTCATTTGTTTTTTTGATGATTGTGATCTGAAGCGGAGTTCGAATTTCATTTTTGGATCGAGTTTCAATTTTGTTTTCGATCTTGAATCATACAGCATTCAAGCAGTTTGCTGAAATGCCTCATAGAGAAATTTTTTCAAAACCGCTCTACATTTCATTTCATTCACTCAAAGAAAACAAAAAGGATATTTCTCCCATCCAAGATCATCATCATTATCATCATGGATATTGCGCATTTCTTGTTCGAAATATTTGGAAATGCCTCTGGTCTTTTCCTCTTCTTGGCTCCAACAATCACTTTCAAGAGAATCATTGTGAACAAATTAACTGAAAAATTCTCTGGTATTCCTTGTATCATGACACTGCTCAACTGTCTCCTCTCTGCTTGGTATGGTTTACCATTTGTGTCTCCAGACAACATACTGGTAACAATAATCAATGGCACAGGAGCTTTGATTGAAATCGTATATGTGTTGATATTCATCTTATTTGCACCCAAGAAAGAGAAAGCTAAAATTGTTGGACTTTTTGCCGTTGTGGTAACAATAATTAGTTGTTCAGTTGCCTTGGCTTGCCGACGGCGGAGCTGCGCTTGGTGTTGGTATTCATTACTTTGGTTGTGCTAATGAGTCAATTTAAACAAGGTCATTTGCTTAGTGGTTCTGATGATGCTCAGATTTGTCTTTGGGATATTAATGCTACTCCAAAAAAATAAATCCCTAAATGCAATGCAAATTTTTGAGGTTCATGAAGGTCTTGTCGAATATGTGGCTTGGCATTTGAGGCATGGGAATTTGATTGGTTCTATTTGGGATGATCAATATTTGCTTATTTGGGATCCTAGAACACCCTCTGTCACCAAGTCTCTGGGTAGTTATCTCTGCAGGTGGCAATCAATACACAATAATGCTGGTTGACCTTTGGATGCTTACCACATGATGTTTCTGCTGTTTTTTGCAGTGTCCTCTTTCTAGCTTTCATGACTTGTTTCTTTGGCTTATGTCTTAGTTAGTTTATTGATAGTTTTGATTTTTCGCCGATGTATTTCCGGCATTTCTCGATGTAATTTTCTTTTGTCTTGATGTATTTTTCTATTGTTCATGTCAAGCTAGAAGTGTTGTGAATAACTTCTAGCTTGCGGGGGACTATTAGATATATAACTTGGTAGTTATTGTTAGTTTGTTAGGTAATTCGGTTAGAGTTAGTTTTATAGTTACTAGTTTGTTACATATTAGTTAGGTTAGATTGGATCTATATATATATATATATATATATATATATATATATATATATATATATATATATATATATATAAGGTCAAACTCTCATTGTAATCAATCACCTTTTGTATCAATTTCATTTTGATGAATATTAGAGTCTCTTAATCTTTTCTCTCTTATCTTTCATGGATACCATATCCTTCAATAGTGTCCCATCCCACTGCACTGTGTAAAAGCACTACTCTAGTAAAAGCAATGCAAGTGTCCCATCAGAACTGATTTCATTGAATTGAAATGGATCAGTTACAAGATACTCCCTCAGTCCCATATGATACGACTCTCTGGCTAATAAATTTTGTCCCATAATATATGGCCATTTAGAATACCAATAAAGCAAAAACTATTTTTTTCTTATTATACCCTCAAACATAAATGCATCTACTTTACCAACATGAATTAAATAAGGGCATAATGGGAATAAGGTCACTTTTTTTTATAAATTATATACTAATGATTGCATTTCTTAGTTCCTGTGTCACAACCTTAAACGTCATATAAAATGGGACGGAGAAAGTAGCTTATATAGAAGTGTTAGATCAGAACTCTGTTTGATCACAACTGAATCTGTTGTATCTCAACTGAATCTACAAACAGAAGTAGCCACATGCCCACATCAGTATTCGAAGATCATCTACTATGATAGACTACTGTCAAGCTTTGTCCCACTGTTGTCCTCGGTTTTTATGCCTCCATGATTCTATCAACCTTTAATGACAACTTAACTTTCCCAAAATATTACTCGAATGTCATTTCATTTCATCTTCAACACTTTTAGTTTTTAAGATAAAATCTTCGGGGTTCAGATCCTCTTTAGTTACTGAACAGTTTTAGTAAGAGAGAGATAGACTCATGAAATAAAATAATATTATTTTCAAAATAATATTATTTTATTTGATGTGTCTATCTCTCTCCTACTGGAACTGTTCAGTAAATGGATAGGATCTCAATCCAAAACTATCATTTCATTTTATGACAAGTTTAAAGTAGATAAAAAAATTAGTTTCAAATAAAAAAAATAGATAAATATTAAAATCTAAAAATGTAAAACTATCATTTAAAACAATCTATGCATTTATCCCGTGTTTTTTTATATATCAGTGCAGTGTTTTTTTATATATCAGTATTGTTATCTCGTGTTTTTATATATCAATGCAGTGTTTTTTTATATATCAGTATTGTTCGTGTTTTTATATATCAATTCAGCTATCCCGTATTTTTATATATATCATTGCAGTTATCACCGTATTTTTTTATATATCAGTGCAGTTATCGCGTGCTTTTTTATGTATCAGTGCAGTTATCTCATAGTTTCAATTGATTATTTGAGTTGATTAGTAGATTATAGTAGACAGTAAAAGTCAGATAGTAGATTATCAATAAGAAATATTTATCCCGTGTTTTTAGATATATCAATGTCAATTATTTGTCATTTTTAGGTATTAATGACAAATATTTGTAATGTGTGTTTTTAATTATTAATCAGTTTAAATAGTCATTAAGTCTTCTTGTTTTTTTAGATAGTACGTTTATAGTAGTCATCAAAAATTATAATTATCAATAGCAAATATTAATCCCGTGTTTTTTAATATATCACTGCATTTATCCTGTATTTTTTATATATCAGTTCAGTTATCTCGTAGTTTCAATTGATTATTTTAGTTGAATAATAGATTATAGTAAATAGTAAAAGTTAAATAGTAGATTATCAATAAAAAATATTTGTTTTAAATATTAATTAGTAGTTTAAATAGTCATTAATTTTTCTTGTTTTTTAGATAGTAGGTTTGTAGTAGTAGTCTTTAAATTTTTTAATTATCAATGACAAATATTAATCTCGTGTTTTTTATATATCAGTGCAGTTATCCCGTTTTTTTTATATATCATTGCAGTTATCTAGTAGTTTCAATTGATTTTTTTAGTTGGTTAATAGATTATAGTAGATAGTAAAAGATAGATAGTAGATTATCAATAAGAGTAAATAGATTTCGGAGAGAAAAATTAAAATTTTAAGGTGATAACTTTTTCCAAAACGGTGATAGTTTTTTTTTTGTTTTGTTGTTTAGTGTGACTCATTTACATTTTTATAGGTAATTTTAGTAGAGTAGTGTTTGTATAAATTTTAAATTTTAGTTAAAAAAACTAAAGTGAAGTGATAAGAGGAAGAGAAGAATTGTTTATGGGAAATGTAAATGTAAAGTAAAAAGAAGAAAGGAAGAAAGAGAATGTAAGAGAAAAGTGAAAAGGATTAAAGAGAGTTTAAGAAAAAAGAGAAAAAAAGAAAAAAGAAAGTGTAAGAAAAAAAAAAGAGGGTAATAACATTTTTACTATTAAATTAGATATGTGTCTTATTAATTAGATATTCAAATTAATAATTTTGTATGAAATTTGTTTGTATAAATAATATTAGATACTAGCTCAGCTATTGTCAAAAAAAGAAGATAATAACTACATATTTTAGTTTTTTTTGACAATGACCATTTCTCTAAAACATTATTATTATTATTATTATTATTATTATTATTATTATTATTATTATTATTATTATTATTATGCTAATCGCCAGAAAGCAATGGGAGAGAGAAGTGTATCTAATACTAATACTCATTCCGTTCCTAAATTTTGGTTCTTTTGGGATGTTTCACAAGGATTAAGAAACCATAAATTTGCATTACCTAACCACTAAAGCACTCCTTTGTAGCATTAACAACCAATTTGTATACTTTTTTGGAATTATTGTGATTGTTGGAGCCATTGTTATTCCATTTACGGATAGCTCTTCAACAACAAACTCTTCATCATCCTTTATTCATTTGCCTAAAAAAAATTCCCACTCCTCCCATCAAAAACATAACTGCACTGATTTGCCTCAAATTATTTCCCACTCAAATGAAATTTTTAAATAATTTAAACCTCCAAATATTGTTTATAAAAACGGAGAATTGCTTTTCCTTTTCATACACGTAAGCTGTCTACTGTTTATCATATCCCGTATTTCCATTTTGTACTGGTTTACCATGGTTTCCCATTTTATGCAGTTTATTTTAGGCTTAAATATGTTTTAGGCCCCTGCAAATATAGGGTGTTTTGGTTTAAGCCCCTACAAAAAAAAAAATTGTTAAAAGCCCTTGCAAAATGAAATATTTTGTTATAAGCCCTTCTCAACATATCCAGCAATCATAGCATTCCATGTTAAGGCTAACATTTTAGTCATAGAAGGGCTTATAACAAAATATGTCATTTTGCAAGGGCTTTTAACAAAAAAAAATTTTGCAGAGGCTTAAACCAAAACACCCTATATTTACAGGGGCCTAAAACATATTTAAGCCTTTATTTTATTAATCCAAAAGAGCAACTTGCTTTACGTAAATTTGTTTGAACTAATTTGAAATGATAGAAATAACATCATACTTAAAATAGTTGCGTGTTTTTTCTTGTTCTTAATTCTTTTGGGAGGAGGGGGGAGGTGTTAAGAGTTTCGTAAAACGAACAGTTTTAATTGTGGATGGCTACTGTTCAAATGCAATATAAGAAGAATTACGCCAAGTCACATTGCAACACCGGTGATCAATAACTATTGTCCATTGGTTGTTGCGTGTTCGATACTTGGCACCAACAACGACAACAAAAAAATATAAAAAGAATTATGGTTTATTGAGGAGTTTCAGAGGAATGCGAAATTACCAAAAACAATAAGTGCTTCGTTTTTTACACTTATTCCAAAAATTAAAAATCCACAGGGTCTTGCGGAGTATAGGTCCATAGCTCTCATTGGTAGCTTGTACAAAATTTTGGCAAATGTGTTGGCGGGAAGGATGAAAAAGGTGATGAAAAATGTGATTTCGGATTGTCAAAATGCTTTCTTAGCAGGAAGAAACATTTTGAATGGGGGTAGTAGTGGTGAATGAAATTCTTGATATGGCAAAAAAAGAAGATAATAACTACATATTTTAGTTTTGAAGGCTGATTTTGCAAAAGCATACGATTCTGTTAATTGGGCGTACCTTGATTATATGCTTGGGAGATTGGGTTTCAATGATAGGTGGAGGAGATGGATGAATGTATGTGTCTCGTCTAATTCTATTGCGGTCCTAGTGAATGGTAGTCCATCAGGTGAGTTCGTGGCTCAAAAAGGTTTGAAGCAAGGCGACCCACTATCCCCCTTTTTGTTTCTTGTTGCGGCAGAAGGTTTGGCAGGGTTAGTTCGAAAGGGTGAAAATTCAAATGGCCTCAACGGATTCCAAGTAAGTGAACAACTTTCGGTTTCATTATTACAATTTGCGGATGGCACAATCTTTTTTTGTGATGGAAAAGAAAAAAGTATTTGGAGTCTTAAATCGATTTTGAGCAGCTTTGAATTGGTTTCGGGTCTTAATGTAAATTTTGCAAAAAGTAATGTTATTGATATCAACAATGAAAGAAGGGTGTTAGACGACATCTCTCTTTTTCTTGCCTGCAAGGTGGTATCGGTTCCTTTCAAATTTTTGGGTGTACCGGTTGGAGCTAATACGAGAAGGGTGAGTACATGGCAACCTATAATTGAATCTATCAAGGCTAGACTAAATAGTTGGAAAGGCCGACAACTATCTATTGGTGGTAGAGTCACACTTATAAACTCGGTTTTATCATCGTTGCCATTGTATCTATTCTCATTCTACAAAGCCCCAAAGAAGGTAATTGATGAAATTGTAAGGCTACAAAGAATGTTCTTATGGGGAGGTGATGAAGAACACAAGAAGATTGCTTGGGTTAGTTGGGATTTACTCTGTTTGCCTAAAGAGCGGGGAGGTCTTGGTATTAAAAACCTAGAAGCTTTTAATTTGGCACTTCTATCAAAATGGAGGTGGAGATGTCTAGTAGATGATGAGGACTCTTTGTGGGAAAAAATTCTGGTGCATAAGTATGGTACTATAAATTGTTGGAACGGTGATTTGGGAAATATTAGAAGGTGGAGGAGTACTTCATTATGGTGGCGGGATTTGAAAATTATGGCCAATGGTAACAAAATTGGAGTGGACTCGTTTATGGAATTGATTAGGAAAAAATTAGGTGGAGGCACAATAATATGTTTTTGGACGGATGTGTGGCTGGGTAGAAATTCCTTTGCTGAACTTTTTCCAGCTCTCTTTAATCGAACAAGTAGCAAAGTTTCGAAGGTAGCTGAGATGGGGAATGGAGGACGTCAGGTTGGGTGTGGAGGGTGTTATCGGATGACATATTGCTGGCGGAGGAGGCGGAACAGGCTGCGGAACTCGCGGCCATTCTGCAGGGGGTGGAACCGAAAAGAAATAACGCTGATAGATGGATATGGCTGCGTGATTCAGCTACTAGTTTTTTGGTGAAAAATTGCTATGGCTGTCTGGTTTCTTCTTTTGCAGGTATCCGAGAACCGTTGGAGGACCGTAAAATGGAGGCATGCAAAAAATTATGGAAAAATGATGTACCGTCAAAAGTTCTAATTTTTTCATGGAGATTGTTGCTAAACAGGTTGGCTACTCGAGATGCTTTAGCGAGAAAGGGTATTCTGACGACGGTTCATGATCGTTGTTGTGTTCTATGCTTTAAAGAATATGAATCTGCAGCTCATGTATTTTTTGGGTGTGAAGTTACTAGAGAAGTGTGGAGACTTGTGCTTCAATGGATGGGGGTGTCTTGGGTAGGGGTTGTGGACGCGGTGGATAACTTTATGGAATTTGAAAAACTATTGAAGGGGAAGAACTGGCAAGGAGTTAGACATCTCATTTGGATGGCAGTAACTTGGATCATTTGGAGAACTAGGAACAATATTATATTTAGAGGGGAGGTGGTTGTGATTCCGACCATTCTTTATATCGTGAAATTCAGCGCATGGAGTTGGTTTATGGCTAGGAAGGGACGCAATTGTGGAGTATCATGGACGGATTGGCTAAATTGCCCGATGTGATGTTTTCTTTCATTGTAACTTCATTTGCATTGTTGTACTTTCCGGGGGGGGGGGGGGGTACTCTTTCCTCCTCGGGTGTTTTTCCCTTGAGGTTTTGGCCCTTATAGGTTTTAACGAGGCCCCTTAATTATAAGGGTTGGTGCACCCCTTGTGCCCCTTTTAATACCAATATATATATATATATATATATATATATATATATATATATATATATATATATATATGTAAAGGAGACCCCAATGGAGCCTCCACAATGATTCTCAAGATTTTTAACTATTAAAATATTTATTTATTATTTGCACTTAAATGAGACTTTAACTTTTAATTAAACCACATAATTGCCACTATTATATTATTCTTTTAATTGCTTATTATTTAACCTTTTTTATATAGGTAGGAAAATCATATTTTCTTATAGAAATATAGAAATTGAAAATAACAATTGCCAAGATATTATAATATAAGTATAAATCCTATTTAAAATAAGTATCTATATTTTAATAAATTATATCTATATTATTATTAAAATTTGTAAAATTTCAAATAGAGGAATAAAAATATTTACGAATTAATGTTTTTTGATGAACTCAGATTATTACAACATGCATGTATTTGCCTTTTCTTGATTCGTAACATTTTGTTAGGTAACTCAAATTCTAAGAAGAGAAAAATGCATATCATTTGAAGTTATATAATTTTTTGACAAATAAATTATAGTATTATCTAAATTGATACAAAATTAATTAAAAATATAATAATGGATGTTTGAATTTCTTTTTCCTTTTAACAATAAATAATTTTCTTAAACTATTAAAAATATATTATTACCATTTTTAACCAAAATAATATTATTCTTTTCAAAGAAAAAATAAAATAATTTTATTATTCGATTTGTATTTATGTTGCAACGGTTATGGAATTGAAAGGTTTCTAACTTTGAATTTATTTTCTTTGAAATTTAACTATTAAAATGTATTTTTTAATGAAATCTAATAATTGTCACTACCTTATTAAATGATACTCATAGTGGAATATCATTTAACTATGTTTATATTTTTATGAAAATGATATTTTCTAATTTCTGATGGAAAAGTGAAATAATAATAACAATTAACAATATATTTATAATATAATATAATATATGTTTCATTAAATTTAATCTAAAACTATCTTTAAAATATAAAATAGTTAGTGGACTATTAACATTAAATTTAGTTTAACGGTTATTCATTATTTTACGTTATATGAATTTTTTTTAAGAATCTGAATCATTTCTTTAATTGCTAATAAACTCAGATATGAAATGAGTAGAAGAGGTAGAGTTGTTTTCTTTCCATTTTTTAAAGCATAAATCTCAACATAGTTTTTGAAAGTATATATTTTTTACAAAAGAAATTATACTATTATAAGAATTGGTAAAAATCTAAATTTAGTTAAAAAAATATATTTACTAATTATAATTATTTGGATAAAATCGAAATATTTCAATACAAATATATTTCTTTTTTAATTAAAAGTAATATATAGATGACTTTTAAATTTTTTTTTAATGTAACAATTATACATTGAAAAGGAGGAGTTTCACATTCATATGAATTATTCCTTTAATTGATAATAAACTCATGAGTTAGTAGAATATGAGTGGAAGAGGTAGAGTTTTAGTCAATTATAGCAAGAATTGACTATTTAAACAAGACATTTTTGGATGGTGAGGGGATTGCTTTTGACAATAAAATTCATAATGAAAAACATGAAGTAGAAGAAAGGAGTGAGTTTTGCAAGAAGAGGTGGAATGCACAAAAAGAGATAAAGGGTTTCATGTTATTGACAATTTTGAAGTAGGCAAAGAGGCAAGAAGATAAATTTGGATCAATTAGTGAATGAGGCAATGGAGACAACATTTATTTGTAAAGTTATAGGCATTGAGAAATCATGTATATTTTAATATTATTATTGAGAAAAATGTTTAATTTTATTTTCTTCGTTTCTACTATATAGATCAGGTTTATTTCTTCCTACCATTTTATGTAGCGTAATGACTTTGTTACTTTATAAGTTTGTTTCAATTGGTTTTTCAATTTTCTCTCATGAGGATTACTCTTCAATATGTGATTGTTAGATCATGTTGTGTGCCTCATGCTTCTCATGGAGACTTAATTGTAAGTGATCAAATTACTTGGAGGATTATTCTTCTATTTGTGATTTTTGTCTATTTTTCTTTAAAAACATCTCTCTCTCTCTCTCTCTCTCTCTCTCTCTCTCTCTCTCTCTCTCTCTCTCTATATATATATATATATATATATATATATATATATATAAATATATAAATATATATATATATATATATATATATATATATATATCATAGTTTTTGGAATTATATACTTTGTTACTAATAAATTATATTATTGGAATTTGTAAAAATTTAAATAAGTTGGATAAATATATTTACTAATTATAATAGTTTATTATATGAATTAAAAATATTACAATACAATATAAGTTTTTTTTTGAGATAAAAAATAATAATTAGTTAACCTTTAAAATTCTTTTTTATGTAACAATTATGCATTGAAGGGGAGGGGTTTCACATTCACAAAAAAGATAAAGGGCTGCACAATTTTGGATCAGCAGTGAATAATGCAACAAAGCCACAATTTTTTGTAAAGTTGTAGGTATTGAGAAATTGTGTATATTTTAATATTATTCTTTCAAGTTATAAGCATTGAAAAATCATGAATTGGAATTTTCATTTCATTAGAAAAAATAAAAATAAAGATTTTTTTTTATTTTCCTATTATAACTTTGAATTAAATAAATTTATTTCGATAAATAATTAAATAATATTTTTTTAATTAAAATTTTATTTTAAATTTAATTTATAGTTTTACTTTGAATTTATGATTTATTAATTGGTGATAAAGATCAAAGAAAGAAAATAATAAAGATGATTATATTTTTGTTTTCTATGATATATGTTTTGTCATACTCATCTGCATATATTTTTAAAATTTATGCCCATCAATTAAACATATTAAAAAGAGAATACACTATATAATTTTTTTTGCTTAAAATAAATAACTTTTGAATTTTAAAAAAATTAAACAATATATTTATGTTATACTATATTTTTAGAATACATAATGTATTTTGTGAAAAAAAAACAATACATAATGTATATCACTAAAATTATATATCTTTATATAAAAATTCCATAAAATTTTAAAACGATATTATATATATGTATATATATATTGGTTAAATTAACCTAAATAATTTATTAAATTAAATTAAGTAATTCATGTAATGATTATTCATAAAGAATGCAACGGTTATACATTAATTAATTAAAATATTTTTACAGCAGTCTTTTAGTTAAAGATAATTTTTTGTTTTTTCAAAAATATTTATTGTTTATCTTTCTTTTTTTCTATTTTTCTTCTCCTTCTTTTATTCCAAAAAAATATTTCTTATACATACATAGCAGCGAAGTTAGTGTTAGGTTGTCCACGTTCATTTATTTTGACAGTCAAATTGTCCATGTTCCTTAAACTCGATGTTTTGTTTGACAGATCTAAAACTTAATATTTAATCACTTGAAAATATTTTTTTTAAAAAAAACACTAGAGAATATCTTCTAGCCGATATGAATCTCTCCAACAATGAACGGCACAGGTCCACAGGATACCTCACTCCAAAACAAAATATACCTCAATTATTACCATCTTAACCCTCTCTCTCCTCCTTCCATATAAATCTCTCCCACTCTCTCGATCGGAACCGCTCAATTACAGAATAGGAACTGAGATGATTCGATAGTGGGAACATCTCATTTTCCAACACCAAACCCTAAATCTCGCTCTCCATCTCAAACCGCAACGCAACCATGAGAGAGATCTTGCACGTTCAAGGAGGCCAATGCGGAAACCAAATCGGTTCCAAGTTTTGGGAGGTGATCTGCAATGAGCACGGCATTGATCCAACCGGAAAGTATGTTAGCGAAGGCGGTAACGATACACAACTTGAGAGAATCAATGTGTATTACAATGAGGCTTCTGGTGGAAGGTATGTTCCTAGGGCTGTGCTTATGGATCTTGAACCAGGTACCATGGAAAGCATCAGATCTGGTCCTTATGGCAAGATCTTTCGTCCTGATAACTTAGTTTTTGGCCAATCTGGTGCTGGTAATAATTGGGCTAAAGGTCACTATACCGAAGGTGCTGAGTTGATTGACTCCGTTCTCGATGTCGTTCGCAAAAAAGCAGAAAACTGTGATTGCTTGCAAGGTACATTATTCTTTCTGATTCGCTACTCATTGCCAATCATGGTATATAAACATTGGAATTATGTCATACAAGGAGTAAGTCACTGCACCATATTAGTTATCACCTGCATCTAAATTTGGAGATTGAATTGAAACGCCACCTGCAGAATAACACATTGTAGATTCATAAAACAAAAATATTTTTTCCTACTGCTACACTGAGTTATTACTTAGATGGTAACTCAAATCCTAGTTATTTATCTAAAAGAAATGGTTGATGGTCAGGTGGATTCAATTATGATAGACGGAGAGAGGGGGTTGGAAAGAGTAAAGCAAGAGCATTGAAAATAATCATGGAAAGGTCCATAAGTCCATTGCCTTGGAACTCCAAATGAAGAATATTAGGACAATTAAATTTAATTTGGAGATTAATGAAAGATAAAGGATAAATTTGGAAAATTTAAGTAAACTGTACATTAATATGTTAAAAGGACTATTGTTTTGGAACAAAAGAAGAGACCAAAAATACCGAAGATCATAAATGAATGGATTACATAACAGTCCTTAGCCACAATATAAAGAGGTTGCAAATTCGATATAATGATACCTACATGTGCATTAATGGCAGGAACCACATGAAGAAACAAAATCTTGTAATGAAAACAAACAAGTCGGTGGATGTACGGTTGGACTCTAAAAATACGTGATTGAATTGTCTAATCAACATAACCAAACAGAACTATAAGTGCTAGGTCACAACTGAATTTGTTAGATCTCAAGTGAGTCTACAAACAGAACTAGCCACATCAGTATTCGATTGCAATTAGATCATCATCTACTATAACAGCTTTTTTAATGAATTCCAAATGGTTTCATGTGGATGCAAAGTGACCGTCATCTACAACATATATTTTGTGATAACACCCTGCTGTTAGATCCTTCTATATGTGCAATTGATCTTCTCAATTTTTTGGACACATTTCAAGTGATTTACATAGCACTATTTTTTGTTTTGTTTAACCACCCATCAATGATCGTGTAAATATTTTGTAATGAGCTCCAACTTTTACTTCTACTACCAGAAGGCCTTTATATAATTTTCCTCTTATCTGCATATCTGCTTTCCTATTCCTCAGGTTTATGTGTGGATTCTGGATTTCTATTCCTATACTTTTTTCAAGCCAAGTTGTATGAATAACATAAGGTTACTCCCTTATCAGTCTTGTTATTTTAGCCCCATTTGAACTATCTCCATCCCTCCATTTTTGGTAGTTGTTAGTTAAGTAGAAGTTGTAAAATTTAAGTGGGAAATTTGCTTCAAAATACCCACTTTAATCAATTTTGCTGCTTCTCTTTAACCTAATTTTTTTTCAATTTTACTCCCTTATCAGTCACGTTTATGTTCTATTGTTTAGCACTATTAAAGGGTAGTTGCTTCAAAATACCGACTTTTATGAATGGTTTTGGTTGTGGCTCTGTATAAGCTAGGCTGCTATTTTTGTTTAAGAGAAACCAAACGAAAATTCTTCTATGACTTACTTTGCATTTATTTGTTATACAAACTGTGCAATCAAAGAATTAATCTTAGATAATTGGACCTAAGTAACAGGTGTAGTATTTACTCAGAAGAAAGGAAAGGTGAAATTTGTTTTCCTGATGCAGGTCATGTTTATGATGTCAGATTAAGGGGACACTCCAGCACAAAAAATAAATAAGTTTCAAATATCAGTTGTGCTTTTAAGGGAGGAAAGCTAATATTTACCCAACAAGAATCTTTTAGGACACCATAACATCATGTCATTTTTGGCTTTCAAACCACAAGTTAGATTGAATCTTTATTTGCTTTCGAGAAAAATGAATCACCACCACCACTATAAATTCAAGTATTATACTTAGGAGAAGAAGCACAGAAAACAGAGGAGGAAAAAGAGAAAGTAAAAAGAGAATGAGTTTTTTTAAAAGTTTAAAAGAAGATATTAAATCTTTGTTTAGAAGAAGGCCAAAAAATCTATCTGGCTGTTCATCACAACAACAATGACGGGATTATGTTGACCCTCGCCCTCTCTCGAGTCCTCTTCTTGAGGAACAACAGGAAGAACTCCAATACCCTTCTCTTTCTCGTAGCCGCAGTCATTGCGCCAGAAAATCAATACCACAGGAAGAACATATAGAAAGTTCTTCCCCCAAAGACATTCTATTTGTTTTCGTCCTGATTCTCAAGGACTCCAACTAGTCCCTAAAGAACATGTCCCTTATTGATTGTCTTTAGGGACTGGTTGGAGTCCTTGAGAATCAGGACGAAAACAAATAGAATGCCTTTAGGGGGAAGAAGTTCCTGTGGTATTGATTGTCTGGCGCCATGACTGCGACTACGAGAAAGAGAAGGGTATTGGAGTTCTTCCTGTTGTTCCTCAAGAAGAGCACTCGAGAGAGGGCGATGGTCAACATAATCCCGTCGTTGTTGTTGTGATGAACAGCCAGATAGATTTCTTGGCCTTCTTCTAAACAAAAATTTAATATTTTCTTTTAAACTTTTAAAAAAACTCATTCTCTTTTTACTTTCTCTTTTTCCTCATCTGTTTTCTGTGCTTCTTCTCCCAAGTATAATACTTGAATTTATAGTAGTGGTGGTGATTCATTTTTCTCGAAACAAATAAAGATTCAATCTAGCTTGTGGTTTGAAAGCCAGAAATGGCATGATGTTATGGTGTCCTAAAAGATTCTTGTTGGGTAAATATTAGCTTTCCTCCCTTAAAAGCACAACTGATAGTCACTTCCCGCCTTGCTCGAAGCCCCACCACCATCAGTGACCAGTGACTCTCCTCTCTTAGTCGCCTCTCGTTTCTCACTCGCTCTTCTCTCTTATTCTTCTTAAATGGTAAGTGTTTTTTCTTCTTCTCTACTTCTATTTTTGGTTGAATCAAAACCCTAACCCCTTCCATTTTTGAATGAAACCCTAAATCCCCATTTTTGGTTAGAATCAGTAGCTATTAGGGTTTCCAAAATCACCAAAAATTGCGACCCCTTCCAGTTTTGAATGAAACCCTAAATCCCCATTTTTGGTCAGAATCAGTAGCTGTTAGGGTTTGATTTAAGTTTGATTAGTTGTTGTTGTGGATTTTGGAATCAATAGTTGTTGTTGTGAATCGAAACCCTAACCCCCTTTTGATTTTCCGTTTGCTGTTGCAGTGTTTCGTACTCTACTGCTGTGGTTCTGCTGTCACCGTTGTTGCTGTTGCTGCTGTAGTGCTCTGTTTCGCTTCTTGCAGGGGTTTGCTCTTTGATTGCTGGGTTTTGCTTGAGGTTTTTTCTCTCTTGTTCCCTTCTCTTTGTTAATGCTTGGCTAAAACCAAATAGTGTGGTGATGTGTTTGGTTTGAAGAAGTTTGGTTCTGCTTTGTTAGTTGCTTAATTTTGAAATGCTTCTAATTTCCTGCCTCTTTGTGGACTTTCTTGTGTTCTAATATGGGTTTCAATTTGATATATGGCATAAATTTGCAGGCATCAGAAATTGAAAGAATAGAGTTGGAAACAAAGGCTGAAAAACATTTAAATCAAGGTGTCAATGTCTCTGCTTTATGTTATAAATTATAATAATTGTCTGACTTTTTAATTTTTATGTTGATATGATTAACTCCATGTTTCTCACAGTAACTTTGAAGAGTTTTAAATATGAATTTGTAGTTCTCTAAACTAAACGTGGTTTTGCAGGTTGACTGAAAAATATTGTACCCATGTAGTTGTTGGGGTGAAGATGGAAGGTAGAGATGTGGTTCATACCAAGGGAGAATGTTGATCGACCGTTATGGATGGACCGATGGTTCAGAACCGATACAATTTCCAGCACAGGTATCACTTGCTTGCATACTATAGTTGATATCACAGGATTTTCCATTGATTATGTTTGATTATATTCTTTTTTATGATTGATATTGGATCACATGATGAGTGCAATTAATATTTTCAGGTGCTCAGAATGGAAAGTTGCCACCATTACCTCGCAATTTAGAGAACAATGGAACTGTAAGGATTTTTTTCATTTCATTCAGCTCCATCACTTGTATGCTTAGTTATTTTTAACTACTACATGTCATTTTTTCGCCAAGAACTTGTCATCTCTGTTTTGGTGATAAAACATGATTTTTCACGAGCTTGATTTTTTCCCCGGACATTTTGTAGGTGGTCAGCTCGAGACAATGGCCTCTGATATCAAAATATAGGGCATGTGTACGTACCCAGTCTTCAAATCATTGAGGTTCATAAACTGATCAACTGTACTATTTAAATTTTAAATTTTATTTTCATTTTCATATTATACAGTTCAGGTGTGAAGGAATAATGTTGACTTTGAACTTCTTAGGCATGTAAATGATGTAGGAAACCTAGTTATTTGTGTGGAAAAGTTGTGTAAGAATTTGTATGAACTTCTTTTTTCCTTTTTTAAAATATTGTGCTCAGGGTACCAGTAGGCCAACACATTACCATGTGCTGCTAGATCAGGTTGGTTTCTCTCCTGATGAATTGCAGGAGCTTGTACATTCTCTCTCATATGTGTAAGTGTAACTCTGGACCTATTTGATTGCATTAGACTGATAATTTAATGTTTTACTTAAATTCAATCTAATTATGATAATTCTCTATCATATGACAGGTACCAGAGGAGCACTACTGCAATTTCCGTTGGTAAATTCTTACACAATTTATTCATTTGGATAGATAGATATTGTTATGTTCTAATACATGGTTGAATCTTGCTTATAATTCATATTTTTCTCTGCAGTTGCTTCAAATTTTCCTTCTTTCTTTTCTAATGTTATTTGAATTCAGAGTTTCTATATTGTTTACTTTCAGGCAAGAAAGGCTCTTAGAGCACTGAAAGGATTGGTTAAGATACAAGCTCTTGTTAGAGCACTGAAATCATCTTGCAGCATTACAGACCAGTGATGGCCATTGGCCTGCTCAAAATGCAGGTCCTATGTTTTTCCTTCCTCCCTTGGTGAGTAGCTTAATATTAATATGAATTCTTATGATAATTATTTTCTATTCTATGGCCAAAAATGAAATGGACCCTGTAGAATTAGAAAATCAATTTGGAGATTGCATCCCTCTCTTGGGCAGTGTTTTGACAATTTGGTCTCTAAAGTTTCCTCTAAAATTCAAGTCTAGTATGTTGAAATTGGAAATTTCTTTTCATTGTTGAAATTGGAAATAACTCTTCCTTTCGTTCGCACCATCTAATCCCTACTGAGTACTGATATTATGAATTTTTGAACTATTGAATCACTTTCATGAATTTTCTAAATCTAATGCTGAATATAGTATATATCCACTCCTTGTGTGATAAACAAAAATTCAATTTGTTTGGATTTGTCTTGGTCTCTATAAAAAACTTTTCCAGTAGACTTGTTGGGAAAGTCGGTGAAAAATAAGGAAAACTCAGGGGGTCTAGAATGTTTTACTTCTGTTTCTTTTTGGAAGGGAGGTTCTTTTATACTTTTAATACTTGTAACATGCAAAAGCTGATACTCAGTTTTGAGTTTGTATGGATCTTTTCAAATACTTAGGTATCTTACTCTAATTGTGGTCACCTTGCCATCCCTTTAGTGCTTTTTGGTTCATTAAGTGAAAAAATTGTCTTAGATCTATTTGTTTATTATGTTGGATTTTCATCTTCTTATTGCTCTATTACTACCTGTGCTAGGATACTGGCCTCTGGGCATATAATTTCATAAATGCTTGTAATTTGATCGTGTGTTGTTATACGTGTCTTCTGTATGGGTTGAAAATGTGTTCAAGATATTTTGGCGTAAGATCATCCACGTGGAGTAATATATCAGTTGGTTTCCTTTTGTTTTAGTACCACTTGATTAAGTTAGTATTAAATACTGTTAAGTCATCATTTGTTGCTTTTCCAAATCTGGCAGATACTCCCAGTAATGCTTGATGTTGGCACCAACAATCAAAAGCTACTTGAAGACCCCCTTTGTGAGTAAAACCCTGTTCTTTTAGAATGTTTATTTATTATGACTGTTATATGTCGCATTGTTTCATTTCCTGGGGACCAAGGATGGAACTTGAAATTTCATGTTGGGCATGTCAATTCGACTTTTTTTATTAGTATCATGAATAATTTCGAAGTTCAATATCTAAAACACAGGAAGGGCTAATAAACTGCTCTGGTTTGTGGTTTTGAAACATAAGGCCAGGACTTGATCAAGTTTTTTCCTTTCTTAGCTACCATTGCTAGATTAAAAAGCTTTAGAGTCCTTAGAATAGCGCACCTTGCTTCTTACTCTTATCATATTTTCTCATCTCACCTTGGCTAGGTCCCTTAATCTAGAGTTTTTGCTCTACAAAAACTTCCTTAATGTTGATAAGCTCTTTGCAAAATTTTCCTTGAAGTTTAAAACAATTACAGGAAAAGAAATCTCCATAGTCACTTATTCAATTAAACTTTCTCTAACTTCAGCATCAGAAAGGAACCAATTAATTAGACCATCAATAAGTTCAAGGATCACAAATTTTCAATAATATAATTTTTCAATGGTTGAGCCTTGGGGGTCATTGCCCCTGCCATCCATACGTGGCTGAGTCCTTGCTATTTGACTAGGATAGATGATTGTCATCTTTTTTCTTTGTTGTTTTCTTTTTATTCCATGACACACATGATCTTGTTTCCCTTTTTATTCCTTGGTTCAGTGCAAATATCTGTATGCCAAGCACATTAATATTTTGTCTGCCTCAGCGGCCTAGGGATGACAGGCTCTTAAGTCTTAACTTTATGATCAACAAGTAACCAAAATACTCAATTTCATTGGTGTAACACAGTGTACATGTGATACCACACATTTTCCCTTTTTTGAAGAATATAAATATCAATTTCAATGCAATATGTAGTAAAAATGCTGATGGTTTTGTATTCTACTTGTCATTGTGTGCTCGATGCAGCCACTAGTGAGATTGTGACTATGTTAGCCATGCAGGCTGTAACATACTTGTAGGGAAATCTTGTGTGTGATTTCTCATGATTAAAATATTTGCTTGATTTCAACCCATTTCATTGTTACTAGTGTGCAGTAAATACTTTCAATCTTTTAGACACTTGTTCACCAATCATTTATTACACTACATATGTCTGCCATGCTGTTTAGCCAAAATAGATAAGCTGAGTTCAATGCACTAACTCCAATATAAGGACATTTGAAGTTCAAGCTACAATGGATAATTAATCAAAATATTTACATAATAGTAAATAGTTTAAAAATCCTATAATAGCAGTTATTCACTTTATCCCTTATGTTATTGTGTAGGGTACTTCAGATGAAGTTGTAGATTGTTCTCATGGTAAGCATCTCCGGGAACTTTGTAAAGACAAGTACGAACCACTGTGGCTCAAAGGAGGCAACGACTGTGATTTGGAGCTCTTTCCCGAATACACAAGGCATCTGAAGAAGTTCATTACAACGGCGAGAAGTCTCCATCGCAACGGTTCAGTTTCCGAAGGAGTACAGACCATTTCGAGCAGCCACGAAAGAGTACAGACATTTTCAAAGTGAGTAGAAAGAGTACGGATCGAAGGGAAAAGCCAAGGAAGAGCACAGAGAGACCAGAGAAGGTGAAAAACACGTACGTCTAGTAATGGTGGTGATATGCTGGAGAAATTGAGAATGTCTTTTGATCATAAGGAGAGATCGAGAAGAAGTGTCGATTGTCATGAGAAGTCTCGAAAAAGCGTCGATCATCAATTAGAAAAAGGAAGGAAGAGTGTTGACCGGTTGGATAGAGTAAGGACTGGTTAATTCTTGTTTGTATTGAAATTGAATTTATATACATGCAACGGGTTGGTTTTGTGGATTTTTTTTATGTTGGTTTACTTGTTGTGTAATATGGCTTATGTCAGATTATATGAGAACTATTGGCATTGAAGAAAGGGTTTGGTGTTACGGTGGGATTCACTTTACATTCAGATGATATGGTGTCTGTTTTGCCCTCTCTCTCCTTGTATCTCTCTTTACTGGATGTATAATTTGATTTTTTTTTTTTTAAAAAATTTGCGACGGATTTGCGACGAAAAGGTGTCGGTGTTTGCGACGACTTTGCCACGGAAATTTGCGACGGGTTTTCGACGACTTTGCGACGGACTCATTTGCGACGAACATATCCGTCGGAAACGATTTGCGACCAGCGATTTTGTGACGAAAATTTGTCCGTCGGAAACTGTAATTTGCGACGAAAATCAGTGCGTTTTGATGGATTTTGCCGTTGGAAATCGTCGATTTTCTTGTAGTGCATGTGGAATGAGCTGGTCTCAGAATGCCACATCTCCACAAAAGCTGATATGAGCTCGTGGTTCATGTTGCCGAGAGGTGTGATGTCCAGCTCAAACAGATGCGCCTGCTGCAACCATCCCGCTATACGTGGGTGGCGCTGCTGAGGTCTCATCTTCAGTATCTCTCCCCCATGAGAAGCAACTTTAATCTTAGCCCGGTCCTGTAAAAAATAAAAGTAATTAATAAATTATTAAAAGTAATTAATTGTTAAAAAATAAACAAATTATTAAAAGTATTACCTCTCCCGTCTGTAGTAGTCTGTGGACGCAGTGGACTCTGCTCATCTCCTCGTCCTGCTCCTGAATGCTCGCTTCGCTCTATGTTTCCTGTTCTGGTTGCCACTGAAAAAGCAAAAAAAATTAATTAAAACGAAATTTCAAAAAAAAAACATTCCAGAAATACGCTAAATTGAGGTATTTCCGGAAGGTTAATTTCCAGGGAATTCCGGAAATACCTCAAAAAAAGGTATTTCCGGAAGCAAAAATGGCTTCCGGAAATACCTCTTTTTGAGCTATTTCTGGAATTCTCTGGAAATTAACCTTCCGGAAATATCTAAATTTAGCGTATTTCTGAAATTTTTTGAAAAAACCTTCCGGAAATACTTTTATTTCCGGGAAGTTTAGGGGAAAAACCTTACTTTTTTCGGAAATATGATAAAATGAGAAACAAATTTGTTTTCTAACAATTTTTTTAGGGATATTTTGGTCCGTTCGGTCAAAATAGAGGGTATAAGGTACAATTTGGGGGGGGGGGGGGGGGGGTGTGGGTTAAAAAAAAAGCCAACTAAATTGAACTAAGACAACAACTCAAAGTCCACATGTACAGTTTGACTCCGAGAATTTAGGTTTTTGACTGAGGTTAACGCTAACGACCCTACCATGGATCCAGCCAAAGTGAAACTAAACTAAGCTAGTACTATGATTTTTGTGTAAATTGTTGTTGACGTTGATACCTCACCACTAATTAGTAGTACTAATTTAGTACTCAAATACTAGTACATTATTTGAGAATATTTTTTCAATTTCTCTATAGACGGCACCAAGTTGATTTTTAAAATATTTTGAATATCAATGGAATAGTTCTCTTTTTTTACACATCTTCTAGTTGAGAGGTAAGGACTTGTTATTATGCATGTATGTATGCTAGTTGGCAAAAAAATGAAAATGAATTGTGATTTAGATTCCACCAATACCTTTTTCGCACCGGCAGGTAGACAAACCAATGACATATATTTATTTTACGGTAAACCGGATATTTATTGTTAGATCAGAACTGATTTCATTGAATTGAAATGGATCAGCTATAAGATACTCCCTCGGTCCCATATGATACGACTCTCTAGCTAATAAATTTTGTCTCATAATATATGACCATTTAGAATACCAATAAAGTAAAAATTATGTTTTTCCTATTATACCCTCAAACATAAATACATCTACTTTACCAACATGAATTAATTAAGGGCATAATGGGAAGAAGGTCACTTTTTTTTTTACAAATCTTATACTAATGATTGCATTCCTTAGTTCCTGTGCCATAACCTTAAACGTCATATAAAATGGGACTGAGGGAGTAGCTTATATAAAAGTGTTAGATCAGAACTGAATCTGTTTGATCACAACTGAATCAGTTGTATCTCAACTGAATCTACAAACATAAGATAAAAACTATCATTTCATTTCATGATAAATTTAAAGTAAATAAAAAAAGTAGTTTCAAATAAAAAAATAGATAAATATTAAAATCTAAAAATGTAAAATTATTATTTAAAAATAATCTATGCATTTATCACGTGTTTTTTTATATATCAGTATTGTTATCTTGTGTTTTTATATATCAGTATTGTTATCTCGTGTTTTTATATATCAATGCAGCTATCCCGTGTTTTTATATATATCATTGCAGTTATCCCCGTATTTTTTTATATATCAGTGCAGTTATCCCGTGTTTTTTTTATGTATCAGTGCAGTTATCTCATAGTTTCAATTGATTATTTGAGTTGATTAGTAGATTATAGTAGATAGTAAAAGTCAGATAGTAGATTATTAATAAGAAATATTTATCCCGTGTTTTTAGATATTTCAATGTCAATTATTTGTCATTTTTAGGTATTAGTGACAAATATTTGTAATGTGTGTTTTTAATTATTAATCAGTTTAAATAGTCATTAAGTCTTATTGTTTTTTTAGATAGTAGGTTTATAGTAGTCATCAAAAATTATAATTATCAATGGCAAATATTAATCCTGTGTTTTTTTAATATATCACTGCATTTATCCTGTGTTTTTTTATATATCAGTTCCGTTATCTCGTAGTTTCAATTGATTATTTTAGTTGAATAATAGATTATACTAAATAGTAAAAGTTAGATAGTAGATTATCAATAAGAAATCTTTGTTTTAAATATTAATTAATAGTTTAAATAGTCATTAATTCTTCTTGTTTTTTATATAGTAGGTTTGTAGTAGTAGTCTTTAAATTTTTTAATTATCAATGATAAATATTAATCTCGTGTTTTTTATATATCAGTGCAGTTACCCCGTGTTTTTTTTATATATCACTGCAATTATCTCGTAGTTTAATTGATTATTTTAGTTGATTAGTAGATTATAGTTGATAGTAAAAGAGAGATAGTAGATTATCAATAAGAAATATTTGTTTTAAATATAAATTAGTAGTTTAAATAGTTATTAAGTCTTCTTGTTTTTTAGATAGTAGGTTTGTAGTAGTAGTCTTTAAATTTTTTAATTATCAATCTCGTGGTTTTTATATATCAGTGCAGTTATCCTGTGTTTTTTTATATATCAGTGCAGTTATCTCGTAGTTTCAATTGATTATTTTAGTTGATTAGTAGATTATAATAGATAGTAAAAGAGAGATAGTAGATTATCAATAAGAAACATTTGTTTTAAATATTAATCAGTAGCTTAAATAGTCATTAATTCTTCTTATTTTTTGGATGGTAGGTTTATTTTAGTATTCAAAATTTTTAATTATCAATGACAAATATTAATCCTTTGATTTTTAATATATCACTCCAGTTATCCCGTGTTTTTTATATATCATTGCAGTTATCTAGTAGTTTCAATTGATTATTTTAGTTGGTTAGTAGATTATAGTAGATAGTAAAAGATAGATAGTAGATTATCAATAAGAGTAAATAGATTTCAGAGAGAAAAATTAAAATTTTAAGGTGATAACTTTTTCCAAAACGGTGATAGTTCTTTTTTGTTTTGTTGTTTAGTGTGACTCATTTATATTTTTATAGGTAATTTTAGTAGAGTAGTGTTTGTATAAATTTTAAATTTTAGTTAAAAAAACTAAAGTGAAGTGATAAGAGAAAGAGAAGGATTGTTTATGAGAAATGTAAATGTAAAGTAAAAAGAAGAAAGGAAGAAAGGGAATGTAAGAGAAAAGTGAAAAGGATTAAAGAGAGTTTAAGAAAAAAAAGAAAAAAAGAAAGAAGAGAGTGTAAGAAAAAAAAAGAGGGTAATAACATTTTTACTATTAAATTAGATATGTGTCTTATTAATTAGAGATTCAAATTAATAATTTTGAATGAAATTTGTTTGTATAAATAAATATTAGATAACTAGCTCAGCTATTGTCAAAAAAAGAAGATAATAACTACATATTTTAGTTTTTTTTGACAATGACCATTTCTCTAAAACATTATTATTATTATTATTATTATTATTATTATTATTATTATTATTATTATTATGCTAATCGGTAGAAGGCAATGGGAGAGAGAAGTGTATCTAATACTAATACTCATTCCGTTCCTAAATTTTGGTTCTTTTGGGATGTTTCACAAGGATTAAGAAACCATAAATTTGCATTACCTAACGACTAAAGCACTCCTTTGTAGCATTAACAACCAATTTGTATATTTTTTTGGAATTATTGTGATTGTTGGAGCCATTGTTGTTCCATTTACGGATAGCTCTTCAACAACAAACTCTACATCATCCTTTATTCATTTGCCTAAAAAAAATTCCCACTCTTCCCATCAAAAACATAACTGCACTGATTTGCCTCAAATTATTTCCCACTCAAATGAAATTTTTAAATAATTTAAACCTCCAAAAGTTGTTTATAAAAACGGAGAATTGCTTTTCCTTTTCATACATGTAAGCTGTCTACTGTTTGTCATATCCCGTATTTCCATTTTGTACTAGTTTACCATGGTTTCCCATTTTATGCAGTTTATTTTATTAATCCAAAAGAGCAACTTGCTTTACGTAAATTTGTTTGAACTTATTTTGGTTCCCATTAGAGTATTTATATTGTGGACTCTATGGATCGTAAGTCCACAAAATAAGCCCAATTTGCAAAAGCATACAATTCTGTTAATTGGGCGTACCTTGATTATATGCTTGGGAGATTGGGTTTCAATGATAGGTGGAGGAGATGGATGAATGTATGTGTCTCGTCTAATTCTATTGCGGTCCTAGTGAACGGTAGTCCATCAGGTGAGTTCGTGGCTCAAAAAGGTTTGAAGCAAGGCGACCCACTATCCCCCTTTTTGTTTCTTGTTGCGGCAGAAGGTTTGGCAGGGTTAGTTCGAAAGGGTGAAAATTCTAATGGCCTCAATGGATTCCAAGTAAGTGAACAACTTTCGGTTTCATTATTACAATTTGCGGATGGCACAATCTTTTTTTGTGATGGAAAAGAAAAAAGTATTTGGAGTCTTAAATCGATTTTGAGCAGCTTTGAACAATGTTTTCGAACAATTAAACTTAACAATCACATAATTTAACGATTCCGAGGAGAGTTCGTGGTTCTCGGGAACGATTAAACTTAACAATCACATAATTTAACGATTCGAACAATGTTTTCATAAAACGGTTCAATACCGGTTTTCATAAAATGCGAGACCAAAACTCAGAATGAGGAGCACATGACCATAAAACCCTAGTGAGTATAGAACTCACCTATTTGCCGAGACTTCAATGATTCAACCGTTCCCGAGAACCACGAACTCTCCTCAGACTCGATCACAACACCGACTCACGAACTTTCTCCGAAATCGCTCCAAAGCTGCAAGGATGGGCTGACCGAACCTAGCTTCCCCCCACTTCGAATCTAGCTATCAAATGATTTCCCTAATGCTTGCTAAGGTTTCTAGTGCAGAGTGTAAAGCTCAAACCTCACATGCAACACTCTTCACTTTCATTTTGAGATTAAGGTTCATCAATGGTGAATTGGAGATGGATGGGCTGCAGCTTGCAAAAGTGGTGTCAATGGGAAGAGGAAGGGAAGTGATGAAGGATGGTGGTGAGAAACAGGACATGCATTCAGATTGAGCCTTCCCTCTTCCTCTTCTCTCCTTCGTGACCTCTCTCTCTCTCTCCATTCTCTCTATCTTGCTTTTGTTTTCCAGATTTTGGCTTTTTGGGACATTTGAAGGGGTGGGCTGAGTATAGGGGTGTGGGGCTTCAGCTGCTCACTCATTTAGGGTGTAAAGACTGTACTACCCCTCACTTATTATGTGCAAAGACTAAAGTGCCCTCCTTCACTAATGTTTATTTAACTCACTCCTAATTACTTTAACTTAACTTTAACTAATTATCAAACACACATAAAACTTATACTTAATCAATCAACAAATTTATTTCCATAATATTTTATTTTTCAACAAACATAAATAATCACCAAAAATAATTCCATGCCAATATAATTAAAATAGCAAAATAGGGGATGTTACATTCACCCCAACTTTTAAAAATTTTGTCCTCAAAATTGGGCTAAGATATACCTTTCGCAGAACCCTCATCAGCTTTGCCCTTCTGAGCGTCCATCACATAGATTCTTCCGCGTGCGGGGGTTGCATTCTCTTATCTGCTCCTTTTCTTCTCCGGACACTCGTGAGCGTAATGCCCTTCGCCTTTGCAGTAATAACACACAGTTGACCCCAGGCGACACTCTCCACCGTGAGGTTTTCCGCATCTCGAACACTTAACGAACCTTGAAATTTCAGCCACCACTACTTGCTTTCCTTTGTTAGAGTTACCCTTCGGCTCCTCACTTGGGGTTGGCAATTCCAATGCCTTTTTCTTCTCCTTCCGATACACTTTCCTTTCCTCATACATCCTGTTGAGATCTGCCTCTGCAACATAAGCTTGCTGCACCAATCCAGCATAACTGGTCATAGCATAAGAGCTAAGACCTTGGGCCACATCCGCACGAAGACCCGCCTTGTACATCTGCATCTTCCACTCATCATTCGGAGCACAACCTTTCGAACTTGGCGGTGAACTCACCCACCGACATCTCTCCTTGCCCCAGATTGATAAACTCGGCTTGCTTGCTTAACTTCATCACCGGAGGAAAAAGTGACCAATAAACATCTCCTTGAAGTTAACCCAGGTAATAGGAGTTCCCTGGTTCACCATCAAATCATGAGCATTGGTCCACCAGGTTTGAGTGTCTTCCTGGAGCATATGGGCGGCAAAGAGAACCTTCTCTTCTTCGTTGCATTGAAGAGTCCTAAAAATCTTCTCCATCGAATCCAACCAGAAATGTGATACCATTACCTCAGGTCTTCCTTTGAAACTTTGGGGATTCATCTTCTGGAAACGAAAGTAAGCCCTATTCGGATCTTCCAGAGGAGGTTGTTGAACATTCGGTTGTTGCTGATTCATCCTCTCATCATGCATCTGGGCCATTTGAGCCATCTGCTGCTGCTGCATTTGCATCATGTCATTCATCATCTTCTGTTGCGTCTCGATGACATTCTGCATCCATTCGGTATGAGGATCGACGGGGACGCTTCCCTACTTCCACCAGCCATGATTCTGCAAAATATGCACAAAGTGTTTAGTTGATCAGGCTAAACGTCTAATAGCATACTAAGAGGAATCACACTTAGAGGACTTAAGAGACTCATGATTCTAAGTCCGACTAGGTCGAACTGCTTTGATACCAATTGTAACACCCCGATAATTTCTAACTTGTAGAAACCACCGAAATGCACTACTGGCATATATCAGAGTAACTTCCTTTTTAAATACTGAACACATACTAATACTCGATGCTAAAAACCCATCAAGTTCGTTTACATAACTTAACATAAAATACATAAAGCATTCTTACACCACTCAGCTAGTGTTCAGTACCGAAATAGAAAGTCCGCGGAAGCGATTTACAACTTATAATACAAGTCGTACCATCGTACATCTATGATACTAAATGAAAATACAGAGATACATGACATAACAAAATAAACAGCGTCAGCAACTCCTCAAGCGTCTCAATGACCATGCCTCATCGTCTTCAACTTAGCCTGCAACTCTGAAAAACAACAACATGGATTGGGTGAGACAACTTGTCTCAGTGAGTTCTATCGAGACCCCTTACTAACCCTCTCGGTTCAATTATGCCTTATTTGTTATTCTTGATTCATAATTCATAGTCTTAATATTAGACTATGTGGCTAACATGAACGTTGTCCTCATAACCCTCATAAGCAGTTACAAGAGGCAACACATGAACAATGATTTTTAGCGTGTCACCGGTCACTTGGCAAAATAAGCTCCCGGTGAACCCAATCCACTAATCCGTACATCAGTGGGCAAACCTCATGGGGCCTAGATTCATAGGGCTCATGACTTCCCCTCCCCTAGCACACTAAACTAAAATAGGGTCGTCACCCTAACATAATGTATATATTTTAATATACCTTGAACAATGAACAGTGAACAGTGAACAGTGATCTGTGAACATAACAATGAGCTTATACTTAACATGATCTTAATCTTAACCTAATCTTATACTTAGCATAATCATGTCATTAGGCGATCTCACACGGAATTACTAACGTTGTTAACTTAACTTATAACAATCCATTACCTAGTCCACATCATAATGTATCGCCCATACTCAACATTATGATAACCTAACTTAGTCATAATCGATCTCATAAATACCACATCGGGCCATCACATAAGCAAAGACATGAACATGACATAAAATTACTTCAATCGTACTTGATTTCACGATACTAATATGTTTCCATCCTTGGGAAACCTTGAGGAGTGGATTAGAAGGGACTTAGGACCAATCGGAATAGCTTAGGACGTATTTCAAATTTGGGCATCAGAAGGGGACGCGCGATCCGTGCGACTTGGCGCACGATCCGGGCGCATTTTCACAAAATTAACCTTGAGTATCAGAACTCCACGCACGACCCGTGCCCAGGGGCGCACGGTCCGTGCGTGGCCATCAGCATTTCAGAAAATCAGTTTTCGTATTCTCTTGTCCATTCCGATCGTTCCCGTATCCATTCCGATTCACATCCGAACTTAATAATACATCAAAACAGTCATGAAAACCAATCAATCATCATATTGCAATCAACAATCATAACAACAATCAACGATTAAACTTAACCAATCACATAATTTAACGATTCGAACAATGTTTTCAGAAAACGGTTCAATACCGGTTTTCATAAAATGCGAGACCAAAACTCAGAATGAGGAGAACATGACCATAAAACCCTAGTGAATATAAAACTCACCTATTTGCCGAGACTTCAATGATTCAACCGTTCCCGAGAACCACGAACTCTCCTCGGACTCGATCACAACACCGACTCACGAACTTTCTCCAGAATCGCTCCAAAGCTGCAAGGATGGTCTGACCGAACCTAGCTTCCCCCCACTTCGAATCTAGCTATAAAATGATTTCCCTAATGCTTGCTAAGGTTTCTAGTGCAGAGTGTAAAGCTCAAACCTCACATGCAACACTCTTCACTTTCATTTTGAGATTAAGGTTCATCAATGGTGAATTGGAGATGGATGGGTTGCAGCTTGCAAAAGTGGTGTCAATGGGAATAGGAAGGGAAATGATGAAGGATGGTGGTGAGAAACAGGACATGCATTCAGATTGAGCCTTCCCTCTTCCTCTTCTCTCCTTCGTGACCTCTCTCTCTCCATTCTCTCTATCTTGCTTCTGTTTTCCAGATTTTGGCTTTTTGGGACAATTGAAGGGGTGGGATGAGTATAGGGGTGTGGGGCTTCAGCTGCTCACTCATTTAGGGTGTAAAGACTGTACTACCCCTCACTTATTATGTGCAAAGACTAAAGTTCCCTCCTTCACTAATGTTTATTTAACTCACTCCTAATTACTTTAACTTAACTTTAACTAATTATCAAACACACATAAAACTTATACTTAATCAATCAACAAATTTATTTCCATAATATTTTATTTTTCAACAAACATAAATAATCACCAAAAATAATTCCATGCCAATATAATTAAAATAGCAAAATAGGGGATGTTACAGAATCTATCAAGGCTAGACTAAATAGTTGGAAAGGCTGGCATATATCTATTGGTGGTAGAGTTACACTTATAAACTCGGTTTTATCATCACTGCCATTGTATCTATTCTCATTCTACAAAGCCCCAAAGAAGGTAATTGATGAAATTGTAAGGCTACAAAGAAGGTTCTTATGGGGAGGTGATGAAGAACACAAGAAGATTGCTTGGGTTAGTTGGGATTTACTCTGTTTGCCTAAGGAGCGGGGAGGTCTTGGTATTAAAAACCTAGAAGCTTTTAATTTGGCACTTCTATCAAAATGGAGGTGGAGATGTCTAGTAGATGATGAGGACTCTTTGTGGGAAAAAATTCCGGTGCATAAGTATGGTACTATAAATTGTTGGAACGGTGATTTGGGAGATATTAGAAGGGGGAGGAGTACTTCATTATGGTGGCGGGATTTGAAAATTATGGCCAATGGTAACAAAATTGGAGTGGACTCGTTTATGGAATTGATTAGGAAAAAATTAGGTGGAGGCACAATAATATGTTTTTGGACGGATGTGTGGCTGAGTAGAAATTCCTTTGCTGAACTTTTTCCAGCTCTCTTTAAACGAACAAGTAGCAAAGTTTCGAAGGTAGCTGAGATGGGGGACTGGAGGACGTCAGGTTGGGTGTGGAGGGTGTTATCGGATGACATATTGCTGGCGGAGGAGGCGCAACAGGCTGCGGAACTCGCGACCATTCTGCAGGGGGTGGAACCGGAAAGAAATAACGCTGATAGATGGATATGGCTGCGTGATCCAGCTACTAGTTTTTTGGTGAAAAATTGCTATGGCTGGCTGGTTTCTTCTTTTGCAGGTATCCGAGAACCGTTGGAGGACCGTAAAATGGAGGCATGCAAAAAATTATGGAAAAATGATGTACCGTCAAAAGTTCTAATTTTTTCATGGAGATTGTTGCTAAACAGGTTGGCTACTCGAGATGCTTTAGCGAGAAAGGGTATTCTGACGACGGTTCATGATCGTTGTTGTGTTCTATGCTTTAAAGAATATGAATCTGCAGCTCATGTATTTTTTGGGTGTGAAGTTACTAGAGAAGTGTGGAGACTTGTGCTTCAATGGATGGGGGTGTCTTGGGTAGGGGTTGTGAACGCGGTGGATAACTTTATGGAATTTGAAAAACTATTGAAGGGGAAGAAGTGGCAAGGAGTTAGACATCTCATTTGGATGGCAGTAACTTGGATCATTTGGAGAACCAGGAACAATATTATATTTAGAGAGGAGGTGGTTGTGATTCCGACCATTCTTTATATCCTGAAATTCAGCCCATGGAGTTGGTTTATGGCTAGGAAGGGACGCAATTGTGGAGTATCATGGACGGATTGGCTAAATTGCCCGATGGGATGTTTTCTTTCATTGTAACTTCATTTGCATTGTTGTACTTTCGGGGGTACTCTTTCCTCCTTGGGTGTTTTTCCCTTGAGGTTTTGGCCCTTATAGGTTTTAACGAGGCCCCTTAATTGTAAGGGTTGGTGCACCCTTGTGCCCCCTTTTAATACCAATTATTTATCTAAAATAAATGGTTGATGGTCAGGTGGATTCAATCATGATAGACGGAGAGAGGGGTTGGAAAGAGTAAAACAAGAGCATTGAAAATAAGCATGGAAAGGTCCAATGCCTTGGAACTCCAAATGAAGAATATTAGGACAATTATATTGAGATATGCTTTGTAATTCAATTGCTTGTAAATATAGATAGGTGTAGTAAGTAAGCCTATTATGGGCCTAGTCGAAAGTATGGGCCTGGTCGAAATCATGGGTCTGGCTTATCTATATATATACGTAGTAGCATGTACAGTTAAATATACTTGTGTAGAATGATTTTACATAATACAGTTTTACTGCATCATTGTGTTGCCCTAGCTTTCTCTTCTCTTTAGCGCTCTCGCCCCTTTCTCTCTCCCCTTGCGCCGTTTTTCCCCAACAAACTGGTATCAAGAGCTTTAAAGATCCTTCAAGATCCTTCAAGACTCATGGCAACGCGTGATAACTCTGGTGGAGGTATTCCGGGGAACCTCCCCATCTTTGATGGAAAGGATTACGAACGGTGGTGCGCGCAGATGAAGGTCCTGTTTCGGTATCAAGATGTTCTTGATGTCGTGAATGACGGTGTTCCACCATTGGCAGCAAACGCCACAGAAGCGGTGAGGAACAACCACCATTCGCTGAGAAAGAAAGATGGAAAAGGGCTGTTCTTGATCCACCATAGTGTTGATTCCAACATCCTAAACCCGATCATTGATTGCGATTCAGCAAAGGCAGCGTGGGATGTCCTCAAGAACTCGTATGGAGGAGCAGATAGACTGAAGAAGATACGCCTATAGTCGCTCAGAAAACAGTACGAGGCCTTGAAGATAAAAGATGGAGAATCAATTGGAGAATTCATTACGAGGTTAGTAGCTTTAACTAATCAAATGAAAGGCAATGGTAAAACTGTGTCGGAAACAAGTAAAGTCGAAAAGGTGCGTAGATCCTTAACCCAGGAATTCGACTATGTTGTTACTGCTATTGAAGAATCCAAGAACCTAGATGAATTGAAGTTAGATGAACTTCAAGGTTCCTTAGAGGCTCATGAATTGAGAATAAGGCAGAGAAGTTCAGAGAAAGAAACTGAACAAGCCTTGTTATCATACTCCTCTAAGAAAAACTGGAAAGCAAACAACAAGAAAGAGAAGGGTAAAGAAAAGGGATCAAGCAGCAAGAAGAAAAAACAAGGATCTTTCGACAAGAAGAAGGAAGATTTGTAGAAAGTGCAGTGTTATAACTGTCAGCAATTTGGGCATTATAGGAACAAGTGCAAGAACAAGGAGGTTCCTAGAGATAAAGATGCTGAAGCCAAATTTGCAAGTGATGGAGACACGGATTCTGACTCAGAAGGGTTAATGCTAATGGCAGTCGAAGATGAGGTTGAAGAAGGCATTCATCTCAATGAAGAAATTGCTGAAAGTAGCGAGCAAAACAGTGGGAACACTAGTGAATGTGGAAACACTTGTGATGCTCAAAATACTTGTGCTATGTGTGTGTGGCAGGGCAGTGGTAACACTGGTGATGCCTCCAACATAGCCAGCAATGATGATGAAGAATTATCCCTCATGACAGCTACTGGCCCAGAATTACTGTTGTTCAAGGCAGATAAAAATTCGACTGAAGAGAAGTCTGTCGAATGGTATCTCGACACAGGATGTTCGAACCATATGTGCTGCCACAAGGAATGGTTTATCGAATTAAAGCAGATAAGCAAAAGAATTAGATTTGCAGACAACAGCAGAGTCACTGCAGAAGGAATTGGTACCATAAAGTTCCCGTCGAAAGATGGTAAGTGGTGCTATATTCAAGAGGTATTTTATGTACCAATGATGAAGCGCAATCTGCAAAGTATTGGGCAGATGATTGAGAAGAAATTCTCTGTCGAGATGGATAATAACTATCTCAGCTTGTTTGATTCAAACAAGAAGATGATTCTGAAGGTGTCGATGCAGAGTAACAGAACCTTCAAGATCAAGTTACAAGTAGTCGAAGAGAAATGCCTCGAAACTACTGTCGAAGAGGAGCACTGGAAGTGGCACAGAAGATTTGGCCACCTAAACTTCAAGAGCTTGAGTCAACTACATGAAAAGAAGATGGTTCATGGGTTGCCTGCAGTAAAGGTACCTGTCGAAGTATGTGAGTGTTGCTGCAAGTTGAAGCAACCAAGAAACTCCTTCATGTCAGAAGGTGCCAAGCAGAGCAGAGAAGAAGTTGGAGGTGATATTTTCTGATGTTTGTGGTCCATTTGAGGTAAGTTCATTAGGAGGGAACAAGTACTTTGTCACCTTCATTGACGAATACACTAGAATGACATGGGTGTACTTGATTAAAAGGAAGAGTGAAGTACTGGGAGTGTTCAGAAACTTCAAGGTAATGATTGAGAAGCAAAGTGAATGTGCAATCAAAACCCTTAGAACTGATGGAGGTGGTGAGTACAACTCACATGAATTTGAAAAATTCTGTGAAAATGAAGGAATTGTACATGAAGTCACTTCACCTTACACACCTCAGCATAATGGAACTGCTGAGAGGAAAAACAGAACTATCCTCGACATGGTGAGAAGCATGATGAAAGAAAAGAAGCTTCCTCACAGTCTATGGGGAGAACTTGTAGCCACAGCAGGGTATCTTCTGAATAAGTGCCCAACAAAGAGATTGATTGGGAGGACACCTGAAGAAGCTTGACTAGAAAGAAAGCCAAGTGGCAAGCATCTCAGAATAATTGACTCATTATGTTACAGACATGTCCCTGAGCAACAAAAGAAGCAAGCTAGATGATAGAGCACATTTCAAATGATCCTTGTTGGCTACCATTCGACAGGAGCATACAAACTGTATGATCCTGTGTCAAAGAAAATGGTGAAAAGCAGGGATGTCATAGTAGATGAGTCGAAGCATTGGAACTGGGAAGAAGGCTATGAAAAACCTACAGTGATGGACTTCGACGAAGTTCAGGATCCAGATGATCAGAATGAAGCCACTGAAACCGAAGAACCTGAAGAACCCATTGCTGTCGAACCTATCAGAAGGTCACAGAGGGAAAGGCAGAGATCAGTAAGGCTAGAAGGATTCGACACGTTCCAAGATTCTGCTATTACAACAGAGGGAGACCTGACACACTTCGCACTGATGGCTGAAGCAGAACCAGTGAACCTGGAGCAAGCCTTGAATCACAAACAGTGGAAGGAAGCCATGGTTGACGAGTTGAAGTCAATAGAGAAAAATGGTACTTGGAAGCTAGTCAAACTTCCAAAACAGAAGAAGGCAATAGGTGTGAAATGGGTCTACAAGACCAAAGTCAAACCTAATGGAGAAGTGGCCAAGTATAAGGCCAGGTTAGTAGCCAAAGGTTTCCTACAGAAACCTGATTTGGATTTCAATGAAGTCTTTGCCCCTGTAGCCAGAATTGAAACAATAAGATTGGTAGTGGCATTGGCAAGTCACAGAGGCTGGCCCCTACATCAACTTGATGTAAAGTCAGCATTTCTCAATGGACCTCTGGAGGAGGAAGTCTATGTTTGCGCACCACCTAGTTTTGAGTCGAAGGGACAAGAAGACAAGGTATTCAAGCTTGAAAAGGCCCTATATGGACTCAAGCAAGCACCAAGGGCATGGAACAAGAGAATTGATTGTTTCTCTTAGCTCAGAAGTTCATTAGATGCACCAATGAACATGGTGTATATGTTAAGAAGAATGGAACTTCGACTAAATTGCTACTGTGCCTGTATGTAGATGATCTACTAGTAACTGGAAGCAATGAGGTCGAAGTCGAAGCCTTTAAGAAAGTGATGATGTCTGAGTTCGAAATGAGTGATCTAGGACACTTATCATATTTCTTGGGAATGGAATTTACAGAGTCGAAGAAGGGAATATTTCTGCATCAGTCGAAATATGCAGCTGATATCCTGAAGAGATTCGACATGATTAACTGTAAGGAGGTTTCGACACCAACTGACACAAGCAACAAGCTGTCAAAAGATGATGAAGGGATTGAAGTAGATGCCACCCTCTACAAACAGATTGTGGGATCCCTGAGGTACCTGTGCAACACTCGACCTGACATTATGTTTAGTGTCGGAATGATCAGCAGATTCATGGAGAAGCCGAAAAGCTCCCATCTAGTAGCTGCAAAAAGAGTACTAAGGTATATAAAGGGAACACAAAGTTATGGTATTCTCTTCCCTAGCAAGTCTGAGTCGAAGAATAGCGCTGAAGTGTTTGGTTACACAGACTCCGACTGGAGTGGAGACAAGAGTGATCGAAAGAGCACAAGTGGGTATGTTTTCATGCATGGAACGACACCCATCTCTTGGTGCTCGAAGAAGCAAAGTATAGTTGCGTTATCCTCTTGTGAAGCAGAGTATGTGGCTGCTTCCTTTACAGCATGTCAAGCATCATGGCTGAGCATGTTATTGGTCGAAACTGGGCTGCACAGGGTCGAAGCAATGAAGTTGTTGATCGACAACAATTCTGCGATAGATCTCGCCAAGAACCCTGTCGCACATGGTAGGTCGAAGCACATAGAGACCAAATATCACTTCCTGCGTGATCAAGTCAACAATGGGAAGCTGATTCTGGAGTATTGCTGTTCGGAACTTCAAGTAGCTGATGCAATGACTTGGGAAGATTCGAAGAACTGATAACTATGCTTGGAATGATGTCTCTTAGCAATGTGAATTAAGAGGGAATATTGAGATATGCTTTGTAATTCAATTGCTTGTAAATATAGATAGGTGTAGTAAGTAAGCCTATTATGGGCCTAGTCGAAAGTATGGGCCTGGTCGAAATCATTGGCCTGGATTATCTATATATATACGTAGTAGCATGTACAGTTAAATATACTTGTGTAGAATGATTTTACATAATACGGTTTTACTGCATCATTGTCTTGCCCTAGCTTTCTCTTCTCTCTAGCGTTCTCGCCCCTTTCTCTCTCCCCTTGCGCCGTTTTCCCCCCAACAAATTAAATTTAATATGGAGATTAATTAAAGATAAATGATAAATTTGAAAAATTTAAGTAAACTGTACGTTAATATTTTAAAAGGACTATTATTTTGGAACAAAAGAAGAGACCAAATATACCGAAGATCATGTGCATTAATGGCAGGAACCACATGGAAGAAACAAAATCTTGTAATGAAAACAAACAAGTCGGTGGATGTACAGCTGGACTCTAAGGGTATGTTTGGATGAAGGGTTTGGGAGGGGAGGGGAGGGGAGGGCTTGATTTTCAATTTTAAATTGAGGAAACTATAAAATGTTTCTAAACAAAAATGAAGTGTGATTAACAATGTTTTATCATTATCTATCATGTTATTCTTTCAATTTTTTAAAATCTCAAATAGATATTAAAATATAGACCAAACCCTCCAAACCTCTCCCCTCCAAAACCCTCTCAAATCCCCCTCCCAAACATACCCTAAAAATACGTGATTGAATTGTCTAATCAACATAACCAAACAGAACTATAAGTGCTAGATCACAACTGAGTTTGTTAGATCTCAAGTGAGTCTACGAACAGAACTAGCCACATCAGTATTCGATTGCAATTAGATCATCATCTACTATGACTACTGTCAAGCTTTGTGCCTTTGTCCCACTGTTGTCCTCGGTTTTTTAGCTATGTTCAAAAATATTATATTATTACTAAATCCCACTCAAACCAATAATGCAACAGATTTTCCTTGGCAAAAAAAAACCGCACACATACCCGCGGGTATTATCCATGACGGTTACGGGCGGGTAGTTTAATGGGTATATGCAGGTTTCATAAACAGTAATTAGACTACCCGTCAATAAATGGGGTGGGTTTGTAATAAATATACTTATTTGAAAAAAAATTATTATTATTATTATTATTATTATTTATTTTAGTGTTATTTATTTTCTTTCATTAACTACTATAAACTAACAAATAAATGATAAAATAAATATATAATGAAATGCCTAATTTTTTAGTTGAATGAAGAGAATAAATGGTGTGCAAAAGTTTAGTTTTGTTTGGTATTTCAAATTTTATTTTATTTTAAAAAAAATCAATTACTTTATAGAATGAAATGGCTAATTTTTTTATATCAATGAGAGAAAAAATAGTGTTTAAAAGCCTAATTTTGCTTGTTATTTCAAATTTTATTTTCAAAAAAAATATCTCAATTAATGTTAAAGTATTCGAGAGTACTCACAGAGAGATTGTACCCGTGAAAAAACCGCTACGCACACACCAATTTCGTCCCTGTAAAATTAATAACTATGTTTATTTTATATCTACTAAAATATAAAAAATACTTAATATTACAAGTTAATGTCATGAGGATGAGCGTACTTGACTTTATGGAAAAGAGGTACCAATTATATATATTTGAAATGAATAATATCCTCAATAAGATTGGTAGCCTCATGGTAGCGCTCAGCATTTGCTTTCAACAGGTCAGGGGTTCAAACCCCACTAATGGCATTTTGTTGAGGGTTTTTTTAGTCTCTTTTGTTTTAAGTAGTTTACAAATAGTCCCACATCGGATAGAATGAACGGAACAGGGAGGAGAATGAGATATAAAAGCAATGCATATGTCAATGGGAAACATACTTACCTAGATGGCAACCACTAGTAGGGGCCTGCGTTCGCGCGGCCCCTCCCAATTACAGTTCAAAGATTTGATAAAAAAAACAAAATGTACAACCCGGTCCGGTTCGAGCCGGGTCACCGGGTCACCGGTTTTTCCAAAAACCGACCGGGTCACACCGGTTCCCACCGGTTTGCTGCATGGCCGATCCAAAACCGTGCCCGGCTCGGTTACCCCCCCGGTTCCTGGTTCGACCGGTCCGACCGGCCGGGCCGAGCCGGTTTTTAAAACACTGCTCATAGGTATAGAGCGGATCCTTGTATCATTTATACTAAACATGACGTGTAGTAGGTAACAAGTAACTACTACTCGTGCCCACTCTGCCTCGTTGCCATCCCTAGATTTTACTTTCAAGTTTCAACCAATGTGTTGTGTTATTTTGTGAGTGGTGTTGTTGGGACTGGTTTTTGATGTAAAAGCAAATACTCAAGTAGTCAAAGAGGACTACTGTGACCGACTACTATCAAGCTTTAATGCTTTATATTTATTTTTTTAATAAAAAGTGACAGACTACTGGTCAAACTTAATTCAGTCAGAGTAAAAGGAAATCACTAATTGATTTATAGTACATTTTTCGGCAAAAAAAACCGATCCATACCAAAAAAAAATTTTTTACCTAAATATTACACTTTCTACATTATATATCAAAGTAACCCACTTTTTTTTAAGTGGAGAACTGGCCCCCACCACCCAACTTTCTAAACTAGAATTTTCCAAAATTTTTTTATTTCTAGTTCAGAACTCGCCCCCAGGGAGAGTTCTGACCTGCATTTTTTTTATTTTTTAAATTTCTTATATTTAATTTGATTAATATATAAATTAATTTAATTACAATAATTAATTTAAATAATTAGAATAATTAGTAAACTTATTTATAAAGTAATTACGGTAATAATTACGGTAAAAAATGAAGATATTAAAAATTGGAACAGAATTTAATATAGGATAAGAACAGAAATGAAAAACACAAATTGCAGAAATACAAGGATAGGAAATTTAAAACGAAACGACAGGAAAACATAATACAAGAAGAGGCAAACATGAAGTAAACTACTTCTACTTCCACCATACATTCTTAGGTAGTGGCCATCGGATGACTGGAGGGATAAGGCTACGGACGATGGATTCGCCAGACTCTCTGATTTCGACGCACAATTCGAGATAAGTTTCAATCCAACGTTGGAACCTCTCATGTTTAAACGGTGTAGATTGCACCAAAGTTTAAACGGCCCAGATTGCACCGACAGTTTAAACGGTGTAGATTGCACCAAAGTTTAAACGGCCCAGATTGCACCGACAGTTTAAACTGTGTAGATTGAACCAAAGTTTAAACGGCCCAGATAACACCGACAGTTTAAACGGTGTAGATTGCACCAAAGTTTAAACGGTCCAGTTTGCACCGACAGTTTAAACAGTGTAGATTGCACCAAAGTTTAAACGGCCCAGATTGCACCGACAGTTTAAACGGTGTAGATTGCACCAAAGTTTAAACGGCCCAGATTGTACCGACAGTTTAAACTGTGTAGATTGAACCAAAGTTTAAATGGCCCAGATAACACCGACAGTTTAAACGGTGTAGATTGCACCAAAGTTTAAACGGTCCAGTTTGCACCGACAGTTTAAACAGTGTAGATTGCACCAAAGTTTAAACGGCCCAGATTGCACCGACAGTTTAAACGGTGTAGATTGCACCAAAGTTTAAAAAAAATGGATTACTTAGGTATATAACGTAGAAAGTGTACTATTTAGGTAATTTTTTTTTTTGGTATGAAATGGTTTTTTTGCCACATTTTTCTAATACAAACCATCTAATTTTCTTTTATACTGCATTGAAAATTAACATTAATGATTTGTTTAGCATGGATGTACGTACCTAGAGGATAATTTCGTACCGAACCTAATACTCCCTTCGTCTCAAATTAATTATCATTTAAGGTTATGCGTGGTTCTTAAAAAAATAATTAGAGATGCTATTTTTTATGTTTCAAAAGTATGGAAGAATTAAAGTACTCTTATATTATTATGAGGAGAGATAAATAGAAAAATTGGAAATACAAATAAAAATAACGGTATTATTGAAAAAACATAATAAATATTGCATTGAGATTCTAAAGTAACAAGTAATTTGAGAAAAAAAAAGTAACAAAGAGGACACTTAAATTGAGACGTAGAAAATAGTAATAATAGAGTAATACCGCAAAAAGCTTTTGAGAGGGTATTTAGAAAAGGCTCCTTATCTGCTTATGTGTCGTGATTTGATTAGGTACTTCAGATTTTCTGGGCTTATGTGGTACTAGTATTACACGGGTGCTTCTAGGGTGAAAGAGCAAATCAAATCTCTCACCAGTGAAACACTAAAATTGACCGTTGGATATTGTTTAAAATTCTATAAATGATTAAGATTGAATCATCTAATAGTAAATCTCAACCATTAATGAATTTTTATACTACATCCAACAGTCAAATTTAGTGTTTCACATATTTAATTTGCTATTTCAGCACCTTTTTTGTTGTCTTCCGCAATTCATCTGTGGTTCTCTCTTATTACGTTCAAAAACTCCTTATTCAATAAGAGGTTATTACTGATTAGTTTAACCTCAACCCTTTTACTTCCATCCCACGTCCTACTTGCACTATATATGTAAAACACTTCCGTCAAATCAATCTCATTCAAACCAGCACCAAAAACCAATAAGTTTCGAATATCAATTGCAAAATTGTACGAAGCTTTATTTATTGCAGCTTTATGTTTCTGTCATTTTGAAATTAATAGATTAGTGACTTCTGATGCATTACACTATGCTTTAAAGGGAGGAAAGCTAATATTTACCCAACAAAAATTTTTTAGGACACCATAATATCATGCATTTTCTGGCTTTCAAACCACAACTATTATCTTCTTCTCCACCACTATAAATTGAAGTATTATCTTTGGGAGAAGAAGAAGAGAAAAAATAGAAGGAAGAAGAAGAGAAAGTAAAAGAGAAGAATGAGTTTTTTAAAAACCGAAAAGAAGATGTCAAATTTTTTGTTTAGAAGAAGGCCAATAAATCTTTCTGGTTGTTCATCACAACAACGACGAGATTATATTCACCACCGCCCTCTCTCGAGTGCTCTTCTTGAGGAACAACAGGAAGAACTCCAACACCCTTATCTTTTCATAGCCGCAGCCATGGCTACAGGCACTCAATACCACCACCATACCAAGAAGAACATATAGGAAGTTTTTCCCCGAAAGGCATTTCATTTGTTATTGTCCTTATTCTCAAGGACTCCAATCAGTGCAAGAACAAGTCCCTTATTTTTCGCACAGCCAAAGCTACAACTGCCGGTCGTCACAATCACGAGCCCCAGAAGAATATATAGCTAATTTTTCTTCTTCCCAGTGCCTTCCTCTCTGGTTTCGGACCTCAAGATCTTGTTTCTCAAGGACCGCCACCGCCAACAAACCCCAAACAAAACACTTCCTACCCACAGTACTCTAAAAGCATCTACAAAAACATACGCTAACGCTACAGTTGCAATTATGGCTGTATGTTCATCCATTCAAATATGTAGTTCATGTAACCATTTTGCAATAGTAGTTCCCAGTTACGATTTCGGGAATTCCCGTTGGAAATATTAACAGTTAAGTGGCCATATCCCCAAATATTGATCACTGTCTCCTGAAAGTCAGCATCACCCGAGATCACCACCAAACCTATCGGGTCAAAATTAGTTTCATTGTTTGTGCACCAATCAACTATCGCTCGATACATTATATCATCAGCTGAAAAAAGAAATCAAACACAGAAGTGAAAAAAGAAAGAAATCAAATACGGAGCTGAAAAAAGAAAAAAATCAAAAAATACCGGGTTTCGGCAAGAGGAAAAGACGCGACCTGAAAACAGAAGTGTTGACTATACGGACATGGAAATAAGTATATTTTATATATTAATTTTTATAGAAACCTCTCTATTGCATCCCTAACTTAATTTTTTTTATTTCTTTCTTTTTTCAGCTGATGACACTGATGATATAATGTGTCGAGCGATAGTTGATTGGTGCACAAACAATGAAACTAATTTTGACCCGGTAGGTTTGGTGGTGATCTCGGGTGATGTTGACTTTCAGGAGACGGTGATCAATATTTGGGGATATGGCCACTTAATTGTTAATATTTCCAACAGCAATTTCTGAAATCCTAATTGGGAACTACTATTGCAGAATGGTTACGTGACCTACGTATTTGAATGGATGAACATACGGCCATTATTGCAACTGTAGTGTTAACGTATGTTTTTGGGGATGCTTTTAGAGTACTGTGGGTAGGAAGTGTTTTGTTTGGGTTTTTTTTGGCGGTGGCGACGGCGGTGGCGGTCCCTGAGAAACAAGATCTTGAGAACCGAAACGAGAGAGGAAGGCGATGGGAGGAAGAAAAACTAGCTATATGTTCTTATGGGGCCCGTGATTGTGACGGCCGGTAGTTGTAGCTTTGGCTGCGCGAAAAATAAGGGACTTGTTTTTACATTGGTTGGAGTCCTTGAGAATCAGGACGATAACAAATGGAATGCCTTTGGGGGAAGAACTTCCTATATGTTCTTTTTGGTATGGTGGTAGTATTGAGTGCCTGTAGCCATGGCTACGGCTATGAAAAGAAAAGGGTGTTGGTTTTGTATGTCCTTATTTCCAATACATTGCTTTTGCTTATTTTAAAAAAAATAGATAATCTCTTGGACTCGATTTCGCAATTTACTCCGATAGAATTCAATTACAATAAATCTTTTAAGTTGATAAGAAATTAAGTCTCATAACTTTAAATATATTAACTTACAACAAAGTTTTATTTAAATATCACTAAACAAATCAATTTTATTTAAATATCACTAAACAAATAAATTTCATAGGGTCATTTTTTCTAAATAAAATTTGCTCTAAATCTATTTAATATACTAATATTAATAAATCAATGTTCAAAAAAAATTAAACAAGAACGTATTGATCAAATAATAAAATTAAAATTTGACAAATCATTCACCAACTATATCAAATCAAAATACATAATTTAATTAACTTTAATAATCTATTAATAGCTTTGGTCAAAAAATAGTCTATTAGTAGCATAGCTCTCCCATAAAAAAAATATCAATCTTTGTAGGGGTATACAAATGAGTTATGATAGTTTGAGTGAATCCACTTTGTTAAGAACTCAAATCTGAATTCTTAGTCATCTTTAGAGTATAAATTACATCATTGAGAACCGGTTTTTCAAGAAGTAAACATTGTCAATTTCACACAATTTGTCTAAGGAACAACATTGGAGAGAGAACCTTCCAATAACACTTGCTAATCTACATTATATTTATACAACTTAACCACATATGATATTACCAATACTGCCATTCTATCTAAAAGACACCTCAAATTTTTTAGGGTAAAAATGTCATTATACTCTATTTCTTCTTTTTTTCTCTTTATTCTTACACTCTCTTTCTTACTTTTCACTTTTCTCTTACACTCTCTTTCTTCATTTTTTCTATTTCTTCTTAGACTCTCTTTCCTCCTTTTCACTTTTCTTTTACACTCTCTTTCTTCATTTTTTTTCTTTTTACTTTACTTTTCTCATAAATAATTATTATCTTTCTCTTATCACTTTACTTTATTTCTTTTAACTAAATTTCTAAATTTATACAAACACTACTTTAATTAAAAATTTCGAAGACTACTACTATAAACCTACTATCTAAAAACAAGACGACTTAATGACTATTTAAATTTGTAATTAATATTTAAAACAAATATTTCTTATTGATAATCTTATATGATATTTCTTATTGATAATCTTATATCTAACTTTTATTATCTACTATAATCTATTAATAAACTAAAATAATCAATTGAAACTACAAGATAACTACATTGATAAATAAAAAACACGGGATAACTACAGTGATCTACACTATATTTATACAACTTAACCACATATGATATTACCAATACCTCCATTCTATCTAAAAGACACCTCAAATTTTTTAGGGCAAAAATGTCATTACACTCTATTTCTTCTTTTTTTCTCTTTATTCTTACACTCTCTTTCTTACTTTTCACTTTTCTCTTACACTCTCTTTCTTCATTTTTTTCTATTTCTTCTTACACTCTCTTTCCTCCTTTTCACTTTTCTTTTACCCTCTCTTTCTTCCTTTTTTCTTTTTACTTTACTTTTCTCATAAATAATTATTCTCTTTCTCTTATCACAAACCTACTACCTAAAAAATAAGCAGACTTAATGACTATTTAAATAACTAATTAGTATTTAAAAAAATTATTTTTTATTGATAATCTACTATCTAACAAATTTACTATCTACTATAATCTACTATCAACTAAAATAATCAATTGAAACTACCATATAAACTGCACTGATATATAAAAAATACGGGAATAACTACAGTGATATATAAAAAAAAACACGGGATTAATATTTGCCATTGATAATTATAATTTTTGAAAACTACTATTTAAAAAAACAAGAAGGCTTAATGACTATTTAAACTGATTAATATTTAAAACACACGCGACAAATATTTTTCACTAATACCTAAAAAAGGACAAATAATTGTTACAGATATAACTATTGGCCGACACAATCGCGAGGCTAGTTCTTCTTCCTCCCGGCGCCTTCCTCTCTCTCGTTTCGGACCGCCACCACCGCCAACAGTAGTACAACCACCGCTGCCATCAGAAGTAGTACATCTAGGTACTCTTGTTGTATTTTGGGACATGGTGAATTGCCATGTCTCACAAAACTTTATTCCACATTTAGTTTATGCTACATTAAAGTCTCGTATAAGAGCAGCATTTTAAGGAAGAGTAACATTCAAAAATTTTGAAGTACATGGTTATGGTTGTGCTAGGGTACTGGGCTTCGGCAAGGGGAAAAGACACGGCCTGACAGCTGGAGGTGTTCACTATATGGACACAAAAATAAGTATATTTTAAAGATTGTGTTGAAACCTCTCTATTGCATCCTTAACTTATTTGTTGTTTGATTTCTTTCTTTTTTCAGCTGATCGTACCGATGATATAATGTGTCAAGCCATAACTGATTGGTGCACAAACAATGAAACAAATTTTGACCCGGTGGGTGTGGTGGTGATCTCGGGTGATTCTGACTTTCAGGATACAGTGATACATATGAGGATATCGCCATTTAACTGTTAATATTTCTAACAGAAATTCCCGAGATCCTGACTGGGAACTACTATTGCAGCAGGGTGACTTGAACTACATGTTTGAGTGGATGAACATCCGGCCGTGATCGCAACTTGGAGATGCTTTTGGAGTTTGTGGGTAGGAAGGATTTTGTTTGGGGTTTGTTGGCCGCCACAATCGCAAGGCTAGTTCTTCTTCCTCCCGGCGCCTTCCTCTCTCTCGTTTCGGACCGCCATCGCCACCACACCCAACAGTAGTACAACCACCGCTGCCATCAGAAGTAGTACATCTAGATACTCTTGTTGTATTTTGGGACATGGAGAATTGCCATGTCTCACAAAACTTTATTCCAAATTTAGTTTATGCTACATTCAAGTCTCGTATAAGAGCAGCATTTGAAGGAAGAGTAACATTCAAAAACTTTGAAGTACATGGTTATGGTTGTGCTAGGGTACTGGGCTTCGGCAAGGGGAAAAGACACGGCCTGGCAGCTGGAGGTGTTCACTATACGGACACAAAAATAAGTATAATTTATATATTATATTATTTTAAAGATTGTGTTGAAACCTCTCTATTGCATCTTTAACTTATTTGTTGTTTGATTTCTTTCTTTTTTCAGCTTATCGTACCGATGATATAATGTGTCAAGCCATAACTGATTGGTGCACAAACAATGAAACAAATTTTGACCCGGTGGGTGTGGTGGTGATCTCGGGTGATTCTGACTTTCAGGATACAGTGATCGATATGAGGATATCGCCACTTAACTGTTAATATTTCTAACAGAAATTCCCGAGATCCTGACTGGGAACTACTATTGCAGCAGGGTGACTTGAACTACATGTTTGAGTGGATGAACATCCGGCCGTGATCACTATCAAGCCCACTATCATGGCTATGCGATGTCATCTGACCTGCGATAAAACATCATCAGTGTTATTGTTATATTTAAGCAAAAGACCAACAAAAAAATACATAACCATTCACTTTGAACTACAAATGAACCATTACATACAGTGACACAAATTTCATTGCTACTAAATATCAATTTGCTTTTTACAATATGAACTCGAACAAAGAATGCGAAGCTTCGGCAAAACAAACTCGCACAATAGGTATTTTGAGCTGAACATATATATAATCGAATTAGCACTAATTTAATATTGTCATCTCCTGGTGGTGCCAACATTAATACTAATGTTATATAATTAATGTTGAACTGGTATAATTAGGGGTATAAGTAGATAGCGTATGTGGTAACACATTTTTATCCAAACTTAAATATTATTTATGAAGATGGAACCAGAAGATGGGTAAACATCATATAAAATGGTCAAATTTCAGCTTCTATCATTTTCTAACAGCAATATAAATCAAAACTAAAACAACACAAATGTGGAAAACCTAAAATCAATGGTAACATAGAGAAAGTGACGAAAAATGGACAATGGTGAGTCTTCGTCACAGGCAATAAGTGGTAACACAACTATGGGACCTAAACACCCTAAAACCTAAAATCCCTAAATAAGAAAGGAGCAAGAACCAAATCTATTATCAACAACCAAACCTATGAGGGCGAGATTAACTTACAGAAAAGAGATGGAGAGGACGTCGTTCGCAAAAGAGAGAAGAACGGTGTCACAAAGGAGAACAACGATGACGCTCTATTCGCAGCAAACAAGATAACAGCGTGGTGGAGATACCTTTGCAGGAAGAAGCCTGCATAATGAAATATATATCAAACAATCAAATATAGCAACACCTTCAAACATAACAACACATCAAATTAGATGAAGTAACAAACTCGGTAAGATAATTATTTTGGTTCAGGGGGCATGTCATCTTCCTAAATGTTGTGCTCATATATGTTTATTATAGCATGCAAATGAACGCTTTTTCTATCGAGCTCAGATTGATAAACTTAGGACCCATAATTGAAGTTGTATACTTACTTAATTTAAATCGTGGTAAATAATTGCACAAAATGACTAAAAATAGTAATAGTTTATGTGAAGTAGTTGAAAAAAGATGTAGCTATTTCTACGACCATTCGACCTGACCATTCGACCTCTTTGCATCTGCAAGAGAGACAAAGCATATTACAAACATATAAATTCATATTAATACACGCAATTCCTGAACTATTTTGAGAGAATTAAAGGAAACTTCAAGAACTAAACAAACAACAAAACATGATGATATAAAATGCAATAACTAGTCTCAACTATAACAAACAAACGATAATACAGAAAATGAATTTAATCAAAACCGTGAATATAAAATGATCTACAATCATGTAACCATGCTTCAAAACATGTCCATATAACCAGGCACGAGGCAAGCTAGAGTCTTAATTGAAGATATATTAGTTATAAAATTATCAAATAAAAATATATTAGTTATAACAAGACACCAATTCTAAGGAAGGAGAAAATCGATCAGTTACCTCAAGGAAGAAGATGTTCAGCTTAAATGGTGTTCTGCGCAGCCGCAGAGCATTGCCGGAGAATGAGCGTGAATGTGCGAGTGAACGACCTTCTTGATATTGCCAGAGACTGATCGTGTGTGGTAAGCCCTAGAGGCTCCTTCTTCAGCGTGAGCCAAAGAGAAACAGAGGAGAAGAACGGTTGTAGAGGAAGGAGAAGATGGCCCTAGTGGATGTGTTATCGTGAATTAAAGAGAAAGAAAGGAAGGAGAAGAAAAAGCAAATTAGATGATGATTTGTGTGTTTAGCTATTGGTGGGGCTAGAGGAATAAGTAGTGTGCAATGAGAGGATTGTGTCTTTAATTATATATAAGTGGGAGAGCTCTAGTGCTCATATATAGGAAAATATAAGGTGGTTTGGTTTTTCTCTCAGCTAACGGGATGGTTGTTGTGCTTGAGAATCTTGAACAGAAGCTACCCGTGAATATCTATCGATCTGATCATCATCATCTATCGAATCTTGTGAATAGTGTGGTGATGAGTTTTCTTCAATTAAAGTTGTGTTATCAACTCTTTTGAAATATGCATTTATGCAGAATTATACAATGGAGAATCTCTGCATAAAGGAGAGAGATGTCTCTGCATGCGTGACAATTTCTGTAAGAATCTCTGTCTCTGCTTGTACCTTGCCAGCGGTGAAAAAGCAAGTGGGTGAATGATTTATGGTTCTTATGTGTTTAGCTCGTTGTGTCTTAATCTACTATCTATCTATACCAATGTTTTAAAATTCGGACCGGTGACCGACTCGGTGAAGGTACTGAGTCAACGGTCGGACTGAGGGGTCGACAGTTGAACCGCATGACCAAAATCGGGACCGGATGACTCGGACCCGGTCTCTATTTCGAGAATTTTCAATACCTATATAGTATATAATATAAATTTCGTCTCTGTAAAATTAATAACTATGTTTATTTTATATCTACTAAAATATAAAAAATTCCCAAATTTTCAGGACCTATATATTTCATACTTGTAAAACTTAATTTGCTAAAATTACACACCATGCCTATTTTATTTTTATTTGCTTGGTATATATTAAATAAATTTTAAAAGTTCATATCATGCTTCAATAAATATTTAGAACAAATTTCATAAGTTAACAACTTAATATTAAATAAATCTTTAAAAAAATACTTAATATTAAATAAGTTTGTTGAAACATAATATTAATATTACAAGCTAATGCCATGAGGATGAGCGTACTTGAGTTTTTGGAAAAGATGTACCAATTATATATATTTGAAATGAATAATATCCTCAATAAGATTGGTAGCCTTATGGTAGTGCTCAGCATTTGTTTTCAACAGGTCAGGGTTCAAACCCCACTAATGGCATTTTGTTGAGGTTTTTTTTAGTCTCTTTAGTTTTAAGTAGTTTACAAATGAGATATAAAAGCAAGGCATATGTCAATGAGAACCATACTTACCTAGATGGCAATCACTAGTGGGGGCCTGCGTTCGCGCGGCCCCTCCCAATTACAGTTCAAAGATTTGATAAAAAAAAACAAAAATGCACAACCCGGTCCGGTTTGAGCCGGGTCACCGGGTCACCGGTTTTTCCAAAAACCGGCCGAGTCACACCGGTTCCCACCGGTTTGCTGCATGGCCGATCAAAAACCTTGCCCGACTCGGTTACCCCCCCGGTTCCCGGTTCGATCGGTCCGACCGGCAGGGCCGAGCCGGTTTTTAAAACACTGATCTATACCGTTTACCCACTACCAAAATTACAATTTTATCCTTTTCACTTTTTCACTTTTTCAAACTCACACTTTTTCACTCTCCCTCACTTTTTACTCTCTTCTTCTATTTCTTTTTCCAATTCTCTCATTTCTCTATTTTTCATATTTTTTTCACTCTCTCACGCACTTTTTCACTCTCTCACGCACATTTTCACTCTCTTCTCCTCTTTCTTTCTCTAATTCTCCCATTTCTCTATTTTTCACAATATACCTACTTTAATTTAATCTACATGTCACATTCATTTTTCCTCTTTACTATTATAAAATTTTCAAATTTTGACATCTTCTATCTATACCATTTACCCACTACCAAAATTACTATTTTATCCTTTTCACTTTTTCACCTTTTCAAACTTTTTCACTCTCTCACACACTTTTTCACTCTCCCTCACTTTTTACTCTCTTCTCCTATTTCTTTTTCCAATTCTCTCATTTCTCTATTTTTCATATTTTTTCAACCTCTCTCACACACTTTTTCACTCTCTTCTCCTCTTTCTCCCTCTAATTCTCCTATTTCTCTATTTTTCACAATATACCTACTTTAATTTAATCTACATGTCACCTTCATTTTATCTCTTTACTATTTTAAAATTTTCAAATTTTTACAAAATTTTAATATTTGTTTTAGGCTAATTAAATCTGTTAACTTTAAAATTGTCTTGATTTTCACGGGATAAAAGTTCTGACTAATTAAATTTTGTCTGAGTCCATACATTACCCACTACCAAAATATGAATCTTATCATTTTTCCAACTAAGCAATTGGAGTATATTTAGGTAATTTTATTTTTTCACTTTTTCAAACTTTTTTACTCTTACACACTTTTTCAAACTTACCAGTTACTTATTACCAAAATATCAATCTTATGCTTTTCCCAACTAAATAATTGGAGTATAATCAATAATTTAAAAAAAAATTATTCATTTTTATAATTTACACAAACTACTCAAACCTACTTTTTTTAAACTTTTTCCCACAACTATTTAAAAAAAATTATTCATTTTTATAATTTACTAAAACTACTAAAATTACTAAAATCAATTAAAATGAGTAAAATCAATTAATTTTTTTTATAAAAAATAAAATCAATCAATTTAATCACTACAAAAAATTACCAAATAACTATTTTATAATTACTAAAAATGAGTAAAATGCCAACAGGAGTGGCAACGAGAGCGAGAGTGCCAACGAGACTGCCAACATGAGTGCCAACGGGAGTGGCAACGAGAGTGCCAACAGGAGGACCAACGAAGATGCAAACGGGAGGGGCAACGAGGATGCATATTTTACCTCTAATGTCCAAATACAATATTATGGATCAATGTAGTTCTGATTGTCAACGGGGATGCATGTTCCACTTTGAATTTCAAATCATACATTTTGGACATTGTTCACAACTTATCAATATCTTCCAAATTACTATTATGACTTCATGGTAATACACCGACTATACAGTATCACCCGTGCACACGGGTAAAAAACTAGTTATCTATAAGACTATAAGTGAGAGAGGTCTAGTGTTCACGGAGAATCTCTGCATTAAGCAGAATTACGGAGAATCTCTGCATAACACAAAAGATGTCTCTACAGCATGCGTGAGAATCTCTGTCTTTGCGTGTACCTTGCCATGAGTGTTGCAAGAAACAGAAGCGTGAACGTGAACGTTTGCTGAAATCACATCGTTGAAATAGTGGCTTAAAAAGTCATGTAATTTAATTGACAGTTGCGAACTTGTGCCGTTGTGTGTTATGTTTTATTTAAAAAATAGAAATAAAAATATAGCTCTTTAATTATTTCACTTTTACGTTGTTTTTTATACAAAGCTCATGAAGTAGTAGCTTTATGGTCTAATTTTTTTTGACAAACTTTATGCTCTAATTGATTGTCAAATGATTTATTTTTTAAGTTTTTACGTTTTGCTCTTGACTTTCTTCCAACCGTTAGGAGTAATTGCATGGAGTAATGAGATTTAACGCCTTGCATGAAATGTAACGTATAACAAATATTTGTTTAAAAAAACCGTATAACAAATATATCTTAATACTCTTAAGGCTAAATTGAATGTAAGTAAATTTAGTGGTAGTGTTTTGAAGCCAATTTTTAGGCGGGTTCCACAATCATTTTAGTGGGTACCACAAACAATGTATGAGTAAGAAAAGGGAGATATTCAATTTACAAGAAAAGATGCATGTGTCTTGGGTGGGTCCCACTATGGTAAAATATATTTTTTATTGCTATCATCTTTTAATCTTAAGGCAAAAGTTATGTTAAGCAAAATTGGTGAAAAATAAAATTAGTTTCGTGACAAAATATGTAAAGTGTGGTGCTGTTTTAGGGTAGTTTACGGCTCAATTTTTTTTAACTATTCAAATAGGCAAAGTTCTTTACTCGATAATCAGTATTGTGAAAAATAATATTAATTTCGTGATAAAAGATGTAAAGTGCGGCGGTAAGCAATGTGTTTTGGGGTGGTACTTTAGGGCTTGGAAAAAATTTTAACTTTTCAAATACGCCAAGTTTGATCATTAATAACAGTATCTATTTAACTTTTCTTGCAAATTGAAATATGCATAATACTATCAATTTTTTCATAAAAATATCTCGTGCATCGCACTAGGGTAAGGTCTAGTTTTAACGGAAAAGTTCTAACGACTTTTGAGCATCAGTTTTTTGACAATGATTTTAATACTATTTAAAATCAATTATTTGGTATATGACCGTTGCTATATTATTATGATAATTAAGGATATGAACGTTATGTTTTTATGGAATAAAGGCTTAAAATAGGAACTGCCAAAAGAAAAGGAAGAATTCCTTTAATCACTAGAGATATAATAAATTCAGCCCTAAATAATTTAAAAAAAAAAAAGAAAAAATCTATGAAGGTAATAGATTTAATAAAAGTTCAAGTTATGATAAAAGGATACTTTCAGGAGAAACTAGACTCGCCTATAGCAGCATATTTAATAGATGAAAGAATCATGCATAATGTTCAAGATGCGTTGTTTGGTGCTGTAATGGGTAATTTATATTATGGAAAAGGATAAAAACCAGCAACCAGGGATACTAAGGACCCTACAGTTATTTACCCAAAAAATTGAGAAAAATAATTTTCAAGGACAAAAGGAAACGCACCGACAATTCTGTAAAATAGTAGAAGTTTAGATCTAACAGAGAAAAAGGGAATTGGATATTCTCAATATTATATAGAAATAGGAATAAAATTAGGAAAAAACCCGATTAAATGTCTAATAGATACATGAGCTTGTACTAGTCATATAACTATAGACTTGGTTCAAGGTCTACCTATTAAAGAATTAGACAATAAATACTACTATTTAGATTATTATAATAATAAGAGACACATAACCCATAAGGTTGATATCACTCTAATTATAAAAGAATATGAAATACCCTTATCCATTGAAGTTGAGGATAGCGTTAGTACCGAATTTTTATTAGGAATGGATTTCCTAAGTTGTTTCGAAGATTATACAATAAAAGATACAAATATTGAAATAGTTTATAATGGAAAGACAATTACTGTTAGTCGAGTGTAAAAAGATAAATCAAAAGAAGAACCTAATAGTTATTGAAGTAGTTCATGAAAAGAAAATCTATCATGCACTAATTGATTCAGGTTCAAGTATAAGTCTAACTAGTCATCTTTACTAATAAAAAGGAGATACAAACTATAAAGGGAAGAGATATACATAATAAAGAATCTATTTTTAATCAAGGATATACAGATCTCTGGATCATTATTGGAGAACTAAAGGTTAGATTTGATAAAATCTATTATTGTCCCAATATTGTCTATGATCTCCTTATAGGACAAGATTTTATAGATAGAAATTTACCTTATATGGTAAATGAAACAAAGATATATTTTACTAGTCCTTGTGGAACACAATTTTCTACAAAAAGAATTAGTCAACCCTACAGACATATATACAGACACAGCCAGCGTGGTGGTATTACTATCCCACTATACTTAAACACCCAAATTTTTGAAATAAAACCAAAAATTTTACAGTTACTAGAAGATTGTTATGAAGAAAACCCACAAGCTTTCATGAAAAGGAAAAAGTATTTTGCAAAAATTGATTTATTAACTAATGCACCCATTTGTGAAAAACCTATGATTTACACTAAAGAAGATGAGAAAGATTACGAAAAAATAATAGAGAAACATCTGAAATATAAGCTAATAAAAGAAACTAAGAGTGCATATAACTCAGCAAGTTCTTGGTTAGAAATCATAATGAAATAAAGAGAGGTGAACCAAGAATGGTTATCAATTATAAACCTTTAAATAAAATTGTAAAAAATTATCCTTATCCCCTACCAAGAAAGGATATGATTTATGAAAAAATAAAAAATGGAAAGATATTCTCTAAATTTGATTTAAAATCAGGCTTTTATCAAATATAATTAGATGAAGGTAGCAAAGAGTGTACAGTCTTCAGTACCCCACAGGGAAGATATGAATGAAATGTTTTACCTATGGGATTAAAAACCAGTCCAGGTATTTTTCAAGAGAGACTTGATAAGATCTTTAAAGATTGTTACGATTTTATTATTATCTATATTGATGACATTCTCATATATAGCAAAGGCATTGAAGAACATAATAAGCAGTTATTTGTTTTTATTACAAGAGCTTACGAAAATGGTCTAGTTCTTAGTAAGAGAAAGGCCGAGATTGCAAAAGAAAAAATTGACTACCTAGGCTTAATTATAGATAAAGGAGTAATAGAAGTGCAATCGCATATTTCTGAAAAAATAATAGAATTTCCAGATCAACTAGAAAATATTAAGCAAGTTTAATGCTTTTTAGGACATATTAATTATGCTTCTCAATTTATAAAAAATTGTGCAAAATTAAAAAATAAGTTACAAGATAAAATTAAGAAAGGAAAGGTTTTTGAATGGACCAATGAAGACACTAACCAAGTCCAGCAAATCAAGCAAAAGGTAAAGAATCTAGACAAACTACCTTTACCTAAAGAAGAAGATGAACTCTACATAGAAACTGATGCTTCTGATAAATACTGGGGAGCAGTATTAAGAAGACAAGGTGATGATATTATCCTTAGATATACCTCAGGAACTTTTAAAGGAGCTGAGCTCAACTATGATATAAATGAAAAAGAAGTTCTAGCAGTTATAAATACAATAGAATCTTTTAAAATATGGTTAGCCAGAAAAGATTTTATTATCAAAACCGATAATACCCAAGTAAAAGCCTTTTTAGAAAACAAAATCAAAGATAATATTGTCAATCGAAGAAGAATCAGATGGCAAATGAAAGTAAGTCCATTTACTTTTAAAGTAATATATATAAAAGGAATTAACAACTATTTTGCAGATCAATTATCCAGACCAGATGGAGGATCAAAATCAATTTCAAGAAGACCAGAGGAAGGTCATATCCGACAAGCTTGACGAAATAAACCATCAATTTCATTTGATGGCCTCTAAAATAGATGAATATTTTGTCAAGATTGACTCCAAGATGAAAAGTTTTTCCGAATACTTTATAAATACCAAGAAGGAAATACTTAAGGTGCTTGACTTACATCAATACCCAATATCTCCTAAAGAAAAACCAATTGAAAAACCAAGTGTCAGTTTTTTGGAAAACGAAAAAAGAGAACCAAGAAAGCTAAAGTTCGTTAGCTCATTCAAAGACAACCTAGTAAATTCACCTGCTAGAGAACCAGTTGATAAATTCAAAGAAATTTATCAAAACTTGGTCAACTATATTTACCAAGGAAACCCAAGGAACCTTGAAAATTACATTATTGAATATAAAGGTATTTATCCAAGAGTCTTAATAATTTTAGATGATTGGGAGGATATTGCCCTCCTCACTGATCTTTTAAGATTCGGATTTATTGACTCAATTTATATAGAACCAAAAAATGATTTATCCAAGCTGAAGCACTTTCCGGAACCTATTATTTTGGGAATCCAAGGATATATAAGAGGCGTCAACCCTAAAAGAACGATTTTTGTTAAAATATATACTGCAAGCCCAGATCAAGAAGGAGATGCCGTATATTTTGTGAAAATAGGCACTCTCAATGACGAGGAAATAAGCGCTCAAGAATACACCACCAAGGAGGAAACACCAATAATCGACGAAGAATGGATCACCCAGAGAAGGGCACTTGGATTCCATGTGTTATTAATGGTAATTGAGCAAACCTATGATCAAGGCAAGTTTTGGAGTAACTCTATGACTGACAAAGCCATAGTAATATGTAAAAAGGATAAAAACCAGCAACCAGGGATACTAAGGACTCTACAGTTATTTACCCAAAAAATTGAGAAAAATAATTTTCAAGGACAAAAGGAAACGCACCGACAATTCTGTAAAATAGTAAAGACAAGTGGAGAACACAAGTGCAGCTACTGCAGAGACAAAGCGTAAAGCACATGACCGACAAGAAAGAAAGTTTATGGCCGACAAACGTGACCGACAAGAAAAAGAGATCATGGCCGACAAAAGAAAAAGAAGATAAACGACAAAAGCAACTTTAGAAAAAGCAGATTCGAATCAAGGTTACTATAGTTAAATGACCCTAGTTAGTTCTGTACCTTAGTTAATTGTAATCAGTGTTTAAGGGTTATAAAAACCCGTTTTCATTTCAGTATAGAGCACGAGCTCTTCACCTATCCTATGTATTGTAAATTCTCAGTTATGAAATAAAAGAGACTTTAGTTTCTGAAATTCCTTAAGCATTATTTTCCCTTCAAGTTTCTTAGTTAACTTAGAGCTTTTCATACCAACCCGTAAACCATAGGTTAGAACCGAGTCTTCTCAACGATGACAACTAGCCCGAGGTCCTTCTTTTCCCCCGTTTGTTAGCCGGGTAGGCGTTTGAGGCGATGTGTGTGGACGGCAAGCTTGGACATCATCAGAAGGGAGGCGTGGTTAGGCCCAATTGATTTACTAGGTATGATTATTGCTGTAATGTTAAGTAAAAACCTCTGTGCACGAGAATATCTTAGCTTAACGAAAAGTAAGAAACTTTCACCTAAAATGAGTTCTATAGCGTCCTCTGAATTTAATGGTTATATAAATGATCACCAAGAAGATGATAACAATTACCACATAAATAATATAGATTATGAAGAATATATGAATGAAATAAATGGAGTAGATGAAAATATGTATGAAATTATAAATGATGAAATAGAGGAACCTGAAATTCCCTCTTTTACTTTAGAACAAGCTTTTAAAAACCTAGACTTAAGAGAAGAAGAAGCAGTTTTTATAAATCCTGTTAATGTAAGGTATGGAAATAAATGAGTAAAAGAGTTCAATACTATTATAGATTTTTTATCTATAATAATAGAAAATATAAAAAGAGTAAATGAGCTCCAACTTTTACTTCTACTACTAGAAGGCCTTTATATGATTTTCCTCTTATCTGCGTATCTGCTTTCCTATTCCTCAGGTTTATGTGTGGATTCTGGATTTCTATTACTATACTTTTTTCAAGCCAAGTTGTATGAATAACATAAGGTTACTCCCTTATTAGTCCTGTTATTTTAGCCCCATTTGAACTATCTCCATCCCTCCTTTTTTGGTAGTTGTTAGTTAAGTAGAAGTTGTAAAATTTAAGTGGGAAATTTGCTTCAAAATACCCACTTTAATCAATTTTGCTGCTTCTCTTTAACCTAACTTTTTTTCAATTTTACTCCCTTATTAGTAACGTTTATGTTCTATTGTTTAGCACTATTAAAGGGATAGTTGCTTCAAAATACCGACTTTTATGAATGGTTTTGGTTGTGGCTCTGTATAAGCTAGGCTGCTATTTTTGTTTAAGAGAAACCAAACGAAAATTCTTCTATGACTTACTTTGCATTTATTTGTTATACAAATTGTGCAATCAAATAATTAATCTTAGATAATTGGACCTAAGTAACAGGTGTAGTATTTACTCAGAAGAAAGGAAAGGTGAAATTTGTTTTCCTTGATGCAGGTCATGTTTATGATGTCAGATTAAGGGGACACTCCAGCACAAAAAACCAATAATTTTCAAATATCAGTTGTGCTTTTAAGGGAGGAAAGCTAATATTTACCCAACAAGAATCTTTTAGGACACCATAACATCATGCCATTTCTGGCTTTCAAACCACAAGCTAGATTGAATCTTTATTTGCTTTCGAGAAAAATGAATCACCACCACCACTATAAATTCAAGTATTATACTTGGGAGAAGAAGCACAGAAAACAGAGGAGGAAAAAGAGAAAGTAAAAAGAGAATAAGTTTTTTTAAAAGTTTTAAAAGAAGATATTAAATCTTTGTTTAGAAGAAGGCCAAGAAATCTATCTGGCTGTTCATCACAACAACAACGTCGAGATTATGTTGACCCTCGCCCTCTCTCGAGTGCTCTTCTTGAGGAACAACAGGAAGAACTCCAATAGCCTTCTCTTTCTCGTAGCCGCAGTCATGGCGCCAGACAATCAATACCACAGGAAGAACATATAGAAAGTTCTTCCCCCCAATGGCATTCTATTTGTTTTCGTCCTGATTCTCAAGGGCTCCAACCAGTCCCTGAAGAACAAGTCCCTTATTTTTCCCGTAGCCAAAGCTACAACTATTGGCCGGCACAATCGCGAGGCTAGTTCTTCTTCCTCCCGGCGCCTTCCTCTCTCGTTTCGGACCGCCACCACCGCCAACAGTAGTACAGCCACCGCTGCCATCAGAAGTAGTACATCTAGATACTCTTGTTGTATTTTGGGACTTGGAGAATTGCCATGTCTCACAAAACTTTATTCCACATTTAGTTTATGCTACATTAAAGTCTCGTATAAGAGGAGCATTTTAAGGAAGAGTAACATTCAAAAACTTTGAAGTACATGGTTATGGTTGTGCTAGGGTACTGGGCTTCGGCAAGGGGAAAAGACACGGCCTGTCAGCTGGAGGTGTTCACTATACGGACACAAAAATAAGTATATTTTATATATTATATTATTTTAAAGATTGTGTTGAAACCTCTCTATTGCATCCTTAACTTATTTATTGTTTGATTTCTTTCTTTTTTCAACTGATCATACCGATGATATAATGTGTCAAGCCATAACTGATTGGTGCACAAACAATGAAATAAATTTTGACCCGGTGGGTGTGGTGGTGATCTCGGGTGATTTTGACTTTCAGGATACAGTGATCGATATGAGGATATCGCCACTTAACTGTTAATATTTCTAACAGAAATTCCCGAGATCCTGACTGGAAACTACTATTGCAGCAGGGTGACTTGAACTACATGTTTGAGTGGATGAACATCCGGCCGTAATCGCAACTTGGAGATGCTTTTGGAGTTTGTGGGTAGGAAGGATTTTGTTTGGGGTTTGTTGGCCGGATCATTTTAAGGTAGGGAAATGCCTTAATTTCCCTATGATGGTCAAATGAACTTTTGACCCATGTTAGCCGGCGCCCAGCAGTATGAGTTTTTCCTTATTTACACTTTTTGTCCAATAATTTATTTAATTTACATTTTTAGCCCACCTCTCCAACTTTGTCCAGTACTGTGTTCAAATTAGTGGAGGAGTCTCTGCAGTGTCTTTTTTGTTCTTATAATGTGCTGGATTTCTGTTGCTGGTGTTGTCTTGGGGTTTGCCTGATATTTGGTGGAGGTCGTGTAATTGAAATGAAGATTGGCTCTTTTGTAGGGTGGGTCGTTGGTTCTTGGGCCACTGGTTTTTATTGCTGCTATCTGGTAGTTGTTTGCAGGTCTGAACTGTGAAATTATGTGAATTTCACAATGAAAATGCCCATCTGTTTTCAATTATTCTGCTGTTCCGAAGATGCTGTTATTACTTGGTCTTGGAGTGCTCTGTACAGGGAGCTGTCTTTTGCTGGGTTGTAATGCTACTTTTGGCTTGGTAGAAATAATCTTTTGTTCAAAGAGGAGAAACCTTGCATAGATTCTATTGTAATGCACATTAAGTGCTCATCTTGGCAATGGTTTATTTATGAGGTGGGTAGTAGTTCAAGTTATTCTATTGTTACTTAGTGGCACAATGCTTATCTTTGTATTAACAATATATAATTTTGGTTTGGAGCACACTTGGTGCCCATTATCAATATATCAATTGCGCATCAAAAAAGATGCCACAGGTTCGATTGAATTTTGAAGTTGTAGCATTTTGCAATTTGCAGTGTAATCTTTATTTTGTAACCCCCCCTCTTGGTGTTGGTTTTGTATGTCCTTATTTCCAATACATTGCTTTTGCTTATTTTAAAAAAAATAGATAATCTCCAGGGACTCGATTTCACAATTTACTCTAATAGAATTCAATTACAATAAATTTTTTAAATTGATAAGAAATTAAATCTCATAATTTTAAATATATTAACTTACTACAAAATTTTATTTGAATATCACTAAACAAATAAATTTCATAGGATCATTTTTTCTAAATAAAAATGGCTCTAAATCCATTTAATATTCAAATATTAATAAATCAGTGTTCAAAAAAAATAAACAAGAACGTATTGATCAAATAATAAAATAAAAATTTGACAAATCATTCACCAACTATATCAAATCAAAATACATAATTTAATTAACTTTAATAGTCTATTAGTAGCCTTGGTCAAAAAATAGTCTATAAGTAGCATAGCTCTCCCCTAAAAAAATAGGCTAAATTATAGTTTTGTTTCACCTATTTTCAAAAATTCAGACATTTGGTCCCCCTATTTTAAAACTGAGACATTTTGTCCCCCAATTTTAAAAAATCAAAGACATTTAGTCCCAAGAGGAATTTTCAGTTTTTTATGGCTAATAATCAAAGACATTTGGTCCCTCAATTTTAAAAAATCAAAGACATTTGGTCCCCTAATTTTAAAAAATCAAAGACATTTGGTCCCTCTTTGGACTAAATGTATTTGATTTTTTAAAATTGGGGGACCAAATGTCTGAGTTTTAAAATAGGGGGACCAAATGTCTGAATTTTTGAAAATAGGGGGACCAAAACTATAATTTAGCCAAAAAAAACATCAATTTTTGTAAGGGTATACGAATTACTTATGATAGTTTGAATGAATCCACTTTGTTAATAACTCAAAACTGAATTCTTGATCATCTCTAGAGTATATATTACTGTTTGAGAACCGGTCTTTCAAGAATTAAACATCATCAATTTCACATAATTTGTCTCAACAACAACATTGGAGTTGGAGAGAAAACCTTTCAATAACATTTTCTAATTTTCAACAATAAAACCAGTCTTCAAATTTTATATCATAGTAGGCACATCGCAACCCCTTACAACGAATTTTTTTAATTCATCCATTATTTAATTCATTTACGGTGTACTTCAAATTACGGTGTATTTATACCTAGTTCACAATCGCAACCCCTTAAAGAATATATAGCTAGTTCTTCTTTAGAGGTACTTCCGGATATTTTTTAAAAAACGTTTTTTTTAAATTAAACGATTACGATAAATAACGATAAATAACGATACTCGCTAAAATACGATAACGTTAAATAACGATAAATACCATAAAAAATACGAAATCACTACAACTAAGAGTCAAATGTCAAAACAGCTAAAGCACGCAAGAGTCTCTCAAATGCAGCAGGTAGAAGACCCTTGACTCGCATGACATCCCGGATATGTGCAACTGCAGTCTAGACTCTAGAGCGTATCCTCCATGGTCAGTGGACCAATATCCTCAGCTGCAGGAACCTCATCTGGTACATCCTCCGGAGGCGTAGGCGGACGCGCATTGAGACGGGGAACAGACACTTGTAAGTACCATGGCAGGTAATCCTCATCGCACTCACTCGGATGTCTGGCATGTCTAGAAGATCGCATCAAAGTCCGCACCGGGCCCTGGTAGTACAGCCATCTATGCAGAATAGTCTCTGAAGATGGAAGCAGGCACCAACCGTAAGGGGCTCTGTAACACCCCAGTATTTTCATTGACTAAAAACACCCGAGTGCACCAAACCTAAATCATCAGAGATAATATTTCTTGCTCAGACACTGAATACCACTAAAATTTTTTTGCTGAAATATAACATAACCGTCTTATACACAAATAAGACCATACGGTACTCAGACCATAAACTGTCAGCAACTATGGTAGTCAGAGTCATACAAGAAAGCGGAATGAAAGATAAACATAACACTAATGCCATAGTGCAGTGATACATAGACAACAGAAGGAAAATAAACTTGAACATAAAGCTAAGTCATCATCCTTCTCCCGGGGCCACCTACTCGTGCCTCTAAGGTTTCTTCTGTCCCTGTTTCTCTGTAAAACAACAACATTTAAACAGTGAGATACAATCTCAGTGAGTTCTACCGAGACCCCTACTAACACTGTCGGTCCGTTTAAAACATTTTTAAGATTTGACACAACACCGACCGCAATCCACTTGCTAATCCCGGTGAACCATACAATAAGGCTTCGACCTAGTAAGACACCGACTGCAATCCACTTGCGTTTCCCGATGAACTAGCATCCTAGGCCTTTCTACGTACCACCAGCCGCAATCCACTTGCATCTTCTGGTGAACGTAGTACAATAACTTTTAACACAACACCGGTCGCAATCCCATTGCATCTTCCGGCGAACCCCAATACCAATAGTGTTTCCTAATGGCACGAAGCCTAGGGTAAGGGTTCATGACTACCCCGCCTAGTGTGTCAACATGGGTCGTCACCCAAACTCTATATATTATATATATATATATATATCCACTATTGTATGAACCCATAGTTCATTTAAATTATACTTTACCACGTAGGACTCATAGTCCGCTTTGTTATCAGTAAAACATATCTGCACACGTATACTATTGTTCGGCTTTTCGAAAGAATTTCAACTTCAAAGTATTTTATAAAACCCTTTTGAAACATACCCAAAATCATGGCATTAAAAGCCTAGTATCATTATAGAAGGGTTAGGAAAGGATTAGGAAAGGATTGGAATCGAAACGGAATCATTTAGGGCACTTTGAAAAATTTGGACAGAACCATGCGCACGGATCGTGCCCCTGGGACGCACGGATCGTGCGCATGCGCACGGATCGTGCCCCTGGGACGCACGGATCGTGCGCATGCGCACGGATCGTGCCCCTGGGACGCACGGATCGTGCGCATGCGCACGGATCGTGCCCCTGGGACGCACGGATCGTGCTCCCTGTTAAGCATTTTAAAAACCTGAAACCGAACCAGGCGCACGGATCGTGCCCCTGGGACGCACGGATCGTGCTCATTTGACAGCATTGCAAAAATAGCCATTTTCATGAAATTTCGCTTTCCGATTAATCCGAAACTCGCTCTGATCGATTCCTAACTCAAAAACAGAACATACCAGGCAATATTCCAGTCCAATCAACATCAAACAATTCAATCAAAAACTCAACAATTACGAGTTTCGTCAAAACACGATATATTTCGAAATAACGGTTTTCGACTCAAAATCTTTCGAAATCAAATCATGAAAAATTCGTTGTAACACGAAAACATCCTAAGCGTGAGTAAAACTCACCCTTGAAGCGAGAGTCGTTGCCGAGCCGAAATCACCGAGGTGTCAAAATCACCGAATTGAACTCAATCAACACCGAACCGCTCCTAACTTCGATTCGAGCTACCAAACGCGTTCAACCTTCCTTGGCTTCGATCCTATACATGATTAAATCATCAATTTCATCATTTAATCCAAGATTTCAACAATTTTCTCCCTCAAAACCCCTAAAATTCGTAGCTCCATAACTTGGGGAAAAATGGATGAAAACTTACCAAGCTTTGGGGGTTTGGCAATGGAGGGTAGATGATGATGGTGCTGAAATTTGGATGGATGGGCTTCACCTTTTCTTCTTCCTTTCTCTTCTTCTTTCCTCTTCTTCTTTCTCTTCCTTTCTCTTCTTTTCTTCCTCTTTTCCTCTATTTCTCTTCTCTCTCTCTCTCTCTCTCGTGTACCTTTCTTTCTTTTAATTCTCTCTCACACACACACACATATATATTTATTAATATATAAGTGGTAACGTGGTCCAATTACCATATTGATCTAAATCTCTTATTTCGATTCCAAAACTTCCTTGACCCGTATTATTCGGTTAACGATCCTGTGACAGCCAATAATTAATTTTAGCACTCAATAATTTTACCAATTAAGTACCAAATTAATTCAATTGGGTTAACATCCAAATAATTCGATTAATTATTTTGAGGATGTTACAGGCTCCCCAGGGATCTCCTGGTTGAATCCAAACCGCCAACGGACCCTCTCTGGCATGTATGGCACAGTCACATCACCCCATAGCAGATGACCTCTGAAAAGCGACATCTGGAGAAATTCCCAATCGCGCCTGTGGTCCTCTCAAGGCCTCCATATGGGATCCTTCCGCCGTAAGTCATCCCGCTGGACCCGAAAATGCTCAAGCATGACAGCGTCATTCTTTTTATTCGCCCACCTGCAACAACGTGGACGCTCAGAAGCACCGTGATCTCTGCGATCCCTGATGGTGGGGAAGTACTCTTAAATTCAACACTGAAAGAATAATTTGAGTAAAAAAATAAATAAGTAATTATATAAATAAAATTAATTGATTATTGGTTAACAAAATAATCAATTATTACCTGTAGCAGAAACAAGCGTCGTTCAGCTGCTCGTATAAAAAGGCCAAGGCAGTTGGACCCCAAGCCCATTGGCCACACCCATCAAAAGACTAAATCAATTTGAGCCACTTGACGGGCACATGTGTGTGACTCTTGTCGGCGAAGATGGTATAGCTCAACAAGAGCAACATATAACACCGTGCGACATTATCAAAAAAGCCATGGGACATGTTAGCTCGGTATGCCTCCTGCAGACTCCATAATGTGGTCCTGCTGAACAAGCTCTATTGCAACTGTGAAGGGAACAAAACTAATAGGGAGTAGTACAGTGCCACCTATCATAGTTACTCACTTACTATACTAGTTACATGTTAAGTCACGTCAAACAAAAAAAAATACTTGTTAACTAGATCCACCCAATTCACTCAAAATAGAACTAGATCCACCCAAATTTTTTTATAAGCAAATGTTAATAGGGGTGGGGGAATGTTAGTTACCGGGGTTTGAACCCAATACCTCATTCATGTAATTCCTTCATATCTCTTAGCTCACAAACTAAACTATAATTGCAATTAGATAATGAATACCTATGACCAAACATACATACATAATACTTTTTTTTGTGGGAACAAGGGGCAAGCCCCAAACCAAACATCCATAATACTAGTAATACTAGTACTAGTACTACTCACAGTGGTATGAGATTCAAGAAGCCTTTATTATGAGGATGACAATGACACAACATGGCATAGCTGACATGCCTATATACATTATGCGACTCAATTTGGTCTCCATTTGCCATATCATTTAATGAATTCCAAGTCAGTCCTAAAACTTAAGATACCACGTTAAATTAATGGATGGAAAATACCAAAAAAGGCCAAAATCACGTAGAAATAGAAGATGGTGAACCAAAACTATATATATATATATATATATATATATATATATATATATAAAGGACCAAAGTGAAACCAAAGTCAAAAGATAAAAACCATATCAAAATAGTAATTGATTTTAAATGGTATTAAAACCATTGTCTAAAACTGATGCTCAAAGGTTTCAAAACCTTTCCGTTGGTGGTCATCACGTGGATAGTTAGTTATAGTAGTTTATTTAATCTAATTATCTAATTTGCCGTATAAACTTAAAGAAGAATACCTTCTTCGTAGTTTTTTTTTTAACTTATAGTTACTCACTATACTAGTTACTTGTTAACTCACGTCAAAAAAAATACTTGTTAACTAGATCCACCCAATTCAGGCAAAATAGAACTAGATCCACCCAATTTTTTTATAAGCAAATGTTAATTGGGGTAGAAATATGTTAATTACCGGAGTTTGAATCCAAGACCTCCTTTATGTAATTCTTTCATATCTCTTAACTCACCAACTGAACTACAATTGCAATTAGATAATGAATACATGTGACCAACATACACACATAATTCTTCATGGCAAACTTGCAACAAAGGAATACTGTGGTAGTTGGGGAAATGGAGACGTCAATTGTTCTCACTGTAGATATGATTCTGAGACTATTATCCATGTTCTTCGTGATTGTCCCCTTGCAGTTCGGGTTTGGAATTCTCTTCTCCCCCTCGAGGTGCGCCCTGCCTTTTACGGTCTGGATGTTAAGGATTGGCTAGTCTTAAACTTGACAAACAATACCAGGATAGATGGAAATTTGGAGTGGCGTAATGTTTGGGCTACTACGTGTCACCAGCTTTGGGGCTGGCGCAACCATGAGCTGCATGATGCGAACTTTTCCAGGCCTCATCACGCTGCTGCGTTTGTTTTGCAGCAAGCGCGTCATTATGCTCATGGCCGAGCCCTTCAGGATCTCACTTCGCGCACTAGACAGCAGGTTAGTATTTTTTGGCGCCCGCCAAGGACCGGTTGGGTATCTCTTAACTCTGATGGTGCTCAACTGTGGTGGTAAATTGTCTTAATGGAGCGGATGATGGTAGTATTGCCGGTAGACAATTGGTGCGCAGGATTAGGCAGCTGCTTACGTGTTTCGCTGGTGCTCGCATTTCTCACATTTACCGTGAAGCCAACAAAGTAGCGGATGAGCTTGCCAATATCGGGTGCTCCTATGGTAGCATTGATCCTCACATTCGGGATAATCCCCCTCCCCTTGTTAAACTTCTTGTTGAAGCTTATGTAATTGGGGTCTCTACCCCGCGAATGATTCCTGTGTAGTTTTCTTTGGGCTTTAGCCCTTTTTAATCTCAAAAAAAAAAAACATACACACATAATACCTTTTTTTTTTGTTGGAACAAGGGGCTAAGCCCCAACCAAGTCCAAACATACATAATACTAGTACTAGTCACAGTGGTATGAGATTCAAGAAGCCTTTTAGTAGGCACTTTTTTTTTGTAAACCCCCCCTTATACCATATACCCCCCTAAATGACCAAACGGACGAAACTACCTCTTAAATCCACAAAATTTCCTGAAATACCTCAAATCTAGTTGGAAATCATAGTTGACAAATTGTTGTTGAGCATTCCTTGCTTGCAAGGAGTAAAAATTCCAATGGTCCATGGCATAAAGTGGAATTTTTTTCTTTCAACTAAACACAAATAACAACAAAGAGAAACACACTACAAACACAAAACACAATACAAAATAAAAATATTGCTGGAAAAACAGAACACACTAAGCAAAAGAATCTAAACTTACTAACTAAAAAATAGAAATTAACTTTCACAATCCCCGACAACGGCGCCAAAAACTTGTTGTGCGAAAAGTAGATGTGCAAGTATACACAATCGCAACAACTAATATAATGATAAGTAAAGATCGTTCCCACGGAGATTGTTGAGTTTACTTCTATATTTAAATTAGTAATTTAGCTAGTGAGAAAAACAAGTAACAAATACAAGTTGTCAACAAGTAATGTCATTGTGATTAACATAAATATAAATAAACAGTAAAGAAAGTTCAAGAGTTGATAAGGTGAGTTGGATTGTTCTTTGCTAAGTAATTTCTCAGTAGTGAAGCGCTATAGCGTTAGACGCTGTAGCGTTAAGCGCTGTAGCGGTATGGCAGCGTGCCTTTCAGTCACTGTCGCCAGGGTTATGTTACAAGACTCCTATGTCTAGGCTCTAAATAAGTTTTACCCCTGTATAATAAAGATCTTACAGCATTTACCTTATGAACTATTACTCCCCTATGTCTAGAGTTAAGTAGTACAAGTCATTTAAATGTCTTTAAATGGCCTTTCATTCATATCAATCATTGAGTTTTCTTCGTGAACCATGTCTGTACCCACGAAGCCACTTATTTCAGTTGGCCATTCCCAAAACAAGTTTGAAATCATTATCATACAAAGATTGAAACACAAACATCATAACGTTATATTGATAAAACTAAAGAGTCATTACAAAGCTTAAAACAATCCAACTACTAGTGTTTAGCTCATGATGAGCATCATCAACACAATACAAACTAAAAGCTTATATTACCGAAAATGGAAAGAAGAAGAAAGGTTGCAAAAGATGCACGTAGTGGCCTCCTTCCCATGTGACGGGTTGCTGACGCTACAGTGTGGCTTCACAGCTTTGGATGATGATATTCTCTTGAATAATAAAAGCTTAAAGTGGAGGATCAATGAAGGAGAAGGGTGTCACGTTTTCCTCTCCAAAAAATCTCCTTATTTTGAATTCTAAGTTCTAAAATTGCTTAGGGAAGAAGATGAAGTGAGATAGATCTTATCCACATCTCATAAAGTAGATATTTACAAAAAGGTGACAATGACATCTTTCAATAATAATGTGCCAAGTGTCCAAACTTGTCATAGAAAGCTACAGCACATTCTGAACAGCAAGGGATAAGGGTGATGACTCATCAAATAGTAGTAGGCTCCAAAAGTGTCCAGCTAGCTGTCCCACCGTCATATAGCGCTGTAGCGCTTACCGCTGCATAACACTTACCGCTGCAGCACTTAACAGAGACATTATAATATTCACAAAGGCACCAAATGTGTCAAATGATAACAAACAAGCTCCTAACCCTTCTTTCCTCTAAATAACTAATATTTACCTAATAAAGCACGAATATTACTTGAGAACTTGTGTTGATTTAAGTGATAAGAGCATAAATAACACATCTAAATATGACTCATCACTCATCCTGTCTCTTAGCCTGCTTTTCTTCTTGATGAAATTTCAGGGCTTGCTGGATGCCGAAGGGAATTGTTTCCTTTGTCCTTACCATTATCTGTTTGACATTTCCACGATCTTTCAATTTGACCATGAGGTTCTAGGCGGGAGGATTGTCAAATACCACCCCAACGGGGTTGACTTCGATATCGTTGCCCCCTGATTTTTATGTTACATTTTGAACCATCCATGCTTACTCTTTGTCTGGCTTGTTTCTTATCTTTATAGCTGGCACGCGTTGGATGGCCTCGGGCACAAGTCCTCGCCTTGCGCCTCTGAATGTATAATCTCATATTGTCTCGTGGCAAAGTTAACTCTGGGGGCAGTTTATCATAACTCGGACTGAATTTAACTCGCCCATCAGAGGTTGCGACATGTTTAAAGTCGCTTCACGCCTCGTGGGACTCTGGGGGCAGTTTATCAGAACTCGGTCTGAATTTAACTCGCCCATCAGAGGTTGCGCCACGTTTAAAGTCACTTCGCGCCTCGTGGGACTCTGGGGGCAGTTTATCAGAACTCGGTCTGAATTTAACTCGCCCATCAGAGGTTGCGACACGTTTAAAGTCGCTTCGCGCCTCGTGGGACTCTGGGGGAAGTTTATCAGAACTCGGTCTGAATTTAACTCGCCCATCAGAGGTTGCGACACATTTAAAGTCGCTTCATGCCTCGTGGCAAAGTTTATTCTGGGGGCAGTTTATCAGAACTCGGTTTCAATTTAACTCGCCCATCAGAGGTTGCGACACGTTTAGAGTCGCTTCATGCCTCGTGGCAAAGTTTATTCTGGGGGCAGTTTATCAGAACTCGGTCTGATTATAACTCGCCCATCAGAGGATTGCGGGGACAGTGGCCATGGTTTTCCATCTCCTGTTGACAGCGCCCTCCTGGGTGCCTCGTTGTTGATGGCGCCCTCCTGGGTGCCTCGTTGTTGATGGCGCCCTCATAGGCGCCTGGGTGCTGGACGCCTTCTATGGTGCCAAGCCTTGGATCCCTGCTGGGTGGGTGCCGTGACCTTGGCGCCTTGGTGCTGGGTGCCTAGGTGCCAGGTGCTAGGCACCTTCTATGGTTCCAAGCCTAGTTTTCTTCTGGGTGCGGAGACGTCTGAGTTGGATTTTGAGCTTAACATGAGAGTAGCCCTGCTTCTTAGCTTTCCAACGCATACTCACACGCCTCCATCGGATAAGCATGGACGAAGTTATGGTCTGCAGACTTGACAACACCCTCGTAGGTGGATATCTCTAGTGCTCGTGGCCTCATGGTCTCACACCTGTTTTGATTTTTGAGCCTTTCTTGGCGCTTGATACCCAAGACCTCATGGTCTCATGCTTTGCTGGTGATTTCGCATGTGTGCGCCTTTTAAAACTAATAATATGACTTACTAGTATGTTATATTTACGAGGAGAGAGAGTCTATTGCAACTATGAAGGGAACAAAACTAGTAGGGAGTAGTACAGTGCCACCTATCATAGTTACTCACTATACTAGTTACTTGTTAACTCACGTAAAAAAAAAACTTGTTACTAGATCCACCAAATCTAGTCAAAATAGAACTAGATCCACCCTATTTTTTTATAAGCAAATGTTAATAGGGGTAGGGGAATGTTAATTACCGGGGTTTGAACCCAAAACCACATTCATGTAGTTCCTTCATATCTCTTAGCTCACCGACTGAACTACAATTGCAATTAGATAATGAATACATGTGACCAAACATACATACATAATACCTTTTTTTTGTTGGAACAAGGGGCTAAGCCCCAACCAAACATACATAATACTAGTAATACCAGTATTAGTCAAAGTGGTATGAGATTCAAGAAGCCTTTAGTATGGGGGTGACAATGACACAACATGGCATAGCTGCATGCCCATATACATTAGAGTCCAAAATAATTTAATTGTATTTGCCTCATAAGTTTTTGTGCGCCAAAATTTTTGTTAAACAATGCGTGAAAATAAAATTTTCATCTGAACCATAAAAAGAGTTGAAGATAAATATTGACTCTACCAACACGGATTGTTTCGATTGGTAATTGGGCTCGGATCCAACTTTAAGGTCTTGGATTTGAATTTTGAGTGTGACAAAAACTCAGTTGGGAGGGGAGAACCACACGGACCGACAAAACTTGGTTTACGCGTGGCCAGTCAGGTTTCCCGGCATAAATTAGTCACCGTGAAACTGCGCGCCAAAAATTGGGGAACCAAAAAAAAAGTTGGGGATTAAGAGTTTGAGGGAGAGAGGTTAGGATTTAAGAGTTGAACAGTGATTGATTTGTGATGGTGGTGGCTCGCCGAAGGTGGTGGTGGCTCGTCGAGAATATGAAGATGGAGATGGTGTTTGGAAGAAGAAGATAAAGATGGATGTTCTTGGGTTTATGTCAATTTGATCCTTTATGTTTTTTTAGTTTCAATTTGTTCCCCCATTTACCACATCATTTAATGAATTCCAAGTCAGCCCTAATACTAAAGATGCCGCGTCAGGAGTTAACTATCAGCGTGACGTCAGTTAAGTTACCAGATGGAAAATAGAAAAAAAGGATCAAAATAACAAAAAAGGATAATAAAAAAATTCAAAGGGCTGCTCTCACTCAACTACTTCTCTCTCAATCATAAGGTGTAGTGCTGCCACCCTATGAAACAAAAATAACATATTTAAAAGGCTTAAATAGTTATTACTCCCTTGTAAATATAGCCATTATCCAGTTACCCCCTGCAAAAAAAAAGGCTTAAAAAACACCTTGTAAAATGTAACGTTATCCAGTTACCCCCCTGCTGTTAATTTTTCTGTTAAAAATGTAAAATGTAACATTATCCAGTTACCCCCTACCACGTGTCACCATATTATTGGGCCTCTGTGACACGTGGCACTAACATTCCACGTCAGCATCCTATGTCACCACTGCCACGTGGCACTGACATGTGCCACGTCAGCAACCAATGAGTGGCTGCCACGTGGCACCTCACATGGCAATGAAGAGAATAGTGTGTTACTAAAAAAAATTAGATTTTGGCACAATTGGGGATTGAACCCACAACCTCAACATGAAACTCACTCTCAATTACCACTACACCACAACATAATCTGTGTATTTTAACACAACTACCAATATATATTACATTAATTAACCCAGAATCTGAAATCAAAACAAAATGAAATCTGTAAAAACGAAATCAAAACAAAAAAAATGAACTGAAACAAATGAAATCCAGATCTTCAATCTCGTTTATGTCCTCTCCTTCCAGATCTGAAACGAAATCCTTTTCCTTCAATTTCGATTTCGGTTTTTCTCTCCTTCAATCTCGTTTAAGTCCTCTCAATCCAGATCTGAAACAAAAAAATCCTTTTCCTTCTCATTCGATTTCGGTTTTCCTCTCCTTCAATCTCGTTTATGTCCTCTCCTTCCAGGATTTTCGTTTTCTGGGTTTTGTTTCAGGTTACATCGTTATTTCAGTGCCCCTCCTTCTCATGAATTTGATGGGCATGCCATCAACAGTTACATCGTTATTCCGGTGCTCGAATTATTTCAACACTAAGGAATATTGCTCTTTGTCAAACCAAAAGAATTTTGATATTATATTCTTTTTACAATAAGGAAATATATAACTCTAAAAATTACATATGAATTTGATTGACTGAATACTACATATGAGTAGTGTGTATAATTAATCTCAAAATAAGTTTTTCATGAACTCCTCTCAATCGTATACTCATCCTCTCTTGAGGCTGACATATGTGATGATTTTCGTTTTCTGGGTTTTGTTTCAGGAAGAAGATAAAGATTTGAAGAAGAAGAGTTAATTAATGTAATATATATTGGTAGTTGTGTTAAAATACACAGATTATGTTGTGGTGTAGTGGTAATTGAGAGTGAGTTTCATGTTGAGGTTGTGGGTTCAATCCCCGATTGTCCCAAAATCTATTTTTTTAGTAACACACTATTCTCTTCATTGCCATGTGAGGTGCCACGTGGCAGCCACTCATTGGTTGCTGACGTGGCACATGTCAGTGCCACGTGGTAGTGGTGACATAGGATGCTGACGTGGCATGTCAGTGCCATGTGTCACAGAGGCCCAATAATATGGTGACACGTGTGGCAGGGGGTAACTGGATAATGTTACATTTTACATTTTTAACAGAAAAGTTAACAGCAGGGGGGTAACTGGATAACGTTACATTTTACAAGGTGTTTTTTAAGCTTTTTTTTTTGCAAGGGGTAACTGGATAATGGCTATATTTACAGGAGGTAATAACTATTTAAGCCTATTTAAAACAACTACTACTTTAGACAAGTCGAAATTGAACCGGACACGAACTTAAAGTTGTTACTCATCTCATACTTGCCTAACTAGATCCAACCAACTAGACTTGTTGTGTAGTTCAATTTGAAGTACACAAAGTACAAAAAATTTGAACTACATTTACTCCACTTGACGTTACGTTACGTAAATGTCATTGAAAGCAAAGGAATCTTCCCGTATCAATCAACTCTGGCTTTTCTCTTCTGAAATCTGAACTAAAAAAAGAGAACGCATCGTACATTCCCTCCACCAATAACAACTCGACAACGCCTTCTACAATCCTAGTTTCCTTCAACTAGTAGTTTATTATTTTTACTATTATTTTCTTAATGTATTTTTTAACTGAATCCGAATATTTCATAAGATATTATTATTTAAAGAATGGGTTTAGACTCTATTTTTAGTTTTTATTTATAGATTTATAGACTAAAAACCCAAATTGGTCCCCGACAATTTTCTTGCGGGACAAATTGGTCCCGATAATTTTTCTCGGGACATATTAGTCTCTGACATTTTCAAAACAGGACACATTAGTCTCTCCAGCCGTTGACAGCTCATCTAACGTTCCCCTACAGGACACGTATCCTAATTTTTGTTCTTTCTGTTCTCTCTCCCCCCCTCTTTCTACGCTATCTCTCCTTCTCTCTCTTTTGATATCTCTGAAATGGGTTAATGGTTTTGAAAACCAGAAACCACTCAACTAGCGACCCGGGGACCAATTTGCCCCAAAATGCGTAGGGACTGATTTGTCCCCCTTTTTTTTTTTAAATTATCAACTTTGTAAAGCCTATTTGGTGCAAAACAATGCCTTACATGACATTTAACGTGACACGGTGGCACTTAACAACTCGACAACGCCTTCTAAAATCCTAGTTTCCTTCAACTAGTATTTTATTATTTTTACTATTATTTTCTAAATGTATTTTTTAACTGAATCCGAATATTTCATAAGATATTATTATTTATAGAATGGGTTTAGAATCTACTCTATATAGTTTTTATTTATAGATTCTTCCACACAAAAAAAGTTTTTATTTATAGATTTGTAGACTCAAGACCAGTCCCTGACAATTTCCTTGCGGGACAAATTGGTCTCTGATAATTTTTTCGGGACATATTAGTCGCTGACATTTTCAAAACAAGACATGTATCCTAATTTTTGTTCTTTCTGCGCTCTCTCCCCCCTCTTTCTGCGCTATCTCTCCCTCTCTCTCTTTTTGATATCTCTGAAATGGGTTAATGGTTTTGAAAACCAGAAACCACTCAACTAGTGACCCGGGGATCAATTTGCCCCAAAATGCGGAGGGACTGATTTGTTCCCTTTTTTTTTGAAATTATCAACTTTGTAAAGCCTATTTGGCGCAAAACAATGCCTTACATGAAATTTAACGTGACACGGTGGCACTTAACGTGCCACATAGGAGACGTTATGTAACAACCAAGTTCTTGTCTTAACAAAGACAATAACAAAAGTACTTCTAATGGAGCTAATTTCCAACCTAAGAATAACTCCAAGCCTTGCAATCCGATTCTAAGGGATTCCTTTACTGAGCTTCCTTCCCCTACTTATCTGAAATACAACAAACATGGGGAGTGAGATTACATAATCTCAATGAGTTCTTCGTGACTCCTTACTAATACTCTCCGTGTATCTTTTATTATTTTTACCTATCTTGCATCCCCATGCGCCTTAGACTTACATAATATAAAAGCTACAACGTACAATGTGGGGAACCCGTATTCTATAAATAAATAGAACACACTAACCTAACCCCCTAGGCCTTGAGATTGGTTCATGACACCGACTCCAAGTACATCCATTCTTTAATTCATTTACGGTGTACTTATATATGTACTAGATGGTTTTCTCACACGTATTTTCGAAAAGAATTTTAACACAACACAAAACCGTTTAACCGTGACCTCTACACATTACAATCAATAATAATGAGTTCAAAAAATTTGATCCACATAAGCGTTCATTCATCAATGGGGAGGACTCAGGAAGGGATTGGGGAAGGTTTGAAATCAAAAAAGATAGTTTTAAATAAGTTTTAAAAAATATTGACCAGAAGGTGCATAATTGCTTACCATAGTCGATTATCAGAGCTTGATAATCGATTATCACAGCTTGCTAATCAATTATCAGAGCTCAGGGCCGTCCCAAACAATTTGGAGGCCCTGTTCAATTTTTAAAAATTGGGCCCCTGCTTGAGATTGAGTCAACTCTTCAAATTTTTTCTTTATCTTACGCTTCTCATATCCAAATTCAAACTATCTAATCTTAGGAGGAATAATAGAAAGACAAAACCTGATAATTTCGTTTTCTGGCGATGATGAGGACAAGGATAAGCAAGCAAATTTCACAACTGTCAATTGGCCTACTAAATTAGTCAAATAGATATACAAATTCTCCCTTACATTGGCCGACTGTCAAAAAAATAAAATAGGCCAACATATATTAACAATTAGAATTAAATTAGAGTTTGCAGAAAAAAGGTGGCTAGCAATTAATATACAGTCTTAACAATTAATAATAATAAAATTATTATTATTATTACTATTATTATTATTGTTATTTCTGAAACAATAAAATGAGACAAAAAAACTGGAAAAGAAAAGCCAAATAAAAAGACACATACGGAAGTGCAACGAGGTATATGCTATTCTCACCACCAAAAAATGGTAATATGCTGCTATCTTTGTTTTTTGGTACAATGTGATATCTCTTCTTATAAATCCTGGTGCTATCACCAATTTTTTATGCTACAAATAATGCTTGATTCCAAAGCCTACAACACAAATACCATCTCAAATAACTAGATTCGTGTGAACACATATTTGCATTCACATTAGTTAGCCTGGTTTGGATTTTTTTCGGATATCTACTTTCTATATAATAAAAACATATGTTAGCACATTTACATTTTTAGACATCAGCAAATTTTGACATTTGTCATAAGTTAGGGACAAAATAGACAATTCACCTTATCAATACAAAATGTTACAGTATCACTACAGTGCGCTACAGTGAACTACATAAAGTACAAAAAATTTGAACTACATTTACTCCACTTGACGTTACGTTACGTAAATGTCACTGAAAACAAAGGAATCTTCCCGTTCCCCATAGTACATGAGTATTAATTTAGCAGCGACCTCATGGTACGAAATGTGTCCCAACCCAAACGAAGGCCATGTCACGATTAGATACTACTAGTATCAATCAACTCTGGCTTTTCTCTTCTGAAATCTGAACTAAAAAAAGAGAACGCGTCGTACATTCCCTCCACCAATAACAACTCGACAACGCCTTCTACAATCCTAGTTTCCTTCAATTAGTAGTTTATTATTTTTACTATTATTTTCTTAATGTATTTTTTAACTGAATCCGAATATTTCATAAGATATTATTATTTAAAGAATGGGTTTAGAATCTACTTTTAGTTTTTATTTATAGATTTATAGACTAAAGACCCAAATTGGTCCCTGACAATTTTCTTGCGGGACAAATTGGTCCCGATAATTTTTTCGGGACATATTAGTCTCTGACATTTTCAAAACAGGACACGTTAGTCTCTCCAGCCGTTGACAGCTCATCTAACGTCCCCTACAGGACACATATCCTAATTTTTGTTCTTTCTGCCCTCTCCCCCCTCTTTCTGCCCTATCTCTCCCTCTCTCTCTATTTGATATCTCTGAAACGGGTTTATGGTTTTGAAAACCAGAAACCACTCAACTAGTGACCCGGGGACCAATTTGCCCCAAAATGCGAAGGGACTAATTTGTCCCTTTATTTTGAAATTATCAAATTTGTAAAGCCTATTTGGCGCAAAACAATGCCTTACATGACATTTAACGTGACACAGTGGCACTTAACAACTCGACAACGCCTTCTAAAATCCTAGTTTCTTTCAACTAGTATTTTATTATTTTTACTATTATTTTCTAAATGTATTTTTTAACTGAATCCGAACATTTCATAAGATATTATTATTTATAGAATGGGTTTAGAATCTACTCTTAGTTTCTATTTATAGATTCTTCCACAAAAAAAAAATTTTATTTATAGATTTGTAGACTCAAGACCAGTCCCTGACAATTTCCTTGCGGGACAAATTGGTCTCTGATAATTTTTTCGGGACATATTAGTCGCTGACATTTTCAAAACAAGAAACGTATCCTATTTTTTGTTCTTTCTGCGCTCTCTCCCCCCTCTTTCTGCGCTATCTCTCCCTCTCTCTCTTTTTGATATCTCTGAAATGGGTTAATGGTTTTGAAAACCAGAAACCACTCAACTAGTGACCCGAGGACCAATTTTCCCCAAAATGCGGATGGACTGATTTGTCCCCTTTTTTTTTGAAATTATCAACTTTGTAAAGCCTATTTGGCGCAAAACAATGCCTTACATGACATTTAACGTGACACGGTGGCACTTAACGTGCCACATAGGAGCCGTTATGTAACATCCTAAATTTTTAATCGACAATAAAAATCAGAGACATTACTTTTTAAATCATTCAGAGTACGCATTTAAGTTGGACTACTCAATAAACTAACTTTAATTGCTCACAAAGATAGGATTTTACTTCGAAATGAAAAACTTAGTTCAAAAACACCTATCGGAGCATAACCCTAACTTAATCCAACATAAATACATAAAATCTTAGAAACTTATACAACCAAGTTCTTGTCTTAACAAAGACAATAAGAAAAGTTCTTCTAATGGAGCTAATTTCCAACCTAAGAATAACTCCAAGCCTTGCAATCCGATTCTAAGGGATTCCTTCACTGAGCTTCCTTCACCTACTTATCTGAAATACAACAAACATGGGGAGTGAGATTACATAATCTCAATGAGTTCTTCGTGACTCCTTACTAATACTCTCCGTGTATCTTTTATTATTTTTACCTATCTTGCATCCCCATGCGCCTTAGACTTACATAATATAAAAGCTACGACGTACAATGTGGGGAACCCGTATTCTATAAATAAATAGAACACACTAACCTAACCTCCTAGGCCTTGAGATTGGTTCATGACACCGACTCCAAGTACATCCATTCTTTAATTCATTTACGGTGTACTTATATATGTACTAGATGCTTTTCTCACACGTATTTTCGAAAAGAATTTTAACACAACACAAAACCGTTTAACCGTGACCTCTACACATTACAATCAATAATAATGAGTTCAAAAAATTCGATCCACATAAGCGTTCATTCATCAATGGGGAGGACTCGGGAAGGAATTGGGGAAGGTTTGAAATCAAAAAAGATAGTTTTAAATAAGTTTTAAAAAAATATTGACCAGCAGGTGCATAATTGCTTTCCATAGTCGATTATCAGAGCTTGATAATCGATTATCACAGCTTGCTAATCAATTATCAGAGCTCAGGGCCGTCCCAAACAATTTGGAGGCCCTGTTCAATTTTTAAAAATTGGGCCCCAGCTTGAGATTGAGTCAACTCTTCAAATTTTTTCTTTATCTTACGCTTCTCATATCCAAATTCAAACTTTCTAATCTTAGGAGGAATAATAGAAAGACAAAACCTGGTAATTTCGTTTTCTGACGATGATGAGGACAAGGATAAGCAAGCAAATTTCACAACCGTCAATTGGCCTACTAAATTAGTCAAATAGATATACAAATTCTCCCTTACATTGGCCGACTGTCAAAAAAATAAAATAGGCCAACATATATTAACAATTAGAATTAAATTAGAGTTTGCAGAAAAAAGGTGGCTAGCAATTAATATACAGTCTTAACAATTAATAATAATAAAATTATTATTATTATTATTATTATTATTATTATTATTTCTAAAACAATAAAATGAGACAAAAAAAACTGGAAAAGAAAAGCCAAATAAAAAGACACATACGGAAGTGCAACGAGCTATATGCTATTCTCACCACCAAAAAAATGGTAATATGCTGCTATCTTTGTTTTTTGGTACAAAGTGATATCTCTTCTTATAAATCCTGGTGCTATCACCAATTTTTTATGCTACAAAAAATGCTTGATTCCAAAGCCTACAACACAAATACCATCTCAAATAACTAGATTCGTGTGAACACATATTTGCATTCACATTAGTTAGCCTGGTTTCGTTTTTTTCAGATATCTACTTTCTATATAATAAAAACATATGTTAGCACATTTACATTTTTAGACATCACCAAATTTTGACATTTGTCATAAGTTAGGGACAAAATAGACAATTCACCACATAAAGACAAAATGCTACAGTATCACTACAGTGCGCTACAGTGAACTACATAAAGTACAAAAAATTTGAACTACATTTACTCCACTTGACGTTACGTTACGTAAATGTCATTGAAAACAAAGGAATCATCCCGTTCCCCATAGTACATGATTATTAATTTGGCAGCGACCTCATGGTACGAAATGTGTCCCAACCCAAACGAAGGCCATGTCATGATTAGATACTACTAGTATCAATCAACTCTGGCTTTTCTCTTCTGAAATCTGAACTAAAAAAAGAGAACGCATCGTACATTCCCTCCACCAATAATAACTCGACAACGCCTTCTACAATCCTAGTTTCCTTCAATTAGTAGTTTATTATTTTTACTATTATTTTCTTAATGTATTTTTTAACTGAATCCGAATATTTCATAAGATATTATTATTTAAAGAATGGGTTTAGAATCTACTTTTAGTTTTTATTTATAGATTTATAGACTAAAGACCCAAATTGGTCCCTGACAATTTTCTTGCGGGACAAATTGGTCCCGATAATTTTTTCGGGACATATTAGTCTCTGACATTTTCAAAACAGGACACGTTAGTCTCTCCAGCCGTTGACAGCTCATCTAACGTCCCCTACAAGACACGTATCCTAATTTTTGTTCTTTCTGCCCTCTCCCCCTTCTTTCTGCGCTATCTCTCCTCTCTCTCTCTATTTGATATCTCTGAAACGGGTTTATGGTTTTGAAAACCAGAAACCACTCAACTAGTGACCCGGGGACCAATTTGCCCCAAAATGCGAAGGGACTAATTTGTCCCTTTTTTTTTTTGAAATTATCAAATTTGTAAAGCCTATTTGGCGCAAAACAATGCCTTACATGACATTTAACGTGACACAGTGGCACTTAACAACTCGACAACGCCTTCTAAAATCCTAGTTTCCTTCAACTAGTATTTTATTATTTTTACTATTATTTTCTAAATGTATTTTTTAACTGAATCCGAACATTTCATAAGATATTATTATTTATAGAATGGGTTTAGAATCTACTCTTAGTTTTTATTTATAGATTCTTCCACAAAAAAAAAAGTTTTTATTTATAGATTTGTAGACTCAAGACCAGTCCCTGACAATTTCCTTGCGGGACAAATTGGTCTCTGATAATTTTTTCGGGACATATTAGTCGCTGACATTTTCAAAACAAGACACGTATCCTAATTTTTGTTCTTTCTGCGTTCTCTCCCCCCTCTTTTTGCGCTAGCTCTCCCTCTCTCTCTTTTTGATATCTCTGAAATGGGTTAATGGTTTTGAAAACCAGAAACCACTCAACTAGTGACCCGGGGACCAATTTGCCCCAAAATGCGGATGGACTGATTTGTCCCCTTTTTTTTGAAATTATCAACTTTGTAAAGCCTATTTGGCGCAAAACAATGCCTTACATGACATTTAACGTGACACGGTGGCACTTAACGTGCCACATAGGAGCCGTTATGTAACATCCTAAATTTTTAATCGACAATAAAAATCAGAGACATTACTTTTTAAATCATTCAGAGTACGCATTTAAGTTGGACTACTCAATAAACTAACTTTAATTGCTCACAAAGATAGGATTTTACTTCGAAATGAAACACTTAGTTCAAAAACACCTATCGGAGCATAACCCTAACTTAATCCAACATAAATACATAAAATCTTAGAAACTTATACAACCAAGTTCTTGTCTTAACAAAGACAATAAGAAAAGTTCTTCTAATGGAGCTAATTTCCAACCTAAGAATAACTCCAAGCCTTGCAATCCGATTCTAAGGGATTCCTTCACTGAGCTTCCTTCACCTACTTATCTGAAATACAACAAACATGGGGAGTGAGATTACATAATCTCAATGAGTTCTTCGTGACTCCTTACTAATACTCTCCGTGTATCTTTTATTATTTTTACCTATCTTGCATCCCCATGCGCCTTAGACTTACATAATATAAAAGCTACGACGTACAATGTGGGGAACCCGTATTCTATAAATAAATAGAACACACTAACCTAACCTCCTAGGCCTTGAGATTGGTTCATGACACCGACTCCAAGTACATCCATTCTTTAATTCATTTACGGTGTACTTATATATGTACTAGATGGTTTTCTCACACTTATTTTCGAAAAGAATTTTAACACAACACAAAACCGTTTAACCGTGACCTCTACACATTACAATCAATAATAATGAGTTCAAAAAATTTGATCCACATAAGCGTTCATTCATCAATGGGGAGGACTCAGGAAGGGATTGGGGAAGGTTTGAAATCAAAAAAGAAAGTTCTAAATAAGTTTAAAAAAAATATTGACCAGAAGGTGCATAATTGCTTACCATAGTCGATTATCAGAGCTTGATAATCGATTATCACAGCTTGCTAATCAATTATCAGAGCTCAGGGCCATCCCAAATAATTTGGAGGCCCTGTTCAATTTTAAAAAATTGGGCCCCTGCTTGAGATTGAGTCAACTCTTCAAGTTTTTTCTTTATCTTACGCTTCTCATATCCAAATTCAAACTTTCTAATCTTAGGAGGAATAATAGAAAGACACAACGTGATAATTTCGTTTTCTGACGATGATGAGGACAAGGATAAGCAAGCAAATTTCACAACCGTCAATTGGCCTACTAAATTAGTCAAATAGATATACAAATTCTCCCTTACATTGGCCGACTGTCAAAAAAATAAAATAGGCCAACATATATTAACAATTAGAATTAAATTAGAGTTTGCAGAAAAAAGGTGGCTAGCAATTAATATACAGTCTTAACAATTAATAATAATAAAATTATTATTATTATTATTATTATTTTTATTATTATTGTTATTTCTAAAACAATAAAATGAGACAAAAAAACTGGAAAAGAAAAGCCAAATAAAAAGACACATACGGAAGTGCAACGAGGTATATGCTATTCACACCACCAAAAAAATGGTAATATGCTGCTATCTTTGTTTTTTGGTACAAAGTGATATCTCTTCTTATAAATCCTGGTGCCATCACCAATTTTTTATGCTACAAAGAATGCTTGATTCCAAAGCCTACAACACAAATACCATCTCAAATAACTAGATTCGTGTGAACACATATTTGCATTCACATTAGTTAGCCTGGTTTGGATTTTTTTCGGATATCTACTTTCTATCTACTTTCTATATAATAAAAACATATGTTAGCACATTTACATTTTTAGATATCACCAAATTTTGACATTTGTCATAAGTTACGGACAAAATAGACAATTCACCACATAAAGACAAAATGCTACAGTATCACTACAGTGCGCTACAGTGAACTACATAAAGTACAAAAAATTTGAACTACATTTACTCCACTTGACGTTACGTTACGTAAATGTCATTGAAAACAAAGGAATCATCCCGTTCCCCATAGTACATGATTATTAATTTGGCAGCGACCTCATGGTACGAAATGTGTCCCAACCCAAACGAAGGCCATGTCATGATTAGATACTACTAGTATCAATCAACTCTGGCTTTTCTCTTCTGAAATCTGAACTGAAAAAAGAGAACGCATCGTACATTCCCTCCACCAATAACAACTCGACAACGCCTTCTACAATCCTAGTTTCCTTCCATTAGTAGTTTATTATTTTTACTATTATTTTCTTAATGTATTTTTTAACTGAATCCGAATATTTCATAAGATATTATTATTTAAAGAATGGGTTTAGAATCTACTTTTAGTTTTTATTTATAGATTTATAGACTAAAGACCCAAATTGGTCCCTGACAATTTTCTTGCGGGACAAATTGGTCCCGATAATTTTTTCGGGACATATTAGTCTCTGACATTTTCAAAACAGGACACGTATCCTAATTTTTGTTCTTTCTGCCCTCTCCCCCCTCTTTCTGCGCTATCTCTCCCTCTCTCTCTCTATTTGATATCTCTGAAATGGGTTTATGGTTTTGAAAACCAGAAACCACTCAACTAGTGACCCGGAGACCAATTTGCCCCAAAAAGCGCAGGGACTAATTTGTCCCTTTTTTTTTAAATTATCAAATTTGTAAAGCCTATTTGGCGCAAAACAATGCCTTACATGACATTTAACGTGACACGGTGGCACTTAACAACTCGACAACGCCTTCTAAAATCCTAGTTTCCTTCAACTAGTATTTTATTATTTTTACTAATATTTTCTAAATGTATTTTTTAACTGAATCCGAATATTTCATAAGATATTATTATTTATAGAATGGGTTTAGAATCTACTCTTAGTTTTTATTTATAGATTCTTCCACAAAAAAAAGTTTTTATATATAGATTTGTAGACTCAAGACCAGTCCCTGACAATTTCCTTGCGGGACAAATTGGTCTCTGATAATTTTTTCGGGACATATTAGTCGCTGACATTTTCAAAACAAGACATGTATCCTAATTTTTGTTCTTCTTGTTCTCTCTCCCCCCTCTCTCTCTGTTTGATATCTCTAAAATGGGTTTATGGTTTTGAAAACCAGAAACCACTCAACCAGTGACCCGGGAACCAATTTGCCTCAAAATGCACAAGGACTCATTTGTCCCTTTTTTGAAATTATCAAATTTGTAAAGCCAGACACCTAATTGGTGCAAAATAATGTCTTACATGACGTTTAACGTGACACGGTGGCACTTAACGTGACACATAGGATACGTTATGTAACATCCTAGATTTTTAATCGACAATAAAAATCAGAGACATTACTTTTTAGATCATTCAGAGTACGCATTTAAGTTGGATTACTAAATAAACTAACTTTAATTGCTCACAAAGATAAGATTTTACTTCGAAATGAAAAACTTAGTTCAAACACATATCCAAATCATTAGTTCAAAAACACCTATCGGAGCATAACCTTAACTTAATCCAACATAAATACATAAAATCTTAGAAACTTATACAACCAAGTTCTTGTATTGAGAAAGACAATAACAAAAGTTCTTCTAATGGAGCTAATTTCCAACCTAAGAATAACTCCAAGCCTTGCATGCAATCCGATTCTAAGGGATTCATTCACTGAGCTTCCTTCACCTGCTTATCTGAAATACAACAAACATGAGGAGTGAGATTACATAATCTTAAAGAGTTCTTTGTGACTCCTTACTAATACTCTTCGTGTATCTTTTATTATTTTTACCTATGATGCACCCCCCTGCACCTTAGACTTACATAATATAAAAGCTACGAGACACAATTTGGGGAACCCGTATTCTATAAATAAATAGAACACACTAACCTAACTTCTTGGGCCTTGAGATTGGTTCATGACACCGACCCCAAGTACATCATTGATTCTTTAATTCATTTACGGTGTACTTATATATATATTAGATAGTTTTCTCACACGTATTTTCGAAAAGAATTTTAACACAGATTTTCAAAAAACTTTGTTCATTTCATAACACAAACAGCTTGCAAAACTGGAAATTAAAAGAAAAGGGTAAGAACTCACTTGTTTCAAAGAAATTAACAAGATGAATCAACAATGTGTGGATTGCAAACACCCAAACCAGCCGCTAGTTCCTCAATTCGAAACCCCGGCTCCCAAATCACAATGTAGGCTCCAAATTCCAAAGGAATTGAAATAGAAGTCTTCTAACAACCCCTTGTAGCCAAATGCTGAACAAGCAAGGTAAAAATTCAACATTTTCCTAGATTTTGGTGTTTGGACAGATTTGGGGATAGTTGTTGTTGCTGTGTTTTTGAAATAGAGGAAGATGAGGTGAAAGGAATGGAGATCTTCAAGTGTTGGAGTGAAGTGCTGGCTTCATGGTTACTGATTGTGGAATGGAGAGAAATTGTGAAACCCTTCCTTTTCTCTTTTTCGATCCTCTCCCTCTCGAGTTCTCCCTTTCTTTCTCACCTCACTCTTTTTTATTTTCCCCTTTTATCAAATGCTGAAATGATTTTAAGTGTGAGTGTGTTTTCCCCCTTTCAGCTCCTATGTCCCAAAGTGAGTGTAAGTGAGGGTAAAAGGGTCTTCTAACTCTAAAAGGGTGGAGACAACTTAAATTATGCTTTAAATGTACTAACTTACACCCTAATAATCCTCATTTGACTAATGCTTCAACAAAATAATTCATTCAATAATGCACAATTATTTCCACAATAATTCATTTAAACACTAATAATTCAAGCACATATTATTTCAGTTAAACACTCACAATCATTTAGAAATGAAAGAAATGAAATTTTCTTTGGGCGTTATATTACACCCCAACTTGAAAATTTGTGTCCTAAAAAATTGTTCAAGTCTTACCTCATTGAAACAAATACGGATAGCGAGATATCATATCCTCCTCTAGCTCCCAAGTAGCTTCTTCGGCTGAAGCTCCTTCCCAAAGGACTTTGACCATTGGAATATCTTTCGATCTAAGAGTCTTCACATTACGGTCCAAGATGCGGACCGGGTATGGCTGAAAGGTAAGATCAGGACGAAGTTCAACCGTCTCGAAACTCAACGGTTGATAAGGATCCAGGATATACTTCCGAAGATTAGATACATGAAACACATTGTGAAGATTAGACAAAGACGGAGGTAAAGCGATCCGATACGCAACGGGTCCAATCCTCTCAATGATTTGAAAAGGACCAATTAAACGGGGACTGAGCATTTTGACACGAAGAGCACGACCAACACCTAAAGTAGGCGTGACCTTAAGAAAAACATGATCTCCTTCATTGAACTATAAAGGTTTCCTTCTTTTATCCGCATAACTCTTTTGACGACTTTGAGTAGTCTTAATCCTTTCTTGTATCTGTCGAATCTTGTTCGTGGTTTCTTGAATTAAATCCAGTCCAACTAATCTCTGCTCGCCTACATCCCACCAACACAAGGGTGTTCGACATTTGCATCCGTACAATGCTTCGTATGGGGCCATGCCGATACTTGAATGATAACTATTGTGGTAGGCAAATTCCACCAATAGGAGATGATCCTCCCATCTACCTCCACTGTCCAAGATACAAGCTCAGAGCATATCTTCTAAGGTCTGAATTGTCCTCTCCATCTGACCATCGATTTGAGGATGATAAGCAGTACTCATATCCAAATGCGGTCCCATCGCTACATGCAAAGCTCTCCAAAATCGAGAATTAAACTTAGGATCACTATCCGACACAATACTTGTTGGGACTCCATGTAACTTAACAATATTCTTGAGATATTCCTCCGCCAGCCTTGACACCTTATAATTGGATCGAACGGGAATAAAATGAGCAGATTTTGTCAAGCGATCAACGACAACCCAAATGAAATCATGACCATTCCGTGAAAGAGGCAACTCCATCACAAAATCCATGGAAACACTTTCCCACTTCCACATAGGAACAGGTAAAGGTTGTAATTGACCCGACCGCTTTTGACTAATGCTTCAACAAAATAATTCATTCAATAATACACAATTATTTCCACAAAAATTCATTTAAACACTAATAATTCAAGCGCATAATATTTCAGTTAAACACTCACAATCATTTAGAAGTCAAAGAAATGAAGTTTTGTTTGGGCGTTTGTCATACCTCAATTTTGTCCGCTTCTTTTTACTTCTTTTTTTTACTAAGTTAGTTTCGAGCTTACTTGGGGCCTACTCTTCTTATTTGGTCCTACGCTTGTGAATTTGGGCCTTATTTTAGCGTTTGTTGAATTTGGGCTTTGTTTTAGCATTTGTTCAATTCGAGCCCGATTTTAGCGTTTGCGATTGGGCTTGATTTTAGCGTTCGTTCTAATTGGGCTTCATTTCAGCCGTTTTTCTAAGTTGGGCCTATGTTTGGTTTTGATTGGGCTTGGCCCAATTTAATCATTCTCATCCACTTCAACCAAAAACAAAAATCTGTCCAAACAGTAGCTTATAAGCATCCCAAAAAAATAAAAATCAGAATTAATAAAATTTAATTTACAATAATCCAAAGATCCAAAAATTTAAATTAAAAAATATATACAAAACCGAAAATAACCAAAAATACAAAAAAAATCAAAAAACGAAATTACATAAAAATAACAGCAGCAACAGTTTCCTTGGGCCTGTTCTTGCTGAGCAAGTTTCCTCCAAAGGTCCAAGTACCTGAAAATGGAAAGAAATGGAAAGAGATCAGAAAAAAAAACCTAGTTTTTACCTATATAAGCAAGCCCTGACACACCTAAAAATTCAGAGAGAAAATACACCAGAATTCAGCCAAAAGATTAGGGTTTCCACATTGAAATCCTAATCGCAGAACACTAAAATTCAGAAACAGAAGTAGAGGTAGAGGAATAGAAGCAGCAGCAATCAGGGTTAGCCACAATCAAACAAAGTTCAGAAGCTGGAAAACAGGTTGGTGTTACTTCTATTTCAAAATACCAGAAACATGTAGACGTAGGCGTAATCTGTAATGCTTCTTTTCTAGATGTCCATAGGCTGAATAGTTCATACATGTAGCAATTGCAAGTATGTTTTCATTATGCTTTTAGTCATACATATGTCCCTTATAATTGTCTGCGTGAACAGATTAGTTTTAGGAATTAACTAGGTTTTTTAATCTAACACTAGGTTTTATAAAAATTAGGTTTTGAAGAATCAGTTTGTAGAAAAGCATGATCACGAACAACCCCTTTTTTAGACAAATTAGGGTTCAGATCTTTTTTGTAGAAAACGAAATCAGCAAGCAATAAAAACGAAATTAGCCTTTTTAGGGTTGTCTTCGTTAAAAATTAAGGTTCTGTAGAAATTCTTCTTTCAGCAAAAAAACAAAAACAGAAAGAGAACCAGTAAAAAATACAAAAAAAGCTTACCCAGATTCTGACTGCCATTCCGGCGGAGGTCATCGCCGTAAGGCGTGACCACCGTGCTCCTCCGCGTCGTTGTCGTCTCTGCGGTCGCCCCGTCACCGTGTCGTTCGCGTTCCACCACCGTGAGCTCACTGTCAGAGCCGTCCTTCGGTCACCACCACAGCGCCAACAGCCACCCAGAAACCGCAAAGAAACAGAAATAAAAAAAATCAGAAAATAAGATAAGAGGAGAAAACTGCAAGTGAAATAGAAAGAAAAGGGGTAGAGATTACCTCCGGCCACCATATACGGTGGTTGGCCCTCAAGTCGTCGTCACGATCGTCTCCCCGTTTACGCCATCGCCGTTCCACTTCCTTCCCTCGTTTCTCACCATTCTGCAGAATAGCGCCGTGAGGAAGGGAAGATGAAGGCTTGGGAGGCGTCGGTGGTGGAGAAAAGAGGATTTGGGGTTGACGGTGAAGAAAAAGAGAGAGAGGTTTGGTTCGGCGTTAATCGACGGTGAGCGAAGAGGAGAAGAGAGAAGGGTCTACGGCTCCGTGGAGTGAGGCGTGAAGTGAGGCGGAGGGAGAGGAGAAATGAGGGAAATCCGGGTTGAGAGGTTTTGGGTAGGGAACGTCGCGCCGTGAGAGAGGGGAAGTAAAAAAATTAGGGTTGAGAGTGAGATTAGGGTTGGGACGGCGCAGCTGGAGAAGGAAGTAAAGAAAATTAGGTTTAGGTTTTTTTTTTTGGATTCCTTATATAGCGTGGACATCCAGGGACCTTTTAGTCTTTTCATTCAACTCAACACTACTTGCACCCCCTAATTTTCGTACTACGCCTCCCCCTGAAAAAGCCCATGAATTTGTGGACCAGTCCACAAAATGGGCTGCTGCTTTTCACACCCAGTTTTCTATAATACAGCCCCCCTTCTAATAACACCCTATTTTACCATTCCACCCCCTTTCTCGTTTTTTTAATTTAATTTAATTCTCTTCAAGACAAAATAAATTTCTCATAAATCAAAAACTTTGTTAATAGTCTTGTGAAGCCTTTGCTTGCATGACTATTAATAACGAGGTACTAGTGGTGGTCACTTGGAGCCTTTGCTCAATTGATCATCATGAATGCCTAATTTTCCTAAAGATTTTCACTAAATCAAAAAAACTTTGTTAGTAGTCTTGTGAAGCCTTTGCTTGCATGATTATTAACAATGGAGTGCTAATGGTGGTCACTTGGAGCCTTTGCTCAATTGATTATCACGAAAGCTCAATTTTCACAATTAAACAAGATAAAAAACAAAAACCGTTTTCAAAACAAACAAGAACTACGTAGCTTTGAGTTCTCCATCGCACCGGGAGATACGTAGGAGCGGGCCACGTCCCGTCAAGCACTTTTTTCTAAAAACCCTTTTTTTTTTCCCTTTCTCTCCAAAAATAAAAAAATCTATTAAATCCTTTAATTCATTGTCAATAAGAAGTATAGAGGCAAAGTTGAATATTTTCAGGTCAACATATAAAAACCACACATTTAATTAAAGGTTCCCTCTCAGTAGAGAGGACGTGTGAGATGCTAATACCTTCCCCACGCGTAACCGACCCCCGAACCCTAAACTCTCAGTTTTCAAAGGCCAATCGCTTTCCAAAAATGGTTTTCCTAATATTTCCCTTAATAAATATTGGTGGCGGCTTCATTGTCTTAAGAAAAGTTGTGAACGAGGAAGGTTCTCCCTCGGGGACTTTTTCGGGCGCAACAGCTGGCGACTCCACTGGGGACTAAAAAAAACATTTTTTTTAAAGTGGGTCAAGCCTAATTAATTAAGTGTGTGGTTTATATGATTGATTTGAATATGTTACTTCTTTGCTTAGTTCCTTCATGCATTTCTTCCCCTTTCTTATCATGTCCCCTTCTTCTTTGCTCCCTTTCCTAAGGTAAGTAGTGCAATGTTGTTGGCGCCCAAGATTAGTTGTATTTGATGATATTAAACCCTAGGGTAGACAACATGTTATCGCTTGCTTTTGTCTAGACTGTTGTGTTTTCTCTTGCAGGTGGGGAAGGGCAGTTATTTCTAGGTGTTGTGCCCTCAACACACACTTCACACCCTATATTTGTGAGCATTGAGTGGGGCCTAAAACCCAAGGTCTGAACAAAAACCTAGGAGAGTGGGAACGATTAGTGACTGCCATTCGTAGACCTTTGTCTGTATGGCTCTCATAAAAGTTCCGCCCAAGAGCGCGCTTTGTCATGATACCTCACACTCGGTAGCTTTCTACGATTGTGGGTGCCATCATGAGAGAGAATTTAGCTCTTGGTTGCCATTGTAAGAAAGTGATTAGAACCTACATGGGAGGATTACCCCTTTCGTCGACTTTAGACCCTAGGATTCCCACCCTTTGTAGGACACGGGGGCACGCTTTTGTTTGTTGCATTAGCTTAGGCATTCCTTTTTCTTAAAATCTATTTCAAAAAAATCGTAGAAAATAATATCCCTAGTTTCTTACCCTCTTGTTATGACACATCATTTCGCATCCACATCATTTCGCATTCACATCATTTCGCACCATTGCATTTGCATCTAATAAAAGTTTGAAACAAAAACTCTCATCATTTGCATTCTTCATGCATTAAAGTTTGTTTGCCGGAAATCGCAACATAACATCGAACCCTGTCATAGGTGTGTAAGAAGCAACATGGAATCCAAAGGCAAAAAAAAAACAAAAAACAAAAAAAAAAAAAATATAAAAATAAAATAATTTTTAGACCTACACGCCTATGACAAGACGAATTACACCGCGATTCCCGGCACCCAAACAAACATAAAATCATGCATATTGCATTGCATCTGCATTCGTTTATTTAAATTCTCGTGCTCATAAAGTGTATTCCCTCAATAGAAAAAGGCAAGCTGGTTCGCCAACATCGATACCTGACTCGTCTACAAGCAAAGCTCATGGCAACTAACCAGAATGACCAGGGCGGTCCTGTCATTGAAGATTTAGGAAGTGGGGAACCAGACCATGGTAACACCTCTGCTGAGGTTCCCAATACAGAGCAATTGGCCCAAGAAAATCGGGAGTTGAGAACGAAAATAGGGGCAATGGAAGCACAGATGACGGAAATGATGAGCATACTACAAGCTTTAAGGAACGGAACTACCGCTGAAAATCTCGCCGTCACTACCGGAGTTGCTGTCACTCTTCCCCCTCCGAGTCTTGAGACTAGCACCTTTGCTCATACTTCAGGAACCCATAACCAGGGCCAACCAGTTACGCACGGGATGCCTTGGGGACCCCCATCCGGATACACACCTCCGGGAGCCGAGGCTAATGCGGGAAGTAATCCCCTTAGTGTTGCAGAACAAGTCGGACCCATCTCAGCCACAAACAGTGGAGGAACGGGAGCGCCTCAGGGCCAAATTCAGATTCCTATTCCGCCGGGAACTCCGTTCGACTTTCATTCACCAGTAACGGTCTATCCCCCAATTCCGGGACCAATTCCTGGGAATATCACTCACTCACGTGACCCACACGTGAACCCAACCGTAGTGTCGATGAATAATCCTCACTACGGTGTGAATGGTTTTCCTCAGAACTATCCTGCTGAAGCTCCTCAAGTTAGAGACAGGTATCATATGTTAGAAGAACGCTTAAGGATGATTGAAGGGTCGGGCTCTAGAGCAAGAGAAGCTCGTGATCTGTGTCTCATCCCTGGTGTGGTTTTACCTCCCAAATTCAAAGTGCCCGACTTTGACAAGTACCGAGGCGTGACTTGCCCTAAAAGCCATCTGACCATGTACTGTAGAAAAATGGCTGCACATTCTCACGATGACAAGTTGTTGATCCATTATTTCCAAGAGAGCCTTGCGGGAGCTTCTCTCAACTGGTACATGCAGCTAGAACCGTCTCATATCCACTGTTGGAAGGACTTGGCTGATGCTTTCCTCAGACAGTACCAGTACAATACGGATATGGCGCCAGACAGAACACAGTTGCAGAATCTAGCAAAAAGAGATAATGAGTCATTCAAAGAATATGCCCAGCGGTGGAGGGCTTTGGCTGCACAAGTAACGCCCCCTTTGTTAGAGAAAGAATTAGTCTTCATGTTCATGGAAACCCTGCTGCCGTTATACTACGACCGGTTGATTGGTAGCGTGTCTTCCAATTTCTCAGACATGGTAATCATCGGTGAAAGACTAGAAAATGGAATGAGAAGCGGCAAGATCGCCCATGGCTCCACAGGTATAACCACCCAGAAAAAGCCATTTTCCGGATTTCCAAAAAGGAAAGAAGGAGAGACCAACGCCATCACCATAAACCCACCTTATCAACCACAAAACGTCCCTGTCCCCACTCAAACACGACCAACCCTTCCACCACAAAATAACTACCACAAAAGCTACCCAGACAAAAAACAGACCACCTTTGATCCCATCCCCATGTCCTATACTGACCTCTTCAACTATCTTTCTACAAACAAACTCATCAATACCAGACCCATGAGACCAGTTCAACCACCCTACTTCCGAGGCTACAATCCCAATGTTACCTGTGCATTTCATGAAGGGGCAGTAGGACACGCTGTTGAGGACTGCAAGGCATTCAAAATCGTGGTGCAAGATCTGATTGATGCCAAAGGGATATCCTTCAAATAAGAAGACCCGAGTATCACAACTAATCCGTTGCCTGGTCATCAGAAACATGCAACCAATGCCATCCATGATACGGGGAGTCAATCCTTAACCAGAACTGTGGAGTGTATCCAAACACCCTTAGAGGTTATTCATGCAAAGCTATGCAAGTTCGGGGTCATTGAGAGAGGATGTACTCAGAGAGAAGTCTGTGTTGATGTTAATTGTGATGGGACATGTGAGGCTTTCAGGACAGTGTTGCAGGACCTATTGGATCGTCATGTAATCCAAATAGGTGTGCAAGAGAAAGAGGAGGATGTGCTGACCTTCGAATCAGATAAGAATGGAAATGTTCGGGTACCTATTGAGGTCCCATATAGCCTAAAGCAGATCGTGGAGAGACCTAAGGCCATTGTGATTCCTGTCCCAGCTCCTCATCAAAAGAACAATGCTGTTCCATGGAGCTATGGGGTGTCAGTTCCAATTCAGACGCCTCAGGTTGTTCCGGATATCACCAACATTGCGGGAAGCAGCGGAGTCACTAGAAGCGGACGTGTTTATGCCCTTGAAGTCCTGAAAGAAGGTCCCTCAAAGGAGGAGGAGGAAAGAATCCGCAAAGGCAAAGCGCAAGAACCCAAGGAAAGTAGGAAAGTGTCAGAACAAGAAGCCACTGAATTTCTAAAGATCATGCGTCAGAGTGATTACAAAGTGTTGGACCAGCTGCACCACACCCCTGCAAAGATCTCTATCATGTCCCTACTGCTCAATTCTGAGGTTCACCGTGCAGCCCTAATGAAAGTATTGAATGAAGCTCATGTAGCTCAGAACATCACTGCTGACCAGCTCGGTGGCATTGTAGGGAATATTGTTGCATCCAATTATATCACTTTTACCGATGATGAGCTCACCCCTGAGGGAAAGGGGCATAATCAGGCACTCCACATTTCAGTTAGATGTGGTGAGTATACACTATCCAGGGTCCTCATCGACAATGGATCCTCTTTGAATGTCATGCCCAAATCTACTATGAGCAGATTAAATGTAGACTGTTCATATATGAAGCCTAGCTCAACACTAGTTAGGGCATTTGACGGATCCAAGAAGGAGGTTATGGGAGAAATGGAGTTCCAGATGCAGATAGGGCCAGAAGTATTTTATGTGAATTTTCAGATCATGGACATTGCATCATCCTACAGTTGTCTCCTGGGGAGACCCTAGATTCATGCTGCCGGTGCTGTTCCTTCATCCCTCCACCAAAGGCTTAAGTTTGTAGTCGACGACAAGCTGATAGTCGTTTTTGGAGAGGAAGAGTTCATCGTTAGCAAGCCCCATCCCTCTCAATACATTGAGGCTGCAGAAGAATCACTTGAATCTGCCTTTCAATCACTAGAAATTGCAAATGCTGCTTTTGTGGGGGAAGAGGCCCAGTTGCCCGTACCAAAGATATCTGACACTGCTATCATGGTAGCCAAAGTCATGCTGCAAAATGGTTACCAGATCGGAAAAGGGTTGGGAAAGTACGAGCAAGGAGTTCTGACGCCGGTTCAGCTGCAAGAGTACAAGGATAGGCGTGGGTTAGGATATTGGCCCATTCAGGCTGATAAGAAGAGAATGGCTGAGGAAAAGCGAGAAAGGAGGCTAGCTAAACTTCAGGGACGGGAACCAGGCTTGAAGAAGGTTCCTATCTATGATCTCTCTCGGAGCTTTAGGAATGCGGGTATGCTGGATCCCGATCAGGTGGCCGTCATTGAGGAAGAATCAGTTGTGGAAGACAAAGGCGTGGACTTGGTGCGTCGCAGTGCTGCAGATGAAGAGCTTGATAATTGGAAGATCATTGATTTCCCTGTTATTTTCATTCCAAAGTAATGATTTTGTAATGCAAATTCTTTGGCTCTGCCCAAGGCCTTAGGATATTCCATAAGGGCATGCATGTTTTCCTTCAAATATCATCTATCAATAAAACGTTGTTTTGGATTCTCGAATGAATAAATTTGCTTTTCATTATTATGCGTCTCCATCTTGTGTTTCTATTTTTGCTTGTTCATTTCTTTCCATTCCCGCAAATGCAGATCTAAAATGAATATCTTTGAGAATAATGATGCCAACGGTTCATATGTTAATTTTGATCACCCCGTTAACCAAGCTGAGGAAGATGTTGAGGATGACTGGGATACTCCTCCAGAATTGATGAGAATGGTTGAACAAGAGGAAAAGGTTATCCATGCACATGGGGAGTCCGTTGAGATAATTAACCTAGGCACAGAGGACAGCAAGAAGGAAGTAAAGGTGGGTACTTCAATGAAGGAAGGTGAGCGCAAGAAACTAATTGAACTCCTACATGAGTATGTTGATGTCTTTGCATGGACTTATCAAGATATGCCAGGTTTAGATACCGACATAGTGGTGCATAAGTTGCCAGTCAAGCCGGAATGCCCTCCGGTAAAGCAGAAACTGAGAAGAATGAAGCCAGAAATGCCCTTAAAGATCAGGGATGAAGTGAAAAAGCAGTTTGACGCTGGATTCCTAGCGGTAGCCAAGTATCCGCAATGGGTTGCCAACATCGTGCCAGTTCCGAAAAAGGACGGGAAAGTTAGAATGTGCGTTGATTACAGAGATCTGAACCGTGCTAGTCCCAAAGATGATTTTCCCCTGCCCCATATTGATGTCTTAGTGGATAGTACAGCGCAACATTCGCTATTCTCCTTCATGGATGGGTATTCAGGGTATAACCAGATCAAGATGGCTCCTGAGGATATGGAGAAGACGACTTTCATAACTCTTTGGGGAACATTCTGTTACAGAGTCATGCCATTCGGGTTGAAGAACGCCGGTGCTACCTATCAAAGGGCTATGGTAACATTGTTTCATGACATGATGCACAAAGAAATAGAGGTCTACGTGGATGATATGATTGCCAAGTCTAAAACTGATGAGGAACACATTGTCAACTTGCAAAAGCTCTTCGAGCGGTTGAGAAAATTCAAGCTCAGATTAAATCCTGCCAAGTGTACCTTTGGCGTGCGATCAGGAAAGTTGTTGGGGTTCATCGTCAGCCAAAAGGGGATAGAGGTCGATCCAGACAAGGTGCGTGCGATTCTTGAGATGCCAGTCCCTAAAACAGAAAAAGAGATTCGGGGTTTTCTCGGAAGACTGAACTACATCTCTAGGTTCATATTCCAGTTGACTGCCACTTGTGAACCAATCTTCAAACTTTTGTGCAAGAATCAAGAGACCAAATGGAATGAGGACTGCCAAGAAGCATTTGAAAAGATCAAGAAATATCTTCAGAATCCACCTATCTTGACGCCTCCTGTACCCGGCAGACCTCTGATCCTGTACCTAACCGTGCTAGACAGCTCGATGGGTTGCATGCTAGGGCAACATGATGAATCTGGGAAGAGAGAGCATGCCATTTACTATTTGAGCAAGAAATTCACTGACTGTGAGACAAGGTATTCGCTGCTAGAAAAGACTTGTTGTGCTTTAGCTTGGGTTGCTCATCGTTTGAGGCAGTACATGCTAAGTCACACCACATGGTTGGTATCTAAAATGGATCCTATCAAGTATATCTTCGAGAAGCCCGCACTTACAGGGAGACTTGCCCGTTGGCAAATGCAGTTATCAGAATATGACCTCCTATATGTCACTCAGAAAGCAATTAAAGGTAGTGCGCTGGCCGAGTACCTGGCACACCAGCCTGTTGAAGATTATCAGCCTATGCAGTATGACTTTCCTGATGAAGATATCATGGCTTTGTTTGAAGAAGGGAAATCCCCAGAAGATGAAAGATGGAGAATGGTGTTCGATGGTGCCTCCAATATGTACGGGCACGGAGCAGGGGCAGTGCTGATTTCCCCTGATAATCGCTTCATCCCATTCACTGCCAGACTAAGCTTCTACGTCACTAATAATATCGCAGAGTACGAGGCATGTATTCTTGGTATCCAGGCAGCCATTGATTGGAAAGTTAAGAGACTTGATGTGTATGGAGATTCAGCTCTAGTAATCCACCAAGTGAACGGTGATTGGGAGACCAAGGACTCCAAGTTGATCCCTTACCGAGATTACATTCTAAAGCTGGTTGAGCCTTTTGAAGAAATCACATTCCAGCACTTTCCTCGCAATGAGAATCAGTTGGCTGATGCACTAGCCACTTTGTCTTCAATGTTTAATATCAGCTGCGACAAAAGCTTGACTCACATCGGGATTCAGCATCGAGATTTGCCAGCACATCATTATTGCATGATCATCGAGGAAGAGTCTGATAACAAGCCCTGGTATTATGACATCAAGCAGTACATCTTGAACAGAGAATACCCTCCTGGAGCGTCAGAAAATGACAAGAGAACCCTCAGAAGATTGTCAAGGAATTTCTTTTTGAGCGGTGAAGTTCTATACAAGAGAAATTATGATATGGTCCTTTTAAGGTGTGTGACAGAAGAAGAGGCGACAAAAATCATGAGAGAAGTCCATGAAGGCTCATTTGGGGTTCATTCCAGTGGGCATACCATGGCAAGGAAAATATTAAGAGCTGGCTATTATTGGTTGCAAATGGAATCAGATTGCTATAGTTTCGTAAGAAGATGTCACAAGTGTCAAATCTACGCTGATCATATTCATGTACCACCTGCTTCCCTAAATGTCTTGACAGCCTCTTGGCCATTCTCAATGTGGGGCATGGACGTCATAGGTCCTATCGAGCCTAAGGCATCAAATGGGCATCGCTTCATCCTGGTCGCTATTGATTACTTCACCAAGTGGGTTGAAGCCGCTTCATATTCCAGCATTACCAGCTCTGTGGTTGCTAAGTTTGTAAAGAAAGATTTGATTTGCCGCTATGGGCTTCCGGATAAGATTATCACAGATAATGGCAGCAACTTGAACAGTAAGATGATGAAAGAGTTATGCGAGGACTTCAAAATCCAACATCATAATTCTTCTCCATACCGTCCCAAGATGAATGGGGCAGTTGAAGCGGCCAACAAGAATATCAAGAAGATTGTGCAAAAGATGGTAGTAACCTATAAAGATTGGCACGAGATGCTTCCTTTCGCCTTGCATGGGTATCGTACCTCAGTGCGTACTTCAACCGGGGTAACCCCTTTCTCTTTGGTGTATGGGTCGGAAGCAGTCCTCCCCATTGAAGTTGAGATACCCTCTCTGCGGGTACTGATGGAAACTAAGTTGGAAGAAGCAGAATGGGTCCAAGCTCGTCTGGATCAGCTGAATCTCATTGAGGAGAAAAGAATTGCTGCCCTATGTCATGGCCAGTTGTATCAACAAAGGATGAAGACAGCTTTCGACAAGAAGGTTCGTCCCCGAGAATTCAGCGAGGGAGACCTTGTGCTCAAGAAGATTCTGCCTATCCAGAGTGACCCCCGTGGGAAATGGACTCCTAGCTATGATGGACCATATGTGGTAAAGAAAGCCTTTTCTGGAGGAGCATTGATACTCACCAACATGGATGGTGAAGAACTCAGAAACCCAGTCAATTCAGATTCAGTCAAGAAATATTACGCCTGAGAAAAATAAAAAGGAAAAAGAGAAAAATGAGCCAAGCAAGAATTAGCTCGCTAGGTTGAAAACCCGAAAGGGCGGCCTAGGCAAAAAAAGAGCGACCCGGTGGACTGAAAACTCGCAAAGAGCGGTCCAGGCAAAAATTAGGGTCAGAAAGGTTGGACTGAAAAAAGTAAAAGAGGCAAGCAGCGTCTCCAAAAGCTTGGATAAAAGGGTGATCAAGGATATAGGTATGGGTGATTGGCATCAACACTCCAAAGACGAAAAACGCTCATAAGATCTGTTGCGTCCATTTTTCTTGTTTTTTTTCTTAGTTTCAAAGTTTTCAATGTACTCTTTTCAGTCGGCGCGACCTTTTGCGCGTTCGATTTCCATATGAATAAAAGTCCAAACTCTTCACTTCGTCTGCTTATTGTTTTGTCATTGCTTCCTTTTCATTTGTGCTTTAAAATGATGTTTTATGGTAGATGATAAATGAATTATTAAAACGTGCATAAATCAGAGCATTAAACTCATTGCGAAACTTGTGAAAATCATGAGGAAAGAAATGATCTCTCAATCAGGTAAATTCATAAAAGCCAGACAAAAGCACTGAGCGCGTCAAAATAATTCACAAAAAAAAAGGGCTGAAGCATGACCCTCACACCATTATGGACGATCATCGTGCCTCAGGACGCAAGTTCTACGATTTGGTTGAACCAGTGAAAGAAAAGCCAAAAAGAGCAAAAGAGCAACAAAAAAAAAAGAGAAGAAAAAAAGAAAAAGGGATTGGAAAAAAGAGAGAGCAAAAGAGCAATAAAATGAATAAAACTCATGCATTGCATTCATCAAACATAGACAGAAAATAATTTCATGCAAGCAAGAAGAAGCTCCTGCATCACATCACATTCATCCTATCAAAAAGCAATCATGGCATTTGCATTGCATTTGTTCATATCACTCGCAGGTACAAGGACGGATAAATACTTCGGTGTTAATCCTTGCCCTTAGTTCCCGGAAAATGCTCCCTTAGTTCGGAGTTCAAATGTTTTTCAGTTCAGCGCTCAAGCGTGCATTGCAGTTTGGAGTTCAAATCCGCTCTCGTCAGAGTTCAACGCTCCCTTCTGTCCAGGTCTCACGTCGTGTACGAGCAACGCGATGGACCGCAGCCCCATGTGAGGTTCAACGGAATAGTTGTATCAGCCTAAGATACAGTGGACGCCGTGCATTGATCAGTATATCAGTTCCGGAGCTGATAACGATCCCCCCGGTCGCTCGAAAAGGCCAACAGGAAGCGTGCTCCTCAAAGCCACGTGCAAACTCGGATTCTTCAAGAGTCCGTTTAAGGATTACAGGTTTTAGGCAGCCTGGGCAATTTACCGCTTTCTGCACGCCAAGTGCCCATTTACCGCTTTCTGCACGCCAAGTGCCCGCTTTACCTTTTTTCCCACACGCCAGTGTTCGTTTACGGTTTTCGCATCGACACGAAAGTGTCTACTCTTTATCTTCATTTTACCTCGGAATGTGTTTCGGCCAATTCATATTCTTTGTTAAAATCCAGATGAAGCGAAAATAATAAAAAATAATAAATAAAAAAGAGAAGGAAAAGGAAAAGAAAGCTCAGGTTTCTCCAAGTAGACAAAATCGGTATAACTTCTGAATTCTTTATTTTCATTTTGCCTCGGAATATGTTTCGGCCAATTCGTATTCCTTGTCAAAATCCAAATAAAGAGGGGCAGCTGTCATACCTCAATTTTGTCCGCTTCTTTTTACTTCTTTTTTTTACTAAGTTAGTTTCGAGCTTACTTGGGGCCTACTCTTCTTATTTGGTCCTACGCTTGTGAATTTGGGCCTTATTTTAGCGTTTGTTGAATTTGGGCTTTGTTTTAGCATTTGTTCAATTCGAGCCCGATTTTAGCGTTTGCGATTGGGCTTGATTTTAGCGTTCGTTCTAATTGGGCTTCATTTCAGCCGTTTTTCTAAGTTGGGCCTATGTTTGGTTTTGATTGGGCTTGGCCCAATTTAATCATTCTCATCCACTTCAACCAAAAACAAAAATCTGTCCAAACAGTAGCTTATAAGCATCCCAAAAAAATAAAAATCAGAATTAATAAAATTTAATTTACAATAATCCAAAGATCCAAAAATTTAAATTAAAAAATATATACAAAACCGAAAATAACCAAAAATACAAAAAAAATCAAAAAACGAAATTACATAAAAATAACAGCAGCAACAGTTTCCTTGGGCCTGTTCTTGCTGAGCAAGTTTCCTCCAAAGGTCCAAGTACCTGAAAATGGAAAGAAATGGAAAGAGATCAGAAAAAAAAACCTAGTTTTTACCTATATAAGCAAGCCCTGACACACCTAAAAATTCAGAGAGAAAATACACCAGAATTCAGCCAAAAGATTAGGGTTTCCACATTGAAATCCTAATCGCAGAACACTAAAATTCAGAAACAGAAGTAGAGGTAGAGGAATAGAAGCAGCAGCAATCAGGGTTAGCCACAATCAAACAAAGTTCAGAAGCTGGAAAACAGGTTGGTGTTACTTCTATTTCAAAATACCAGAAACATGTAGACGTAGGCGTAATCTGTAATGCTTCTTTTCTAGATGTCCATAGGCTGAATAGTTCATACATGTAGCAATTGCAAGTATGTTTTCATTATGCTTTTAGTCATACATATGTCCCTTATAATTGTCTGCGTGAACAGATTAGTTTTAGGAATTAACTAGGTTTTTTAATCTAACACTAGGTTTTATAAAAATTAGGTTTTGAAGAATCAGTTTGTAGAAAAGCATGATCACGAACAACCCCTTTTTTAGACAAATTAGGGTTCAGATCTTTTTTGTAGAAAACGAAATCAGCAAGCAATAAAAACGAAATTAGCCTTTTTAGGGTTGTCTTCGTTAAAAATTAAGGTTCTGTAGAAATTCTTCTTTCAGCAAAAAAACAAAAACAGAAAGAGAACCAGTAAAAAATACAAAAAAAGCTTACCCAGATTCTGACTGCCATTCCGGCGGAGGTCATCGCCGTAAGGCGTGACCACCGTGCTCCTCCGCGTCGTTGTCGTCTCTGCGGTCGCCCCGTCACCGTGTCGTTCGCGTTCCACCACCGTGAGCTCACTGTCAGAGTCGTCCTTCGGTCACCACCACAGCGCCAACAGCCACCCAGAAACCGCAAAGAAACAGAAATAAAAAAAATCAGAAAATAAGATAAGAGGAGAAAACTGCAAGTGAAATAGAAAGAAAAGGGGTAGAGATTACCTCCGGCCACCATATACGGTGGTTGGCCCTCAAGTCGTCGTCACGATCGTCTCCCCGTTTACGCCATCGCCGTTCCACTTCCTTCCCTCGTTTCTCACCATTCTGCAGAATAGCGCCGTGAGGAAGGGAAGATGAAGGCTTGGGAGGCGTCGGTGGTGGAGAAAAGAGGATTTGGGGTTGACGGTGAAGAAAAAGAGAGAGAGGTTTGGTTCGGCGTTAATCGACGGTGAGCGAAGAGGAGAAGAGAGAAGGGTCTACGGCTCCGTGGAGTGAGGCGTGAAGTGAGGCGGAGGGAGAGGAGAAATGAGGGAAATCCGGGTTGAGAGGTTTTGGGTAGGGAACGTCGCGCCGTGAGAGAGGGGAAGTAAAAAAATTAGGGTTGAGAGTGAGATTAGGGTTGGGACGGCGCAGCTGGAGAAGGAAGTAAAGAAAATTAGGTTTAGGTTTTTTTTTTTGGATTCCTTATATAGCGTGGACATCCAGGGACCTTTTAGTCTTTTCATTCAACTCAACACTACTTGCACCCCCTAATTTTCGTACTACGCCTCCCCCTGAAAAAGCCCATGAATTTGTGGACCAGTCCACAAAATGGGCTGCTGCTTTTCACACCCAGTTTTCTATAATACAGCCCCCCTTCTAATAACACCCTATTTTACCATTCCACCCCCTTTCTCGTTTTTTTAATTTAATTTAATTCTCTTCAAGACAAAATAAATTTCTCATAAATCAAAAACTTTGTTAATAGTCTTGTGAAGCCTTTGCTTGCATGACTATTAATAACGAGGTACTAGTGGTGGTCACTTGGAGCCTTTGCTCAATTGATCATCATGAATGCCTAATTTTCCTAAAGATTTTCACTAAATCAAAAAAACTTTGTTAGTAGTCTTGTGAAGCCTTTGCTTGCATGATTATTAACAATGGAGTGCTAATGGTGGTCACTTGGAGCCTTTGCTCAATTGATTATCACGAAAGCTCAATTTTCACAATTAAACAAGATAAAAAACAAAAACCGTTTTCAAAACAAACAAGAACTACGTAGCTTTGAGTTCTCCATCGCACCGGGAGATACGTAGGAGCGGGCCACGTCCCGTCAAGCACTTTTTTCTAAAAACCCTTTTTTTTTTCCCTTTCTCTCCAAAAATAAAAAAATCTATTAAATCCTTTAATTCATTGTCAATAAGAAGTATAGAGGCAAAGTTGAATATTTTCAGGTCAACATATAAAAACCACACATTTAATTAAAGGTTCCCTCTCAGTAGAGAGGACGTGTGAGATGCTAATACCTTCCCCACGCGTAACCGACCCCCGAACCCTAAACTCTCAGTTTTCAAAGGCCAATCGCTTTCCAAAAATGGTTTTCCTAATATTTCCCTTAATAAATATTGGTGGCGGCTTCATTGTCTTAAGAAAAGTTGTGAACGAGGAAGGTTCTCCCTCGGGGACTTTTTCGGGCGCAACAGCGTTACACGTTAGATGAGCTGTCAACGGATGAAGGGGCGGAGGGACTAATGTCTCCCGTTTTGAAATTATATCAGGGACTAATGTGTCTCAAAAAAATTGTTGGGGACCAATTTGTCCAGCGAGGAAAATGTCAGGGACCAATTTAGGTCTTTACTCTTATTTATGTGTGTGTGTGTGTGTGAAACTCGAGAGTATACGTAAACTCGACAGTAAACATATAAAATATCTAAATTAAAATGACAATTAGAAGATATAATTAAAATTGAAATTTCACTACAAAAAAATAGCGCATTAGCGACGGATGTTTCCCTCGCTAATGCCTGTTTTTCCCTCGCTAATGACCGTTAGCGACGGAATTAGCGACGGACCAATTCCGTCGCTAAATCGCTTGTCGCTAATGGCTAGCGAGGGAATAAAATCCGTCGCTAAAAACACTGTTCCACTGACCGTTGCAGCTGATTTGATACTGACACTGACCAAAGTTAGTGACGGATTTCCGTCGCTAAAATCCGTCGCTAATTTCATTTTTTTTTAAAAAAAAAACTCTAAAATCTCAGATAGAGAGAGGGAGAGATTAGGGGTTGGGGGAGATAAGGGAAGAAAAAATGGTGTGGTGGTGGTGTGGTGTTGAAGGGAGAAGATGATGGTGGTGGTGGTGGTGGTAAGAAAAAATGAAAGAGGAAGAGGAAAATGGAGAAGGAAAAGAAATGAAAGAGAGTAAGAAACGAAAGAGGATGGTGTGGTGTGGTGTTGAAGGGAGAAGATGATGGTGGTGGTGGTAAGAAGAAATGAAAGAGGAAGAGGAAGAAATGAAAGAGGAAGAGGAAAATGGAGAAGGAAAAGAAATGAAAGAGGAAGATGAAGAAATGAAAGAGGATGGTGTGGTGGTGGTGGTGGTGGTGTGGTGTTGAAGGGAGAAGATGATGATGGCGGTGGTGGTGGTGGTAAGAAGAAATGAAAGTGGAAGAGGAAGAAATGAAAGAGGAAGTGGAAAAAACGGAGAAGAGGAAGAAATGAAATAGGAAGAGGAAGGATTCGGGTTTATAAACAAAAAATTAACTGTTAGCGACGGATTTAGCGACGGATTTCCCTCGCTAATGTTTGTCACATGTCAAATCAACCGCAACGGTCAGTGGCACAGTTAAATCAAATCAACTGCAAATATTAGCGACGGAATTAGCGACGGATTTCCCTCGCTAATGTCTGTCACGTGTCAAATCAACTGCAACGGTCAGTGGCACAATTTTCCAAAGATTAGCGACGGATTTAGCGACAGATTTCCGTCGCTAATTAGAACCAAATTTTTCAAATTTCGTGCCATGTTGAATCCGTCGCTAATTTAGCCAATTTCCGTCGCTAAATACCTTGTTTTAAATCCATCGCAAATTTTGTGCAAATCCGTCGCTAATTTTGATTTTAGCGACGGACTTCCAATCCGTCGCTAAAGTCCGTCGCTAATCCATGTTTTTTTTTTGTAGTGTTTAATGAAGAAAAATTATGGAATATAATTGAAGATTAGTAAAAAAAGAGAATATAATTTAGAAAAGTATCAAAAAGACAAAATTAAATCAGAAGTCCTTTAAGTTATTTATTTGTAACAAATTTGTCCTTTATGTTTTTTCGTACTAACTAAATCCTTTAAGCTTGATAATGTTTTCACCGCTAGTCCTTTTTACATGTTCCGTTACAAAAAAGGCCAGTTGGCACTAACGGAGCTCACATGTCCGTTATGTGGGTGACGTGGCTCCATTTTTTGCTGACTATTCTTCATCTTCAACCACACAAAAAATACCCACATAACGGACAGTGACACATCCGCTCCATTAGTGCCAATTGGCATTTTTTTGTAGCGGAAGATGTAAAAAGAACTAACGGTGAAAATGTTATCAAACTTAAAGGATGTAGTCGGTACAAAAAAAACATAAAAGATCAACTTGTTATAATTAAATAACTTAAAAGAGCTCTGGTGTAATTTTGCCTATAAAAAATAAATATAGTAAAGGTTATTATGAGATATATAAATATGCAATGGTAGAACCAATAAATTTGATTTAGGTGAAAGAATCAAACATCAATTTAGCACACTAAAATCACTTTTAACCGATATTAAAAAAAAATCACTTTTAACCGTCCAAAATCACTTCTATCACTTTTGTTTTTGGTCAAAACTTCTACCACATTTAAAAGTGAAACGAAACATATACTAATAGTGGGCCAAACCCATTATACTAAGCGATTTTTTTTGTACCCCGATCAACTCCCTTGTACCCCATCTATTATCGTAATCCCGAAAATACCCTTGACATAATTAACAAAAATTGACTTTTGGAAGATTCTCTGGTGGGGGACCACTTTATCTGGTAATCAGATTTACCTAAATGCAAGGTAAATTTGATTAGCTTTAAATATGCGATAAATACACACGCATAAGTCAAATCGGATGTATCAAACGGACAGTTAAATCCGATTTGACCATTTATTTCAGTATAGAAAGCGAAATTGTGTCCTGACGGATATAGCTACATCTGATGCCCAATCGGATTTACGTACCCCAAACGTAAATCCGCTTTTGTCTTTTAATGAATCGAATTTACCTGGATGGAGGTATATCCGATTTTGAAAAATACAAAGCGGATTTACGTTTGGGTTACGTAAATCCAATTTTTTTTAAATTAATTTCCGTGTAACTGTTGTTTTATTTTGAAACAGATATTTACTCGAATACCGAGTCGCAGGTTGTTCCTTTCGTGGTAGACACTACAGAGGCATTCTGGACGGAGAGGGTATATTTTTCATACTAATTTTTTTAATCAAAATTTGGTAGATATTTAATTAATTAAGTACGTAACATTTTTATATTTTTTCTAATTTGTAGATATTTTCTACACGCGAGGATGTAGAAGAGTGGGCTAAAGCGGTTGGGAGACGTATTGGAGTTGCGGTTATGTTTGTAAGATCTAACAAAGCTGGAGTTAAAAGGGGTTCTAGAGATAAGATTATTTTTGGTTGCGAGAAGCAAAGGAAGTGGTCAAGTGATTCTAGAGTTTTCGGGTCTAAGAGAAGAAGCTGTTTGTTTAGATTGAGAGCTACTTGTACAATAAGTCATGGGGGTTGGCGTGTGAATGTTAGGTGTGGTCTTCACACACATGAGTTGCTTACTACCCCGGTCGGGTCGACAGCTTTTGGTCGTTTAACTAAGCCGCATAAATCTATTGTTAATGAGCACACCGATCTGAATGTTGCCCCGAAAGATTGTCTTACGTGGATAGGCAAAAGGACGTCCTCTCTCTTTGACATAACATTATTGATTCACTTGACGAGTCAGAGTACTCAGCTCACTTGAAGATTTTTGAGGACTCCTGCGTTGATTTGCCCGCTCTTATTAACTATGTCCATGACATGTGGTTGACAAAGCATAAGGAAAGATTTATCTTGGCATGGACAAACCAGATCCCACACTTCGGGAATCAGACCACCAATAGGTACTTTGACACGTGTTTAGTATTTTTATCGTAGTTTAAATTTTTTTGACACGTGTTTAGTATTTTTATCGTAGTTTAAATTTTTTTGACACATGTTTAGTATTTTTATCGTAGTTTAAATTTTTTTGACACGTGTTTATTATTATTATTATTTAAGAGTCGAGTCAGCTCATTAGACTTTAAAGAGACATTTGAGGACTTCTGGAGGTGACTTGTCTAAGTCTTTTAAATCTATGCATGAGATGCTTACTATTCAATTTGATAAAGTCACCGGGTCTTTTGAAAGAAGCATAAACCGTATTGAAGTGGCTTCCAATACTCCTTTGTTTAAAAAGCTTCGCGGTGTTGTGTCTTTAAATGCTTTGGATCATATTGTTAAAGAGTTTTCAAAATCGACATCTGGGGTTGGATATGACAAAGCCCGCTGTGGGTGTATTATTAGAAAGACACATCTTCTTCCTTGTGCTTGTGAGCTAGGTGTGTACCATGTCTCCGGTACTCCTATTCCATTGGATTTTGTAGACGGCTATTGGAAAAACTTGAGTTTGGATTCTATAGATGATAAATTTTCCCAAGAAAAATCTGTTGACTGTGATATTTCTTACAAAATAGAGATGATTTGGGCGAGATATAATCATATGACTCCTGAGGAGAGATTTGTCCTCAAGAAACAACTTAATGAGCTTGCATTCCCTACCACTTCTTCAATGGTTGCACCACCATTTAAAGTTAAAACAAAAGGTGCACCAAAGAAGAAAAAGCAGAAATTATATGATGTCAAGCATGATCCTTCTGGGTGGGAGCATGTGGATAAGAAGATGAAACTGACTCAAGAATCCGGGACTTCTTGTAAAAATTCATCACAACGGTCTTCTTGTATAAAATCATCACAGCGGTTTTCAAAGCTATCTCTGAGTATTTCTAAAAAATTAACACATCAGGGTGATGCATATTTCGATCTCGCCTGTTTGTCTGTTGCCTCCAGTTACTTTGATGTGGTCTCATAATCGATCAGAGGAATCTACTTCATGGCTAGATCCTTATACCGGCCGTTTTTCCCTTTGGCAGTCTACCGCTCCGGTCATGCCCCGTCTCCCTCCCACTGATGCGCCCACTGTTGTAGACTTAGCCCTTGATTCCGACGATTTAGATTGACATTTCTTGTATTTATTATTGTACCCACATTTTTGTAATTATTTATCCACACACACACACATATATATTTATATATATATATATATATATATATATCGATCCAACAAATTAAATGTGTCCAAAAATAAAATAAAATTAAATGTTTTATATTTTTTTTACAAGTCGGATTTACCCTGGTAAAGGGTATATCCGCTATTGAATTTAACAAAGTGGATGTACCCCCATAACAGGTAAATTCGACTTGATAAAGAGACAAAGCGGATCTACCTGTTGTAGGGGTAAATCCGCATACCGAGTCGCAAGTTGTTCCTTTCGTGGTAGACACTACCGAGTCGCAAGTTGTTCCTTTCGTGGTAGACACTACCGAGATATAATCGTATGACTCCTGAGGAGAGATTTGTCCTCAAGAAACAACTTAATGAGTTTGCATTCCCTACCATCTCTTCAATGGTTGCATCACCATTTATGGGGGTATTTTGGGATTTTCATATTTTATGGGGGTATATTGTCATATGATGGGGTACACAAAAAAAACCTTATACTAACAAACCCTAGTTTTGTATCGCTATAAGTAGTAATCTCATTTGGGCCAAATCTCATCTCATTATACTTCAGTTTCTCTCTTCATAACTATTATCATTGCAACTGACTTCCTACACTTCACGCTAATGTTCCCGCTAAGGTTGACTGGTGCCCTCGTCCTGTATAGTCAAGACGTTGCCCTCGGGGGTATCCTCTGGTCGGGGTGTGGGTATGACAATGCTCTGAACCCGGGGTCTGCCCCTGGGAGCCATGAAGCAGCAAGAGAAAAGTTCGAGTAGTGATGATGTGAAGGATAGAAATCTCCCACTGTGGTCGCCAATGTTCTGTACCGAGCAGCTTTTTGGTCGGCTACTGTTGGTAGGTCTCTTGCTGTCCTGGCAGGAGGTCAGTGAGCGCCCGGGGATGTTCTGTACCGAGCAGCTTTTTGGTCGGCTGCTGTTGGTAGGTCTCTTGCTGTCCTGGCTGGAGGTCAGTGAGCGCCCGGGGGGGTACCTGCAAGCCACTCCGACGCTCAAGTCAGTATATAGAATATATGAGTGGAAGTACTAAGGATTAGAGATTGAACTTTTCTTAGGGCAAAATTTGCCTGTATTTATAGGAAATCGTGCCCTCTCGTGGGTCGTTGGATGGGTAGAGTCGATCTTGACCGTCCAAGTATGTTGGGCTCGCGTGAGGTGGACATGGGCTGGATTGATTGGGCTGATCCGTATTACTTGCTAAGCGCACCTCCTGGTTTTGCTAATGGGATCCCCTGGTTGCCTCCGGAACAAATCTCATCTCATTATACTACAGTTTCTCTCTTCATAACTATATATTATCATTGCAACTGACTTCCTACACTTCCCACTAATGTTGCCTCTTCTTCCGAAAAAGCCTCTTGTATCTCCCTTCTCGTTGTTCCTTTTCATCATCGCAAGTTCAAAGGCTTCTTATTCGATTTCCAGTTTGTCGGCACATTAATCCACTTTGACTTTGTCGGCACATTGAACCGCTTAAGTGTGAGCATAACTACAATATCTTGTTTGCATGTCTAAGAAGGGCTAATCCTATGACTACTTTTATGTGGCTGTGGTCTTCGATTCTGGAAGACAAATGGCTTGAAAGGAAGCCAAAATGGAGAGCAAGGAAAGATCTGTCCACTAAGGATTCCATTTTAGGTATATTACATATATTATGTATATCTCTCCGTTAACTATTTTGGTCAAATCTAATCCCCACAACTTACTCACTTACATTTCTTCAATTATTAATATTTTTGTCTCTAAATCTTGGTTGTCAATCTCTAATGTCAGGAAACAACCCAGCTTGGTTGAAGATGGATGATTTTAATTTCATGGCTGTGATTTTCTTGATTAAACAAGTGAGTGACTAAACAAGTCAGTAATAAAATTTCTATCATTTTTGTATATTATTATTTTTAAATAATCATTATTTCTTTGTTTCGTTTTATATATAGGACATAGGATGTATTGCTGTACAATTATGTCAAGCAGTAAAACATCATATTGTTCAAATGCAAAGGTGTGTAACTTCTACTTATGACTATCTGATTTTTTTTTGGAATGATATCTTTTGGAGGCTATTTACTATTCTTTATATGTTCACTAAGATCAAAAGATGGTTATTTGATGAAATGCACCGGTATTTATAGCTCTCAACCATAATAACTTAATATTTTTTGATTTGCCTCAAAATTTGCAACATGAGTTGAAACTTTCGTAGTGTGATAAGTTGTCTTGCTTTGTTCATGTATGATTGCTGAGTTCACTTTAGTTTCATTTGTTTTACATTTTTATGTGCAAGATTTTATTAGTATCTAATGTTATTAATTTTGTGCCTACAGATTCATATGTGGTGGCAATATTTCTGCTGAAAGCATTTTTTAGATACATATATATCTGCGTAATTTTAGCGCTTCACCATCTATGAGTATATGAATGAACAAGATATGCTGGAACCTCCAGAATCAAAGTCTTACCCACGTTTTAGTAATTCCAAGCACAATCTTGTATAATTAAAGTACAATTTAAAAACTGGACTATTTGCTGTTCGGGCGATGAAAGTTGCAACTTGCAAGTACTCTAAATCTTGAAGATGCAAATGCAATTCTTAGAGAAGCTGTTTACGTAATTTAAATCCTGAATATGCAAATGCAATCCTTAGGGAAGTTACTGAAATTTTTGAAGGCATGGGAATGATGCAAATGCAATCCTTAGGGAAGCTGGTGAAATTTTTGAAGGCATAGGAATGGTTGATTTTGCTCTCTAGTGATTTATCTTTGAAAGAGATAATTATGAGATGAGATAGTAGCAATGTGTTTTATTTTGAAAGGGTATGGGGACTCTTGTGGCCTTTTACATGGTTTAAATCTGAAGATGCAAATGCAATCTTTAGGGAAGCTGCTGAAATTTTTGAAGGCATAGGAATGGTTGATTTTGCTATCTACACTAGTGGAAAAAATGGATTCTGCATCAGCAATTAATATCGGTTCAAAAACTAACTGATGTTGAAAATAAGGCGGTGGCATTTTTGAAATTATCATGAAAGTTTTCGCATCGGTTGAGGCTCTAACCGATGTAGAATTGCACACCTATGGCAAGATTACATATTTAATATCAGGTCCAATGGCAACCGATGCGGAAAACCCAAAATTAACATCAGCTCTCTAATTGAACTGATGCGGAAAATCCCAATTTTTTTAGCGCTTCACCCTAAACACGATCGTTTCAAAGATCAGAATCAAGCAACCCACGTCCTTTCATTCATTCCTCTCCCTTCGTTCCAAAGATCAGAATCAAGCAACCCACGTCCTCAGCATCAACGGCGCCGTTCTCTCCCTCTCACTCTGCGTCTCACCCTAAACCCCAAACGTTGTCCACGCCGTTCTCTCTGCGTTGTCCACGCCGTTGCTGCGCCGACACTGTCTCTGGAAACCCACATCGTCGCTGTCTCAGTCTCTCACATCATCGCCTCTTCTTGTAAGTTCTGCCTGTGTTATAAAGAGACTGATTTTGTTTTGTATTGTTGAGATTGGTTTTGATTGGGACTGATTTTGTTTTGTATTGTTTGGTTTTCTAGTACGTCTCTCAAAACTCAACGCGACTCTCTCTCTAAACCCCGGTCTCTTTCAGAATCGACCCTCTCCACGCCATCTCCTTCTTAAGAGTAATACAATCGACCCACTTGGTAAAGATCATTTCTTTATAGCATCTCTATCCGGCCATTTTAAGGATGATAAGTAACATAATTTGGTTGCTTTCTTGTTTGTTTGTTTGTGCAGATTATTACCATGCTTCAAAGAAATGAGTACCAGGAGAGCACTTAAGTTCCGTTCAGTTGTATTTGTTTGAGGTATAATTTGTTATTCTACTTATTCTCCTTCTCTGTTATCTAATCCATCAATTGATAGAAACACATTGATAGTATAGATGCAGCCTATATCATAAAGGAACAATTATAACATTAACTATTTAACTAAAGCTATCATAAACAATTATACAAACTTACCTGACAAAACCATTTGATACCAAAATCTTACGTGCTAAAATTTAAGAATATCTGCCAATCTTTATTACCTACCAATCTAATATTATCGAACAATGTTTGTAAGCATTAACTAGTTCTGCACTGTACTGCTCTGTTGCAATGTTGAGCATGAGCTGTTTCAACTTTCAATATTCAAGCCGCTACTTATGAGAATACAATCATGTCTGTAAGCATTAACTAGTTCTATAATCAACAAGCCATTACATCTTACAGACTATGTTTTTCTTGTTTCTGAGTTACTTAATATTTCATTTCATTTACCATATTATATCCATAGTATTACATAAAATTTAGTTATCCTCTACTTGAAGGCTTAATTTGTTCTTCATAATATTTGTGTGTAAAGATCTTCAATTTGCATTTTCTTATGTTGTTTTGCTAGGCAAAGTATAATTCCATGAATTGTAAGGATGGTAAAGGAGTGGTAAGTATGCTATCATTTCAAGCTGCCAAGATTAGGCTTCTACGTAGTTTGATCATTGAGACAAATAATGTAGGTATCTTTCTAAAAGTGTCTATTTATCAAGAAATTGATATATAAATGGTTTTTTTCTACTATCTCACATCTTAAGCAGAAACTAGTAACGGGTAATTTATCACAGCAGACCAGAGTGATTTCAAAGCTTAACTATAAGTGTGTATATTTCTGCCAATCTTGATCTATTTGGGTTACTATGATATTATTATTATATCTCTGGATTCTCCTCATTTGAGTACAAGGCATCAGATATTTGGCCTTGTGTCCAAACTTTTCCCATCTTGATGTAAACCTGAACTTGTTTTTCAGTTTCATTTCAACTATCTCAATCGACCCTCTCCACGCCATCTCCCCGCACAGAAGAGCTTTAAGAGTCATTAAGAGGGCAGTTGGAACTTATTTATGGCCAGGTATAATTGAGTTGGATGCCGGTATACTATACCCAAAGCTTGCTTGTTGGGTTTTACTATCTCTTCCATTCATTCCTATCATTACAGTTACAGAGTTGTATTGTATGTTTCAGATTGAGATATATGAAGATAAAGATAATGCAAGGAAAGATGAAATTGCTGCACTTGGAGGTCAAACTGCTACTGGAATTAATGTTTTTAGTGCCTTCTATGATAGACTCAAAGTGGTTCTATTTTCTCTCGTATTTTTCAATTTTAATTCTTTTTATTAGTTTAGCTTAAAGAGATGTAGCACCAAAGTTGTTGTGTGTTTTTAAGCTAGTAGTAGTACATGTTTGTGTTTGGGAGTAGAGGCAACATTGAGATTTTAGGATTAATAATTGGATATTGTGATGTTAGCTGAGTTCACTCAATTGTGTGTGTAACAGACTGTTTCTTGGTGTTATAATAGCTAAACACTTAACTAGTTATGGGAAGCTGATGCAGATTGTGGTTGGAGCCTAGGTTGACTACAACATTAGATGAATTTAAATAACTTGGTGAAAGTTAAGGCCATGATATATCTTCTGTATTATAAGTTTTGATGTGGACCACAAATGAAAAGCTCTATTATTCATATTTGTGGGTATCTGATTAGACCTTGTGAAGGAGGGGGGTCTACTATTCATATTGTTGATCATATGGTTTTAGAGGTTTGTAATTACCTTTTTATTATTACTTTATAATGATGATAAAATATAAAACAAATTTGTGTAGCTTTCAATTAACTTGCTGGCTTATTTGAAATCAACCCTGGAGTGTACCTGAACTCTTGCGCCCACTTTATGAGTCTTCCATGATGCTTGCTCAGAGAACCAATATGGCTGCAAGCCTTTTCTGTCATGGTTACTAATTTGAAATTATAAATGAAAAGCTATGTAACCCTGCAATTGTTATTCAGGCTTTACATCATTTGAGGCAGATTTCTCAAGAAGTTTCTCACCCAAGTGTCACGGGATGGGGAAGAAGGCCAGCAGCTCTACGTGCGCTTAGTCAGCGATTAAGCAAGTTTGTGCCATTATCCTTTATAATAATAATATTATTCCCTGGCATAATTGGCTAGTTATGTTGTAGTAGTCTCAAACTTAAATTTCATTTTTTTTGCAGGGGATTCAATGAAGCTGTTAATGGGTTTGCAGATGATGGTTGGTCTATGTTACAGAAACTCAGTTTGACACATTAAAAGCGCAAGTGCAACAGGTAAATCTTTTACCCAAAGTTTCGGTTGTTTTTATATAGATTGATGCATATTCACCTCAAATTTTTCTTCCTTTATGGAAACCTGTATCTTTGTACTTCATCTTGCTTCTCACTCAATATTATGGTCCTTTTGAAAATTTGCTGAGATGAAAATTTCGCATCAGTACTAACAAATCTTAATGACTAAGCAAGTGCCTATTTTGTGTTTTTGTTCTTTTATATTATTGTCATTAGTATTTTTGGATGAAAATCACAAGTAGATGCTACATTAGTTTTGGAAAGCAAGTATTTACTATAATTAGTACATTTTTCAGATTGGTGGTAATTTGACTGTAGGTGGTATCGATTATTTTCAGATCGGTGGTAATTTGACTGTAGGTGGTAATTTGACTGTAGGTGGTATCGATTATTTTCAGATCGGTGGTAATTTGACTGTAGGTGGTAATTTGACTCTCAGTGCGTGTGTGTGGTGTGTTTGAGGAAAAGAAAACTGAACTTCAAACAAAAGTACTTGAAGTATATGAGGCTTCATCAACTGAAATCAAGGTGATGATCACAATATTCATACATACATACACATATATTATACATATACATATACATATACATATACATATACATATACATATACATATACATATACATATACATATATTGTACATACATGGCCCTTGTTAAAATTTTGATAACTTGACAGGGTTTGGTCAAAGAACGTGATGAAGCAGGGCTAAAGAAGCACTCAACAGCAGTTCACAAATTTCTAGAAGAGCTTGTTAAAATTGGTAAAATATTTCTTGTCTTTTTATTTACCTGAATTAAATTGGATCTTTGTTATTTTTTAGAAGGAAAATTTATTGATTTATAGATAACTAATTATGAGCGTCTACAAATATATTTTATTTCAGAATTCCCAGGATCAAAGGCAGTATCTGAAGCATCTTCAAAGTTTGGACCAGCTTTAGTTTCAGGACCAGTTTGGTGCCCAAAATCATTTTGCACGAGCCATTTTACTTGAATATGAAAACCTGAAACCAAATTTTACAAAACAATCACCAGAACATTGGGGCCCTTGGCGCCCATGACACAAGCACCTAGCGCCAAAACTGGCAGCACAGTGACACAGAACACAGCAACACAGTGACACAAACAGCAACACAGGGGCAACAGAATTGGAAAACTGGCGCAGGCACACTGCTGGGCGCCTGGCGCCCATGACTGAGGCGCAGAACACAAAAACACAGCAACATGCATATGGCGCCCAAGGCGCCTAGGGGCTTCCAAATCAGAATTCTTCAAATTCAAATACCAATTTAAATTCACCAAACACTCAATTATATATATATATATATATGATTCAAGTATCACCATGATTCTCAATTTTCACCAAGTAAGCACCAACAAGTCATATATTCAAACATATGACATACAATTCACATTAGCAACAATTCAACCATTGGTCATGCGATTTCAACATAGGCAATTCATAATCAAGCATCACAATACTATAATTTAATCATCAACATCACAATTCATTCATAGGAATTATCCTAGAACCCTAACCCTAGGCATCACTAATTCGCATAAGGTATTAAAAACAAAAAGAGGACCCCCTAACCTCTTAGAAGTCGAAATTGCTAGCAAAGCTCCAAGGAAAATGCAAGACTCCAATCAAGCTCTTCCTCCTCCTTGAGTGATTCGCCCCTTTATCTTCTTCTCCTCTTCACTTCGCACTTCTCCTCTTCTCACTCTCTCTTTTTTACGTTTCTTTTCTTTCTTTTCACACTTGAGTCAAAAATGAAAACTAACTTCTAAGACCCCTTGTGAGTCGAATTCCTTGACTAGGCAATGGGCCACGGGCCTAATTGTGGATCACGGGCCCTTGCTCGCACCACTTAATTCGTGACAACACCTCCTAATAAATAAAATAAAATAATTAAACCTTGAATTATTTAATTAAATTAAATAAATATTGTAAGCCTTAAATAACTTAATTAAATAAATAATTAAATTATTTTGGGGCGTTACAATGTGCTTGGCTGATCCTATCTCTTCTTGAAATTCCAGATCTGGTGGAGTGGTGGAGTTTGTTAGCGGCTGTGTGCTTAATTTGTTTGTAGCCGATGGCACTGTTGTTCCTATGGTCTCTGTTTGAGCAGAGCATATTGGTTATTGGCGCTGCGTAAATACGAAAAAAGCAACAGAGGGAGAACGATGGTGGGCACTATCACATGGGAAGGTTGAAATTTATTGTTGTTGATTTTGTGATTTCAACCTCAATTCAACACGAGGGTGATTTGTGAAGATGAGTTTCACTTTCTTTTAGCATTCGTGAATCGTGATCGTGTGCTTTAAGTGGGTATTTTTTTCAATTTTTGATTTTCACCGTTCTTTCTAGAAGACATTTGCGTTGTTTTGAATTGTTTTGAATTTTAATTAATTAAATTACTAAATTAGGCTACTTAATTTTTTATACAATTAGAGAATTGATTAACTCAAATGATTTATTAAATTTTCTTGAGAGTAATTTAACTCAGTCATTTAATTTTTTTTGACAACTCTGTCATTTAATTAATAGTAGCTACTCAAATTGTTCATATTTATATCACTTTTTTTTTATTTTATACATCTTATAATAATTGGAAAAACATTAATTTAAGTTATTGTACAATATATGATAGTACAAATAGTTTTAATATAATTTGTGCATTGCTTTGGTTAATTCACACCGCGACGACAGCAAATTGTAACGCGATGACCGAAAAAGCCGAAATCACGAAAGCCTTAACGCGACCGCGACCGTGACCGCGAACGTTATTTAGAACCTTGATTGCACCCGCGTTCCGTTAACGGGCCAGCCCGCCCCGCCCTATATTTAGCGGGCTGAAGGCAATACGGACCGGGCCGGACCGCCCGTTTTGACATCCTAATCTAAACCCATCTTTTTGTATGTCAATGATGAGTGTTTGTTTTTTTTTTCCATTTGCACGTAAATGAAAGTATGAAACTAAAAAAAAAAAACTTGTACCAGGTGGTTGTTGGGATTTTTTTTGTTGAAAAAAAAACGTTCTTAAGGTTTTCTATGTATCTAAAGGGAGGGGGTGGTTGTTTCTTCTAAAAGTTAAAGAAAAAGATAAAGCAAGGTATTCTGAGAATGCTTTGCAAAGGAAATCATTAAACTCTTCTCCATATAATAAAAAGAGGATGGTCATAGAAGAGAAGTTATTGAGGTGTCTGCAAGGCCCGATGCTGTAATTAAGTCTCTAAAACTCCACGCCACTAATCATATTTTGATGGTTTTTTTTTATACCCCCATCAGCTCCCATGTACCCCCACCCAAAATCGTAATCCCCAAAATACCCCTGACATAAATTACAAAAATTGACTTTTAGAAGATTTTCTGGTGGGGGACCACTTAATCTGGAAATCGGATTTACCTAAATGGGAGGTAAATCCGATTAGCTTTAAATACTTAAAATTCCACGCATAAGTCAAATCGGATCTATCAAACTGACAGATAAATTCGATTTGACCATTTAATTCAGAACGGAAAGCAAAATATTAATAAATCGGATTTAGCTAAATCCGATGTGCAATCGAATTTACCTAAATCCGCTTTTATCGTTTAATAAATCGGATATACCTGGATGAGGGTATATCCGATTTGTAAAAAATACAAAGCGGATTTACGTTTGAAGGCACGTAAATCCGCTTTGTTTTTTTTTAAATTATTTTCTTTATAACTGTTGTTCTATTTTGAAACAGATATTGTGCATACATAGTCGCAGGTCGTTCCTTTCGTGGTAGACACTACAGAGGCATTCTGGACGGAGAGGGTATATTTTTCAAACCAATTTTCTTGATCAAAGTTTGGTAGATATTTAATTAATTAAGTACGCAACATTTATCTATTTTTTCTATTTTGTAGATTTTTTCTACACGCCAGGATGTTGAAGAGTGGGCTAACGCGGTTGGGAGGCGTATTGGAGTTGTGGTTATCATCGTAAGATCTGACAAAGCTGGAGGTAAAAGGGGTTCTAGAGATAAGATTATATTTGGTTGCGAGAAGCAAGGGAAGTGGTCTAATGATTCTAGAGTTTTCGGGTCTAAGAGAAGAAGCTGTCCGTTTACATTGAGAGCTACTTGTACAATACGTCATGGGGGTTGGCGTGTTAATGTTAGGTGCGGTCTTCACACACATGAGTTGCTTACTACCCCGGTTGGGTCGACAGCTTTTGGTCGTTTAACTAAGCCGCAGAGAGCTATTGTTAACGAAGCGGATTTACCCTCTGAGGAGTAAATCCGATGCGAATTTTATAAATTGAATCGAATCTAGGTAAATCCGTTTTTGATCTGGTGAAATCGGATTTACCTAAAATGGGTTAGATCCGCTTTGCAATTGGGGGTAGCTCCGCTTTGATCAACGGTGCAGATTGCACCGACAATATCAACGGTTGATAATCATTGACGAATTCTATAAATACCTATTGCCAAACCTCATTCTTGTCACTCCCAAATTTCACTCTTAGTCAATCCCTAAATCATTATCAGCTTCTTCTTCTCCACAAAAAAATGCCCCTAACACAATACTCACAGGATTCATCCCTCACTATCATTCATCATCAGGGCATCATCACCAACAAAGTTGATGGTGTCTGTTTCGAGGGGCGTGACACAATGCAGTGCAGGCTTAAACACAACATAACATTCGCTCAGCTAAAAGATAAACTGCTGGGTAAGGTGCAAGTGGAGGGCGACAAGCGAGAGATAACTCGTATAGATTATCGGAAAAAGGATTGGTCTGATGGACGTGTGCACTGCTCTACAATGGATATCAAGAACGACGATGACGTCCAAGCAATGATGTCCATTCATGTTATGTTTAAATGGCACGGTTATCTGCATTTGCACGTGGAAACGACACGGTCCGTCGCTGAGATCCTTCGTCGTTTAACTCCACCAGCTCAGTAGTTTCTGTCATTTTATCGTTTTCACTATCGCTCATTTATTTCAGGAAAATGTATCTTTTATATTTTATTGTTATTGTAGTTGGTTATTGTAGTTGGTTATGTTTTATCTTGTATCGCATGAAATCGAAGATATTTGTTTTATCCACAAATATAATAAACAAGAAATACTAATAATCAAGTAATGTGAAAATAGTTCAAGCATAAACAAAAAAATACACAAAACCCCCTAGTCACGCCCCCTGGGTAGCCTATCCAGTAATCGGTGGAGGCGAGCGTATGTCTGACTACCCATCCTAATGTCTCTGCTCAGAAGCCCCCTCCGAATCTCGTCCCTCACAATCTCTAGCAAATCGGGCTGTACTGGTGGTGCAGTTGGCTGTACTGGTGGTGGTGGTGGTGATGCAACCGGTAAGAGTCTAGGAATAGATGCTCTCACATACCAATGTATGTAGTCCGGAGCAACCTGACCCAACTCCTCAGCAGCATAAGTAGCACGCAAAACGTCCTGCACCACAGGCATATAATGTGCAATCTGAAAAATGCAGTCTGCATGGCTCGGACGACCGGTAAGAGGGTGACGTGGGATGACCTGCACGTACCCAAACTGTCTGAGGCACCTATCGAGCATGTAGGGAACAATGATGTCTCCCCAGCTGATGTGGGCCCTGTATAATGAGACCTGCTCAAAGTCTCTATCCTCCTCCCGATGCTCCTCAAACGGTCGCCAGCAGACATCATCCGAGGTCAGTGCATCAATCCTCTGCCTGTATACCCCCAACTTCACTCCATCTGTCTTCTTCTTCCTCCAACGCCCACACAGTGCTCCAGTCCGCAATCCACTCCTCCTCTCCACCAGCTGAGGGAAATACCATAAAATCCAGCTCTGAAAAAAAGAAGATAAACAACATGATGAATTAAAAACTGTTTAACAGAAATTTAACCAAACTCAAAAAAATTACTTAAAATTATTACCTGTAAGAGGGTCGCATACCCTCCTAACTGATGCGCCTGGTCCAAGCAGGAGTAGTTCAGCTGGTCATACATGAAAGCAACTGCTGCTGCCCCCCATGCATATGATCCCACACCAGCTGCACTAACATCCTCAAGTAGCAGCAGCCACTTAGCCTCAGCCCTGTTGCCGGTCTTGACTGTGAAGATGGACCAGCTCAGGATCAGAAGGATAAAGGCCCTGACAGCAGGACGCATGTCATTCCCTATGGACCCTCTAGTAACAATCTCCTGGAGCCACTCAAAACGGTAATATGGGCCAGATGAAGCTCGACACTCTACCACCGCCTCGTCCATAGTCACACCTAGATAAACATGTGCTAGGTGGATGGCCTGATCAGTGGTGACCGAGGTAGGTGGTGCTCTGAAGTAGTTCCCCGTAATGGGTAGATGCAGCAAACAGGAGACATCATCCAAAGTAATCGTCATTTCACCAAATGGTAGGTGAAATGACGATGTCTATGCGTGCCACCTCTCAACAAAAGCAGACATCAGCTCATGGTCCACCTTTGTATGCCCGGTCGGGACAAGGAGGGCTTATCCGGAACCTGTGATAAAGGCCCATAACTGGTGGTTTTGGGAAAACCCAAGCAGTCTCTGAGCCAGCTTGTTACCATGGTTGGTAACCTTCAATTTACGCTCATATGTCTGCATTATAAAAAAATAAAAAATAAAAAAATAAGGCTATGTAAATAAATTAAACTAAGAAAGCTACGTAAATAAATGAAACTTACCGGGTCTCTCAATATAATAAAACAGACATGAGATCCTAGCCCAGTGAATAGCTCATGCTGCTCATCATGCTGCTGAGGCTGATGGTAGGGCTCCTCCTGGTACTGCTGATACTGCTGCTGCTGATACTGGTACTGATAATACTCCTGCTCAGCCATAGAATGGCCCTCAGACATAGAATCCTCATCAAGAGGATGCCCCTGCTGGCCCTCCTCATACTGATAGTCAGGGGACTCCTCCACCTACTGATACTGCTGCTGTCGCTTATAGCGGGCAGACGCATGTCCCGCAATCCTGTGGCGGGTGCGTGTACTCGGAGCAGATGGCGATGCCCGAGACGAGGACTCCCCTCGATACCTGATAGACACTGAAAAAACAAATTTTTTAAAAAAAAAAAACAAAGCGGATCTACCTATATCCGATGCAAAATCGGATATAGGAAAATACAATGGGAATCGGATTTAGCTAAATCCGACTTACTGTTTGTGCTGTCTCTTGGGGAATCGGAAGTACGTAGATCCGATGCGTAAATCCGAACTGGAAATCAGATATAGCTCTGAAGGGTAAATCCGATAATCTCTGGTAAATTTCTGGTCAAACGGATGCAAGTGAGAAATGGTAAATGTTTTGTAATTTTGTCAAAATTTTAAGGGTATTTTGGTATTTTCAAAGGGATGATGGGGGTAGATGAGAGTTGATGGGGGTACAAAAAAAAACCCTATTTTGATTGCTTTGTCAGAGAATTAGTCATTATGAATCAGATACTGTTCTGTACCTAGCAGCAATTTGGTAGGCTGTTGTTGGTAGGTCTCTTGCTGTCCTGGCTGTAGGTCAGTGAGCGCCTGGGGGAGGTACCTGCAAAGCCACTCCGACGCTCAAGTAAGTATAGAGAGTATATGAGTGAAGGTACTGGGGATTAGTGCGTACCGTATAAATGGCTATGCGAGCCGGTATTTATAGGAAATCAATGCTCTTTGTGGATCGTCGGATCAGTGGAGGTGATCTGAACCCTCCAAGCATACTGGGCTTGTATGTTGCGGATATGGGCCGAATCGGTTGGGCTGATCCATATCCAATTGCTAAACGCACCCCCTGGTTTTGCTAATGGACCTCTTGGTCCAGTCCAGAACAGTTGCCCCCCAAGCCGAGATTATTCTGGAGGATGGTCTTGGCTTGAAGAATTTTTGTTGGTCTACCGGATGTGTGAAGTCGCGCGGGACACTGCCTTTGTCACGACCGTGTTTTATCGTTTTCACTCTCTAGAGTAAAAGAGAGAGATTTTTTCTTTGCCATGTGTTACTCTGTTTGTCTCGTCGGGTCGTACAAGATCACTTCGTTGCGACCGTGACTCACACCTCTCTTGGTGTAATCCTTGTGCCAGGCATTAAGCTAGGGTGACATATCCTGATATTGGTGCCCTCCTGGGCACCTCGTGCCATGGTGTTGAGATATCCTGACATTGGCGCCCTCCTACGCGCCTTGTGTCATTGTGTTGAGACATCCTCGTGGGTGCCTTGCTAGCCGCTCGTTCGTTCCTTAGGGTAGGCGCCCTCTCGGGCGCCTCTGGTGTTGTTCCCTGCGTGGTGTTGTGGATGGTGCCCTCGTGGGCGCCTTGTCATGTTGTCTTGGCTTCCGCCTCTTGGAGCAGGATCTGGCGCCCTCATGGGCACCATGGGGGCCTTGTCATGTTGTCTTGGCTGCCGCCTCTTGGAGCAGGATCTGGCGCCCTCATGGGCGCCATGGGCGCCTTGTTGCGTCTGGAGCAGGATCTGGCGCCCTCATGGGGCGCCATGGGCTCCTTGTTGCGTTTGGAGCAGGATCTGGCGCCTTGTTGCGTTTGGAGCAGGATCTGGCACCCTCATGGGCGCCGTGGACGCCTTGTTGCGTCTGGAGCAGGATCTGGCGCCCTCATGGGCGCCATGGGCACCGTGGGCGCCTTGTTGCGTGTGGAGCAGGATCTGGCGCCCTCATGGGCGCCATGGGCGCCTTGTTGTGTTGATCTGGCTGCCGCCTCTTGGAGGAGGATCTGGCGCCCTCATATGCGCCTTGTCTCGTTGATCTGGATGGAGCAGGATCTGGCGCCCTCATGGGCACCATGGGCGTCTTGTCATGTTGATCCTGATGTTGGCGCCCTCCTGCGAAACATGTTTTGGCGCCTTCTAGGGCGCCTTGGTGCCTTCCTGGATGTGCTTGGTGCCATCCTGCGAAACATGTTTTAGGGCCCTCTAGGGCGCCTGGGTGCCTTCCTGGATGTGCTTGGTGCCATCCTGCGAAACATGTTTTGGGGCCCTCTAGGGCGCCTGGGTGCCTTCCTGGATGTGCTTGGTGCCATCCTGCGAACCATGTTTTGGGGCCCACTTGGGCGCCTGGGTGCCTTCCTGGATGTGCTTGGTGCCATCCTGCAAAACATGTTTTGGCGCCCTTTAGGGCGCCTTGGTGCCAGCCTGGATGTGCTTGGTGCCATCCTGCGAAACATGTTTTGGGGCCCTCTAGGGCGCCTTGGTGCCTTCCTAGATGTGCTTGGTCGCATCTTGCAAAACATGTTTTGGCGCCCTCTAGGGCGCTTTGGTGCCTATACGTTGGGTGTCTCCTCGTGGAGCAGATTTTGCGAGACAAGGTTTGGTGCCCTCACGGGTGCCTTGTGCGCCTTGTTACACAGTGCTGTCTGCCTTCTTGCGAAGGACTTGCTTTCAGACTGCCCCCTGCCAAGCGCCCCTCTGCTGGGCGCTGCTTGCTCCTGCCAGGCGCCCCCATGGGCGCTAGTTGCTTCTGCCAGGCGCCCTCATGGGCGCAAGTTGCTTCTGCCAGGCGCCCTCATGGGCGTTGGTCGCTACCTTGCAGGCGCCCTCATGGGCGGCCACCTTACCAGGCGCCCTCTTGGGTGCCGACTTGTGTAGACGTATGCTTGGCACTTTGCTTTATTTTTTGCTGCTCATCTTGTCTCTTAGCCTGCTTTTCTTGCTTTTTTTTTTGTGTTTGAGCACATCTTGTTTTGTTGACGTCCCCCACCTCAGGGGAGGGGGTGTTCGGGCATGTCTTGTTTTGTTGAAGTTCCCAACCTCAGGGGAGGGGGTTGTCTGCAAGTTTTCCTGTCTGTCTTGTAACCGCTTGTTCTGCCCCCTGTCCTGTAGGTTGAGGGATGGTGAGTGATACCGTGCCTTTGGAGGAGGCCGGCTTCCCTGGCTTCGTCGTTACCTCTTCTGATTATGATCTGCTTTTTTTAGCATGAGGTGGTGGAGATTCTTCTATGCTGCCTACGACCAAGTGATTGGCCACGTTCGTTGTTTATATCCGGAAGCCGTTCTAGAGTCGAGCCTCCTTTGATTTGATCATGAGGTCTTTGTCAGGCTTGGTTCTCATTCCTATGACTAGCATGCGCGAGGTGGGCTCGGGCGCCAGCCCTTGCTTTGTGCATCTGAATGTATGATCTCATATCGCCTCGTGGCAATGGGCTGTGTTTTGAAGTTGGCGCCTTCGTGGGCGCCTTGGGCCATGCCTCCTGATGTTGGCGTCTTACGTGCTCATGCACTCTTTTATTTTCTTTCATGCTCATGCAGTCACATGCTCCTGCATCTTTTAATTTTGCGAGACAGGGTTTGGGGCCCTCATGGGCACCGTCTGCTTTTTCATTGGCGCCCTGCCAGGCGCCCTCATGGGCGCTGACTGCTTTTTGACTTGGTGTTGTGCGAAAAGGTGATGTGCAAGTATACACAATCGCAACAAGTAATATAATGATAAGTAAAGATCGTTCCCACAGAGATTGTTGAGTTTACTTCTATATTTAAATTAGTAATTTAGCTAGTGAGCAAAACAAGTAACAAATACAAGTTGTCAACAAGTATTGTCATTGTGATTAACATAAATGCAAATGAATAAATAAAGATGTGAAAACAGTAGTGAATTGAAAGTATTTAAGAGTGAGTTGGATAGCTCAGTAGTTATATAAATTCCCAAGAATAGTGTTCTATAATATTAGATGATGCAGCGTTAAGCGCTGTAGCGCTTCAGAATCCGTAGACGCTGTAGCGCCTTGGTGGCGTGCCTTTCAGTCACTATCGTCAGGGTTATGTTACAAGACTCCTATGTCTAGGCTCTAAATAAGTTTTACCCTTGTATATTAAGCTCTTACAACATTTGCCTTATGAACTATTACTCCCCTATGTCTAGAGTTAAGTCGTACTTCCTTTAAATGTCTTTAAAGGGTTTTTCATTCATATCATTCCTTGAGTTCTCTTTGTGAACCATGTCTGTACCCACAAAGTTACCTTGTTTTAGTTGGCCATTCCCAAAACAGAGTTGAAAGCATTATGACACAAGGAATAAAACGCAAACATCATAATAGTACATAAAAGCTACTCAAAGTTCATTACACACTAAGAACAATCCAACTACAACAAAGTTAGCTCATCACAAGTTCCATCAACATAATACAACTAGAGAGTATGTATTACCGTATGAAGACAAGAGAAGAGTGGTTGCAAAAGATACACTCCAATGATCCCAAGTAGCATACAAAGGATGAAGTTGAGGTGTGAGCAAAACCTTGAATGAAGACTAGAAAACTATACTAAAAATAAAAGCTTAAGAGTGGAATAACAATGGAGGAAAGCTACAATGTCAAGATAGTTTCCTCCATGTTAAAACTCTCTCTCTCTCTCTGTATGTTACTTACTTATGTTACTACCTAAAGAAGCATTCTATTCTAATTTAATCTAACTAAGTCATAATAAAATAATAATAATAATTTATGATCATAAAACTTAGATATTATTCATAAAGCTACTTTACAAAAAGGTGTGATGATTAAAATCACCAACTATCACATGGGACACATGTGGGAGGCGCCAAGTGTCATTGAAGCATCCACTTGGGTGCTGAAATGTCATGCTAAGGATAAGAGATAAGGGTGATGACTCATCATTTCAGCAAGTGGCTTTATAAATATCCAAATGTCCCACCGTCATATAGGCGCTGTAGCGTCTACCGCTGGCTTACCGCTGCAGCACTCAGGCAAAACATCAATATATTCACAAAGGCACCAAATGTGCCAAATGATAACAAATAAGCTCCTAACCCTTCTTTCCTCTAAATAACTAATATTTACCTAATATAACACAAATATTACTTGAGAACTTGTGTTGATTTAAGTATTAAGAGCACAAATAACCTATATAAAATAGAGTTATCACACCCCCAAACTTAAACCATTGCTTGTCCTCAAGTAATGACGCTTGACAAAGAACAAACAACACAACAACAAAGAAACAATTACATAGATTAACTGTACAAACAATACAACAACGATATCTTTCTCTAAAAAAATAAAAAAAATAAAAAATTATTATTACTTCAGAACTCGCATTTGTTTAAGTCTAGAAAGCATAAATAACTCTTAAAGATAAGAGTTATCACACCCCCAAACTTAAACCATTGCTTGTCCTCAAGTAATGACACTTTATAAAGACAAACAAACTAACTTAAAATAGAATAACAACAACATAGAAAGACAAGGTCACTTGCATCCCTCAATCAAACAATTTTTCAAAAATGTTCTTAGTGGGCCAAACTTTCAAATTCACACATACAACACACACATGCCATTGCTTTTCACAACATATAGAATTATTACTGCTCAATTGTGAGTGTGTGACTACTAGGCTTAGTTTAGTTCCTAGCTAGTTTCAACATTTCTCCTAGCCTTGGAAAGAGTGGTCTTCTTTTGGTTTAGCCAAAGAATTTTTCAAAAAGGAGAGTAGACTAACAACTTCACAAAAGACTTGAGGGGCTTCAAAGCACAACAAAGGGCTTTGATTAGGCAATTTAGATCATTGGTCAGTGCAAAAGAATTTGATTTGGTGCTTTCTCAGACGCTGTAGCGTTTAGACGCTGCAGCGCTGGCAATTTGATGAACAAAACTAGTTGCTGCCTTTACTACTGAGCTCCTTATTTGCATTTCTTTTTTTTTTTTTTTTTTGCATTCTTGGAACAGCTCAGCAAATTTTTTTTTTAGACATTTTGCACCTTTTTTTTTTCAAGACCACTTGCACACTTTTGTTTCGTTTTGCAGTGACCAAACTATCATCTTTGTTCCTAGCCTTAACATAACCGATGCACCCCCAAACTTAGCTTCAAATGCTACTCTCAATTTTTAGTAAAAACTTGACTAAACCTTATCATTCGGAGCTAACTATGTTCCTTGCTAAGCCTAGAGTTTTGTGTAGAAGCAGCAATAAGACTAGTCATTGTTCAAACAAGGCTACTCTACTCACAACACATAATCATCATTAAATTTAGCCCAGGAAGAAACATATTCTATTATTGAAAAACTAAGAATTGCAACTGATCATGCTTTTTATTCAACAAACATAACATTAAACACATAACATTAACATTTCACATATAACATTAAACACATTTAGGGTCCTCCCCCCAACTTAAGACCTAACAGTGTTTCCACTACTCATGCAATTCTAATGGGAGAGGCCTATGACTAAAACTCAACAGAATTAAAAACAACAACAATAAAACTCTAAACATACTGTTAGATGCAAGAACAGACGCTATAGCGTCTAACAGGTTTATTGAAAATAGACAAACAATATTATATTTTTTATATATTTTTTTTTTAAAGAAGGGTTAGAGTACTGTTTGCTAACCAATATTTGAGCCTATTGCTTGCTCTGGTGGGCACTGTGGTGGCTCTGCTACTGGATTTTTTTCTTTCCTGCCGCAACAGCGCTAGGTGCTGTAGCATCAGCCGCTACAGCGCTAGGTCATTCTGGGGATCCTCTACTTCCTTGTAAGCTTTCATCTTAGCCAGCTTTTCTGCTACTTCCCTCTCTGCAGAAAGATCAAGAGTATTCTCCTCAGATGCAGCTTTTTGCGGGGACTTGGCTTTAGGCGCTGTAGCATCAGCTGCTACAGCGCTAACTGACACTTCTTCTTGTGGATGGTCATTTGCCAACTTGGTCCCAGGGTTTCTCCTTTGGTGGCTTCTTTTCCCACTTCACAAAATTCACTCCTGTACAAAAGAAAAATTAAAAACACAAAATAAGTTAATTTAAGAACCTTGGGTTGCCTCCTAGGAGCGCTTTGTTTAAGAGTCCTCAGCCAGACTAAGTCTTGTGGTAAGTATCTTTGGCTAATGGCGGCTCTGGTGTAGGAGAGGGGACCCAATCATTTGTTACAACAGAATTAGGTTCCTCCACAACAGATTTAGGCACCCTTGGCCTCTTTTTGGCCACCATTTTTGTTCTTACAACTTTCTTTGGTGCTACAACAGATGCTGCAGCACTGCCTTCTGATACTGATGCTGTAGCACTGCATTCTGATATTGATGCTGTAGCACTGCATTCTGATACTGATGCTGTAGCACTGCATTCTGATACTGATGCTGTAGCGCCACTTCTGACAGCATTCATTCTCTGCACTTTAGTTTCCAATACCATTGGTGGTTGCTTTGTGGAAGGCTGAGTTTTGGTGGATTTTTCTTCTATGAGACTGAGACGATTTTTGTTTTGGTGAGGGAAGTTTCTTAGGAGATGGGGACTTGTGTGGAGTGGGTTGTTTTGGAAGTGAAGAAGGTATTTGAATAAGGTTTGATGGTTTGGCTTGAGGTAAGGATAGATTAATGGCTGGAACTGTGAGAATTTGGAGGTGTTATAGATGGAGGGGATGGTTCTTTGGTTGGTGATGGTTTAGGTGAAGGTGTGGTGGAAAGGTTTTGGGTGGGTGGTGAGGGATACTTCCTTACTTCCCTCTTCTTTCTTTTTATGCTCTCCTTCATCTCTCTCATCATCTTCTTTTTAACTATTTTAACCACATTCTTAACACCTCAGCTGCAAGTGCTGTAGCGTATGGTGCTACAGCATCAAAATTCCGCATACTTGACAGCACATACATACCACAAGTCTTCTTATTCATACCTGCAATAGTAAAAACAAAAACACATAGAAAACATAATTAGTCCTAAAAATCTGGGTTGCCTCCCAGTAGCGCTTTGTTTAAGAGTCCTTAGCTAGACTTTGAAATTCAAAACCCTTGTTAGGGTGGATAATAGGACAAGAAGAAAATATCATCCTTCCGATTTCTCTTTTTGGTCAGAAATCCCATGTATTTGGTATAGGGCAGCAAATGTTCCCATGCCCCAACCAATAAGCTTTTGGGATAGGAGTTCCCATTTTTTTGAAAAAATTGAAGCTCATCTTGCGGAGGGATATTTTCTTTAAGTACCAAGGGTTGAGTCTCACTTGTCACATGACTTTTTTCATTCCTCAACCTTGGTTTCTCTTCCTTGTCACTATTTTTGAATTTTTCTTTTTCTACAACTACAAAAAAAAATTGTTTTTCTTCCACAATTTCCACATGACCATATTCAAGCTCATACTCTACATTCTCTTTTTCTTCCTCTTGCTCAACCAATTCAGTAGATTCAATGGATTGAGCAAAAATTTCTTTAAAATCAGAGTTGCCCAAATGATAACAATCATCTTCAAACTCTACACTTTTTTCTTTCTTTTGCTCAACCACCTCTTCAACACAACTTTCTTCTTTTAGATGCTCCATTATTGTCTTAAAGTGAGTATCTATATTCCTACACGAAGCTTCAAAGTTGCCACTATCCACTTTGATATCTTGAAGGAATTGAGCCATGTGTTCTTTTAAATCGGAGTTGTTCTCTTGTAATCCTTCGGGTTGAGCTTGAGAATATGAATCTTGCTCACACAAACCATGTTCCATGCCATAATCCAAATTTTGGGATGTCATGGGCATGAAATTTGTCTCATAACAGCCCCTTTCATATTCACTCTCATGGAAATCATAGTTGACAAATTGTTGTTGAGCATTCATTGCTTGCATGGAGTAAAAATTCCAATGGTCCATGGCATAAAGTGAATTTTTTTTTCTTTTTCAACTAAACACAAATAACAACAAAGAGAAACACACTACAAACACAAAACACAATACAAAATAAAAAATATTGCTGGAAAAACAGAACACACTAAGAAAAAGAATCTAAACTAACTAAACTTACTAACTAAACAATAGAAAATAACTTTCACAATCCCCGGCAACGGCGCCAAAAACTTGTTGTGCGAAAAGGTGATGTGCAAGTATACACAATCGCAACAAGTAATATAATGATAAGTAAAGATCGTTCCCACGGAGATTGTTGAGTTTACTTCTATATTTAAATTAGTAATTTAGCTAGTGAGCAAAACAAGTAACAAATACAAGTTGTCAACAAGTATTGTCATTGTGATTAACATAAATGCAAATGAATAAATAAAGATGTGAAAACAGTAGTGAATTGAAAGTATTTAAGAGTGAGTTGGATAGCTCAGTAGTTATATAAATTCCCAAGAATAGTGTTCTATAATATTAGATGATGCAGCGTTAAGCGCTGTAGCGCTTCAGAATCTGTAGACGCTGTAGCGCCTTGGTGGCGTGCCTTTCAGTCACTATCGTCAGGGTTATGTTACAAGACTCCTATGTCTAGGCTCTAAATAAGTTTTACCCTTGTATATTAAGCTCTTACAACATTTGCCTTATGAACTATTACTCCCCTATGTCTAGAGTTAAGTCGTACTTCCTTTAAATGTCTTTAAAGGGTTTTTCATTCATATCATTCATTGAGTTCTCTTTGTGAACCATGTCTGTACCCACAAAGTTACCTTGTTTTAGTTGGCCATTCCCAAAACAGAGTTGAAAGCATTATGACACAAGGAATAAAACGCAAACATCATAATAGTACATAAAAGCTACTCAAAGTTCATTACACACTAAGAACAATCCAACTACAACAAAGTTAGCTCATCACAAGTTCCATCAACATAATACAACTAGAGAGTATGTATTACCGTATGAAGACAAGAGAAGAGTGGTTGCAAAAGATACACTCCAATGATCCCAAGTAGCATACAAAGGATGAAGTTGAGGTGTGAGCAAAACCTTGAATGAAGACTAGAAAACTATACTAAAAATAAAAGCTTAAGAGTGGAATAACAATGGAGGAAAGCTACAATGTCAAGATAGTTTCCTCCATGTTAAAACTCTCTCTCTCTCTCTCTCTGTATGTTACTTACTTATGTTACTACCTAAAGAAGCATTCTATTCTAATTTAATCTAACTAAGTCATAATAAAATAATAATAATAATTTATGATCATAAAACTTAGATATTATTCATAAAGCTACTTTACAAAAAGGTGTGATGATTAAAATCACCAACTATCACATGGGACACATGTGGGAGGCGCCAAGTGTCATTGAAGCATCCACTTGGGTGCTGAAATGTCATGCTAAGGATAAGAGATAAGGGTGATGACTCATCATTTCAGCAAGTGGCTTTATAAATATCCAAATGTCCCACCGTCATATAGGCGCTGTAGCGTCTACCGCTGGCTTACCGCTGCAGCACTCAGGCAAAACATCAATATATTCACAAAGGCACCAAATGTGCCAAATGATAACAAATAAGCTCCTAACCCTTCTTTCCTCTAAATAACTAATATTTACCTAATATAACACAAATATTACTTGAGAACTTGTGTTGATTTAAGTATTAAGAGCACAAATAACCTATATAAAATAGAGTTATCACACCCCCAAACTTAAACCATTGCTTGTCCTCAAGTAATGACGCTTGACAAAGAACAAACAACACAACAACAAAGAAACAATTACATAGGCGCCCTGACAGGCGCCCTCATGGGCGCTGGCCTGTTATTCACATGGCGCCCTGCCAGGCGCCCTCATGGGCGCTGGTCTGTCACTTGGCGCCCTGCCAGGCGCCCTCATGGGCGCTGGCCTGTCACTTGGCGCCCTGCCAGGCGCCCTCATGGGCACTGGCCTGTTCTTCGCATGGCGCCCTGCCAGGCGCCCTCATGGGCGCTCGCCTGTCACTTGGCGCCCTCATGGGTGCTGGCCTGTCCCTTGGCACCCTGCCAGGCGCCCTCATGGGCGCTGGGCTGTCACGTGGCGCCCTGCCAGGCGCCCTCATGGGCGCTGGCCTGTCACCTGGCGCCCTGCCAGGCGCCCTCATGGACGCTGGCCTGTTTTTCACATGGCGCCCTGCCAGGCGTCCTCTTGGGCGCTGGCCTGTCACTTGGCGCCCTGCCAGGTGCCCTCATGGGTGCTGGCCTGTTCTTCACATGGCGCCCTGTCAGGCGCCCTCATGGGCGCTAGTCTGTCACTTGGCGCCCTGCCATGCGCCCTCATGGGCGCTGGCCTGTCACTTGGCGCCCTGCCAGGCGCCCTCATGGGCGCTGGCCTGTTATTCACATGGCGCCCTCATGGGCGCTGGTCTGTCACTTGGCGCCCTGCCAGGCGCCCTCATGGGCGCTGGCCTGTCTTTTGGCGCCCTGTCAGGCGCTCTCATGCTCGCTAGCCTGTCACTTGGCGCCCTGCCAGGCGCCCTCTTGGGCGCTGGCCTGTTCTTCACATGGCGCCCTGCCAGGCGCCCTCATGGGCGCTGGCCTGTCACTTGGCGCCCTGCCAGGCGCCCTCATGGGTGCTGGCCTGTTCTTCACATGGCGCTCTGCCAGGCGCCCTCATGGGCGCTGGTCTGTCAATTGGCGCCCACCTCACGGGACTCTGGGGGCAGTTTATCAGACTCGGCTGAAGTTAACTCGCCCATCAGAGGTTGCGACATGTTTTAAGTCGCTTCTCACCTCGCGGGACTCTAGGGGCAGTTTATCAGACTCGACTGAATTTAACTCGCCCATCAGAGGTTGTGACACGTTTAAAGTCACTTCGCACCTCGTGGGACTCTGGGGGCAGTTTATCAGACTCGGCTGAATTTAACTCGCCCATCAGAGGTTGCGACACGTTTAAAGTCGCTTCTTACCTCGCGGGACTCTAGTGGAAGTTTATCAGACTCGGCTGAATTTAACTCGCCCATCAGAGGTTCTGACACGTTTAAAGTCACTTCGCACCTCGTGGGACTCTAGAGGAAGTTTATCAGACTCGACTGAATTTAACTCGCCCATCAGAGGTTGTGACACGTTTAAAGTCACTTCGCACCTCGTGGAACTCTGGGGGCAGTTTATCAGAACTCGGCTGAATCTAACTCGCCCATCAGAGGTTGCGACACGTTTAAAGTCGCTTCGTGCCTCGTGGCCAAGTTAACACCTCGTGGTGACTCTGGGGGAAGTTTATCAGAACTCGGCTGAACCTAACTCACCCATCAGAGGTTGAGGGGCCAGTGGCCATGGTTTTCCATCTTCTGATGAGAGGGCCCTCCGGGGTGCCTTGATGATGATGGCGCCCTCATAGGCGCCTGGGTGCTGGGCGCCTTCTATGGCGCTGGGCGCCGTCTATGGTGCCGAGCCTGTTTTCTTTTTGTTTTCGATGCTCATATAGTTGGCGGGGGAGATGTTTCAAACACTTTTCATTGTCCTCACAAATAATGTCAATAGTTCAAAATGATGTCCCCCTCTTCAATATGGAGTCAGGTTGGTGGGGGACGTGCTTACTTGCTCAATTCACTGAGCGAGAGGTAGTGAACTGGGTTGTGAACACCGTAGCTAGTTGCCCCCAGGATGAGACCGAGTTTGGTTTCGACTTCTGGAACCAAGCTAGTGCTGAATCTGTGAGGGTGCTTTTTGCCCTGAGTGTTTTTGCTGCCAGGGATCGTCCTCCTAGGCGCTGCCCACAGCTCCCCTCGTGGATTTCTGCAAGCGCGTAGTCTGCTTCTTGTCCTTCTACACATTTTAATAGATGCGTAGAAAAGTCTCTATGGAAAAGTCGTCCTTCAATGACTGGCCACCATGTCTCATGACATTGGCGCCCTGTGGACGCCTCGCCCCTGGATCCTTGTCGGGCAGGCGTCGCTTCAATGACCAAGTATGATGTTGTGCGCTTCCTTACGGAAGCTGCTGCTATTGTATCAGTGGGCTCTTGCCCCTCGAGAATACATTGACGGGTTGGGGTTATCCAATTTTGTCTTGCTTGGTCGCAAGCACCAAATGCCGCGTTGATCTGGAAGATGATCAATAGTGAGTCTGTACGGAGCTCAAGTTGTGTAGCGCCGAAGTCTTTGGTAAACTGTAGGTCGGCTATGCAAGCCTCATACTCCGCTTGATTGTTGGAGGTGGAGAACGAAAAAGTCAGGGATACCTCGACTAGTAATCCCTCTGAGTTTCCAAGTAACAGACCGGCTCCACTTCCTTTGCTGTTTGAGGACCCCTCCACGTGGAGAGTCCAAGCCACCTCCTCTCTGTCGCTTTGCGGTGTCGTTGTTATTTTGGCTACAAAGTCTGCCAATGTCTGAGCCTTCATGGTTGGTCTTGTCTCGAACTTGATCTCAACTCTGAGAGGTCGACTGCCCATCTGGTGGGTGGTTGGTTCGAACTACCACTTTGTAGTTGGTGGAGCCATTTTGGTCACAGCCCTGTATTTGTCGGGGTTGGCCTTGATGCCTCCCTTAGTGAGGTAGAAACCGAGGAGTTTCCTTGCTAAACTCCAACAGTGCACTTCTCTGGTATGCTTAGTGAAAGTGTGGGGATGCATTTCGCGATGCCCGCCTCTTGCCTCCTTTCGTAGCATGGTTTGGGTGCCAGGCACCTTCTATGGTGCCGGGTCCTTTTTGTTATTGATGCCTTGGTGCTGGGTGCCCTATGGGCTCTTCATCTGTCTTGTCGGGCCGTATAAGATCTTTTCACCGCGAACGTGAATCACACCTCCCTTGGTGTAATCCTCGTGCCATGCACCAAGCTAGTGTGTCGTATCCTGATGTTGGCGCCCTCCTGGGAGCCTTGCGCCATGGTGCTGCGTTCTGATGTTAGCACCCTCATGGGCGCCCTTCCTGGGTGTGGAGACGTCCGAAATGGATTTTGAGCTTAACATGAAAATTGTAGCTCTTCCTCTTAGCTTTCTAACGCATGCTCACACGCCCCCATCGGATAAGTATGCTGCTGGCGCCCTCATGGGCGCCCTCCCTTGATGTGGAGACGTCCGAATTGGATTTTGAGCTCAACATGAGAATTGTAGCTCTTCCTCTTAGCTTTCGAACGCATGCTCACACGCCCTCATCGAATAAGTATGGATGAAGTTATGGACTGAGTAAAAACGCAACATCCTGAAATTTAGATCATTTCTTAACAATGAATTGAAATCATTGAAATTGAAACTCACTATCTTGAAAAATTAGAATTCAGAACCGGATTGGGCCTAACTCAATTCCACAAAATCAGCTTGTAAGGTGAGGATTGCCTCCTCATTATATGCTCTTATGTGACCATATCTCTAGTCAATGTGTGACTTTGGTTTCTTCCAATACAAATCATTAAATTTTTAACAAAAACACAAGAGAATAATATTGAAATAGTCGCAAGGGCATCATTTTATTTATTTGCCCGGGGCACCTAAAATCAGGACCGGCCCTGATTAGTAGTGTCTTCTTTCTCATATACGGTTTGGTCAAAATTTTGTTTTCATTATTATTACAGACAATGACGAATCCATAAATTTTTGTTAATGGGGGCAAAAAATTTGGTCCATAATATTTTTATATAAGAAAACTGCTATAAATTTTAACAAAATACCTAGTTTCGTGAGAGAAAAAACTTAATCCCAAAATCTAATGTGTTTGGTGTCAATTTGTATCTCCAATGTTAGAAGAGAAGTCAAAATTATAAAAATAAAGAGAGAAAATGTATAGAAATGTATTCTCTCTTTTATCTCTTATACCTTTTAACATATATTAATATTTGTTTGTAATTTACAGAAAGAGGTATACTTTTCTCTATTTGCATTCCTTATATAAAATTTACATAAGGAGCTGGGGATGAATCGTTTCTGCTTGTTAATTAGTGTAGTTTTCTACTGCAATATAATAAAACACAATACCACCAAAATATCCATTTTAGATACTTTACCAGCTTGCCACGTATCCAAAAATGGGGGCAAAATGGTATATGTGATGCCAAAAAAAAGCAAGAAGCAAAAGTCAAAAAAGCTGGAAAAAAAAACTACACAACAGTCAGCGCAACAGTACGCGCTACAGTGCGCAGCCGTGCGCGCTACAGTGCGCAGCAGTACGCGCTACAATGTGCAACAGTAAAAGTCAGAATTTATTTAATTTTTTTTCCTTTTTTATTTTTAAAACACTTTTCTCCAATTTCTTTTAAATAACTTTTTTTCACTTTCTTAAAAAATCACTTTTTTAAAATCACTTTTTTCCAATTTTTTTCCTGAATTATTTTTCTAAAATTTCATTTTTTTACTAAAAAAATAATTTTTTTACTAAAAAAATAATTTTTTTGTCATTACAAAAAATTATCAAATTACTATTTTATAATTATTAAAAAGGAGTAAAATGCCAATGGGAATGCCAACGGTAGTGGCAACTAGAGCGCCAACAGGAGTACCGACTTTTTTTAAACTTTATCCAACACAACTATTTAAAAAAATATTTATTCATTTTTATAATTTACTCAAACTACTAAAATTAATCAATTTAACCACTATTAATTGTCAAAAAAACCTATACGTTTAACAAAATTTTCAAAGACTAAAATTTCCAAATAACTAAATAATTAAATTGATATTATACTCAATAATTGAATAATTTATTTTTTTTTATTTACTATAATCTCTCTCCTAAAACTACTAAAATCATTCAATTTTTTCATAAAAAATAAAATCAATCAATTTAACCACTACAAAAACTTACCAAATAACTATTTTATAATTACTAAAAAGGTGTAAAATGCCAACGGGAGTGGCAACGAGAGCGGGAGTGCCAACGGGACTGCCGACATGAGTGCCAGCGGGAGTGGCAATAAGAGCGCCAACGGGTGTGCCAACACGAGGACCAACGAGGATGCAAACGGGAGGGCCAACGGGGATGCATATTCCACTTTGAATTTCAAATCATACATTTTGGACATTGTTCACAACTTATGAATTATGAATATCTTCGAAATTACTATTATGAGTTCATAACAATACACCGACCATACAGTATCACCATGCGTATGCACGGATAAAATACTAGTTATACATTAAAGTTTGATTCTCATATTGGGGATTTCGTTTTAATGAATGCAGGTGCTTACTCAATTTAGCGATGGTCCTGCTCTCTCACATGGTCCTTACCTTGGAACTGTGGAACTGTCTTCCCTTGTTTCAATTATTGTGGGTTTGCTGCTTTCTTGTGATAACAACTTCCTTCCCTTGTTTCAATTATTCCTGCTTTCCTGCTTTCTTGTAATAAAAAGGTCTTCCTGCCTTCTTGTGATATAATTAAACAACTTATGCAATTGGATTTGCTGCATGTGCCAGCTTAGCTTTTATATGGAACCTGTAAAGTGGAACCTGATTGATTTCAGTTTGACCTTTTTATTATGGTAGCAAAAAGTCTTTTAAGATTTCCATCCAAATAACAACATATGGGTTGAGAAGTAAGAAATCACATGTTTTGGGAGATTTCATAATTTATGTTTCAGTATTTGTCAGCCCTGTTCTTGATATTTTATGGGCTCTAGACTAATCGTGAGAAAAGAGCCCCCTTACATAACTATTTTTTAATTTGAAAATATTCACTAAAAGACAAAAAATAACCCTATTTTAGTTAACATAATACGCCTTAATACATAATAATAGTTTTACAAAATATCAAAAAACTTCTCTTTTCTCAGAAAGTCATACGAAGCGGTTAATTGACAAAGTTGTCAAACCGTTCAATCTCTCTTGTGACATTGATCAAACTCTCCGCCTCACTTTGTCTTTGCATCATTATCACAACATTCATATAATTCCGACAAAGTCAACTTTATTTGGGGACATTGAAATCTAATAGTTGTAACACTCTCAACGCGACTTTCTCAACGAGTATTAGACAAATAGTTCAAAGTTAAACCAGGAACATCATCAAGCAAATTTTTCCATATTTTTGAAGATTCCGAAAACAATGAATATAGCGTTGAATAACTCCAAAGAATGAAATAGCCTTAACACAAGAATGTGCCATATCACCAAGAGTAAGATTAAGACTATGAGAAGCACATGACATGTATAAAGCTGTAGGATTAATCTCAAGAAATCTCTTTTAAACACCTTGATGTTTTCCTTTCAAATTGGAACCATTGTCATAACCTTGCCCCCTCACATCATCAACATCAAGAGCCTTTTAAAACATTTAGTAATTCATTAAAAAGTCCTAACCTGGATGTATCATCAACTTTTAAATTTTTTAAAAAGAACTCCCAAACTCTATTTTATTACTTGAGACATTCACACAACGAATTATAATAGTCATCTATGCTTGATGGCTCACATCAGGAGTACAATTGAGAATTATCGAAAAAAAAATTATTTCTTTAATGATCATGTATCCATTATAAACATCTCTCCATGCCCAAAATCAATTTGGGAAGAGAACCCCCTACAAACTTGGGCCCTAGGCGGTCGCACCCCGGCCTATGCCCAGGGCTGGCCCTAGTAATTGTGATCACAAAGGCTTTCTGGAGTCCATTTTATTGACCCTACTCAATGGGATTGTTAAGTTATTGTAATATTGGTCTATTATTATAATAACTTGTAGGATGCCCGTGCATACGCATGGGTGCTCGTGTTCTTTTCATGAATGAACTTAGACAATATTTAAATAGTCTGGACATTACCCCGTGAAAATAAAGACAAGTTTAAAGTTGATAAACAATGAGTTTCAAATAAAAAATAGATAAATATTAAAATCAAAAAATGTAAAAATATTATTTAAAAACAATCTGTGCATTTATCCCGTGTTTTTTTATATATCAGTGCAATTTTTTTTTATATATCAGTGTTGTTATCCCATATTTTTTTATATATTAGTGCAGCTATCCCGTATTTATATATATCATTGCAGTTATCCCCGTATTTTTTATATATCAATGCAGTTATCCCGTGTTTTTTTATGTATCAGTGCAATTATCTCATAGTTTCAATTGATTATTTGAGTTGATTAGTAGATTACAGTAGATAGTAAAAAATATGTATCCTGTGTTTTTTATATATCAGTGACAATTATTTGTCTTTTTTTAGGTATTAGTGACAAATATTTGTCACGTGTGTTTTATATATTAATCAGTTTAAATAGTCATAAAGCCATCTTGTCTTTTTAGATAGTAGGTTTATAGTAGTCTTCAAAAATTATAATTACCAATGGCAAATATTAATCCCGTGTTTTTTTATATATCACTGCAGTTATCCCGCGTTTTTTATATATCAATGCAGTTATCTCGTAGTTTCAATAGATTATTTTAGTTGATTAGTTGATTATAATAGATAGTAAAAGTTAAATTGTAGATTATCAATAAAAAATATTTGTTTTAAATATTAATTAGTAGTTTAAGTAGTCATTAAAAAAGCGTTAAAAAAGCGTGTTAGCCAGCGAAATCTTTGCCGCAAGCAGGGGCGGAGCCAAGGGGGGGACATGGTAGGGCCATGGTCTCCCCCAAAATTTTACTGTTTTAGTAATTGTGTGTATTATGTACTCAATTTTTGTGTTATGTATCCAATTTTTCTAGCTGGTCCCCCCCAAATTTCTACTGTTTTAGCAACTTGGTCTCCCCCAATTTGTAATCCTGTCTCCGCCCCTGGCCACAAGTAGCGAGCGGAGATTAGTCATTCATTGAAAGCGTTGGGACACTCTGTGGGTAGTCAGCAATGGTCCGAATTAAAAAAAAAAGTTTAAGTAGTCATTAAGTCTTTTTGTTTTTTAGATAGTAGGTTTGTAATAGTAGTCTTCCAATTTTTTAATTATCAATGACAAATATTAATCTCGTGTTTTTTATATGTCAGTGCAATTATCCCGTGTTTTTTTATTTATTAGTGTAGTTATCTCGTAGTTTCAATTGATTATTAGTTTATTAGTAGATTATAGTAGATAGTAAAAGAGAGACAGTAGATTATCAATAAAATTTTTTTTTTTTAAATATTAATGAGTAGCTTTGATTGTCATTAAATCTTTTTGTTTTGTAGTAGATTTATAGTAGTCTTCAAAAAATTTAATTATCAAAGACAAATATTAATCCTTTGTTTTTTTTTATATATCAATGCAGTTATCCCATGTTTTTTTTATATATCATTGCAATTATATCGTAGTTTCAATTGATTATGTTAGTCGATTAGTAGATTATCAATAAGAGGTATAAGAGTGTAAATAGTTTTCGGAGAGAAAAATTAAAGGCAAAATATCTCCCCAGGTCCCTTAACTTATTTTTTGGTAACGAATATGTCCCTTAACTTTTTTTTGTAACGCCTAAGTCTCTTAACTTTTAAAAAAGTTGCACCGTTGTCCCTTTTAACGTTTTTTTGTTAACACCGTTACAAAAATGCTTAAGTGACTGTTAGATTGCTTATGTGACTTTTTTTAATGCTTATGTGGCAATTTTACTTACTGACTCATTATTTTATAATTATTTTGAATTAAAAATTTAAAAAAAATGTGAACATTCTTCAACCCTGTGCCCAACCATGCCGCCACCACTGTTGTCACCGAGCCAACCACCATGGCCGGTGTCCCTTCACAGTCAAGGGAGTGGAAACCTATTCATTCACTCAGTGTTCATTCACTAACCCATTCATTGACAAACTTGTACCAAATCTCGTAATCAAATTTCAGATCTTGCCATATAATGAGAATGCACTGAATATGGGTACTTTTTATATGAAGTGATTGTTTCCAGATCTGTTGATTTTTTTTTACACAAATTTCCAGATCTGTTGATGAAGCACATCATTGTTGGCCTGTTGCAGAAAACCACCGCCGATTGAACATTATCCTCATGAGAAAAAATGGCAAAACTTTCGTTTTCAATTTGATGGAATTGGAAAAGATAGGATTGATGAAGTGCATGATTCGTTGATGAAGCACATGATTCGTAACCCACCAATTATTGCAATGATTCGTTGGCAAAACTATCTTAGAAAATATTTCCAGATCTGTTGATGAAGATGGAATAATTGGAATTGGAGAAGACAGGGTTTGGAAAAGGGAAAACTAAGAAGATGGGAATAAAAAAGGAAATTCACAGTTTTCTTTAATTTTTAACTAAAAATAATTATTAAAAAATGAAATGTCCTACGTGGCATGCCAAATAAGCAGTCTAATAGCCACATCAGTGACTGATAAATAGTGTGAACAAAAAAACGTTAAAAGGGACAATGGTGCAACATTTTTAAAAGGGACCTAGGCGTTACCAAAAAAAGTTAAGGGACCTATTCGTTACCAAAAAATAAGTTAAGGGACGTGAGGAGATATTTTGCCAAAATTAAAATTTGAAGGTGATAAATTTTTCCAAAAAGGTGATAGTTTCATTTTTTGTTTTTTAGTGTGACTCATTTACATTTTTATAGGTAATTTTGTGGAGAGTAGTATTTGTATAAATTTAGTTAAAAAAACTAAGTGAAGTGATAAGAGAAAGAGAAGAATTGTTTGTGGGAAAAGTAAAAAGAAAAAAGGAAGAAAGGGAGCGTAAGAGAAAAGTGAAAAGGAGGAAATAGAGTGTAAAAAAGAAAGAGAAAAAAGGAAGAAAGAGAGTGTAAGAAGAAAAAGAAATAAAGATAGGGTAATGATATTTTTACCCTCAAATTAGATATGTGTCTTGTTAATAAGAGATCCAAATTGGTAATTTCATAAGAGGTTAGTTTGTATAAATAGAATAGACATTAGATAGATATTTTTTTGCTACTTTTAAACATCACACTACAAGCTTATACACCTTTGAATATTTATTTTTAGAAAAACTTGGAAAGAAATATTTATATTCAAATAAAATATTTGTGTAAAGTACATGAAAATGAGAGGGAAACAATTTGACAAATTTTGAAAGAAAATAGACAAAATTACACTAGAGGTCATTTAAGTTATTTAATTGTAACAAGTTAGTCCTTTAAGTTTTTTTCATATCACTTAGGTCTTTTAAGTTACATAACATGTACACCGTTAGTCCTTTTTTCATTTTTTGTTACAAAAAACCCAAGTTGGCACTAATAGAGCTGACGTGGTCATGACGGAGTCTACGTGTCATCTATCTAGTGACAATTTGGTCATTTAAGACTACTGTTATGTAACAATTTGGTACTTTCAACTTAAATTTTTTTTTAAAAAAATGGTTCATCTTCTTTCTTATTTAAGTTAAAAGGACCAAATTATTACATGACGGTAGTCTTAAATGACCAAGTTGTTACGAGACAGATGATACGTAGGCTCCGTCATGACCACGTCAGCTCTATTAGTGCCAACTTGGGTTTTTTGTAACGAAAATGAAAAATTGACTAACGGTGTACACATTATGTAACTTAAAGGACTTGAGTGGTACGAAAAAAACTTAAAAAACCAACTTGTTACGCTTGATTTCTGCATAATTTAACAGCATGCTATTGAGTTTTACATTCCATATTTTATCTATTTTTGACATCTCATCTACTTACGCATGATTTCTGCATAATTTATAAGCTAAATTCTTAGGAAATCGTCTTGACCTCATAACTTGAACTGATGATTAGGCACTAGGGCGTCAATACCTTATACTACTCAATTTACCAATTCTTACCATTGTTACTCAATAATTAAACAAGAAATTTAAAATAGTAACTAATATAATGCCAAAGAGAGTTTGCTCGCGCAAAAGGCAAGGGTAAAATGGTTAGCGGAAGGAGATTCAAATAGTCGGTTTTTTCACGCTTGCATCAAAGGAAACCGAAGAAGAACTTAATTACTGAAGCTTTTTGTGGATGGGGAGTGGGTTGAAGATATGGGGGGCATTAAAAGGGAGGTTAGAAATCACTTTGACGAGAAATTCAAAGAGGAAAACTTCAATAGACCAACACTTGATGGGGTGGCTTTTAAACAAATAGAAGGGTCGGCCAATGAGTTGCTGCTGGCTCCATTCTCCTTAGAAGAGGTTAAAGAGGTGGTTTGGGAGTGTGATGGCAATAAAAGTCCGGGGCCGGACGGATTCAATTTCAACTTCATCAAGACGTGCTGGGATACTATTGGGGAGGAGGTAATGAGTTTCTTTGATGAATTCCATAGAATGGCAAAACTCCCAAAGGCGATAAGCGCGTCCTTCCTTGCGCTTATTCCTAAATCAAGCAATCCGCAAGGACTTGGGGAGTATAGACCCATTTCTCTTATAGGCTGTCTATATAAAATGTTAGCAAAGGTGTTAGCGGGTAGGCTTAAAACGGTGTTGAAAGGAGTGATATCGGAGTGCCAAAGTGCCTTCCTCTCTGGGAGGAACATACTCGATGGAGTGGTGGTTGTAAATGAGATTATGGATATGGCCAAGAGAAAGAGACAAAAATGCGTGGTTATGAAAGCCGATTTCGAGAAAGCTTATGATTCGGTTAGTTGGGCTTATCTCGATTACATGATGGCTAGATTGGGTTTTGGTGACAGGTGGAGGAGTTGGATGCGAGCTTGTATTTCGTCCAATTCAATCTCGGTGTTGGTAAACGGTAGCCCTACGGAAGAATTTGTAGCTCAAAAAGGATTGAAGCAAGGGGATCCGCTTGCTCCGTTCTTGTTCTTGATAGCGGCGGAAGGTTTGGCAGGATTGGTTAGAAAGGGGGTGGAGTCAAATAATCTAAATGGCTTTTGTGTCAATAATTCTCTTTCGGTAGAATTGTTGCAATTCGCCGATGACACAATTCTCTTTTGTGACGGGGGGGGAGAAGAGCATATGGTGTTGGAAGGCTATTCTAAGAAGTTTTGAACTGGTCTCGGGCCTAAAGGTTAATTTTGCGAAAAGTAGTGTTATTGGTGTGAGCATGGAAGAAAGAATAATGGAGGGAATATCTCAATTCTTAGCCTGCAAGGTGGGACCTCAATCCTTCAAGTTTCTAGGGGTTCCGGTTGGGGCAAATCCGAGGAAGATGTGTACATGGCAACCGATAATCGACTCAATTAAAGCAAGGTTAAACTCTTGGAAGAGTAGACAACTATCTATAGGGGGCCGGGTCACGCTTATTAACTCGGTTCTAGCATCTCTACCTTTGTATTTATTTTCCTTCTATAAGGCACCAAAGAAAGTTATAGAGGAAATCACTAAGATACAACGAAGATTTCTTTGGGGAGGCGATGGAGAAAGTAAGAAATTGGCCTGGGTGAAGTGGGAAACCATTTGCTTGCCAAAAGAGAAAGGTGGGCTGGGCATAAAGAACTTGGAAGTATTTAATATTGCCTTGTTAACCAAATGGCGGTGGAGAATTTTGGTTGAGGAGGGCAATCCTATTTGGAAGGAAGTTTTGGTGAGTAAATATGAACTAAAAGGAAGATGGCCTGATCTTGTTGAAAGCAAAAGAGGATGGGAGAAAAAATCTATTTGGTGGAGGGACTTGTGTCTAATTGGTAAAGAATTGAATTTGCAAGAAGGATGGTTTGGAGATTTGGTAAAAATTAGAGTGGGAAAAGGAGACAAGGCGAGGTTTTGGAAAGACGCTTGGTTTGGAAGAGAACCTTTGGCCGAGTGTTTTCCTTCGGTCTTTAACATCTGCAGTGTGAAGGATTTACTGGTGCAGGATTTCGGTTACTGGACAGCAGATGGTTGGAGCTGGTCCTGGCTGTGGACCGATGCCATTCTGCAGGAAAACCGAGAGCTGTTGCAGCCTGTTACGGAGTTAAAAAATCTGCTGCTATCGGCCTCATTGATTCAGCGAGAGGACAGGTGGGTTTGGGCTCAGGATGCACTGACTGGTTTTACTGTTCGCAGATGCTACGAATTGCTGCATAATCTGGCAGCAGCAGACAGCAGTGGTAATATTCAGACAGAGACAGCTGAAGCGTGTAAACGGGTGTGGAAGAACGACGTTCCCTCTAAAATCTTAATCTTTGCGTGGAGGGTGTTATTGAAGCGAGTAGCCACGAGGGATGCGTTATATCGGAGAGGGATTATTCGCTCAACACATGACCTTAGCTGTGTACTATGCTTTCGAGAGGAGGAATCAGTTGAGCATCTGTTTTTGACTTGCACCGTGTCAAAAACAATTTGGTATAATATCTTCTCTTGGATAGGTTCTCCTTTATGCGACACGGAAGATATTGTTGTTCATTTTATGGAGTTTGGTAAGGCGGTGAAAGGGAAAAAGAAACGAGGTGTCAAGCATTTGGTATGGATGGCGGTCATTTGGAATTTATGGATGGCACGAAACAAAGTTATTTTTAAGGGAGAGGCAGTCTCCGTTCCATCAATCACAATGGGGATCAAAGATGCGGCTTGGAGTTGGTTTAAGGCAAGGCGGGGGAGAAATTGTAGTGTGTGTTGGTCGGATTGGTACAATTGTCCGACGGGATGTTTTTTATTGTTGTAAGCTTCATTGCAATCGGGGAAGCATGAGTTGAGCTGCGAGGTATCACTACCCAATGGGCTGCTTGGCAATGGTGGAATAACTTTTATGCATAATTTTCGTTCCTTTGTATCCTTAGTCGGGGGAGAAGCAATGAGTTAGGACTTTTTAGTCTCATTGTTGTACATTAGGTGCGAGGTACTCTTTTTCCTACCTGAGTCTTTTTCCCTAATGGGTTTTGACAAAGGAGGTTTTGAGGAGGCCCTCCCCCTATCATTGTAATGGCTGGGCACGCATTGTGCTCTGTTTTTTCAATGAATCTTTTGCTTATCTAAAAAAACTAATATAAGTTTTTTCGACGAATTACTCCCCATCCTTGATGCCTTTTGGCTCATACATATTTGAAATTTTGAATTGCATTTTGGTATTCTTTTCCATTCTTTTCCGTCATATTGTTTATTGTTTAAATGAGGATGTTTTTGGTAACGTGTGCATTTTGTTAAAGACCAATACTTAGCTGCACTACCATAGGTATTGGTACCGGTTGTAGTGGTCTAGACACAAATACCATTTATTTTAAAACCCAAGTGGTTGGTGGAAGAATTTCCTCCTTTTCCTTTGAAGTACAGCACCACCAGCACCTATGGTACTCTGCCTAAGTTTTTTCCTTTGTTAAATTCTATCTTTGGTTTCAAGATGCCTCTTTACAAGCTTTTTTTAAGCTATTCCTAATTTTAAGTTATATTCTAAAACTAAACTTCAATAAAGGATGTACACTACAAAAAAAAGACCGATTAGCGACGGACACTCTGTCAGTCGCTAAAATTAGAATTAGCGACGAAAATTCGCTCCTCTAGCGACGGATTGTAAACGAAGTCATTAGCGACGGAATTGCACTTATTTAGCGACGGATTTAACAAGGCGCGAAAGGGTGAAATTTTTGTTTTGAATTAGCGAGGGAAATCCGTCGCTAACTATTTGTAAACTGTGCCATTGACCGTTTCAGTTTAGGCGACACGTGGCTACATTTAGCGACGGAAATCCGTCGCTAATAGTCTGTCGCTAATAGTTGAAAATTGTGCCTCTGATCGTTGCAGTTTATTGCATATTGTTCGACACGTGTATAGGCAGCGACAGATTTCCCTCGCAAATTCCGTCGCAAACTCTTAAAATGTTTTTAAATCCGGATCCCTCTCTATTCTCTCTTTTTCTTTCTTCTCTTTTGCGTTTCTTCCTCCTCTCTTCTCCGTTTCTTCTTCCTCTTCTGCGTTTACGGCGCCACCACCACCGTCCAGGCCACCATAGCACCACCGTCCACGCCACCACCACCACCGTCCACGCTACCAAGGTTCGTTTCTTCTCACTCTTCTCTCTCTCTCTCTCTCTCTCTCTCCCTCTCTCTCTCCGAACCTTCTCTATTTTTCTCTAATATTGTCTCTGTCTCTCTATTTCGCACAGTCACCGGACACTATTTCGCCACCGCACCGGACACCCACCACAGTCACGGTTAGTTTTTTTTTTCTTTTTTCGGAATGATTTTTGTTTAGTTGTGAAATGTGAGTTTTAAATGTGTATGTTATTTTAGAATAAAGTTTTATTGTTAGAAATATTAATATTAGTGTTTAGGATTGTGAAATTTGAAAAGTTGTTGTATCTGTTTAAGATAGTGTTTAGAATTGTAGAATAAAATTATTGTTGTTGTTATTAATTAGAAAGTTGTAATTGAAAAAAGGAATTGGAATTGAATTGAAATTGAAAAATGTAATTGAATAGTGTATGTGTTTAAAATAGTGTAATTGTATGTGTATGAAAAATGTATGTTGTTGGAGATGTTATTTGAAAAGTGTATGTTTGTTAGAGTTGTTAATTGAAAAATGTCTAATTGGACTTGATAATTGGTGACAAGTGTATGTTAATTTTGAAATTGAAATTGTGTTAAATTGTTGTTTTGATGTTTGATGAACCCTAGGTTAGATGACTATTTGATGTTGTTGATGGAAAAGGGTGAGGTGTTGTCCTTCACCCCATATTTTTCTCGAAATCATCTCCATTGAGATAATTGCGAGACGATACTAACAACGGTAAGGTTGGGAGTTATACGGAATTACTTCCTTCACTACTTGGATGGAAAATGGTTTTGTGCTGTCCTTGACCCCCATATTCGGCTCGAAATCATCTCCATTGATATCATATCGATGCCACTAACTTGATAGGTTTTATATTGGGAATGTTATGAGAATATAAAGCATTTTTTTAAATGTGTGTAGATGAATTGGAGTCAATTGAATCGTGGTTGGGTGTATGATCGGTTATATCCGGGAAGAACGTTTTTAAAGGAAACTTTTGTAAATGGGGTTGAAGAGTTTATTAGGGTAGCATGGCAACATGATTTAACTAAAGAGGAAGATTGTAAATGGTGAAGCGTGGAAACACTTTGATCAAGTGCATTTGGATTTTGCCTCAGACCCACGAAATGTTTGGCTTGGCTTGTGCTCTGATGGATTTACTCCATATATCCAAGCATCAACGTCGCCTTATTCTTGTTGGCCAGTCATTGTTACCCCTTACAATCTTCCTCCTGAGATGTGCATTACTAAACCTTATATGTTTTTGACTAAACCTCCGTGAAACAATTTATTATTGTTCTCACTATTTCAACAACTTTATGTTGTCAAGAAATAATAGAAACGAAATGGAGGTTGAAGAAGAAAGACACGCACTCACTTTATCTGTGTTTACCAAACCTGGTCGCCCCTAGGGAAAGAAGTCGACCAACTGGTTATCAGATAAAGATTATGAATCAGCACATGTTCATGTCTTGATCAATTGCACCGAAGTTAAACCATATCTTGAGTAAGTATGCTTCAATTCAATTTTTAATCTATATACACCATTATTTCAATTTTAAAGAGTATAAATAATTCCTTTTCAGTGCATTCTTACGAAGTGAGGGAATATGCGCTGAAGAATCTTCTGTTCGTATACATGAAAGTTTCTCATCATGGTTTACTGCTAGAGTAAGTAAATAAAATTAATGTTTTAATGTCAAACATTTAAAGTAGATGAGACATGACATATTTTTTCCATATGTGATTACTTAGGTTTATGAAGCGGAACCAATTCCATTGATCCGACACTTGAGGAACTTAGTCGATGGTCCTTTTCGTGAGGTGACTGAGTGGCACACGTACCTAGTTAACAGTTACAAATTTGACACCCAATCATGGAGTGAGGGAAAACAAACAATTAATAGTGGGGTACATGTTAAAGGGGAAACAGAAGAAGGTGAAGGTGACTACTATTGTGTGATCCAACAAATATATGAACTTGAATACCCACATTTGGACTATCAAAAGAGAATAGTTTTATTTTATTGTAGTTGGTTTGATCCATCGGTTAGAGGAACGAAATTTAATCCAAAATGTAATACCGTGGACATTCGAATGGATAGAAGGTATAAATTTTATGACCCGTTTATCATGCCAGAAAATGTGAGACAAGTGTATTATGTTTCATATCCATCAACTAAGAGGGGCCGGTGTGTTGCAATTAAGACAAAACCACGGGGTCACATTGAAGCAACTGATGCGGAGGATGAGGTTCCTTATCAAGTGGATGAAATGTCGGGAGTTAATGAGGTAATTGAAGTTGAACCAATTGATACCTTACATGATGATCGACTCTACGTTGAAGAAGTTGAACTAGTACCAGAAGTGACTGAAGAGGAAGAAGAGACTAGAGATGAAGAGGAGGAAGATGAGGAAGAATATACTGAAGACGAAGAAGACGAAGAATATGAATATTTAGAGTAGTCTTACTAGTATTAATGTTGTTATCATTATTAGATTATGTTGTTATCATTATTACATTAGTGTTCTAATTATCGTCATTATATTAATGTTCTTGTTATCATTATTAGATTATGTTGTTATCATTATTATATTAATGTTCTAATTATCGTCATTATATTAATGTTCTTGTTATCATTATTATTAGAGTCTTGTTCTTGTTGATAGATATGCATCCAGGAGAAAGTTCGGACCCATTGTTGTGCAAAAACGTGTGCAAGTATACACAGTCTAACAAGTAATAAAGTAGTAAGTAAGATCGCTCCCACGAGGATTTAAGGTTTAATTTGTAAGTCTTTAGAATAGCGTTTGGTTTAATGAGTGAAACGTAACCAAATAACAAGTGATGATTGTTGTGCAGTAAATAAAGTAATTGAGATGAAAGTAACAAGATATGAACGATTAAAGATACGAGAGAGATGGTAATAGCCAAGACTAGGGTCAATAAACACGACTTATAGATGTGATGCTGTGATTGATGCTGTGGTAGCACTCAGTGCGCAGAATGAATGTGGATGTTCCTATCACTATTAACGTAATGTTTTCAAGGTTACCTTATTCCTAAGCTCCCATTAAGGTTCATTACATAGGTTGAAAAGCATGTTTCAGATCACACTATAGCCCTAACTTCATATTCCTATCCTTCGTTAGGAAAGAATAATATTCCTATTATTCTTCAAACTATAATAACTTGTGAAATCAGTGAAGTAATTCCTTCCAGATATTAAAACACGCTACCCTAATCAAAGTGATCAAGTTCGAAAAGAGTTTATAACAATAAAAACACACAAGCTAATGAGGCATCACAAATCAATCACGTTAAAGCAATCTAAAAGAATATGTTCATATCACCATGTCTTGACTATAAAAGGGTTTAGCTCATGTTGAGCTTAGTCATGATAAAACAGTACAACGTTGCCGTAAACAAGGTCATCAACGAAACAAGAACAACTAGACGTTGAGTTACGCCAACGAGCATGAAGGCGTACACAACTACTAAACTTATCCCGATGCTGGCAACATGAGCCACGGAGATCATGTCTCTGGGTATGGATGGAGTAGGTTAGAATGGAGAAGTATGATGTAGGATGGATGTAGGTATCTCGTGTTCAGACTTGTGCTATCTTGTTCTTTTTTGGCGGATCCCCCTTCACTAGGGTTAGTCGCCTATTTATATCCTCCTCTCTAGCACGGCGCGCCTCTATCTTGGGCCTTCCCATCGGGTTGTTGTAACAAACCCTAGAGATTTGCCCTGACTTGCTGCATACGGAGGTGCCTTGAGCGCTAGACGATAAGGTTTCCTTTTCTGGCTGCGCTAATTGAGGCGCCTTGCCTAGTCACGCTCCGCTCCATTTATCGCTGGGATGCTGCCGCAGCACCAGCCTCAGCACTGAAACTCTTAGTAGTATCCTGCACACTTAGCACACAAATTAAACTCCACAAAATTGGCACTTGCGTGCCCCACATTATAATTAACATCCAAGAATTCAATAATGTCTAATATGAAGATATCTACCACAATTTACTGTATCTTTTGCCTATGGATCAAGATAATTCTCGTTTGAATGAGTACAAATAACTCACATTTCTGTGAGTTATCACACCCCCAAACTTGAACCATTGCTTGTCCTCAAGTAATGACAGCACCAGGGCAGCATTGCTCATAGCATTCAATCAGGGTAGCACTTAGTGAGAGCCTTCTAAAAACTTTGGCTCATTCTCTCTTTTTTCAAGTTTTCTCCCTCAGAATTTTACACTGTTCATACTGCTCATTATGTGAACTCATAGCTTTCGCCCCCTAGTTTGAGTGTGTGTGCTTTCTTTGTACTTTTTCCACAGGCTTCGGCACTTACTAGGCTTGGCTTCGGTTCCCACTTAGAATTTCCTACACTGCCCTTCCTTCTCAATAGCTACAAGCATATTTCTGATGATTCACACAGGGGTTGCCTTTTTATTATTGGGCATAACATTTAGGCCAATTGGAGGGGTGCACCCTTTTTTTTTTATTACCCAACTGACTTGACCACTGCTTCGACTGAAACTGTAATGGTGTCTCCACAAAACAGCCTCCCTACACAGCGGCCAAACCAGCCTTCTTTTGCACATGTGCACCCTCTTTTCTTAGTGCTTTATTTTGACAGCACTTGGCCTTGCTACTAGCATGTCACCCCCAAACTTGATTTTTACTCTACTTGCAGTTTCTATCAAATTCTGGGCAACTTTGGTCCTTGCTAAGTTTTCACCTAACTTCTACCTTAGTAAGCCTTACGCCTATTTCAAAAGATAAAGAGTTAAGTGTGTACTAGGAGGGCTAGACTACTTTGTTCACACTTCTAAGCCTACATAATTCTGGTTATCCTCATCGGGGTTTGCCTTGAGAAAACAAAGTAAATTTTTTTTTCTATCACTGATGCTACCAGCACTATCTATCTCAGATGCTATCAGGGGTGCTGCCCCAGCACTTACTTGCATTTTTATTCCTAGCATAGACAGTAGTAAAACATAGCAGCAGAATATAGCAAAACATAACAGGTTTTCATTAGAAATTTTTGGCTAAGAGGGGGAACACATTATTCTACATAGAATTGCATCATAAGCAGAAGACTATATTTGCTCCACCCCCCAACTTAAGAAGAGACAGTGTCCTCACTGTCAACTACCAGGCGAGAGATGGGCAAATTGCAGAAACATAAAGAGGAAACAAGGAATAAGAGATTACTGGATCCCAGGGTGGGATCATTTCTTCTGCTGCTTCTGCTGAGGTTCCTCTTCTGCACTTTTCTCCTCTTCTTCTTCAACTTCTTTTGCCATCATCATTCTTATCCTGCGGGGTGGCCTAACTGCACACATCTTTCTTCGTGTCCATGTGGACTTAGGTGGCATCTGAAAGGGCACAGCTCCAGAGGGTGTGCCAGCAAGGTTCTTCCTCTTCTTGCCTGGTGAAGATGCTGTGGCAGCACTCTTCCCAGCATTGGTTGATTTGGCAGGAGCTTTACTTCTGTCCTGGTCATGCTTGGATTTGTTTTCTCTTTCAGCGCCAGCACTGCCTTCTTCCTTGCCTTCTGAGTTCACTCCTCCCACTGAACTAACTTGGGAAGAGCTACTGGAGCTGCCTTCATTGCTGGGGTCCTTCTTTTCATCTGACTCAATAGCCACCGTGCCACCAGAGGTGCTACCAGCAGTACTTCTTCCATTCCACCAGCAAGAATGCTAGGCAAATTTCTTGTTGCACTTCTTCCAACATTAGTGCTCTCCCTTTATTCCTGAAACTTGGTAAAGAAAACTAAAAATAAAAATTGTTAGCCTCTGGGTTGCCTCCCAGTAGCGCTTGGTTTAAGAGTCCTTAGCCCGACTGAAATGGATTTATCAATTTGGGTCACTCAGGGGGGTGGATGCCTTTGTGCTGGGCACAGGCTCACCCAAATACAGTTTAACTCTCTGGCCATTCACTTTAAACTCATTGCCATTTACTTCATTCTTTAGTTCCACAGCCCCATAGGGGTGCACTTTGTGGATGGTGAATGGCCCCGACCATCTAGACTTCAATTTCCAGGGAACAGTCGTAGTCTAGAGTTAAATAGCAGTACTTGGTCACCCTCCTTGAGTTCCCTTCTCAATATCTTAGAATCATACCAAGCTTTTGTTTTATCTTTGTATAGCTTGGCATTCTCATAGGAAAAATGTCTTAGTTCCTCAAGCTCACTGAGTTGTAGCATTTTGGCTTTGCCAACTTGTTTTAAATCGAAATTTAGCTTCTTGGTTGCCCAAAAAGCCTTGTGCCGCAACTCAATGGGCAAGTGGCAAGCCTTACCAAATACCAATCTATAGGGAGACATGCCAAGGGGTGTTTTGAAGGCTGTTCGATATGCCCAAAGAGCATCATCCAGGTGGATGGACCAGTCCTTCCTTGATGGGTTTACCATCTTTTCTAAAATTCGCTTGATCTCCCTATTAGATAATTCTACTTGCCCACTTGTTTGAGGATGGTAGGCTGTGGCAATCTTATGTTTTACTCCGTACTTTGCCAACAACCCCTCCATCAATTTGTTACAGAAGTGGGTGCCCTCATCACTAATGATAGCTCTAGGTGTGCCAAACCTTGTAAAAATATTTTCTGAATAACCTTCAGCACAACCCGCGCATCATTAGTGGGGAGCGCAACTGCTTCTATCCACTTTGACACATAATCTACGGCTACAAGTATGTATAGATTGCCAAAGGAGGGTGGAAAAGGTCCCATGAAGTCAATACCCCAAACGTCGAAGAGTTTGACTTCTAGGATATTGGTCAAGGGCATTTCATTTTTAGCTGATATATTGCCCACCCTTTGACACCTATCACACTTTTTAGCATATTCATGAGAATCTTTAAAAATCGAGGGCCATAAATAATCTGTTTGTAGAACCTTAGCAGCAGTTCTTGTTCCTCCAAAGTGGCCTCCACATGGTGAGGCGTGGCAGTGCTTTAAGATGTCTTCAATCTCTGACTCGGCAGCACATCTTCTCAAGATTTGGTCTGTGCATTTTTTGTATAGGAAGGGCTCGTCCCAGAAATACTGCCTACTGGAATGGAAAAACCTTTTTCTTTGCTGGGCTGTGAGTTCTTCGGGTATTACATTGCTAACCAGATAGTTTACAAAATCAGCGTACCAAAGAATTTCAGTGCTGGGGCTTGAGTTTTTCACAGCCACTGATATGGCCAGCAACTGCTCATCAGGGAACTGCTCCTTAATTTTTGCCTCAAAGGGAGGTGAGTTCATCTCTGGAATTCTTGACAGGTGGTCATCCACCTGATTCTCCACTCCCTTTTTATCCTTGATTTCTAAGTCAAACTCTTGTAATAACAGCACCCAACGAATCAACCTTGGCTTGGAATCTTTCTTAGCGATCAAGTATTTTATGGCAGAATGGTCTGTGTAGACTATTACTTTAGCTCCCACAAGGTATGAGTTGAATTTGTCAAAGGCAAATACAACTGCCGGAAACTCTTTCTCGGTGGTTGTGTAATTTAATTGAGCATCCACAAGAGTTTTGCTGGCATAATGTATAGAATGGAATACCTTGTCGTGTCTATGTCCTAACACTGCCCCAATAGCATAGTCACTGGCGTCACACATTAGCTCAAAGGGTTTGGTCCAGTCTGGGGTTATGATAACTGGTGCTGTCTTCAGCTTATTGAATGCTGCCAAATACTCTTCATCGAATTTGAACACAGTTTCATGCTGCAGCAGCATGCAGAGAGGTTTTGAAATTTTTGAGAAATCCTTAATGAACCTCCTGTAGAACCCAGCATGCCCTAAGAAACTTCTTATCCCCTTGATTGATGTGGGAGGTGGCAACTTTTCAATCACTTCCACCTTTGCCTTGTCAACTTCTATGCCCTTTTTGGATATTTTGTGCCCAAGTACAATCCCTTCTTGGACCATGAAGTGGCATTTCTCCCAATTAAGAACCAAGTTTGTCTCTTCGCACCTATTTAATATCTCCTCAAGATTGAACAGGCATGTATGGAAATCTTCCCCAAAGACAGAAATCATCCATGAATACTTCCATGGATCTTTCAATGAATTCAGAAAAAATAGCCATCATACATCTCTGAAAGGTGGCTGGAGCATTGTACAACTCGAAGGGCATCCTCCGGAAAGCGAAGGTTCCATAAGGGCAAGTGAATGTAGTTTTCTCTTGGTCCTCAGGGGCTTTGGCAATCTGATTATACCCAGAATAACCATCAAGGAAACAATAGAATTCCTTTCCGGCGAATCAGTCTAACATCTGGTCAATGAAGGGGAGGGGGAAATGGTCCTTTCTAGTGGCTTTATTCAACTTTCTATAATCCATACAGATTCTCCAACCAGTCACTGTTCTGATGGGAATTAGTTCATTTTTTTCATTTTTTACCACAGTGACCCCTCCCCTCTTTGGGACACACGGCACTAGGCTTACCCAAGTGCTGTCAGCCACAGGGTAGATGATGCCAGCATCTAACCACTTGATTATTTCTTTTCTCACGACTTCCTTCATAATGGGGTTAAGTCTCCTCTGTGCTTCTATACTATTTTTGGAGCTGTCCTCCAAGCAAATTATGTGCATGGACAAAGCTGGGCTTAACCCTTTGATGTCAGCCATTTGCCAACCAATGGCTCTTTTATGTTTTCTCAACACAGCAAGCAATGCTTCTTCTTGCCACCCACTTAACTCAGCAGCAATAACTACAGGGAGGGTGTCCTCTTCCCCCAGGTAGGCATAATTTAAGTGAGGGGGGAGGTCCTTTAGTTCCAGCTTAGGTGGCCTCTCAATGGATGATATGTTATCCTTGAATCCTTCAGCAGTTAGCTCTAGGGATTCATACCTCTTTGTCCACTTTTGAGCCTCTAGCTTGTGTTCTAACTGCCCCAGCTCTTGCTTCAGTACATCATGCTGGGATAGCAGTTGCTTCTGGACCAAACAATCAACTTCAGACACAAAGTGGCATTCAGCACTGCTGGTACTGTCATCAGGGCACTTGATATCATTTAGAACATTGAAGGTGACCTCTTGGTCATTCACCCTCATGGTGAGCTCTCCCTTGTGTACATCAATCAGCGTCCTACCTGTGGCCAAAAACGGTCTTCCAAGGATGATAGGCACATCATTGTCAGCCTCAAAATCAAGTATTATGAAATCAACAGGAAAAACAAATTTGTCCACTTTAATCAATACATTCTCTATTTTACCTTCAGGATACACAGTAGATCTGTCAGCCAATGAGAGTGTTATCAAGGTGGGTCTTGCTTCACCAATGCCTAATTTTTTAAAAATGGATTTGGGCATCAAGTTAATGCTTGCACCCAAATCACACAAGGCCCTACCACAGTACGTACCTCCAATGGAGCAAGGGATAGTGAAGCTACCTGGATCCTGAAGTTTCTGAGGCACCTTACTTTGTAACAACATACTTGTCTCCTGTGTCATTGCCACTGTCTCGAATTCACCGAGCCTTTTTCTCTTGGTCATCACGTCTTTCATAAATTTGGTGTAGTTCGACATTTGTTGCAGAGCTTCCACCAATGGGATATTGATGTGAAGCTGCTTTAAAATTTCCATGAATTTCCAAAACTGCTTGTCTTGATTAGCCTTCTTTAACCTTTGGGGAAAAGGAGGAGGATGCCTCTTAGGAACAAACTTCTGGGGTGGTATGACTGCTGGAATTGTCATTTCCGCAGTGGTAACATTGTTCTCAGCAACAGGTATTGCACCAGTGCTGGCAGCATCTGGGATAGCATCAGGATTAACATCTGTGGGTACAGTAGCAGTTTTCTTCCCACTCCTCAGTGTGATGGCCTTTACATGCTCTTTACCGGATGTGCTAGGTTGCTCAGAAGCACTTGGTAGTGTGCCACTTGGTCTAGCCGTGATTGCAGTTGCAATTTGGCCAATTTGATTCTCTAGGTTCTTGATGGCTGCCCCCTGGCTTTGGTATTGTGCTTTGGTTTCACTCATAAATGCTTTGAGTGCCTCGGCCAAGGAGTTGTCAGCATTGGCTTTTGGAGCAGGCTGTGCAGGAAATCCTGGAGGTGTAGCAGGTTTGGCTTGACTGGCAGCAGCATTCGGATCCTTCCAGGAAAAGTTGGGATGGCTCCTCCACCCTGGGTTGTATGTATTGGAATAGGGGTTGTTGTTCTTGCTAAAATTTCCAATATAGTTAACAGAGACTGGATTCGCTGGACACTCTTCGAACAAATGTCCCCCATTGCAGTACACACAACAAGGTGCTTCAGTTTGCACTGCGGTCGCTGTTTCAATAGGTGCTGTGGCAGCAGCTGGAGCTGGTGCAGGGGTGGTGCACAGATTTTTCAGCATGTTGGTTAGACTAGCCACTTGTGCAGATAACGCAGTTATTTCAGACACCTCATGAATTCCGGCTACCTTCTTGGCCGCACTGACTCTGGCAGTAGGCCATTGATAACTGTTTGTTGCGATAGTCTCCACTAAATCATATGCTTCATTGTAAGAGTGATTCAGAATGGCTCCTCCTGCAGATGCATCCAGCAATAGCCTTGATTGGGAAATCAGGCCATTGTAGAAAGTCTCCAACTGAATAGCAAAGGGAATACCATGATGTGGGAATTTTCTGAGCACATCCTTGAAACTCTCCCAGGCCTCATATAGTGATTCTTCTTCTTGTTGCCTGAATGATGTGATGTCATTTCTCATTCTTGCATTCTTGACCGGAGGGAAATATTTTACCAAGAACTTCTCAGCCATCTTGTTCCAACTGTCCACAGAATTGGGTTCCAAAGAATTCAGCCATGCTTTTGCTCTGTCCTTTAATGAGTAAGGGAAGAGCCTTAGCCTGAATGCATCCTCTGTTACCCCCGGCATTTTAAAATTGTTGCAGACTTCGAGGAACTGCCTTAGATGCAAGTGAGGATCTTCAGTGGGTCCTCCTGCGAATTGGCCTACTATTTGCAACATTTGAAACATCATAGGTTTGAACTCGAAGGATGCAGCCTCGATGGCTGGTGTCACAATACCAGTCTCCATGGTGGTGGGATCAAATACAGCATAATCCCTCATTGGCCGCTCTCTGTCATTGGCCATTTCAATGTTTGTTAATACCACACCGTCGTCGTTCTGTTCTGCCATTGGAATGGCCTCTGCCTCTGGTGCGGCAAGTCTTTCTCGAGCCTGTTTTCTCAATCTCCTTGCTGTTCTTTCAATTTCAGGGTCTATGTGATGCTCCGACTGATGGGCTCTGTGCATACACTTCTCTCAAAACTGAAATTCAAAATAAAAAGGGTGAGAAAATAAAAGCTCACTAAAACAAATTCTACTTAAAACTTAGTGATTAAATCCGTCAATCCCCGGCAACGGCGCCAAAAACTTGTTGTGCAAAAACGTGTGCAAGTATACACAGTCTAACAAGTAATAAAGTAGTAAGTAAGATCGCTCCCACGAGGATTTAAGGTTTAATTTGTATGTCTTTAGAATAGCGTTTGGTTTAATGAGTGAAACGTAACCAAATAATAAGTGATGATTGTTGTGCAGTAAATAAAGTAATTGAGATGAAAGTAACAAGATATGAACGATTAAAGATACGAGAGATGGTAATAGCCAAGACTAGGGTCAATAAACACGACTTATAGATGTGATGCTGTGATTGATGCTGTGGTAGCACTCAGTGCGCAGAATGAAGGTGGATATTCCTATCACTATTAACGTAATGTTTTCAAGGTTACCTTATTCCTAAGCTCCCAATGAGGTTCATTACATAGGTTGAAAAGCATGTTTCAGATCACACTATAGCCCTAACTTCATATTCCTATCCTTCGTTAGGAAAGAATAATATTCCTATTATTCTTCAAACTATAATAACTTGTGAAATCAGTGAAGTAATTCCTTCCAGATATTAAAACACGCTACCCTAATCAAAGTGATCAAGTTTGAAAAGAGTTTATAACAATAAAAACACACAACCTAATGAGGCATCACAAATCAATCACGTTAAAGCAATATAAAAGAATATGTTCATATCACCATGTCTTGACTATAAAAGGGTTTAGCTCATGTTGAGCTTAGTCATGATAAAACAGTACAACGTTACCGTAAACAAGGTCATCAACGAAACAAGAACAACTAGACGTTGAGTTACGCCAACGAGCATGAAGGCGTACACAACTACTAAAGTTATCCCAATGCTAGCAACATGAGCCACGGAGATCGTGTCTCTGGGTATGGATGGAGTAGGTTAGAATGGAGAAGTATGATGTAGGATGGATGTAGGTATCTCGTGTTCAGACTTGTGCTATCTTGTTCTTTTTTGGCGGATCCCCCTTCACTAGGGTTAGTCGCCTATTTATATCCTCCTCTCTAGCACGGTGCGCCTCTATCTTGGGCCTTCCCATCGGGTTGTTGTAACAAACCCTAGAGATTTGCCCTGACTTGCTGCATACGGAGGCGCCTTGAGCGCTAGAAGATAAGGTTTCCTTTTCTGGCTGCGCTAATTGAGGCGCCTTGCCTAGTCACGCTCCGCTCCATTTATCGCTGGGATGCTGCCGCAGCACCAGCCTCAGCACTGAAACTCTTAGTAGTATCCTGCACACTTAGCACACAAATTAAACTCCACAAAATTGGCACTTGCGTGCCCCACATTATAATTAATATCCAAGAATTCAATAATGTCTAATATGAAGATATCTACCACAATTTACTGTATCTTTTGCCTATGGATCAAGATAATTCTCGTTTGAATGAGTACAAATAACTCACATTTCTGTGAGTTATCACCCATCGAGACATGGGAAGAGGCATCATCGTCGTAGGCAACGTGAGGTGACATTAGTTAATATTGGGAATAACTCATTTATTGGGACGCCTCAGACCACTGCTCCAATTTCCCCACCGGTGGTTCAGCCTACGTCTCCACCAGTTGGGCATATGCCTACACCAGGGGGTATATACCTACACCAGGGGGGTATATGCCTACACCAGGGTATACGCCTATACCACCTAGGTGGATGCGTATACCACCTGGGTATACGCCTACACCAGGGTTATCGATGCCTACACCAGCTGAGCCCCATGGTGACGCGTATACTGATGAGCCCCATGTTGGTGTTACTGATTCAGATTCATCCCTATGGTAACGCGTAAGTATTGTTTGACTTTTTTAGTTTAAGTTAATTATGCAATGATATATATATATATATATATATATATATATATATATATATATGTTTGATTATTTGCTATATCTTTTATTATGCAGGTTGCTTCCTGCGAAGGCCGCTTCATCGAATATCACATTTGTCATTCAGAAACTATATTTTAAAAAGTTTCATGAAAAGTGGACAAAAGTCGAGGATGAGGACAGGGGAAAACTTTTGGATTTGTTTAAGGTAATTGTTAGTTATGTCATTACATATATTGTTAATTTTAATTTTCTTATGTTAAATATGATAATAATAATACTTATTTTGATTTTGCTTAATACAGTCAAAGGTGACGTGGCGGCCGGAACATGATGTAGCTGTGCAGAGACTATTTTTCAAAAGAATGGGCAAGCAATTGTCGGATTTGCTTTATAAACTGCGGTGTAAAGATAAGCAGCCGAAATACATCCCTGACCGTGTTTGGAATGCCTACAAAGGCCTTTGGGCTACTGAGAGCTACAAAGAAAAAGCTGAAAAGGCCAAGCAGAATAGAAATTCTGAAAAGGGTGGCTCGCTCCACTGTTGTGGCTCCGTGAACCAGGCTCAGCATGCTGTCAGACTGGTAAATTATTTTAAATTTGTGTTATTTTAGTATATTTAGGGTGATTAGCAATCATTGAAAATGTGTTTCATTATTACAGAGTAAGAAAGCTGGACGCAATATCACTATTCCTGAGCTTCACAGGGCAACACGTTTGAGGAAGGGTACTACGGAGTACGTTGATGAGCGCTCCAGGAAAACCCAGGTATATACAACATGATTTGTCTTATATAATTTTATTTTCTTAAAATGAAACGCTATTTATGCTATGTTATCTGGTTATGGAAAACAGGAGGAGGTTAGTGAGACGATGGTTGAGCCAACTCAGGGAACTGGAACCCTGACTCACTTGGTCCTCTTCCCCCTGAGATCATAGCTCTGGCGAACCTCAATTGGAAGAAGGCGGTAGGCGGGCCGAATAAGGGTCGCCTGTATGGTTCGGGGCCCTTGGCTCCGTTATTGGACTCTGGGGTTGATCACTTCAACACTGGCGGACCTTCTAGCAGTGGACCTCCTCCTCGTCTTCTTGCTTCAGCTGAGGAGACCGCGCAGCTTAGGCAGCAGGTGGAGGCTCAGGCACGGGTCATTCAGGATCAGGAGCAGCGGCTGCAGACTCATGAACAGGTGCAGACAACTCTGCAGGATGACTTCTTGAATTTTACCCGTACGCAGGCGAAGATATTGAAGTATTGTAACCGCAAACATCCAAATGGGTCCGAGTCTGATGATGATGGTCCCTATTAGGACTTTGTTGTATTCGTTTGATATTTGAGTATTATGTTCTAACATTTTGAAGTAATTTATTTTGATTCGGATTTTATTGTTAATTGGGATTGTATTGTTGATTTGGATTTTGTTGTTAATTTGGATTTTCGTATTTATATTAATTATAGTAGGTTATTATAGAGAGGATTTTTTAAAATTAGGGTTTCTTAAAAAAAAAATTGTTTAGGTGCCATTAGAGACGGATATCTGTCGCTAATATTTCTAATCAAAATAGGACACGTGGCAATAATTAGCGACGACATTAGCGACGGATATCCGTCGCTAATATTTCTAATCAAAATAGGACACGTGGCAATAATTATCGACGGCATTAGTGACGAAATTCCGTCGCTAATGTTTATGAATCATATTCTGACGTGTGGCAATCATTAGCGACGGAATTATCCGTCGCTAATTAGCGACGGAATTAAAAGTCGTCGCTAACTATTAGCGACAAGCCTTTTAGCGACAGAATTGGTCCGTCGCTAATTCCGTCGCTAAAAGTCATTAGCGAGAAAAAAATAGGCATTAGCGAGGCAAACATCCGTCGCTAAAAGTCATTACATAATAAGCTTTCGACTTCGAGATTCATGTAACCAAAAAAGCTTTCCAGATTCTTAACCAATTCAAAATAGCAATGAATAGTTGAAAGCCAACATCTATTTTAGCAAAGGATGTAATAAGCTTTCCACATTCTTCACCAATGCAAAGCAGCAATGAATCTTGAAAAGATGGTTTAGAAATTAAGATAAAAACTGATTTTGTAATTTCATTGTATCCATCCAAAAATTTAGACCTACGCCTATTTCACCCAATAACACTTGGATGAGATGATAGAAGTCTCTTCCACCTTAACAAAGGTCCTGAGTTTGAATCCAACTAAGGATACCCGATTTATACCAAGTAATGCTTCTTTTTAAATTATTTTTATTTGCAGCACAAACAATGATATTATTGAGGCACCTTTCCAAAAATTTCAGAAACTCTTCTCATATAGATTGATAGCTTATGGACTACTATATTTTAGTGCATAAAATTTTAAAAGAGAATTTTTTTCATAAATATATATATATATATATATATATATATATCCATTTATGGTTCCACTATCTGGCTTTGATACCAAGAGGGGATCGGAATCAGAAGATAAAAGAAATTAAAGAGACAGAGGGGAAGTAGGTAGCATGCGGAATGCTAAACAAGAAATGAAATTAAATTGCAGAATCAAAATAACATATGTTAGGAGGCAAAGCCTTCCATATAAGACAGTAAACTGTCTATGAGTTACAGAGATTGAAGATTGAAGAAGATCTTACAAGATTGCAGAAGAGATTGAGGAAGAAGAGAAGAGAGCTTACAAGTGCTCTGCCTTCTTACTAGACTAGAGAGAGAAATATAATTGAAGAGTAAATTGAAGCGTGCCTTCTAACAAAAGCCTAAGCACGTATTTATAGTTGAAAGATTGAATAGTAACCGGTTACTAACCGGTAGGAACAGTAAAGGACTACTGTTTGGAATCCAATGACTGTTGACTTGGACTGTGCACTTAGGTGACCTGCACTGTGCTCTTGAGTCTTGAATTGTTGACCGGTACTATGCACTTGAATAGTGGATTGGTGACCAGTACTGTTTGGTATCCAAGGTCTCGAACCGTGGAGTCTTGAAAGGTGACAAAAGTGGATTCCTCTTGTCTGCCATGATTGATGTCTTGCCAGGTGGCAAAGAATGAAATGATGAAAGCAGATTCCTCTTGTCTGCTTGTGATGATTTGTATTGGTGGGGGACAAAAGCAGAGATGCTCTTTGTCTGCCATGATTGCTGTTGACTTCAACTGTGTGGAATCCAATGCTTGATGATTTGAATTGTGCATCTTGGTGACTTGGAATCCAAGAAATAGTGCTAATTGGTGACAAGGCACTATTTGCTTTACGAAGGATTTGATTGAAGATGCCTTTGATGATGGCATGATTGACTACTTTGTCTTTTGTGATGATGAAGACGCCTTTTGTCTGCCACTTGACTACTGGCATGATTACATTGGATTTGATGAAATTATTGATGCCTGTTAGGGGAATACGCTCCAGAACAGTTGTCTTCTCCAGCTGATGGTGGCTGGGGGAGAAATGATTGATGAACCAAGACCATATTTTCATATCATCGATGATACTACAATTGCCATGATCAAGGGCGTTTCTAGAACAGTTTTTCGTGCAAGCACTACAATCACCATGTTCCAGGGTGTAAGAACAGATTTTCATGCCTGGGGCACTACAATCACCATGTTCCAGGGTGTAAGAACAATTTTTCATGCCTGGGGCACTACAATCACCATGTTCTAGGGTGTATGAACAGTTTTTCATGCCTGAGGCACTACAGTCGTCTTGTTCAGGGACGCTATTAATTGGTAAAAACAAAGAAATTTTGATGAAAATGTTTTGGAAAACATTTAAATTGGGATCAAGAGAAAGATTAGGGTTCATACCTTTTGAAGAATTTCTCTTGTTGATCTGTGGGGAGAAACCAGAGACATAGTTAAGGCGCCCAGAGAGCCTATGTAACTGGGTTTTGTCATTGACTTGATTGGGAGACTTATCATAGAACTCAATAGCTCTGCTGATATGGATGATTGTTTCCTGGTGAATCCTGTGACCAAGAAATCTAATTTTTGTTTTGGGGACAGCAAATTTAACAACAGATATGAAAATGCTGCTATGCTTGGGATGCTGGTAAAACAATTGAAAATAAGTTAAAACATTATCAATATAGATAATGGCAAAATTTGATTTTTGATTGAAATTCTCATTCATGACCTTTTGAAACTCAGAATGAGCGTTCCATTGACAAAAGGGGACAGTGAAAGCAGTTTTATGCCAAAAATCAGGTTTCACGTCAATTTTAGAGAAGATCTTTGCATCAAGAAATCTTTTAAGGAGATTTTTCTTGTTGGGAATAGGGTACCTAATCCAGCAAAGAACTTGATTGAAAGGTTTGTAATTAACAAGTCTGGGACTTCTCCTATTGATCTCAGCTTGTTTATTGATATGAAGGTCAGAACAAGGCCATGGAATCTTATTCTTGTGAATAAGTTTTTTATCCAAAAGGTCTTTGGCTTTTTCCTGACAATTAAGAAGAAGTTCATGATTCATTTGAATCAGTTTGCCTTTGGTAGGGATTTGCCTATTATGAAAATCCTTTTTATAAGGAAGTTTAATTATATGATGCCCTTTTCCCCAGAAAGCATCAGGTAGGTTAGAACAAATATTAGATTGTATTTGTTCTAAAAGACTTTTGATTTTGAATTGACTATCCCGTTTTTGCAACTGATGGTCAATATTTCTAAAAGAAACCTTTTCTTTCAGAAAATTAGTTTGGTAAGAAATTGATTTTAAGTTCCAGATAAAAGGTTTTCTCAAAAACTTAAAAATAATTGGTTGACCCAAATGCTGGGTTTTCATACCTTCTTTAGTAATTTGGAAAGGGAAGAGTGATCCCATGGAAGGAGTTTCTGGGATCACTTTGTCTTTCAAATCCTTAACAAAAAGAAAGGAGGTATCAATTTTAAAATTGATTTTTGACTTAGAGCCATTTGCAGCACTAAGTTGTTTAGAAGTCTTTTCAAAATATTTTGTAGGAATAAGACCTTCTAAGATGCAATATGAAACTGTCCCAGTGTCAAACAAAGTGACAGTTTCAAGGATGAGATCACCCATGACAATATTGGTGTTTATGCAGAATTTCTGAATTCTGACATAATTGATAAGACCAAGGAAGGATGAACTATCCTCATGGTCATTCCATTGGCCAATGGTTGACTGGTGATCAGCCTGTTTCAGACTCAGACCTTTAACTTTGATTTGAAGATCATGAGAAGTAACAGGTTTGACACTAGTTTTCCCTAACCTCTTAAAGGTATTTCTAGGTTTGAACCTATTGGTTACGAGGGGACTTTTAGGGAGGTTTGGCTCAAAGAGAAGATCCTGTTCTCTGGTGAGGACACTAATTTGATTAGAGGAGTCAGTTAAATCATCCTCCTGGACATGATTTAGGTTTTCAGAAGAATGATCATAGGATTCTTCTGAAGATTGGGCTAACAAATTGTTAATCCCGTCCTTAATATCAGGATCAAGCTTAAGAGTCTTGAGTTTTCCTATGACCCTACAGTTTCTGCTTATGTGACATGACTTACCACATTTGAGGCAGACAATAGGATTACTAGGATGATGGTCCTTATGTAAAGCTCCTCTAGTAAAATTATAAGTAATACAAATAGGAAACTTTTGTATAAGTAAATTGGTTTGAGATTTAGAGACAGCTAAATCTCTTAAAACTTTTCTTTTGACCAGAAAGGTTTTAATGTGATTGCTGTGTTGCTGAAAGGACTCTGAGATATAAGGATAATCAAAGAGACTCTGCAGTTGGATCTTACCAGTTTGACCGAGATACTTACCATAAGACCCGGTGTTAATATTGACAAAGGTTTTTTGGGTATTGGGACTAAGAACACCATAACCTATTTGATGTAAAATGTCAATGATGGGAGAACTGGTATAAGGATTGATAAACCTTTTCAGAGTGTTCTGAAATTCTGAAAAAGTAGTTTTAAGGCCAACAATATCGTTCCAGTTATAATGACCATAAAAAACATTAAACTTAATATTGATATCCTTATCAATTTTGACTTGATTCTGTTCAAGGCCAGAACTCAGGTCAGAATTAGAAAAGATACTTGTATTGAAAAGATTTGCAGAGAGACCTTTCCTAAGGATATACTTAGGTTTTGTAGGTTGCCCTAGGTAATCAGTTATTGTATCATCCTTCATTTTTTGAAAAGGAAAAGAGGATGTACTAGTTTTAAAGAATTGAGTAATAACTGAGAGCAGATTAATACCAATCTGTCCTAAATAATCATTAGTGGATTTTTTAACATCCTTGGAAGCAGAAGCCTCAAGAGATGAGTTGTTTCCAGACCAATGGTTATTATGGTGATTAATGATTAATTGCTGATTGGTTAACACATTCTTCTGGGTTTGGATAGGGGTTTCAGAAGAATGGTTAGTGGATTCTGAGCTGGTATCAGAACCATTTTTTGAAGATAGGCTTAATAATTTATTAACCTTACCTGTGGTTTCAGGATCTAAATCTAGGGATTTAAGTTTCCCTTTGATCCTATCATACCTGTTAGTGTGACTGGTTCTGTCACTTTTGAAGCATTTGATGATATTGGTTTTGATACTAGGATCTAACTTAAGGGCTTTAAGCTTTCTTACGATCCTACAGGTTTTGCTTTTGTGACCAATTTTGCCACAGATAAAGCAAATGGTAGTTTTCCTAGGTTTATCCTGTTGCCCTTTTGGCGATTGGTGCTCTTCTGGTGATTGGTTGGTAGCCTGGGTTTCGGGTTGGTTGTTGCCACAAGTGCACTTACCATAAGTACAAATGCTAGGAGTAGCTTGAGGTTTGTTAAGGATATCAGGTCCTTGGTTAGCCCTTTGGTTTGCCTTCTTTCCCTTTCGGTGTTTAGGCATATAACCAGTTTGGGGAAGGTTAGGGCAGTGCTTGCTGATGTGGCCATGCATACTGCATTTGAAGCAGATGATTTTGCTATTAAGGGTAGCACTTTTGTCATCGTCAGGGGGGTCGTGCTTAACCATATTGATGGATTTGTTTTTGTTAGGTAAAGGATTGAGTTTCTTAGCCTTGAGTAGGTCAAGCTGTTCATTGACCATGGCTAGGAGTTCTTTCCTACTATCATTTTGGAGATCATGGTTGATAGTGGAATCTTTTTTCTTGGTAGGACTATCTAAGGCCTGAAGATACCTATTTTGTTTAAAGGTATCTATAGGGTGTTTAACAGGAATAACAGGGACATCCTGTTTATCTGCTAATTTGGTTTTGAAAGGGGCGGCCATGACAGGGGTAGTTTGGTCTTTGCTATTAAGGGCAAAAGGTATCTTGGGGGGTAGCTTGGATTGGACCATTTGGCCATCCTTGAGGTGCCAAATAGTATTGGTCTCTCTCCCGTCATGGTCATCACGGAAGGGATAATCAATGTTTTTTGCTATGGTGTAAGCTCGAAACCAGTGGAAGAAAGGGATATTGAATTTGACTCTTTTAACGAATCTGTAAAATCTTTCCTGGACAAAGTAACCTTTATCACCTTGGAAATTTTGGAAGAACCATTCTCTGTGAGGAGACCATTCTTCAGAATAAAAGTCCTTTTTAAGGGACTTTTTATCTATGGTAAAACCGGAGAAAGTTTGTTTTGGATTGATAAGATCTTTCTCAAGATCTTGATTGTGGTTACAAACGGATTGATTCTGGCAAACATTACTGGCAGAAGACGACATCACAGAAGTAGGGGGAGAAGAAGGTGTAGAAGACATAGTGGTGAGGAAAAAGCTTTTGATAAGAGGGATTTTAAAATATTCCTCACCCGTAAGCATCATCGCCTTCATCTGGATTCTGCAGAAATATAAGTATTAAGACTGAACTAGTTAATTACTTTCTGGGAAATGCCGTTAGGTTAACCATGTTTTGTCCAATACTCAGTTCATAAAGCCATGTTGCCGGATATCAAAGCTTGAATAATAAAATTATTTTCTATTTTATATTTCGGAGTATGAGTTACCATAGTTCAGAGAAAATCAAAGTAAATACTGAAATATATTAAACCAGATTTAAACACTCAGAGCCTGAGTTATTCCTTGTTTCAAACATGTGTATGATCAAAAATAAAGTACTTTCGAAATATTTTTTCTCCCTTAGGATTAGAATACTTTAGGATAATAAATCTCAAGAGGGGATCGGAATACTTTAGGATATTTTTCTGAGAAATTAAAAGCATAACCAGAGATGTAACCAACAGTTCAAAGTTAATATCTACATTCCTACTTCCACCATCTGGCTCTGATACCAAGAGGGGATCGGAATTAGAAGATAAAAGAAATTAAAGAGACAGAGGGGAAGTAGGTAGCATGCGGAATGCTAAACAAGAAATTAAATTAAATTGCAGAATCAAAATAACATAAGTTAGGAGGCAAAGCCTTCCATATAAGACAGTAAACTGTCTATGAGTTACAGAGATTGAAGATTGAAGAAGATCTTACAAGATTGCAGAAGAGATTGAGGAAGAAGAGAAGAGAGCTTACAAGTGCTCTGCCTTCTTACTAGACTAGAGAGAGAAATATAATTGAAGAGTAAATTGAAGCGTGTCCTCTAACAAAAGCCTAACCACGCTTAAATAGGTAAAAAAGAGGTAACCGGCACTGTTTGGCATCCAATGCTTGTGACCGGTACTGTGCACTAGATTGACCGGTACTGTTAGGTAACGGAGGGAATCCAAGAAGGAATTGTTGAGGAGCATGCGAAAGTCTTCAAAAGACAAGATTGATGTCTTTGATAGTGGGGAGCAAGGAGGCCCACCAAGGAGAATAATGCGCAAGCCACCATAATTGAGGGAATAAGCATGATTGATGCCTTTGATGGTGGGGGACAAGGTGAGTTCCACCAAAGTTTTGTTTGAAAAGAAAGATTCCTTTGACCAAACTTGCAGAGAGGGAAACAACCTGCAACGAAGGTTTAGGGAAAACAAAATAGTTAATAACTGAACAGTTTTTCATGCCTTTGCAGACACTACGATCACCATGTTCAAGTGTGGAGGAACAGTTTTTCATACCATAAATGGTATTACTATCACCATATTCCAGGGTGTTGTAGGAACAGTTTTTCATGTCATTGCTGACACTACAATTACCATGATCCAGGGTAGATGAGCAGTTTTTCTCACTGAGAGTGATACAATTGTCTTGCTCAAGGACACTTTTAAGAAAACGATTGAAAATAAAAAAAAATTCTTGACGATCATAATCAATGGAGATCATCAGGAGAGTAATTGTCAGAACAACCCTCTTCATTTTGATAGAATGAATCTATTGAAGAGGATGAAGAAGACATGGTTTGGACCTGTTTCTTCTTACTGTCTTTTTTAGAAGATGAAGGGACATCTTTGTCCTCAGTTTGATTTTGAAGAAGTTTCATAATATTCTGGAGTTTTTCCAAGACATCTTCTTCTGAGGTAGAAGCTGCGAGAGCTGCAGAAATCCTAGCCTTTTGATTAAGGAATTTGCAGGTGTCTGGGTCAGCCACTTGCAGAGCCCTAGGATTGTTTTTAAACCAGGTGGTTACACTATCTGGTGATGCCATAGAAGCATCAAAGCGAGGCCACCATTTAACAAAAGCTTGTTTATAAAAAGATAATAAAGATTTAGGAAGATGGAAATTGCCAGTTTTATACTGCCATGAAAAAATCCATGAAAGTGAAAACGTGGTGAAGAAATTTAAAATGATTGGGTAACTATTGAGATCCTTGTTGAATCTTTTAGAAAAAGTTTGAAAACCTCCCTGGACTTCAATAGGTAAGATTTCTGGGACAGGCCCAAAGAAGTCCCACCATTGAAGAAACCAACTAGGGAATGAGTATTTGGTTGCTTTCTTAAAGTAGATCAACCAAGAGTGTTTGAAGGATTTATTTTGTAAGCCAAGGATAACATAATCCCAGACCTTGATGTAATCCCAGTAGTTATAGCCTATAGGGTCAAATAACTGAGAGAACTTCTTTGTGTTGTTTGGATTTTGTCCAAAGGCTGAAGGTGTCAGGACACTCAGGATTTGGAGAGTTGAATGGGTGATGAAGGAATTGTCTCTGGGATCTTTGTAGTGTTTGATAGAGACAGATTCAGTATCAACGAGGATAAATTCATAAAATCTTTGTGTTTTGTTTGGGGTAAAAGGTAAGAAATGGAATTGAGGTCCAGGGAGGTTTTCAAACTTTTTCTAAAAGATTCAACAAGGATCTCAATAGTTACCCAATCATTTTAAATTTCTTCACCACGTTTTCACTTTCATGGATTTTTTCATGGCAGTATAAAACTGGCAATTTCCATCTTCCTAAATCTTTATTATCTTTTTATAAACAAGCTTTTGTTGAATGGTGGCCTCGCTTTGATGCTTCTATGGCATCACCAGATAGTGTTACCACCTGGTTTAAAAACAATCCTAGGGCTCTGCAAGTGGCTGACCCAGACACCTGCAAATTCCTTAATCAAAAGGCTAGGATTTCTGCAGCTCTCGCAGCTTCTACCTCAGAAGAAGATGTCCTGGAAAAACTCCAGAATATTATGAAACTTCTTCAAAATCAAACTGAGGACAAAGATGTCTCTTCATCTTCTAAAAAAGACAGTAAGAAGAAACAGGTCCAAACCATGTCTTCTTCATCCTCTTCAATAGATTCATTCTATCAAAATGAAGAGGGCTGTTCTGACAATTACTCTCCTGATGATCTCCATTGATTATGATCGTCAAGAATTTTTTTTATTTTCAATCGTTTTCTTAAAAGTGTCCTTGAGCAAGACAATTGTATCACTCTCAGTGAGAAAAACTGCTCATCTACCCTGGATCATGGTAATTGTAGTGTCAGCAATGACATGAAAAACTGTTCCTACAACACCCTGGAATATGGTGATAGTAATACCATTTATGGTATGAAAAACTGTTCCTCCACCCTTGAACATGGTGATCGTAGTGTCTGCAAAGGCATGAAAAACTGTTCAGTTATTAACTATTTTGTTTTCCCTAAACCTTCGTTGCAGGTTGTTTCCCTCTCTGCAGGTTTGGTCAAAGGAATCTTTCTTTTCAAACAAAACTTTGGTGGAACTCACCTTGTCCCCCACCATCAAAGGCATCAATCATGCTTATTCCCTCAATTATGGTGGCTTGCGCATTATTCTCCTTGGTGGGCCTCCTTGCTCCCCACTATCAAAGACATCAATCTTGTCTTTTGAAGACTTTCGAATGCTCCTCAACAATTCCTTCTTGGATTCCCTCCGTTACCTAACAGTACCGGTCAATCTAGTGCACAGTACCGGTCACAAGCATTGGATGCCAAACAGTGCCGGTTACCTCTTTTTTACCTATTTAAGCGTGGTTAGGCTTTTGTTAGAGGACACGCTTCAATTTACTCTTCAATTATATTTCTCTCTCTAGTCTAGTAAGAAGGCAGAGCACTTGTAAGCTCTCTTCTCTTCTTCCTGGGACGAATATATATATATATATATATATATATATATATATATATATATTTCAAAATATTATAGAAACTCTACATAAATTTTCCCACGTGCGTTGCACGGATTCTAAATACTAGTACATATCAAAACATTTACATCACGTGGTAGTCTCCACGTGGATCTCCGGCGATGCGTTCCCGCCATTCCCACTCCGACTCCTGCCACTGCAGGACCGCCATGTGGTCCACGTATGATCCAGGTGTATGTGGTTGCCAAGTAAGCTCCAACCAGCAAGTGATGGTGATAGTGGTATGGGTTTGTTAGGAATGAGACGGAGCAACAAATGGGGTGAGATTTGGTCGGCGAGAGAAGATAGCAAAAGAGATTTCTTCTCGTTAGCGAAGATGGGGACGAAGATATTGTTTCAGGTATGTTCCGCCACGTGGTTTTCAGTTTTTGGTTCCCTTGTCAAAGTTTTTCAACAATCCTGGTTTCCTTTTGTTTTCCCCTCCGTTTTGTCCACGTGGCTGAGTTTTTCTTCGTTTATTGAATTCATACTCTTCTTTCCCGTCTTAGTTTGTGAACAGTTGACAACATCTCCTCTTCCCAATGATTTTCTATTTTGATTTTTTTATCCTCTGATTCTTCAATCTTTTTATGGATTTAGTTTCTACTTTCTTTATTCACTCACAGTTGTTTGATTTTTCTGATTTTTTTCGGTGTTTACTCTCTCAATTGATTCCTTCCTCCCTGTGAACTTGTGAGCGAGCGAGAAATAGAAAGCCACATTGGGGGGAGATGAAGAAGAATATGGTGGAGAAAGAGACGCTTCACGGAGAGAGAGAGAGAGAGAGAGAGAGAGAGAGAGAGAGAGAGAGAGAGAGAGAGAGAGAGAGAGAGAGAGAGGAGAACGGTGGTGCAAACGGCACTTGGATGCGGCGGTGCAAACGACGCCTGCGGTGACCGAATCGACGCTCACGGCGGTGGTATGGGTGCCCCTCTTCTTTTCTCACTCTTATTCTTTTGTTCTCCCTTTGTGTTGCTGCCATGGTGTTTGATGAAATGCCTAACCTTGGTTTAGGGAGGATTTGCGGTTCTGTGGTTGATTCTATCAAAGAAATGGCTGCTAATTTTAATGTGGAGTACATTGCTGGAGGTAATACACTAGATCTGAATTATTGGGTTTCACATCATAGATTATAACTTTACTGTGTAATATTATGAATTAATGTGCTAACCAAAGAGAGAGCAAAAGAGAGTAGAAGTGACATTTTACTGAGATGTGTATAATTTTTTCTTATTGGCAGGTGCTACTCATAATTCAATCAAGGTTGCTCAGGTATGTACTTTGTTTTTATAGATTGTGGGCTGATTCTGAAGTAGCTGTGGTGAAAATAACTAATAGTTTTTTTTACCTTTGTCTCTAATAGTGGTTACTTCAAACATCTGGGGCAACAAGTTACATTGGTTGCATTGGAAGGACAAGTTTGGCGAGATGAAGAAGAACTCTAGACTTGCTGGTGTAAATGTAAGTTTGATATTGTAATTTTGCCTTATTTCTTTTTTCTTATGCTACACTCTAATGGACGTGGATCTTGTGTTGTTTGTGTGGTTGGTGGTGAAAGGTCAGATGATCAAGCTTTTCTTGTGTTGTTTTTTTCTTGATAAGTCCTACCTTGTGTTGCTTATTTTAGGTATTAGAAGCTATAAATAATTATATTTTATGCTGTTTTGAAATAGTATAAATCTTCAGCTGAGTATACATACTTGATTGCCAAACAATTGTTTGAAGCCTTCTGTTTGATTGCATATTTATATAGGTCACTTATTGCCAACTTATCAGCTGCGAACACTACAAAAAAAATTGCCCATTAGCGAGGGATTTTTCCCTCGCTAATTGCCCCAAATCCGTCGCTAATTCCCATTAGCAAAGGAATTAGCGACAGAATCAGTCCCTCGCTAAATATCTCCTCGCTAATGGGATTAGCGAGGGAATTTGAATCCCTCGCTAATTAGCGGGGGAATATTCCATCGCTAATTCCCTGGCTAATTAGCGAGGGATTCAAATTCCGTCACTAAGTCTGACAGCCACGTTTTTTTTATCTCAGCCTATATTTTTTATAATAGTATTATTATTATTATTATTATTATTATTATTATTATTATTATGGTGTGGTGGTGGTGGTGGTGGTGGTGGGGAAGGGTATTAGGGTAGAGAGAGAAGGAGAAGACTAAGGGAGAAGGAGAGAGAGAGAGAGACAGAGAGAGAGAGAGAGAGAGAGAGAGAGAAATGAGCTATGTGGTGGTGGTGGTGGTGGTGGTGGTGAAGGGTATTATGGTAGAGAGAGAAGGAGAATAGTAAGGGAGAAGGAGAGAAAGAGAGAGAGAGAGAAACGAGTGGTGGTGGTGAAGGGTGTTATGGTAGAAAGAAGGAGAATAGTAAGGGAGAAGGAGAGAAAGAGAGAGAAACGAGTGGGGCTGGTGGTGGTGGAAGAGTGAAGAGAGAAGAAGAGTGTGAGAGGAGGTGGTGGTGTGGTGGTGGTGTGGTGGTGGAAGAGTGAAGAGAGAAGAGTGTGAGGAGAGTAGGAGAGAAGAGTGTGTGTGAGAGGATAAATAAGCTGAAAAGTCAAAAACTTAGCGACGAAATTAGCGAGGGACTGAGATTCTGTCGCTAAACACCTGCACGGAGTCCTATTCCCTCACAAATTTCGTCGCTAATTCTAGTTTTTGCGAGGGAACATTAGTCCCTCGCTAATTTCCGTCGCTAATGATTTTTTTTCTTGTAGTGGAATTACTACAAGTCTGAGCATCTGAAGAGACCAGAAAATTGGGCAATAGGTACCATGTTAATCAATTCAGGATCTCTTTCTATCTCATTATTTTTTGAATATAATTTAGATGGCTGACATTTGTTATTGTGCATTTTTTTATATATAGTTGAAAATGCCAAGTATTTCTATATTGCGGGCTTTTTCCTCACTGTATCCCCAGAATCCATGCAATAATTAGTCGCTGAACATGCAGCCGGAAACAACAAGGTGAGATAGGACTAAAATTGGCATTCCCTTCCAACTAGAAGTTTTTGATACTTGAGTAATCATGTTTCTTAGCCGTGTATGCAGGTCTTCACGATGAACCTTTCTGCCCCCTTTATCTGTGAGTTCTTCAAGGATGTATAGGAGAAAGCTTTTCCGTATTGATCTTAAGGATGTTCATTCTGGAATTCAGGTATATCGACTATGTTTTTGGAAATGAGACTGAAGCAAGAACATTTTCTAAAGTTCTTGGCTGGGAGGTAAATTATTACTTAGCAAATTTGTGGGCTTACTGTTTTGATTTTGAATTTTATTTTGTTATGTATTTTGATTATTTTTCTATAGACTAGACTGATAATTTCCATTTGTACCTCTCTTAATGTAAATTTTTTCCCAGCATCTATATCTGGATTCATCTATGAGTGCTTATTATACTTGAATTTTGAAGGCTTTTTTTCAAACTATTTGAGACTTTGCAGTCATGTTTCTTTTCTTTTCTTTTGATGTTGCTCCCTTGATAATTTCCAAAGACACATTTTAATAGTTTTAGTTACCTTTATCGTGTTTAACATGATTCAGTCATGATTCTTCAAAATTGATGTACCTATATTTGTGGAAATACATGTTGTGGGAATTGGGATCATGAATGCCTTACTCACCAGTGTTTTCATTTGGTGGCTACTCTCGGTTAATAGGGCTGTATATATTGGTTTTTTTAAAGCATCTGGTTTTTTGGCTCACTTTAAAGTTTAAACTTTCCTGTACACTCTTTGTGCAAACATATAATAGTCCCCTCACCTAAGTTTGAATAAAACACCATAGGTTATTCAATTCAATTTGATTATTTTTTGCATTTGTTATTAATAGCACTTCATCGATGCTTCTAAAATGCTTTCTTACTATATGGTTAAAGAAACATGCAAAAGATTATATTGTAGTCTTTCCAAAGATTTGTTTAATTGCCAATTAGATAGGGCAATATTAGGAAAAAAGCATTTGCTGCTAAAAATTGTAGTGATTCTGTGTAAAAAATGTAGTAATTTTATGAAAATATGTGGTTGTTATTCCTCTATGATACATATGTTTACCAGTAGTTCTATTTCAGTTAGCTTATGTAGTTTTATGGGCTTCTTGACGATACTTGAATTGTCCAATTAAAAATAGGTACTGATCTGTTATCTGCCAGTTTTATGTTCATTCATAGGTTACAACTTCTTAAAAATTGCATTTTTCCATTATGGCATTTGTTTAACTGTTATGAATTACACAGTCGGTTTAGTTTTAATAAAATTTATTTGTTCCGTACAGATTTCAAAGAAATTTTTGTAGGATAGGTGGATGCTAAGTTATGGTGGCCATATAACATGGTAGTCTCCACCTTCTCATGTACTGTACAAGTGAGTTTAGACACTGCAGGAACTATATATGAGAAATGGGGTGTTTTTTCAAGTGTGTTTGATGGTTTATTTTGAGGCCAACATCTAAGATAAGTGTCTGTTTGAACATGGTGAGGAGAGAAGCATATTGCTCTATAAAGGTATGAGTTATATAAGATGTATGACTTTGTCTTGATTTAGAAATGGATTTTTTTGTTTTATTGTTGCAGAGTTGTGTTCTCCTGGTTTACTCAAATAAGTCAACAAAGGGCTTTATCAATTGAGGAGGGTAACATTTTAGTTGCTAATCTAAGAATGGGATGGCTTTTTTGTGTTTGTACTAGAAAATTAATGGAGTTCCATACAATGGCTATTTTAGCTTAGAGATAAGCTATTTTTGCAGTTTATTCTATTTAAATTTCTTGGTAGTGATTGTTAATTGATGAGATAATAATAACGACGTGAAGAAGCTAAAAATCAGATGAATTCTGAGCTACTATTAGATCAGATTCTGTTTGGAATTTGCTGTAAAGGTTTTATGCGTATTTCTTATGAAAATTCGATGTTATATGTAGATATATGTTTGATGGGCATTTAGAATTTGGTTAAGGCAAATCCACTAACAAGAAAGAAGTAATGTAAATATATTTCTCTTCCATGATGTAATTAAATTTTAGCAAAGTTTTATTTATAGATGCCTTCACTATCATGCATCGCACGGGTAATGACACTAGTACATATACGACTTTGCATATCATGTTACTTTCTAATTATGCAACAAAATAATCAATAAAGCTTAAACAGGATTCAATGGGCAAGAAATAAGTTCTCTCAGCAAAAAAACCATTTAGTGGCAAAAAAAAATTATATACCAAAATAATACACATTCTGAGTTATTTACCAAAGTAGGCAAATTTTTTTAGTTCAGTAGTCGCCCCTGAACTGTTTTTTCCAATTTTTTTTTTAAAATTCAGTTCAGAAGTCGCCCCCCCAGGGTGACTTCTGAACTGTGTTTTGCAAAAAAATTTTAAAATTCAGTTCAGAAGTCGCCCCCCAGGGTGACTTCTGAACTGTGTTTTTTAATTTTTTATTTTATTATATATATATATATATATATATATATATAAATACCTAAATATACTATAAATAAATTTATAAAAATGATTATACCTATTTATAATTTAATTACGTTAATATTTACGAAAAAAATTATGAGATTAAAAATTGAAACATAATATAATATAGAAAAAAGACTGAAATAAACAACAAAATTTGCAGAAATACAAGAATAGAAAATAAAAAACGAAACGAGAGGAAAACATGATTGAAACTAATTCCACAAAACATTTTACGCTGGAGAGAAAACCCGACGGATGATCTCATCGACGGAAATTTTGGTTTCGACGCACAATTCGATAGGACTCCGAGTATGAGGTTGAAACATCTCATGCTCCTGAAACATCTGTCGAACGTGGTTGTCAGTCTTGATAGTCATTACGCCTCACCGAATATGATTACCTTCGCCGATCAGGGGGCAGCGATAAACGATACGAGTGATTGTTTGCTCCTCACCCTCCAGCTGCGCCTTTTCCGTTAGTTTTTCATTCAGTTCGGCGAAGGTGATGTTGTTCTTAAGCCTGGAATAAATGGTGTTTGGACCACTAAAATACACACCATCTTCTTCCCTGTACATAACGTGGGCCTGACAGTGAAGTGTACAGTAGTGGTTGATGACTCTTTCCGGTATGACTTGTTGTGGTGGGGGTGGTCGCAGAAGATGAATGATTTCTTCCGGAGTGCGTATTGTGTCCACGTACAACGCCAAGATACTACGTCCCATTGGAATGTTAGCATGAGCTTTCATCATTGCGCGAATGTCGTCGTCGCTTCGGATCTCCATGACAGAATACCCGTATGTCCCGTCATCTCCACAATTGTACTTTCTGTAACGGATACGCTCCACGTCTTTACGCCACCCTCCCTCTGGCCGTATCTTCCTCTCAGCCTTCTCCTTGAGTTGGGCGAATGTGATGTCCTTATTCATCCTACAGAAAATATGATTAGGACAACTAAAGACAAAACCATGTTCATCGGTGGTTACAGTTCCACTGTGATGAAGGGCGGTTAAGAATTTGTCATTTGAGTACTGAGTTGGGCACTGCCATTCAATTTCAGCGGGTTGGGCGACGGTGTTTGGGAAGAACCAGAGAAGAGAAGATGAATCAGAAATATAGGTTGAGGGTAAACTGTTGGTGTGAATTTGAGTATAATGTGAGAATGTATTTATAATAGGGGTGATCGTATGTAAGCCGTTGATTTTGGAAGATCTTAACTGTTGATTTTAGGGTTTAGTGTCGGCAAAATCTAGGCCGTTAAATAGTGTCGGCAAAATCTAGGTCGTTAAATAGTGTCGGCAAAATCTAGGCCGTTAAATAGTGTCTCCACTCTGCACAATGCACACTTTAACAGTGCACTATGCACAATGCACACTGTAATAGTGCACTCTACACTATGCACTATGCACTCTGCACAATGCACACTTTAATAGTGCAATCTGCACAAAGCACTATTAAAGACAAAAGAGTAAATTATTGATCCAAATGTAATAAATGTCACATAAGATTAAAACCTTAAAATTAATAACTTAGTTAATTTAAAATTACAATAATTCATAAATTAAACTAAAAAGACAGTACAGAAAAAAATTAACGAAGAAGATGAGACCCAGTTCCACACTTTCGAGGTTTGGGGACACGTCGTGGACGTTGATGCCGATGTGGTGGTTGTTGTTCTTCCTCAGTAGGGGCAGGGGGCGGTGGCCCTGGAAAAAATTGGGGAACGCCAAAGCAACGCCAAAGATTACGCAGAGCCGGGTTGGACCCCAAAGCACTCATAGAACATATCGGGGTCCCTTTCGGTCGTAGAATGTCGATATGTATCTTGAAAAGGAGTATGTTCTACTGACTGGTTGTATGATTAGTTAAATGCCGATGTTGGTGTGTGGGAGATAGAGTGGCGGTGAGGCACATCTTCTTGGAATGTTGGTGTGTGGGAGATAGAGTGGCGGTGAGGCACATCTTCTTGGGTCCTCTGTTGAGTTGGTGGTGCACGTCGATGTCGATTACGGTTACGTTCTCGACGTTCGGTTTGAGTAGTTGGGGGAGCTGGCACGTCTTGTTCATCTTCTTCATCCACATCACCAACATTTGCAAGACCACGTGGATCCCTTAAATGTTGGTCGGCTGAAATGTATGGCCTTGATTTTTTTAGAAACAAGCGCATGTATTTATCTGACTGCGTCGGTTTAGCAAAGCACGGTCGACCCACAACACATCGATTTTGTCTATCATTCCATAAATCAATTGATTGTCTGTGATATACAGCCCAGATGACATCAGTCTATCCCTGCATGGTGATGTTGTGCATGTGGCTGATATTTATTGGAATATGTATTGGTGTTGATGGTATGTCTTGGACGAGGCCAAATTGCAAGGTCACTCTATCCGCATGGTGCCATTCTACAATATGGAAACAGACCATAGCCGTGTTTGTAGTCCATATGCCGTAGTGCCGAAATGCTATTTCTGGCAAATTGAATTCCCGATATGGCAACCACTCAAACTCTTCATGTGTCATGCGGTCTATTGTTGATCTGTACAAAACAAGGCTTGATGGACACTTAGTGTGGCTAAGTGGCGTGCGAACCCATCTAGTAAAAAAATAAATTGTTAACATAAAGAAGAAATATAATTGTTAGTATTCATAAGTTGTGTCAAATTTTTACCTCTTTGCTAGTGGCCATTCATAAGGACTGTTGCAGTCTGGTGCTAGGAACGGCATGCGGTACCAGACCCAAGACTGTAACAAAATAGTACATCCACCCATTGTGCGTGAGGAGCATGTAGCTGTCTTACACAACATTCTGTATAAGTTCGTTAGACATGCTGACCCCCAGCTGTAACTTGAAATGTCATCGAAATTTTTCAATAGGGGTAGGTATTTTATGTTGACTCTGTTTGATGATTTGTCTGGGAGTATGTATCCCCCGATCAACTGCAATAGGTACGCCTACAATATTGTCTTCGCACTTTGTCGGAAGCGCCCTCTGGAACATTATTAAATTCATGTTGTAGCCAAGTGAACTTAATTTGGTTGCCTACAATGCCATTTGCTGGGATAGGCTTACCCAAAAGTTGTTTGCATACTCGATCCCAATTTTGTTCACAACTTCCAGTAACGACATTTCCATCAACGGGAAGCCCCAACTGCAACGCCACGTCTTGGAGAGTTATTGTGCACTCCCCTAGTGGAAGATGAAAAGTGTGTGTTTCTGGTCTCCAGCGTTCGACCATTGCTGCCACCAAAGCTGGATTTATTTTGAATGCGCCAATTGAAGCAATGTCACGAAACCCAACTCTTTCTATCAATGGTAATATAGAGGCATCTGGTTCAGGAATCTTGAATGCGAGATGAACTTCCATTGGGTCATCGTTGAGAAGCATGGAAATGTGAGGTTCTTCGTTTAGTAAGGAAGACATTTTTAAGTAAGTCTGAATGAAGAAATGATGGGGAGAAAGAAAGAAAAACAAAAAAGAAAGAAAGCCAGAAATCATGGGAAGGAAATGATGGGAATACTCTACTTTCGGTGCTTTCGGTGCCATTATGTCTTCTTTCTTTTTAAAAATGATGGGAAGGAAATGATGGGTGCCATTTTGTCTTCTTTGAAAACGTGGTATCGGTAACTATTTTAATTTTAATTTTGATTTTGATTTTAACTATTTTGTCTTATTTGAATACTCTGACTAATGCACACTGCACAATACACGCTGTACAGTACTGGACACTGCACTCTGCACTAAGCACGCTACACAATGCACTCTGCACAGTTCACGATACTGCACTCTGCACTAAGCACACTGCACAATGCACGCTGCACTATGCACTCTGAACAATGCACACTGAACAATGCACATTGAACAATTCAAAAGTGTCGGTGCAATCCAGGCCTTTAAAAGTGTCGGTGCAATCCTGGCATTTAAAAGTGTCGGTGCAATCCTGGCCTTCAAAACCGTCGGTGCAATCCTGGCCTTTAAAATAAATGTCATTAATTTTGATTATTTTTAAAATAAAATTGTGCCTCTGACCAATGCACACTGCACAATACACTCTGCACAGTACTGGACCATGCACTCTGCACTAAGCACGCTGCACAATGCACTCTGCACAGTTCACGATACTGCACTCTGCACTAAGCACACTGCACAATGCACGCTGCACTATGCACTCTGAACAATGCACACTGAACAATGCACATTGAACAATTCAAAAGTGTCGGTGCAATCCTGGCCTTTAAAAGTGTCGGTGCAATCCTGGCCTTTAAAAGTGTCGGTGCAATCCTGGCCTTCAAAACCGTCGGTGCAATCCTGGCCTTTAAAATAAATGTCATTAAGTTTAATTATTTTTAAAATGAAATTGTGCCTTTGACCAATGCACACTGCACAATACACTCTGCACAGTACTGGACATTGCACTCTGCACTAAGCACGCTGCACAATGCACTCTGCACAGTTCACGATACTGCACTCTGCACTAAGCACACTGCACAATGCACGCTGCACTATGCACTCTAAACAATGCACACTGAACAATGCACATTGAACAATTCAAAAATGTCGGTGCAATCCTGGCCTTTAAAAGTGTCGGTGCAATCCTGGCCTTCAAAACCGCCGGTGCAATCCTGGCCTTCAAAACCATCGGTGAAATCTAGACCATTCAAATTTCAATAAATAGGCTCTAAATCTCTCACCACTAAACACCCAAGTGCCATAGTTTCTCTTACTACCAACTGAAACTCAAACACACCCTCCTACTCCCAACTTCGTCAATGGCTCCAACGAATGTTTTCATCACGGTCTTTTACAATGGTTATGTTGAAAAAACAAATACTGAAGGTATCTTTTTTAGGTGTGATAACAACACCCTTGTCAAACTCAACTATAAATCCTAACTAGCTCAAGTTAAACAAGCCATTGAAAAAAATCTCTCCTGACCATTCAAAAATGGTTGCTAGTCTTACATATCGGTACTCCACAACTCTCAGTACTGGCCATACCTTTTATGGGGGATTCGAAATAAATTCCGACGATGATGTTGAACTTATGATAGAGCATTTCAAAGTTCAGAACTTATGATAGACACCTTGGTATATGTACACCAGAAATATACGCAGATTTGGTTGAGGCTCCTTCTAACTACACCCAAGTAATACCATACACTGACTTCATTCCACCTATTTACCCTCAATTCAATCCTTCATCATCCCAAACTGACATGCATTACAGTCCTTCAACACCTCACCATCACTCTGCACCATCATCCTCAAACACACCCATTGACCTTAACACAAGCCACCCTCTACATACCCAACCTAATACCCCACCGTTTAGTATGTTTGTTGGTGTCCATAATGAAGATGTTGGGGACTTTAGCGAAGATGAAGATGAAATTCTCCAGCGTGCCGTCGCTGAGGAACCAATTGAAGTTAACCCCAACATAGGTGTTGCATTCCGCGAGCCTGTCCCACACTTTCAAAACGTCACAGCTGATAACCCAGAACCTTATGATGTAGAGTTTGGCCATTCCATGGACAGGAACCAACTTTTATCCAATGAAGACCCAAACGAACTCAAACTCAAAATGAAATTTCCCACAAAAGAAATAGCCCAACAAGTCATCCAAACATATCACCTAAATCATTCAGTTGCATACAAAGTCTGTGAGTCTAAACCAACATGTTGGACCATTTGTTGTCTTCATGAAACCTGATTGTGGAGGTGTGTAGTGAGACTAGGAGCAAAAACTGGATATTGGGGGATTACACAGTTGACTCACCCACACACATGTACAACATCGACTATTTCCCAAGATCACCGCCAACTGACCTCCTCCTTCATGTGTACTCATATACTTCCACTTGTAAGGAAGGACCCGACAATATCAGTGGCTGTGTTGATTGCACACATCAAGGAGCGGTTCACGTACCAGAGTTCATACAGAAAGGCTTGGATTGCTAAACAAAAAGCAATCGAGCTTATCTTCGGTAATTGGGAGGACTATTACAATCAAGTAACCAGGTGGCTACATGATTTCTCTTACTATATTCCAGACACATTTCACGACTGGCAGTACAAACCATTCTATGAGAAGGGACAAGTACTAGTTGCCGACAAAGGTGTATTCCACCGCATCTTTTGGAGTTTTGGCCCGTGCATTAAAGGCTTTCAATTTTGCAAACCAGTTGTCTCTGTTGATGGAACATGGTTGTACGGTAGGTACAGAGGGTGTCTTCTTTTGGCAATAGCACAAGATGGAAGAAACAACACCTTCCCAATTGCATATGCAGTGGTCGAGGGTGAGACAACGGAGGCTTGGTTTTTCTTCCCATCTCGTTTAAGACACTATTTGACACCACATGAGGGTATTTGTTTGATATCAGATAGACACAAGTCTATCAAAAGTGCTGTTACGCGACTAAACACCAATTGGAAACACGTCTTCTGTGTTCGCCACATAGCACAAAACTTCATGAGACACTTCAAAAACACTCCTGCCAGGAAACATGTCATCAATATGGGTGACTATTTTTAACATTTTTTTTAATTAATTAGTTTCAAATTTCCATTCCATACTTACCAACATCTTCTTTTTTTTCTTCAGCATATTCAATGACGGAAGAATCGGTCGATCACTACAAACAAAAAATTGGTCGGGAAGTAGGTCCTGAGGGGGTGGCTTGGGTTGAAGACATAACCGCAGAACAATTGTTGCAGTCGTGCGATGGAGGTTCCCGTTGGGGGCACATGACAACAAACCTTGCAGAGTGCATCAACAATGTCCTTAAGGGGGTGCGGAATCTCCCTATTCGTTCATTGACAGATGCAACATATTTCAGGATGAACGAGGTTTTCGTCAAAAGGGGAACACAGACACAGGCAATGTTGAGATCCGGAACTATGTACTCTGAGAAATTGTTGGAACATATTGCCAGGAACATAAAAGTCTCAAAAACGCATAACGTCGCAGTTCACGATCATGCCCAACAATTGTTCCGAGTTGAAGAACTTGCACGACCACAAAGTGGTAGACCTGCCCTGACATTCGTGGTGAACTTCAGAGCAAAAACGTGTGAGTGTGGGGAATTCCAGGCACTTCACTACCCTTGTTCACATGTCATTGCAGCATGCTCAAAATGCAATTACGACCACATGCAATTCGTGGATCCACCGTACACAATGGAGAATGTTTTCAATACTAACATTGTGGAGTTCCCACCCTTGCCAACTGAGACATCATGGCCTGATTTCAATACTTTAGAACTACAGCATGATCCAACTAAACGGAGAGATAAAAAGGGTTGTCCACAGTCTACCCGTATTCGTACAGAGATGGATCAACGAGAAAGGGGTACACGCACCAAAAGATGCGGAATTTGTAGAAATGAGGGTCACAACAGAAACAACTGCCCTAACTGCAATTAATGTGTTGTAATATTTCAGATTAGTCTTTTAAATAACTATTGTAATTTTCGGTTGGTATTTTAAATAAATTATTGTGTTGTAATATTTCTTTGTGACCCTTAAATTTAATTAGGAAATTTGGATTAAAAATATTAATTATCTAAATAAATTATTTTATTTAAATCAAATTAATTTACATTTTTATCATTTTAATATATAATAAAATAAAAAATAAAAAAACACAATTCAGAAGTCACCCTGGGGGGTGACTTCGGAACTGAATTTTAAAAAAAAATTGGAAAAAACAGTTCAGAAGTCACCCCTGCAGAGGGTGACTTCTGAACTAAAAAAAAATTGCCTACTTTGGTAAATAACTCAGAATGTGTATTATTTTGGTATATAATTTTTTTTTGCCACTAAATGGTTTTTTTGCCGGTTCTCTCCTATGGTGCTGCTCCTATCCACGCTCCAGTTACTCCTCATTCCCCTGGCCCTTCACGTGCTCACGTGGGTATGCCTATGAATAGCAATTTGTGGGCTCCACGATATACACAAGGTAATGAATTAATTCAATCTAGTGAGAGTGATTTATGGTACTAAACATATGTTAAACATATGTTTAGTATTTGTTACTAAAAGGGTAAAAGGGTCATTTACCTAAAAAAATATATTACGGCGTTTTATGGGCTTTTTTTCACACAAAAAAAAACTTCGTTCATTAACCACAGATTTGTACCACAATGGTTAGATGTCACTAACCACAAATGTGCATAGCAATGGTTAGATACCACTAACCACAGATATGCATAACTGTGGTTAGATACCAATGGTTAGATCAACTAACCACATATATGCATAACCGTGGTTAGATGCCACTAACCACATATTTGCATAACAATGGTTAGAGTGCACCATAACCAGCCAGGTATCGAGTACGAAGAAGAAGGCAATGTCAGAAGGAACGCGACAATGCTGTAACCACTCGAGGAAGCGACGATGCTATAACAACTCGGAGGAAGCGACATGCCATAGTGCTCGAAGGAAGCAACAACAAAAAAAACACAATCATCAAAGACAAAAAAAAACAACTCTATGAAGCATTTCAGCAAACAGCTTGAATGCAATTAGAAAACAACTCCACGGCTTGTGCCGCCGCCTGAGCCTCCAGATCGAATCTTTGGCGTTGATGGAGAATGGCGCGCGGAAACGAGTATGAAGAAGAAGAAGGCAAGGTCAGAAGGAACGAACGAGGAAGAGGAGCGAAGGGGTGGTGACGACGATGCACTGACGACGGCTACTGAAGGGGGATCGGTGGCGGGGATGCCTCCCTGGCTTGCGATGCAGAACCTCACTTTCGTTTCTGGAATGCGTAAGCGTGAATTGGTTCTCTGAATAATTCTTAACTGAAATGGAATGGATGTGAAATGACAACAACGCCCATATTCAAAATAAACCATTAGATCAAATTAGATTAATAAAAAAGGGATCCAATGGCTGAAATTAATTTAGTAACAATAACTAAGCAAATTGCTTAGTATTGTAAGCCGCAGCTCAATCTAGTATAGATAATGATATGCCCAAAAGTAGAAGGAAGAGGGGGCGAACCAATAATGAGCAAATGGATACTGTCGGCAACAGTTCTAACGGTATGGCACTGCATTTTTTATCGAAATCGACAGGTCCTGTCGATCAGGCCTGCCGAAATCAATAAGTATTTTAAGCTGGAATTGTCGAGGCTTGGGTCATTCCTCGGTAGTTCCTTTCTTGAAGGACCTAATCCGGGATCACAGATCAGACATTATTTTCTTGTATGAGACTATTGCTACTTCACAAACTACGGAGTCTGTTCGTGTTTCTATTGGTTTTGATAACTGTTTATCTGTTGATAAAGTTGGAAGGAGTGGTGGGATTGTAGTGTTGTGGAGGAATTCTTTGAATTGTACGGTGACTGGTTATTCGAGGCATCATCTTGACATGGAAGTTCAGCAGGATAGGGTGGGTAGGTGGCGCTTGACTGGGTATTATGGATATGCGAACTGGGGTCAACGTAAGGAGTCTTGGAATTTAATTCGACACTTGGCAGGTTTATCTCAGTTATCGTGGTGCATTTTAGGGGATTTCAATGATTTACTCTCTTCGAATGATAAGTGGGGGAGATGTGATCATCCTCCTTATCTCATGTGAGGATTTAGACAAACAATTTTGGATGCTCAGTTGATAGACATCGATATGACTGGATACCCTTTTACCTAGAGGTTTAGTATGAGCACTCTGAATGCGGTGGAACAACGACTTGATAGAGCACTAGCTACAAGTGTTTGGTTCACAACTTTTCCTAAGGCCCAGCTACATAATTTAATCTCCCCCAAGTCCGACCATTCCCCACTATTGCTTACTCTTACGCTTATGAAGAGGGGTAGGGGAGAGGAGATTTAAGTTTGAAATTTCCTGGTTGACGGAACCTGATCTAGCTAATGTCGTTCATGAGGGTTGGTACAAGGTGGGTGATGACAGTTGTGCTTCGGTTTTAACTCCTTGGGGCTGCTCCATTCGTATGAATTTTCAAGATGATATTACTGCGTGTAGGAGGAAGCTTGAGCAAGTTAGGCCGAGGCGTGATTATAGGGGCGTTGCTATTTATAATAAGTTATCTAGGGAACTAAGCAATTTAATTGTTAAGGAGGAGAACTTTTGGAAACAACGGGCAAAGAAATTCTGGCTCATAAATGGAGACCTTAATACAAAGTTCTTTCATGCCTCTGCTGCTTGAGGAGAGATGATGGAAGCATTGCCGAAGACCAATCTCATGTTAAAAGTGTTGCTTTAAGTTATTTTTAGAATTTATTTACTAGCAACAGTGGTACTTATGGTCCGGTCTTTGATTCGCTCTCTCAGCGTGTTATAGATACAAATAATATTGAGCTGGTTAAGCCTTTTGAGAAGGAAGAGTTTCGGTGTGCCCTCATGCAAATGGACTCCGATAAAGCTCCGGGGCCAGATGGTTTCAAACCAGGTTTTTATAAGAGATTTTGGGAAGACTTTGGAGAGGAGATTACTTCAGCATGCACCTCTTGGTTGGCGTCGCACCAATTTCTGCCTCCGCTCAGTGATACTAATATTGCCATGATTCCTAAAAAGGACACTCCAGAGTCTATGATGGATTGGCGGCATATTTCCTTGCGCAATGTGCTCTACAAACTTGTGTCAAAGGTACTTCGTAGTAGACTTAAAGCTATTTTGTATAAATGTATCTCTGTGGAACAATCTGCTTTTGTCCCTGATCGTTCGATTTTAGATAATGCAATGATTGCTTTTTGTAACACTCTATTTGACCGTAGTTTATTTTACAGCAAAAACGTAGTTGCAGAAAATTTTGAGAAAATTTAAACCATACATTCTTTTCATAAATTCGTTGTTTTAAGAGTTAAAATTCTAAAGCCATTTATTACTTAAAAAAGGTCAAACTCATAATTTATTCATTCAAAAATCACGTACATATGACTCTTCAAAAAATATTATCTCATTTAAATAATGATCATCGACATTAAAACATTCAATAGTACTGAAATAATAGTGAGTCATTTTCTACTTCGTTATACATACAATGATACAATACTACTAATTATCTCTGTATACAAATTAACTTTCGATCATCACAACTTCATTTACAAATTTAATACAATAACCTATCTTCAATGCTTCCTGTTGGTTCACTGTAAAAAAATGGAATTGAAAGAATGAGATAAAAATCTCAACGAGTGTTCCCAACACACACGCACCTAGCATCTAACAGGCAGTCATGCAAAAGGCAATATTTAAGTAGCAGGCGCAATCAACGGATACAACAACTAGTCTGTTAGCACAACAAACAAATTTTGGCTGCGGCCACTTGTTTGTGGCCATCTTTGCCAACTTGATTTTTCACTTCTTTTTGACCATTTTGCCCCTCCACTCAAAGTGCTTTGTCCACTTGTTGATGGCTATCTTTGCCAACTTGCTTTGTCCACTTGTTGATGGCTATCTTTGCCAAAACTTGAATTGACCATTTTGCCCCTTCCCTCATATTTTCCTATAAATAGGACCTTGATCCTCACTTGTAAGCAAGCTTGAATTTTGTTAGAAAATCACTCTCAAAAACTCTCTAAGATTCATGACTTCAATTTACTCTTCATGTTCTTTATGATTCTTGCTTATTTACTTTCTTGCCCTTTTAATTCTTGCTTATTTACTTTCCTGCCCTTTTAATTCTTGCTCTTTTACTTTCTTGCCCTTTTACTTTCTCGCTCTTTTACTTTCTTTCCCTTTTACTTTCTCGCTCTTTTACTTTCTTGCCCTTTTACTTTCTCGCTCTTTTACTTTCTTGCCCTTTTACTTTCTTGCTCTTTTATTTTCCAAGTCATTTAAATTCCTTGCAATTTACTTTTTAAGCAATTTACTTTCTTGTCATTTACAATTCCGCTATTTATAATTTTGCAATTTTCTCAATTCCTAACATTTATTTTCTTGCCAATCTAACATCTAATTCCTAACTCATTTACACATTCCGCAACTTATCGCTTTCTTTACAATTCTTGCAATTTACACATTCCGCAACTTATCGCTTTCTTTACAAATTCTTGCAATTTACAAATATGCAATCTTCCTCTTCTCCTCTTTTGTCTACAATGATCATGAGTGAGTAGACTTTCTTAGCCTTGGGGTTTTTGGCAACCATCAAATGATGGCTTCCTACTAATTAATTCCCGAGACTATTATCCACCTTAATCGCTTTGTATTTTTAAATCTAATTTCATCACTTTTCATTATTATTTCAAAACACCACACGATGTACCGAAAGGGGAAGTGTGGTTGTTGGATCTATGAAATTAGACAATAAAATCAACACATGAAAATAGTTTTGGTTTTATTGAGACACGAAAAGGTCTTTGCTTAATGGGTTCTAATAATAATCAACCATGAAAATAGGCTTGATAATTAGTTTAGAACACGCGTTTGTATTTCGAAAGGAAACTCTTGCTACAACCGTCGCCTTGTCATAAGAAATATATCGTTCTTTAAACTGGAAAATAGTCGAAAGGATTAATAACGGAAACCTTATCATTTCGATGAAACTAATACCCCAAGTCTCTTTTTATCTTTAAAACATCAACAAAAACATTCATTCTTTCTAAAAAGACTTTCTTTTCAGTTAATCAACTTTGGAAAATTAAATTGGTAATCACCTAGGCTCTCCCTGTGGATCGATAACTCTTTTATTACGCGACAAGACCGTGCACTTGCGGCCTATCAAGTTTTTGGCGCCGTTGCTGGGGAGGCAGTGATATTAATTAAGTTTTTCGAAACCGGTTAGACTGAAGTTTTATTTTCTTTTTTTTTACTTTTTCTTCTCTTGTCCCTCGAATGCGAAGAACCAGAAGTTTTGGAGAAACTGTTCAACAAATTCCCGAAATCGAAAGGTTCTTACATAGAAGGAGGAGAGAAATTCCCGATAACCAAATGGCGGCTAATGAAAATCATGCTCTCAAAGAGTACACAACACCTTCAGCAGAACCATCGGCTGTCATTGTACATCCAAATGTGGAAGCAAATAATTTTGAACTCAAATCATCTCTTCTTTCAATGGTTCAACAAAACCAATTTTCTGGTTCTCCCACGGAGGACCCAAATCTTCATATTTCAATTTTTTTGGAATACTGTGGAACTCTCAAATTAAATGGGGTACCTCAAGATGCCATAAGACTAAAGCTCTTCCCTTTTTCAATAAGGGATAGAGCAAGAGCATGGCTACATTCTTTGCCTTCGGAATCCATTACCAGCTGGGGCCAATTAAAACAAGCTTTTCTTACTAGGTTCTTTCCCCAAGTAAAACAGCTCAAATGAGAAGTCAAATTACACGATTTTCTCAAAACGACGGGGAATCTCTTTATGATGCTTGGGAACGTTTCAAAGAAATGTTAAGGCTATGCCCCCATCATGGACTAGAGAAATGGCTCGTTGTTCACACATTTTATAATGGATTACAATATGCAACAAGAGTGACTGTTGATGCAGCTGCAGGTGGAGCTTTGATGAACAAAAGTTTTACTGAAGCTTATGCACTCATTGAAGATATGGCTCAAAACCATTGTCAATGGGCAAGTGAGCGAGCCATAACAAATAAACCAGCATCATCAAAAGAGCCAGGTAAGTATGAAATATCTGCTATTGATCATCTTACCTCAAAAGTGGACGCACTTTTTCAAAAATTTGAAAATTTAAATGTAAGTGCCGTCTCACAAACTTTTTCTCCTACTACTCCACCATGTGAATTATGTGGGGTTGTTGGCCATATTGGAGCTGAATGCCAGCTTGAGGCATCTAGTACTGGAAATGAGCATGTTAACTATGCTCAAAAAGAAGATCCGTTTTCAAATACTTATAATCCTGGGTGGAGAAATCATCCAAATTTTTCTTATAAAAATCCTCCACCCAATCCAGCACCTAGACCACCACCTGGTTTTCAGAATCAAAGGGTTTTTAACAACCCACAAAACAACCCGCAAAAGTCGAACTTGGAATTTTTGATGGAAAAATTTGTGTCATCTCAAACAAAACAAAATGAAGAATTCAAAAATCAAACTGGTTATTTGAATGACACACTTATCAAATTAGTATCAAAAGTCGACTCTATTGCCACTCATAATAAAATGCTTGAAAATCAAATAACTCAAGTGGAAACACAGGTGGCTTCATCCTCTAAGTCTTCGGGGTTATTTCCTGGGCAACCAGAACAAAATCCAAATGGCCAAATAAATGCTGTCACCCTTAGAAGCGGAAAACAATTAGAGGAACCAAGAGCAAACCAAGAAAAAATTGTGAGTGAAAAACATAATTTACCATGTGAGCAAGAAGAGAAAGAAAAAGAGAAAGAACCAGAAAAAGAAAGAGAAGAACCATACATCCCCCCACCACCATACAAACCACCCATTGCTTTTCCCCAAAGATTTGCAAAAAACAAACTTGACGAGCAATTCAAAAGGTTTGTCGACTTGCTTAAAAAGCTTTACATCAACGTTCCTTTCACTGATGCATTGTCTCAAATGCCGTCTTATTCTAAATTTTTGAAAGAAATTTTATCCAAGAAAAGAAAAATAGACGACTATGAGACGATTGCATTAACAGAAGAATGTAGTGCAATTATCCAAAACAAGCTGCCACAAAAGCTCAAAGATCCAGGTAATTTTTCCATACCTTGTGTAATTGGAAGTGAAACTATAAACAGAGCAATGTGCGATCTAGGAGCCAGCGTAAGTTTGATGCCTCTTTCTCTTTGCAAAAGACTAGGGATAGGCGAACTTAAACCCACAAAAATGACAATACAGTTGGCAGATCGTTCCGTTAAATACCCCACTGGAATCTTAGAGGATGTCCCTATCAAGGTAGGGCAAACTTTATACCGGTGGATTTTGTTGTAATGGAAATTGAAGAAGACTCCCAAATTCCTATTCTTCTAGGGAGGCCTTTTTTAGCTACTGTAGGGGCAATAATTGACGTTAAAAGCGGTAAGTTGGGTTTTAATGTGGGGGATGAAAAGGTTGAGTTTGAAGTTTCAAACTTCATGAGGAGTCCGTCTGTAAAGGACTCATGCTGCAGGATTGATATTGTAGACTATTGCGTGCGAGACTGCTCTTTAGCATCATCTTCACAAGATAGTCTGGAAGATTGCCTTTTAGGCAACACAAATACAAATGCAGCAGAGGAAACCCAATTCTACATAAAATTTTTAGATGAGAATCCACCATCACAAAAATTGGGTACTGAAACTTTGGGTGAGGGAAAACCTCGACCATCTCCTTTGTCTTATTTTTCACCTTCCTTTGTGAAAATTACATTTGACCTAGGGGGAATTGAAAATAAAATCTTATTGATTATACAACTTCCATTTTACAAGAAATGGGACCCAGCAATAACTCTACAAAGGGCAGTTGTGATCCGGTGAGCTATCCTAACCCCTTTTGTGTTGTTTTATTTGAAAAATCATTGAGGACAATGCCTAGTCCAAGCATGGGGGGTATTTTATTGCTTTTATTGGGTATGTCTTTATTGTTTTGCTAATTTTTATCTTTTTGTACTTTGAGTTGTATCTGCTCCCTCCATGATGAAACTTTGTGAACCCTAAGCATGTTTTAGATAAGCCTTTTCTGGACAAAAATAATTTTTCAATTTTTCATTAGCAATCATCTAGGTGGACTGGTTGGGAACAACAAAATTGTATCATGGTTCGATTTCTACTTCTAGGGCTTTTTCACACACACACTATTGAGACTGTTTTCAGTTGCTAATACAATTAGAAGGACTGAAGAGAAACTAGTAACCTGGTTCTCTTGGTGACATTCACTGGATGCGCGGTTACTGGAGAAAACCGTCTGAGTTGGGGTATCAAAAAAAAATTGCAAAACCAATTCAAAATGCAAAAATTGGTGCATTTTAAATGTCAAAATGAATGGTTAGCATATAAAATCAAAAAGAAAAGAAAAATGCTTGAATACCCAACGTATAAAGATCCTCCTTTGAGACCCGGTCTTAGTAAATGGAAGACCCAAGCTTAAGAATGCTGGGGAACCGGTTCTATAATGACATTGATATCCTCTCTAGAGTATTGATACTTTAAAATTGTCTCCCAATTCCACAAGAAGCCCAGATAGTACTTCTCAAACCAATGTGTTAGAATTGCCCCACAGTTCACTTAAGGTTTCGATGTGAAAATAATTTTCCTTCAGAATTGGCCTAAAGATTTACACTGTTTTTGCTTGAGGACAAGCAAATGTTCAAGCATAGGGGAGTTTGATAAGTCTATTTTTAGAGTCTTTTTAATAGTTATTTTTATTAGGTTTATTTGGTATTTTAATTATATTTTTGAGCTATTTTACTACAAATGTTTACTTTTTATTTTCAGGTTTTATTTTGAAGCAAAAGAGAAAATATGAGCTAAAATGAAGAACAAAGAAAATATTTGAGGAGGAACAATTTTTGAGACAAACTGGCGCAGCACGGGGCCCCAAGGGCGCCAAGGAGCAAAACTGGCGCAGCACAGGGCGCCAATGAGCAAAACTGACGCAGAACAGGGGCCCAAGGGCGCCAAGGGGCAAAAATGGCGCAACACAGGGCGCCAAGGAGCAAAACTGGCGCAGCACAGGGCCCCAAGGGCGCCAAGGAGCAAAACTGGCGCAGCACAGGGGGCCAAGGGCGCCAAGGAGCAAAACCGGCACAGCACAGGGCGCCAAGGGCGCCAAGGAGCAACACTGGCGCAGGACTGGCGCAGGACAGGGCGCCAAGGGCGCCAAAAAGCAGTCAATTTTGGCTGCGGCCACTTGTTTGTGGCCATCTTTGCCAAGTTGATTTTTCACTTCTTTTTGACCATTTTGCCCCTCCACTCAAAGTGCTTTGTCCACTTGTTGATGGCTATCTTTGCCAACTTGCTTTGTCCACTTGTTGATGGCTATCTTTGCCAAAACTTGAATTGACCATTTTTCCCCTTCCCTCATATTTTCCTATAAAAAGGACATTGATCCTCGCTTGTAAGCAAGCTTGAATTTTGTTAGAAAATCACTCTCAAAAACTCTCTAAGATTCATGACTTCAATTTACTCTTCATGTTCTTTATGATTCTTGCTTATTTACTTTCTTGCCCTTTTAATTCTTGCTTATTTACTTTCTTGCCCTTTTAATTCTTGCTCTTTTACTTTCTTGCCCTTTTACTTTCTCGCTCTTTTACTTTCTTGCCCTTTTACTTTCTCGCTCTTTTACTTTCTTGCCCTTTTACTTTCTCACTCTTTTACTTTCTTGCCCTTTTACTTTCTCGCTCTTTTACTTTCTTGCCCTTTTACTTTCTTGCTCTTTTATTTTCCAAGTCATTTAAATTCCATGCAATTTACTTTTTAAGCAATTTACTTTCTTGTCATTTACAATTCCGCTATTTAAAATTTTGCAATTTTCTCAATTTCTAACATTTATTTTCTTGCCATTCTAACATCTAATTCCTAACTCATTTACACATTCCGCAACTTATCGCTTTCTTTACAATTCTTGCAATTTACACATTCCGCAACTTATCGCTTTCTTTACAAATTCTTGCAATTTACAAATATGCAATCTTCCTCTTCTCCTCTTTTGTCTACAATGATCATGAGTGAGTAGACTTTCTTAGCCTTGGGGTTTTTGGCAACCATCAAATGATGGCTTCCTACTAATTAATTTGAGACTATTCTCCACCTTAATCGCTTTGTATTTTTAAATCTAATTTCATCACTTTTCATTATTATTTCAAAACACCACACGATGTACCGAAAGGGGAAGTGTGGTTGTTGGATCTATGAAATTAGACAATAAAATCAACACATGAAAATAGTTTTGGTTTTATTGAGACACGAAAAGGTCTTTGCTTAATGGGTTCTAATAATAATCAACCATGAAAATAGGCTTGATAATTAGTTTAGAACACGCGTTTGTATTCCGAAAGGAAACTCTTGCTACAACCGTCGCCTTGTCTTAAGAAATATATCGTTCTTTAAACTGGAAAATAGTCGAAAGGATTAATAACGGAAACCTTATCATTTCGATGAAACTAATACCCCAAGTCCCTTTTTATCTTTAAAACATCAACAAAAACATTCCTTCTTTCTAAAAAGACTTTATTTTCAGTTAATCAACTTTGGAAAATTAAATTGGTAATCACCTAGGCTCTCCCTGTGGATCGATAACTCTTTTATTACGCGACAAGACCGTGCACTTGCGGCCTATCACACATCAACAAACCAAGCTCAATCGTCAAACTCAACAGACTACAAACAACAACAACAACAACAACAACAACAACAACAACAACAACAACAACAACAACAACAACAACAACAACAACAACAACAACAACAACAACAACAACAACAACAACAACAACAACAACAACAACAACAACAACAACAACAACAACAACAACAACAACAACAACAACAACAACAACAACAACAACAACAACAACAACAACAACAACAACAACAACAACAACAACAACAACAACAACAACAACAACAACAACAACAACAACAACAACAACAACAACAACAACAACAACAACAACAACAACAACAACAACAACAACAACAACAACAACAACAACAACAACAACAACAACAACAACAACAACAACAACAACAACAACAACAACAACAACAACAACAACAACAACAACAACAACAACAACAACAACAACAACCGTAGAACAGGGATACCTTGCCCGATAATTTCTTACCATCAACAACAACAACAACAACAATAGGACCGGGATACCATTCCCGATAATGCCCTACGGCAAACAACAACAATAGGACCGGGATACTTTGCCCGATAGTGCCCTACAAAGAGCAACAAGATCGGGATACCATTCCCAAACGGGATACCTTGCCCGATAATGCCCTGAAGAACAACAATAAGAGGACTATGAGGACCGAGATACCATGCCCGAACAAAATACATGCCCGATAATTGATAACTCTATTTTATAGAGTTATTTATACATCTAAACATAACTAATTACTTGAAACCAAGTATAATATATGCTAAATATAAATAGTATTAATCAAATAACAACATTCTAAATTTCATAAAGAATTATGTGATGATTTAAGCATTTTGTATATATATATATATATATATATATATATATATATATATATATATATATATATATTGGTATATTTGATGTGTTTGTTCAAAGTGCCTACAGGTAGTGCATCTGCACCATCCTGCGATGAAGGCTTATAACCCCACAATGGAAGCACCTCAATTCATACCACTGCACCAAAACTTCTATGACATCATGCTTAGTCACAAGTCACATGGAGGCACATGCCAACATGCATAAGGAGAAGCCCACTATAAAAAATCATCATGAAAGGCTACTCATCTAATGACACATGGTCTTCCACAATTGGACCTCTCCTTGAGATTAAGTGCTGGACTAAATCTTCACAATTAAAGCTCAGAAAAGTAACCATGGTTAAGCCTCCTTAGGTTAACTTGGTTTTCAAGCAAACCCTCACTTGAAGGAAACCTCCAAGGCTATAAAAAGGCTTCCACTTCTCACTTGAAGACATATCCAATTTCATATCACTTTCATACAATTTACTTAGGATTTAGTAGTTTCATTTCTTGTATTTTATTTCCCTTTTAAATTAGTAGTAGTTAGCAAGAAGGTGAGAAAGGAACTGACGACTTCTTCCTTCACTTCTTCATAGTTAGGTGAAGGAATCAGTGCATCTGCACCAATCAGAATCTTATGCAAAGGAACTTCAATCTGTGTAACTTCTACCTTATTGATTTCTTTTGTATTATACATATTATTATGCTCTTTGCAGATTCTCTCTATTATATAATGTCTAATATGAGCTAAATTTCTTTAGTTGAGATGTTCTAACTTTATAATGAACTTTTGAGTAAGTTATTGTGCTTTTTAGTGTTGTACGCATTTTGGGTCTTGTGTTATACTACATCCATCTTATTTTAAGGTTGATCGCTTAGAATAAGTAAAGTTATATTCACAGACATGGTTTATAATTAGAAATCAATACTAATAAGGGTGAGTGTTTTAGTAAAGGCTTTATTAACTTGTGTAATAAAGAAAACTTTGTTAAAACCGTGTTAAGTCGTAGACATAGGATAACATAGTCCTTAGGGTGATACAGTGGGTACTTCAAAGGCAGGAGGGAACTTATTTAGCAAGCCCAATCATGGGAAGCTTATAACAAAACTCTGATGAAAGTAGCTGAAAAGCACATACTCATGCAGTTGCACTCAATGCTTCTGCACCTTGGTGCATCTGCACCTTGGTGCTTCTGCACCACTTAAAAGCATAGAAACTCTCAAAAGAACATTATTTAGTAAAGACATCTCAACTATCATTCTCAACTGATTTCCTTCACATTCTTTTACATATTTGCATTCTGTTTTTACTTAACATATAAAACCCCAAATTTGTGAGTAGTATAGTAGCACCAATTTATATTCTCTCTAAACATACAAGAGTTTAATCAATCCCTGTGGGTTCGACCTTTCTTATCATTATATTACTTGTGTGACTGTGTATACTAGCACATATTTCCCCACACCAAGTTTTTGGCGCCGTTGCTAGGGATTGCCATTAATTTTTGTTGTTTAGATTTATAAATTTGTGTTTTATTATTCTGGTAGTTTGTTTCTTAGTGCAGATGCACTAGCTTATGCACAGGGCCAAAACACCAGAATTTGCATTAGATCCTGAGATAGAGAGAAGGTTCGGGAAGTTGCTTAAAATCCAGAAGCAAAGCTGCAGAATCACAATGTCTCATCATAGTGAAGAAGAGAGATCTAGACCAGGCTCAAGTGGAGGATCAATCAGAGGTGGTCCAGGCTCACATCATGAAACCGAGGATGAGCACAGAGAGCAATTCATCAACATGGGACCAATAGGTATGATTAATGATAGAAATAGACCCATGAGGGATTATGCTATGTTTAATCATCAAAATATGCAAACAAGTATAGCAAGACCTCATATTGATGCTGTACATTTTGAATTTAAACTCATGATGTTCCAAATGCTACAAACAATTGGTCAATTTGGTGGATCCACGTGAGCATTTAAAACAATTTTTAGAAGTATGTAGTAACTTTATTCTTCCTAGTGTTAGTGAAGATGCATTTAGACTTAAGCTATTTCCGTATTCTTTGAAAGATAAGGCTAAATCTTGGTTGAATTCAATGGAGCCTAATTCTATTCATTCATGGAATGAAATGGCTGAAAAGTTTTTAGCAAAATATTTTCCACCCATCAAAAATGCCAGAATGAGAAATGATATTACATCTTTTAGACAAAAAGAATTTGAATCGTTGTTTGAAGCATGTGAAAGATGGAAAGAGGTCTTAAGAAAATATCCACATCATGGTCTACCTGTCATCATTCAGATGGAAACTTTTTATAATGGTTTAGAACCCCAAACCAGAATAATGCTTGATGCATCATCTGGGGGTGTGTTATTAAACTTGTCTTATAATGAAGCATGTTAATTGATTGATAGAATTGCAACAAATAGCTCTAGTTGGCCTACTGAGAGGGTAAGTGCCCAAAAGAAACCATCAGGGATACATGAAATAAGTGATGTATCATCCCTATCTGCTCAGTTAGCCTCACTGACAAACTTGTTTAAAAACTTCACTTCAACCAGTGCATCTGCACCTAGTGTAGCTGCACCAACAGAAAACACTGCAGCAGCCATAGAACAAGCCCTCCCAGGTAATACAAGTTGTGTGTATTGTGGAGGAGGTCACTTGTATGAGGAATGTCCTAGCAACCCTGTCTCTGTCAATTATGTAGGATACAATAAGAATAACAACCCTTACTCTAACACCTATAACCCTGGCTGGAAGAACCACCCAAATTTCAGATGGAACAATACTGATGCATCTGCACCAGTCACACCACCAGGATTCCAATCTCAGAACAACCAAAGATAACAACCACCTGCCACTGATAACTCCTTAGAAGCCTTGCTCAAATCTTTCATTAGTGAAACTAGAACAGTTAGGCAAACACAAGATGCATCTATAAAAAATTTAGAGAATCAGGTGGGACAGTTAGCAACAGCTCTGTATCAAAGACCAACAGGTACATTACCATCAAATACAGAAGCTACCACATCCCACAGGCCAGGAAAGGAGTAGGTGAAGGCCATTACTCTGAGAAATGGGAAAGATCTTGCAGAACCATGTGAGAATCAAGGTGAAGGTAAAGTATAAAATGACAAAATAAACACAGAAAAGAAAAAAGTTTGCAAGATGCAGAAGCACCTCATGCATCTGCATCTAAAGAAGTTCAATTACCAAGGTTAGTTCCTGAATACCCTCCTCCTCCTTATCCTCAAATATTAAAAAAGGCACATGAGGAGAAGCAATTCAGTAAGTTTCTTGAAATTTTAAAACAATTACACATCAATGTTCCCTTAGTTTAAGCACTTCATCAAATGCCTAATTATGCTAAATTTATGAAAGATGCGCTCTCAAAAAGAAGAAGATTAGGGGATTTTGAAACAGTTGCTATGTCTAAAGAATGTAGTCTGATTTTACAAAGCAAAATTCCAAGAAAACTAAAGGATCCTGGCAATTTTACAGTCCCATTCTCAATAGGAAAATCTTATACAGGTTGTGCATTATGTGATTTAGGTGTAAGTATCAACTTGATGCCTAAATCCATATTTACACAACTAGGAATTGGAAATGCTAGGCCTACAACAGTAACACTTCAACTTGCTGATAGATCAATAGCTTGTCCAGAGGGAATCATTGAAGATATTATGGTTAAGATTGACAAATTTGTGTTTCCTGCAGATTTTGTTATTCTTGATTTTGATGCAGATAAAGAAGTCCCAGTCATTCTTGGGAGACCATTCTTAGCAACTGGGAAAGCACTAATTGATGTGCAAAAGGGAGAACTAACCATGAGAGCGAATGATCAAGAGGTGAAATTCAATGTGATGAATGCTCTGAAGTATTCTGCAGAGGAGAGTGAAGAATGTTCAGCAATCACTTCTCTTGACCATTTGGTGCAGAAGAAATTCCATAAGCAGTATGATTATCTCACCAGTGCACTTGCACCAGATGCTTCTGTACCACCAGAAGAAGAAATCTTGGAAAAAGACATTCTGCCAAGAGAAGCACCAGCACAAAAGGTATGGTCTAGAACTTTTGAATCTCTTAATTTAGAAGACCCTAACCTCAAAAATAATTTAACCTCAATTGAACAACCTCCAAAATTAGAATTGAAAGAATTGCCCAAACATTTGAAATATGCTTTCTTAGGGGAAGATGATGCCCTTCCAGTGATCATTGCTTCTAACTTGTCAATAGAGCAGGAACATGATCTCATTTGTATTTTAAGAAAGCATACAAAAGCAATAGGCTGGAAAATGACAGACATAAAAGAAATTAGCCCTTCTATATGCATGCATATGATAGTTTTAGAAGATAATTCTAAAAATTATATAGAAGGGAAAAGAAGGCTAAATCCTATAATGAAAGAGGTTGTAAAGAAAGAAATCATTAAGTGGCTAGATGCTGAAATCATATACCCCATATCTGATAGTGCATGGGTAAGCCCTGTACAGTGTGTTCCAAAGAAGGGGGTGTGACAGTAATAGCCAATGAAAAGAATGAGTTAATACCAACAAGAACAGTTACAGGTTGGAGAATTTGTATGGTCTATAGAAAACTCAACAAGGCCACAAAGAAAGACCACTTTCCTTTACCTTTCATTGACCAAATGTTAGATAGGTTAGAAGGTAAGGAGTTTTATTGTTTCTTAGATGGTTATTCAGGATACAATCAAATTGCAATAGAACCTGAAGACCAACAAAAAACTACCTTTACATGTCCCTATGGAACCTTTGCATTTAGAAGGATGCCTTTTGGACTTTGTAATGTACCTGCAACATTCCAAAGGTGCATGATGTCCATTTTCTCTGACTTCATTGAGCACTCAATGGAGGTATTCATGGATGATTTCTCAGTGTTTGGAGACACATTTCAATCATGTTTATCAAATTTAGAAAAAATTCTCCAAAGATGTGAGGAAACAAATTTAGTGCTTAATTGGGAGAAGTGTCATTTTATGGTACAAGAAGGCATTGTGTTAGGACATAAAGTGTCAAAGAAAGGTCTTAAAGTGGATCAAGCCAAGATTGAGATCATTGAAAAACTGCCACCTCCAACAACTGTCAAAGGAATCACAAGCTTCCTAGGCCATGCAGGCTTCTATAGAAGATTTATCAAAGATTTTTCAAGGACATCCAAGCCATTATGTACACTCTTGCAAATTGATGCACCTTTTATCTTTGATGAACCATGTATGGAAGCTTTCCAAAAACTCAAAAAAGCATTGGTAACTGCACCAGTAATTGTTACACCAGATTGGAGCAGGCCTTTTGAATTAATGTGTGATGCTAGTGATTTTGCTGTAGGAGCTGTCTTAGGGCAAATGTATGACAAAATCTTTCATTCCATTTATTATGCTAGCAAGACATTAATTGAAGCACAAATGAACTATACTGTAACAGAAAAGGAATTATTAGCAGTGGTTTTTGCATTTGACAAATTTAGATCTTACTTGGTTGGCACCAAAGTTATTGTTTATACTGATCATGTTGCCATCAAGTATTTAATTTCCAAAAAAGATGCAAAACAAAGGTTAATAAGATGGATTCTCCTCCTTCAAGAATTTGATCTTGAAATCAGAGACAAAAAGGGGGTGGAGAATCAGGTTGCTGACCATTTATCTAGACTTGAAGGTGAAAGAACAGGTACACATAAGGGAGAGATCAAAGAAAGTTTTCCTGATGAAAAACTGTTAGCAATTAGTGCAGCAGCATCCAGTGCTTCTGCACCTAGTGCAGATGCACCTAGTGCAGCTGCACCATGGTTTGCTGACATAGTTAACTTTCTTGTGAGCAAGGTGGTACCAGTGGATATGACTTACCAACAAAGAAGGAGATTTTTTTACATAATCAAATAATATCACTGGGATGAGCCATTTCTCTATAAAATGTGTCCAGATCAGTTAATGAGGAATGCATCCCACAAGAAGAACAGAAAGCAGTGCTTCTGCACTGCCATGCTGCACCATATGGAGGTCACTTTGGAAGCCACAGGACAGCAGCTAAGGTATTACAGTCTGGTTATTATTGGCCCACTTTATTTAAAGATGCATATCTAATGGTCAAAACTTGTGACAAATGTCAAAGAGCTGGCAATATTTCTAAAAAACATGAAATGCCTAGAACCAATATCTTAGAAATTGATCTCTTTGATGTGTGGGGCATGGATTTCATGGGTCCTTTTCCACCGTCTTTTGGCAAACAATATATCTTAGTAGTTGTTGACTATGTGTCCAAGTGGGTAGAGGCAGTAGCATTGCCTAATAATGATGCCAAATCTGTTAGCAAATTCCTTTTGAAAAACATTTTTACAAGGTTTGGCACCCCAAGGGCAATCATCAATGATGAAGGATCACATTTTTGCAACAAACTCATTGAAAACTTTCTTGCAAAATATGGGATTAAGCATAAAATTGCTACAGCCTACCACCACAAACAAGTGGGCAAACTAAGTTGTCAAATAGGGAAATTAAAAGAATGCTTGAAAAAATGGTTGGACCTTCAAGAAAAGATTGGTCTTTACACTTAGATGAAGCATTATGGGCATACAGAACAGCATTTAAAACACCATTAGGTATGTCCCCCTATAGATTAGTCTATGGCAAAGCATGTCAACTACCTGTTGAGTTGGAAAAAAAATCTTATTGGGCTATGAAAAAGCTGAATTATGATCTCAACAAGGCAGGTGCACAAAGGTTTTTGGAATTGAATGAATTAGAAGAATTTAGGCATTTCTCTTATGAGAATGCAGAAATTTATAAAACAAAAATCAATGCATGGCATGACAAGAGAATCCAAAGAAGAGAGCTTAGAGAAGGAGGAATGGTCCTGTTATATAATTCCAGGTTGAAATTATTCCCTGGAAAACTTAAATCAAGATGGTCAGGACCTTTTAAATTAGTCAAAATCTACCCCCATGGTGCAGTTGATTTATATGATACAACCACAAATACCACCTTCAAGGTAAATGGCCAAAGAGTAAAAATGTACTATGGTGAACATGTGGTGAGGGATAAACTCACCACACATGTTCAAAATCTCTAAGGAAAAGAGATAGTCGGGCTGAAAGACTCTTAAAACAAGCGCTTATGGGAGGCAACCCATGTTATTAAATATTTAGTTTTACAAATTTTGTTCAATTTGATGTTTTCAAGTGTTTTATAGGAAAAACAGGTTTTTAGTGCATCTGCACCTATCATTCCTCAGTGCTACTGCACCAGAAATTCAAAAATTTCACTTGGGTGAAAAACTTTCAAAACGCCAGCACAACAAATGTCTACTCATGATTAGTGGCTAAGATGTTGAGTTGTATCACCTAATCCCCCACGTGTCCTCATGCATGCAAATACACATACCCCTAACGGCTACTTCCCATCATTAATCCTACACTACTTCCCATAGTTACCGTTTTCCTTCACCACAATCACTCTCTCGCTCGCAGAACCGCAAAACACTCACCAATTCTCACTCTCTGTCAAAAATCCCTAAATTCTGAAAACACCAAACTCCATCCTCTTGCGAAATTTCCAAAAATTCCCTGCAAGAATTCAAAATGGTTCGCAAGCAAAGTGCAATGAAGCCATCAAGAAAGAACATCACAGGTGCAGGATCATCATCAAGGCAGATCCAAAAGAAGAAAGCTGATGCAACTGCAACTGCTCCAGTACAAATTAATGCTGATCACGCGCATTTCTGGGAAAGGAAGTTCCTTCCTGAAAGAGACTACAGTCTGATGAAGGCACACCCTAGCTTCATGGCAACGATCTCAAGTCTTCACCGGGATCTGTTCGTGCAGCAAAGAGCATTCTATTTGGAGCAGGTTGTCAGAGAGTTCTATTCTGGGATTCAGGACAACCAGAAGGGTAAGGTGCAAGACCATTCTGTGATAAGAGGTAGAAAAGTTTATTTCAATGCTGATAGAATCAATAATCATTACAACTTAGTCTATTCTGGGTATGATTTTAAAGAAAAAGTAGAAAAGTATGGAAAGAAAGAAATGGAAAGAATAAAATCTAGAATTGCTGTGAAAAACTCCAAGTGGGATAAGATTACCAATACTGAATTCAAACTGAAAAATAGATATTTGATCCCTGAGTTAGGCAATTGGTATCTGTTTATTGATTGCTCTATTTTCCCTACATCACACACGTACACACTCTCCAAAGATAGATTGATCCTTTTGGATACAATCTTAACAAATGATAATGTGGATGTGGGGAAGATAATCAATAAACAGATTCTAGATTGTGCAGCAAAGAAAGAAGGATTTCTATTTTTTCCATGCTTGATCACTGAGCTGTGTATGAAGCAAGGGGTAAATATCAGTTATGATGAGCACAAACAGAGAAAGTACCCTCCAGGCCCTCTATCTGCTGAAATGAAAGAGAGAACGAAAATCAAGGCTGAAGAAACTAACCTGGTGCAGGAGCACTTAGTGCATAAGCACCAGCCAGTTTGGAAATTTCAGCAAGAGCAGCATGATTGGCTACAACTCAGGTTGATGGAGATATCACAGGTACCAACTCAGATAGAAACCCCAGTGTTTCCAGCATGGGTCTTTCAGAATCCAGAAGAAGAGAAAGAAGAGTAAGAAGAGGAAAAAGAGGAAGAGAAAGAAGAAGAAAATGAGGAAGAAAGGGAAGAGAGTGAAGAGGAAAAACTGCTAAGTGAAGAATTAGCTGATACTGATGAGGATGAAACACTGACCAGAATGGTTAAACAAATGGAGAAAAATAAAGATGAGGATGATGATGAGAGCACCACTGAAAGTAATGGAAAGAGTGGGGAAAAAGAAGATCAAAATCTAAGCATGGAGGAAATAGTGAGAAAGAAGGATGAAGGCAGTCCCCTAACAGAACCAGTCCTCACTCAAGTTACTCCACCAACCCACCCACAACCAGAAAACACATCAACATCACCATCCACAGGAAAAACACCTACACCACCATCCCCTAAATCACCATCACAGTCATCCCCACCACCACCCATCACCCAAGAAACCCAATCTGAAAAAGAGCCATCACCCATTCCTTCACATGAGAAAACCCCACCCCAAACCATTGAACCAATATTTGAAACTGCTAACATTATGCTTGAGAAACAATCCTTGCGGGTTATTCAGGAAGATCCCATTGAAGAAGAAGAAAAATCCAGCTCTGAAGAAGATGATCTACCAGCAACAGATGTTTCTGCACCTAGTACAGAAGCATCTCAAGGTGTTCCAGTCCTGACAGTCATACCAAAGAACAAGGAAGACACAGTCAAACTGGTGCTGGAAGAGCTAGCACAGAAGAAAAAGCAGAGCTAGAAAACACTCAGAAATTCTTCAAACCTGCTGAGATTACAAAAGATGTGATGGGAACAATAGGTGAAGGAGGACAGAGTACTATGCTAGCAACTGAGGAGCCTGCTGAAGCAACTGATGTGCCTGCAGCAAAAGGAGCTGAGGAAGCAGAACCAGCAACAGAGGAGGTTGGTGCAGCTGCACCTAGTGCAGATGCACCAAAAGCTGATGAGTCAAAGAAGAAAAAGCAGAAGGTCAAGCACATTCCTAGCAGAACCAGCTCAAGGATCAGGAGTGGTGCCAAGAAAGAATAAATCTTTAATGTTGTTATAATTAAGCCTTGTATCCTCAATGTGCTGAGTTCAAATCCCTTCGAGGACAGTTGTAAAATGACCATTAGTGCCACTTTCACCAATTAAACTACTTATATGCTTCTGGTTATCCCACATGTATTTACCCCCCTCCTCATTTTGGAACAAAAATTACTTTTTCAAACTCAACTTAGAGCAGTGGGGACACTGCTCAACTTTAAGTTGGGGGGAGAAAAACACTTTTAAATACTATATGCATGTGCTGATATGTTTTGAGTAAGTATGTATGTCTATATTTTGTTGTTTACCTATATGTGTATAGTATAGTGAATTTCAAAATTTTGTGATACAATCAACAAAAGCTTCTTTTAAAAAATTCAGAAAACAATTTTACAAAAACATAAGTAAACATAAGCTTTGGTATGATATGCAGCAAATTATTTCTATGTTCAAAACTTAGTCAAATTAATTTTCTTGAACTGATTTTTAAAGATGAAAGGAAGCTTTTGCACTTCACAAAGATAGTCAGTGCACTTGCACCTTGGTGCATCTGCACCACAGAAAAGAACCACCAAAAATCAAGAAAAAGTGCATTGACTCAATAGTTCTGAAATACTCAACCAGAGTCCTTAGTTGTGCTTCAAACCCCCCAGCCCTGAAGATATTGTTAGTCTAGTCTATATTTTGAAAACATCTTTATTTTTGACCAAACGTAGTCTAAACCTTTCAAAAGCCAAGAAAAACTTTTCACTTAGTTTTGAGAACTGATTGGATCTCAGTGGGACACACACTCACATAAATGAGTTGTAATAAACTTTGGATGTTTGGGAAATCGAAGGCATAAAAACAAAGAAATCTGAAAATTGAAGTTCATAAAAAAATGCAAAATCATTCTTTGAAAAAAAATGAGCTGATCTGTTCTTCTTAATTTATGAAAATCTTATATGTGTTTTCTTTTTGTCATTACATGAGGACAAGCAATGGTTTAAGTTTGGGGGATGTGATAACTCTATTTTATATAGAGTTATTTATACATCTAAACATAACTAATTACTTGAAACCAAGTATAATATATACTAAATATAAATAGTATTAATCAAATAACAACATTCTAAATTTCATAAAGAATTATGTGATGATTTAAGCATTTTGTATATATTGGTATATTTGATGTGTTTGTTTAAAGTGCCTACAGGTATTGCATCTGCACTTAGGTGCATCTGCACCATCCGGCGCTGAAGGCTTATAACCCCACAATGGAAGCACCTCAATTCATACCAATGCACCAAAACTTTTATGACATCATGCTTAGTCGCAAGTCACATGGAGGCACATGCCAACATGCATAAGGAGGCACCCACTATAAGAAATCATCATGAAATGCTACTCATCTAATGACACATGGTCTTCCACAATTGGACATCTCCTTGAGATTAAGTGCTGGACTCAATCTTCACAATTAAAGCTCAGAAAAGTAACCATGGTTAAGCCTCCTTAAGTTAACTTGGTTTTCAAGAAAACCCTCACTTGAAGGAAACCTCCAAGGCTATAAAAAGGCTTCCACTTCTCACTTGAAGACATATCCAATTTCATATCACTTTCATACAATTTACTTAGGATTTAGTAGTTTCATTTCTTGTATTTTATTTCCCCTTTAAATCAGTAGTAGTTAGCAAGAAGGTGAGGAAGGAACTGACGACTTCTTCCTTCACTTCTTCATAGTTAGGCGAAGGAATCAGTGCATCTGCACCAATCAGAATCTCATGCAAAGGAACTTCAATCTGTGTAACTTCTACCTTATTGATTTCTTTTGTATTATACATATTATTATGCTCTTTGCAGATTCTCTCTATTATATAATGTCTAATATGAGCTAAATTCCTTTAGTTGAGATGTTCTAACTTTATAATGAACTTTTGAGTAAGTTATTGTGCTTTTTAGTGTTGTACGCATTTTGGGTCTTGTGTTATACTACATCCATCTTATTTTAAGGTTGATCGCTTAGAATAAGTAGAGTTATATTCACAGACATGGTTTATAATTAGAAATCAAGACTAATAAGGGTGAGTGTTTTAGTAAAGGCTTTATTAACTTGTGTAATAAAGACAACTTTGTAAAAACCGTGTTAAGTCCTAGACATAGGATAACATAGTCCTTAGGGTGATATAGTGGGTATTTCGAAGGCAGGAGTGAACTTATTTAGCAATCCCTGACATGGGAAGCTTATAACAAAACTCTGAAGAAAGTAGCTGAAAAGCACATACTCATGCAGCTGCACTCAATGCTTCTGCACCACTTAAAAGCATAGAAACTCTCAAAAGAACATTATTTAGTAAAGACATCTCAACTATCATTCTCAACCGATTTACTTCACATTCTTTTACATATTTGCATTCAATTTTCACTTAACATAAAAAAAACCCAAATTTGTGAGTAGTATAGTAGCACCAATTTATATTCTCTCTAAACATACAAGAGTTTAATCAATCCTTGTGGGTTCGACCTTTCTTATCATTATATTACTTGTGTGACTGTGTGTACTTGCACATATTTTCCCACACCAATAATGCCCTACTAACAACAACAACTGTAGCAGAAACGACAACGAGAACGAGAACGACAACAACAACAACACTAACAACACCAACATCAACAACACCAACCACAACGACAACAACAACAACACAACAACAACGACTACGACGACCACAACAACAACAATAACAACAACTTCAGCAACCTCTATTGAAGTATTCTCAATAGAATAACAACTTCATTATCTTCTTGAATAATATTTAACAACAGCAGCAACAACAACGACAACAACTACAACCACAACAGCAACAACAACAGACTTCTAGAGTCCATATAATCATTCATCAATCATCTATAAGACAAAAACCCTTTATCAAGAATTCAAATAAGACATTTTCGCATCTGAGATCACATGCATCTACATATAGCACAATGACAATGCATCAATTAGAGTCATTTAATTTCAGTTAGGTGTCATCACATCTCAATTATACTCATATTAAATTGTTTGTTTCATTGCTCCTACAATAAACATACATCAATTGAAATTTGACCATTGCTCATACAATAGTTATCACATAGCACATAACACATAAACACAGGTCGATCGGGGTCACTAGGTACCCCAAACAAGGGACCACTCACCTTTGCCTAGTTTGAAATCAATGAACGCGATTCCTTGTTCCAAATTTCCCACGAACGGCACAACAACTACTCATAGTGTCAACACCCAAAATTTAGTTTTGCTTCCAATCAAAAATTGCAGCCTTCTTTCACGGTGTATGCATGTCGGATGCCGTAGAAGCCTCATTCATTCTCGTAAAATAATTTTACTTCTTCGTTTCCGGTCGCCAACGCGTCAAAATAAAAATCATAAACAAAACAATCAATACCAAATATATTAACTATACAACCCCTTTTATTTTGTAAAATCATTTGGAAGAAATATAATAAAACAAATTGCTAACTTAAATTATACTAGACATAAATAGTATTGAAACCAAAATATTAAATTGTCATAACATATTGCCACATTTTTTTGGTTTTACCCAGGGTATCCACCGGCGACGGCAGTGACTAATCCCCTCGCTGAATTGTAGGTGCCTCGAGGGGCAAGACAGCTGACTCATAGTTTTAACGCTGCTTCGTCCCTTATACATGCAAGCCTTTCACCATCTCTTCCTATTATCCTATTAATAATGCTGGATATCCATTTCCATCATATTCGGCGGTTCTATTTTCATCCATGCAAACTTTTACGTCCATTTTCCCAATTTTCAAGCGCCAAATGCAATCCAAAATCAAATAAAGATAGTTTCCCTCCCACGTATATATGGATCCCAGCTCACTTGGAAAGTGTTTTGGCACATGGCATGGCATAGGCTACGTTGAAAATTCAGCTTCTTTTCAATTATGGCACATGGCATGAAAATATTGGTTTTAGTAATAAAAACCTAAAAATACCTTCAGGAAGTTGTAAACGGTTAGGCACAAGCAAACTAACCGTTTACCAGTCGATCCTCTAACTAATAAGTTGTTATGAAGCTAAGAAGTTAGTTACAACTTGTAACCAACTTAACAGCCTCATATCCAACTACTTAGTGCCTATATAAGGTCTTATGACCTTTACAATGTACAGCAGCATACATACACACAGAATTAATAAAAATATAGTCTTTTATCTTTCATCTTCTAATCTCTTTTACTTTCTGTCCGTAAGCTCCATCTTTCTTCAACCTTTGAACCTTGAGTTTGCAGGTTAACAATCAAGTGGATTTGTACCTTGCAAACAAGAAAAAACAAAGGGTGAGAATCTGTTTTGTGACTAAACAGATTGAAGGAAGAGAGAAGAAAAACAGTGAGTGTTGAGATTTACCTTTTGTATGTTCAAGACTGGTGATATTCTGAGAAAGAAGTCTCAAGAATCGCATCAGATCACAGCAAGTGTTTACAAACAAGAAGATTAGGGTTTGTCGCACGTAAGAAAGAAGAAGGAATCATAGAAAAATAATTAGAGGAAGTCATTACCTCTATTATTGGTTCTGTGAAGCGTGATTTCAAGGGTGAAATCACAAGTGTTTGTATCAGATCACAAGCTCAGTGGTTCATACAACAAAAGAAATACAGTTTCAGATTAGGGTTTGCAAATACCAAGAGACCTAAGAGGAAAATCACATAAGGTGTTGTGATTTACCTTTGATTGAGGTATTTGAACCAGAATCATTGAAGATCTGTACCTGAAATAGAAAAAGAAAAGTTAGGTTAAAACCCTAATCTGACTAAGTTGCGTTTTCAGTGAAAGATCACACAAGAAAGCCAAGTCAAGTTACGATTTACCTTTGTTTGAGCTTTGATTGTGAAAATCAGAGCACAAGATAGAAGATCTCACTGAGCGAAGAGTTGCGAAGTGAGAAGGTGATTTCGCAGTCTCAGAAGCTACGATTCAGTTCAAAGCAAGGGGGCTTTGATTCATCATCATCCGATCTCATCATTGACTGAGAAACACTAGCTAACGCAGCTTCAATCACCGGAGATCAGTGAGAGCTACGGTGGCTAGGGTTTCGAGAGAAGAGGAGAGTAGAAGAAGAAGGAACCAGAGCTACAGTAATAGAGAGAGTCTCAGCTGAAGAAAATTAGGGTTGTGTCACTATCTTTTGTCAAAAGAACCAGGTCAGAACCGGATCCAAGGAGTGGATCCGCGTGTTGCTACAGTGATGACCCAGTGGGTGCCGCAGAAACCAGCAAACAATTTTGTTTGCAGCAAACTGTGAACATCATTGGGCTGGACCAGGTGAAGCTGGGCTTCACTGATTGCACCTCCCTTAGTTGTTGTTACTGCCTGCAAAGAAAAAAAAGAAAAAAAGGTGTAAAAATTCAACATGGTATAATCAGAGCAAAGATAACGATCCAGGGCAACAATTTTTCTACTCTACTCTGTTTCTTAAGCTTTCTTTAAGTTTTCTTTATTTTTCTTTAAACATCTACACAGTGTGAAATTGTGTAGGTGTGAGTGCTAATTTTTTGAACTGTGTTTCTAAGTGTTACAGGATGTCTAACACAGGTGGAAATGACAGTTATGTTCCTAAACTCAATGGGAAAGATTATGAGACATGGGCCATACAAATGAGGCCTGTTCTTGGAGCTCATGGGTGCCTTCATGTGGTTAAAGAAGGTCTCACACCCCTTGCTGAAGCTGCTACTGCAGCACAGAGGAAAGAGTACCTTGAAAATGAGATAAAGGATTTTAAAGGTCTATCTCTCATACACAGAGCCTGTGGAGAGGCTGATTTTGAGAGAGTAAGGGAATGTGAAACCTCTAAGGCTGCATGGGATGCTCTACATCACTACTATTGTGGTGCTGCTCCAATTAAGGAAGAAAAATTACAAGCACTAAGGGCTCAGTATGAGAGTCTAAAAATGAAGAGGGATGAGAAGGTTACAGACTTCTTCAACAGAGTGAAGAAGATAAAGAATGATATGGCACTTCAAGGAGAGAAGCTTGAAGAAAATTCCATATGCAGAAAGGTATTGAGATCAATGCCTAAGAAATGGTATGTAGTAACTAATACTATAGAGGAAACAACCAAGAATGTAGGCCTGAAGCTGGAAGAGCTTCAAGCCAAACTAGAAGCCAAGGAAATCAGAATGGAGATCCTTGATGAAGAATCAGATGAAGAGGACCAAACAATGTATGCAGCCAAAGCTAAAGGCAAGAAAGGTAAAAAGGGGAGTAACAGTAAGAAGTTTAAGGGAACTAAGAGTAAGTCAGATAACTCTAACCCTTCTACTAAATCTAACTCATCTAAAAGTAGTAGTGCACCTAAGAAGAAAGATAAGTCTAAGGTGAAAAGCTATAGGTGTGACAAAATGGGGCATTATGCCACAGAGTGTCCTACCAGAAAGGGCTCTAAGCCTAAGGAGTCAGTTTCTGAAGCCAATGTGGCTAAGGAAGATTCTGACTCTGATTCTGATGAGTCAGATACTGTTGCTTTCAGTATGCTTTGTGATGAACCCAGATTAACTAAACCTAAGAAAGATAAGGCTAAAACTAAACTAGGAAAGGAATATGTGGTTTTAGTGGTTACTGGAAGTGATGGCAAAACCATCACAGAAATCTGGTACCTGGATTCTAATCATATGACAAGTAATAAGAAATGGCTAATTAACTTTGACCCCACAGTTAGGATAGCTATTAGGTGTGCTAATGGTAAATCTATAATTTCTAAGGGTAAAGGAAATTTAGAACTAACTAGGATTGATGGGGAAAAAGTGATAGTCTATGATGTGTTATATGTACCTGAGATTAGTTGCAACCTAATAAGCCTAGGACAGTTAATTGAGAAAGGGTTTTCTTGTCTAATGAAAAATGCTAAGTTGAAGTTGTATGATAAAGAGGATAAGCTAATTCTAACTACTCAACTAGCTAATAACAGAACTTTTAAAACTAGTATAAGTAAGACTGAGGCACTGTGTTTGAGTGCCACTACTGACAGTGATACTAGTTTGTGGCACAACGGGTTTGGTCATCTGCATTACAAGGCCTTCGGTAACCTAAGTACTAATAAACTAGTAAAGGGGTTACCTAAGATAAATAACTCTAAAGAAAAGTGTACTACATGTCTAATGAGTAAGCAACCCAGGAAGAATTTTAAAAAACAGATTGAACACAGATCTAAAGACCTATTGGAAGTTGTGTATTTTGATTTGTGTGGTCCTATGGATACTGCATCTATAGGAGGGAATAAGTACTTTGTCACTTTTGTAGATGAATACTCTAGAATGATCTGGGTATATCTACTTAAGGCAAAGAGTGATACTTTCAGTATGTTTAAAAGGTTCAAGGCTATGGTTGAGACTCAAAGTGGTAAGAAACTTAAAGTGTTAAGGACTGATGGAGGTGGTGAGTACACCTCAAAGGACTTTGAGGAGTACTGCACCACCAATGGTGTTGTACATGAGGTGACTCCACCATATACCCCACAGCATAATGGGGTAGCAGAAAGAAGAAACAGAACCATCCTAGAGATGGCAAGAAGTATGGTAAAAACCAAGGGATTATCTAAGAGGCTATGGGCAGAAGCAGTAGTGACTGCTGTCTATATCCTAAATAGGTGTCCTACAAGAGGTTTGGAGCCTAAGGTGCCTGAATCTGTTTGGAGTGGTGAAATACCATCTGTATCTCACTTGAAGGTGTTTGGCTCTATTGCTTATAGTCATATACCTGACAGTAAGAGATCTAAGCTTGAGGATAAGAGTAGACCTCTAATCCTAGTGGGATATCATCCTACTGGTGGTTATAGGCTACTAGATCCTAGTTCTAGTAAAACTGAAGTATCAAGGGATGTGGTTGTGCTTGAAGACAAGCAATGGGACTGGAATAAGGCTGAACAAGTAGGTTCAGTGGACTCCACAACCATTGGTGAAGTCTTTGACAATGAACCTAATCCTAATGATATGAATTCTGATGTTGAGGATCCTGTTCTACCTAGTGATGACCTTATACTACCTAATGAGGATCAAGTTCCTCATGCAGAGGTAAATGGGGAAGGTGAACAAGAACCTGAGCAAGGTGTTCAGGCTCCTTCTAGGCCTCAAAGAGAAAGGAGACCACCTAAAAGGATGCTGGATTTTGAAATGAATATGGACAGTCAAGTTACTAAAGAGGGTGACTTGGTGCATTTTGCAATGCTGGCAGATGTTGAACCCTTAGACTATGAGGAAGCTCTAAAGTCTAAGGAATGGAAAAGGCTATGTTGGAGGAACTTGCCTCCATTGAAAAAAATGGAACCTGGACTTTAACACTTTTGCCTAAAGGAAAAAAGGCAATCAGTGTTAAATGGGTTTTTAAACTTAAATTGGACCCTAGTGGCAAGGTGGTCAAACACAAGGCTAGGCTTGTTGCTAGGGGTTTCCAACAGAAACAGGGAATAGACTTTGAAGAAGTCTTCTCCCCTGTTGCTAGGCATGAAACCATAAGAATGGTGACTGCCTTAGCTTGTTACAATAACTGGGACTTGCATCACCTAGATGTTAAGTCTGCTTTCCTAAATGGTCCCTTAGAGGAGACTGTTTACATCTCACAACCCCCTGGTTTTGAGAAAAAAGGAAAGGAAGACCAAGTGTGCCTCTTACACAAGGCACTATATGGTCTAAAACAGGCTCCTAGAGCCTGGAATAAGAGGATTGATACTTTCTTTGTGAATCTAGGGTTCACTAAGTGTATAAATGAATATGGAGTCTATTTAAAAGGATCTATGGATACTGACTTACTTTTAATTTGTTTATATGTAGATGATTTACTGCTCACAGGAAACAATATGGAGCAAATCAACAAATTTAAGGAGACTATGAAGCTTGAGTTCGAAATGACAGATTTGGGAGTGCTGTCCTACTTTTTGGGACTTGAATTTCTGAGAATACCTGAAGGATTAATACTGCACCAGAGAAAATATGCTAAGAAAATCTTATCAAGGTTTGCTATGGCTGACTGCAACTATGCTCTGAATCCTGCTGAAGGAATTCTAAGCAAAAAGGAAGGGGAAAAAGGATCTACAGTTGACCCTACATATTATAGGCAAATTATAGGAAGCCTAAGGTATTTGTGCCACACTAGGCCTGATATCCTTTTTGCTACAGGCATGCTAAGTAGGTTCATGAATGAACCATTGCAGCTTCACCTGAATGCTGCAAAGAGGGTTCTAAGGTATATTAAAGGAACCCTTAGCTATGGTATTTTCTTCAAGAGAAAAGGAACAGAAAAATCTATTTCTACTCTAGTTGCTTATTCTGATTCTGACTGGTGTGGGGATCAGCTTGATAGAAGAAGTACATCAGGGTATCTATTCAAGTTTTTGGGTGCTCCTATCTGCTGGAGTACAAAAAAGCAACAGATAGTTGCTTTATCTAGTTGTGAAACAGAATATGTATCTGCATGCAATGCTGCAACATAGGCAGCATGGTTAGAAGCCCTATTGAAGGAACTTCAAGTCAACCTAGAAGATACTACTACTCTATGGATTGATAATAAGTCCACTATTTGTCTTGCTAAAAATCCAATGGGACATAGCAGGACAAAACATGTAGAAACAAGGTTTCATTACCTTAGAGAACAAGTCTCTAAAGGGAATCTAAAGGTAGAATACTGCTCTACAAAGGAACAACTGGCTGACATGTTTACAAAACCACTAAAAGGAGAAGTTTTCACAAGACTAAGGAGGGAAATTGGCCTAGTTGCATTCAACTAAGTGCAGCTAAGTCCTAAAGGCTTTCCTAGGGGCCTGTCCTAGGAGTTTTATTAAGATCTGCTAATACCAGGGGCATGTCCTGGGTTTTATTTTTCTCTCCTAGTTTTTTAGGTTTTCGTTTTAGCCCTATGTATTTTAAGGTTTTGTATTAAAGGAGGGTATTGGTTTTAGTAATAAAAACCTAAAAATACCCTCAGGAAGTTACAAACGGTTAGGCACAAGAAAACTAACCGGTTACCAGCCGATCCTCTAACTAATAAGTTGTTATGAAGCTAAGTAGTTACAACTTGTAACCAACTTAACAACCTCACATCCAATTACTTAGTGCCTATATAAGGTCTTATGACCTTTACAATGTACAGCATCATACATACACACAGAATTAATAAAAATATAGTCTTTTATCTTTCATCTTCTAATCTCTTTTACTTTCTGTCCGTAAGCTCCATCTTTCTTCAACCTTTGAACCTTGAGTTTGCAGGTTAACAATCAAGTGGATTTGTACCTTGCAAACAAGAAAAAACAAAGGGTGAGAATCTGTTTTGTGACTAAACAGATTGAAGGAAGAGAGAAGAAAAACAGTGAGTTGAGATTTACCTTTTGTATGTTCAAGACTGGTGATATTCTGAGAAAGAAGTCTCAAGAATCGCATCAGATCACAACAAGTGTTTACAAACAAGAAGATCAGAGGATTAGGGTTTGTCACACGTAAGAAAGAAGAGGGAATCATAGAAAAATAATTAGAGGAAGTCATTACCTCTATTATTGGTTCTGTGAAGCGTGATTTCAAGGGTGAAATCACAAGTGTTTGTATCAGATCACAAGCTCAGTGGTTCATACAACAAAAGAAATACAGTTTCAGATTAGGGTTTGCAAATACCAAGAGACCTAAGAGGAAAATCACATAAGGTGTTGTGATTTACCTTTGATTGAGGTATTTGAACCAGAATCGTTGAAGATCTGTACCTGAAATAGAAAAAGAAAAGTTAGGTTAAAACCCTAATCTGACTAAGTTGCGTTTTCAGTGAAAGATCACACAAGAAAGCCAAGTCAAGTTACGATTTACCTTTGTTTGAGCTTTGATTGTGAAAATCAGAGCACAAGCTAGAAGATCTCACTGAGCGAAGAGTCGCGAAGTGAGAAGGTGATTTCGCAGTCTCAAGCTACGATTCAGTTCAAAGCAAGAGGGCTTTGATTCATCATCATCAGATCTCATCATTGACTGAGAAACACTAGCTAACGCAGCTTCAATCACCGGAGATCAGTGAGAGCTACGGTGGCTAGGGTTTCGAGAGAAGAGGAGAGTAGAAGAAGAAGGAACCAGAGCTACAGTAACAGAGAGAGTCTCAGCTGAAGAAAATTAGGGTTGTGTCACTATCTTTTGTCAAAAGAACCGGGTCAAAACCGGATCCAAGGAGTGGATCCGCGTGTTGCTACAGTGACAACCCAGTGGGTGCCGCAGAAACCAGCAAACAATTTTGTTTGCAGCAAACTGTGAACATCATTGGGCTGGACCGACCAGGTGAAGCTGGGCTTCACTGATTGCACCTCCCTCAGTTGTTGTTACTGCCTGCAAAGAAAAAAAGGTGTAAAAATTCAACAGAAAAGGCTAGGTAAATTGCATTTATGGCAGTACATGAGTGGTTGTAAATTGAAATAGATACAATTCCAAATCGAAAACTGTTGGGTTCTTATGTGCACATAAAAAGGAGAGTAAAAACATGCAAGATAAAAGAGCTGGTTCGTTGAGCATCCCATAATCTCTTCCTCTAGGAAGCACCGTAGGTTATAACTATATCAGTATTTCTTCTTTCAATTTCTGTTTCTTCTCTCTATTTCCTGGGTTTTCACTATTTTTTTACACTTTCTATTTTTATAGGGAAGATGTTGGAGGAATTTTTTGTTGGGTTTGGGAAAAGAGCTGAAAAAAGCAACGATGGGAGTGCATTGGCTCTAAATCTTTTTAAGGTTATAACTTATGGTTAGTTTCTAATTTTATTATGATTGAGATGGGTGTGCTGGTCAAATCCTCCAGTTTTCTTAAATAATTTTGTTGATTATTTGGTTTGTTTGGTGTGTTTAAAGTGTTGTGGTTGTAGTGATCTCAATGCAAATATTGGTCTCCAATTCAAAATAAAATATACTAATAAATAAACATAAGCTTCATGGCAATCAAATAAAACAGGGAAAGTTTTATGCTAAGGAAAATCGTAATGAAGTTAGATTTGTCAAATCTGGATAGAAAAGATGTAGTAATACTTATGATGTAGTAATACCTTTTTTGAAAGATGTAGCAATCCTTTTATTTGTCTTTTTTTTCCCACTAATCTGCTATCATTTTGTTTTTCAATTCTGACCTTTCTTTAATTAATTCAGGCAAATATTTGATATCATTTTAATTTGCTCATGGGTATGGTGCAGTGCAGAGACATAATTGAAAGGGTATGGTAGTAGTAGGACAATCTTTGGCAGCTCTGTGATTTTACTATTTGTTGTTTCATTATCTGCCTTTGGTTTATGCCAGATTTGTCTGCAAAGGTCTATAACAGATTTGCAAAGCCATTTCCTTGATCAGTTGCATAGATGTTTAATTCTCAAAGGATTATTGCTTCAGATAATGGCTGATTCCCTTTTCAATGTGAGTTTTATAATATATCTTTCTGTTCCTAATTTAGATATTTAAAACTATTATTTGGCTCCTAATATATCTTTTAGCTCCTAAATAATTTCTTCATAAACTTGGAATAATTTGTGTTTCAGAAATGTATTCATAGTGCGTTCAATATTGTAAACTTCTCACTCATTATAGTTCACCGGCATTCATACTCATATCTCTAACTATAGTATATCTTTGAGATAATATATGATGAAAATGCATATTTAAGGCTTATTTTGACACTTGGGGTATTTATAGTTTAGACATTCTTTGATCATGGCCGAAGATTATAATGGTTGAAGTTCTCTTTTAATTTGTTTTGGTCTTTTTAGGCTAAATTTTACATCTGTGTTTTCTTTCATCATGAACTATAATGTTAAGTGAATTTATATTTGAACATCATTGATATGAATTAGAATTGAGAAACATTTTTGATACCAAACATTTTTGTAGTCTTCCTTAAACAGTTATTTTGATACCAAACATTTTTGTAGTCTTCCTTAAACAGTTAAATTGTTATATTTTGTTGTGAAGGAACATTGCTTGATGGGCATAAAAGGAACTGTTCGTCGAATTACCGATGGTCATATTATTCCTGCCAACATTGACACAGATGTTATTATTGCTGAAGAACCTCCTTATGGTTAGTTTATCACTTGTGCCTATAAAGTATATAATCTCAACTGTCTTCATGCTTGGATTTGCTTTCCAAAGTCCATGTGTTGTTTGTGTGGTGTGTATGATTGCATACGTAAATTTGGGGTTGATATTTCATCTAAAATGAACTAGGCATATGCTACAAAGAAACAACAATAAATAACATCCATCAATAACAAGCAAATCCTTTTTCAACGAGGTGGGCTTGGTTATATGTATCAAATAATATTGGATTATCTTCATTGGAGTCATCTGGCATTTCAAACCGAATTGTTAGACTCAATAATTGAACACATAGAACACTGCTTATATTACTGCTTATCTAACAAAATACATTTCTGTTTATCTCCTATGCTTTGAAAGGCACAATATTTGGTGCAACAAGAAAGAGGTATGAAGGACTGATTGCTTATGATACAAAAAATGTAGTTGGCCAAAACAGAATACAAAAAAGGTCTTTTCTAATAATGTTCTAAAATAAACTGGAATTCAAATTGAATCATAGAAAATTTGGTTTTTTCATGTTATTTACTGCTTCTTCTCTGCATATTTCGAGCATATATATGACAAGATACTTGGTTGCAAAACTAAAATGTATACAATGGAATTGGAATGCATGACGGTGGAGCTTTTTATGAAGATGAGATTTCTATTATGTTCTATGCATTGCTTATATAAACTCATAAGACGCCATGAAGTATGTGCATTGATATGATGGTGGGTTTCACATTATGTTCTTGCTGTTATGGAAAATATATAACTTCAAGGATTTGGTTCATATTACTTCTAATTTTGATATCAAGAGACCAATTTCAATTGGCATTATTGGATTTTGGAACCCTTCAAATTTTGCATAGCTAGCAGACCTGTAGTAGTTTCATAGATCGATTCTCAATTCAAATTTAATCGATTTTTGTGAATGCTGAACCTTTGTTCTTTTGTAGCCGGTGTTTGTCAAGGTAGATCAGCTGAAAGGAGGAACCAATGAACAGGATGATTTCATACATTTCAGCATACGAGGTAAGGTAAGAAATGGCATGAAGGGTAATAACTGGGCGTCTAATGATAAATGGATTAGGTCTGATGTTACCTTTTACTCAAATGTATTTGATTCTTGATGTTTAATTTTAAACTTTTAATCTTTGAATGTGAGGACACAATTGTGTTAATTTTGTTATACCAGTTTCATAATGGTTAGATCAATGGAAGATTGTTGTAAGAGTGACTGATCACTATTCGTACCCTTTTTGTACTAAAGTAATATGTTTACTCCATTCCTATTAGTTTTAAGTTACTATCATTATAGGTACCCTTTTTGTACTATTTTAATTCATTTTTGCTTTATGTCACAATTCTTATGGTCACTAAATTTGCATTATCTCATAATACTACACCATTCATCCTGAGATGCATGTAACTATTACAGTTGCTAAGAGATTGTCAATTGAATTCTAGAATGATAAAATAGCAAGTCCAGAATGCTCTACTTGTGAATTGAGTGCTCTTTTACTTTTTGTTTTGTGAAATAGTTTGACATTGTTATAAATTGTTGCTTATAAGACTAATGAGATTTCTTCTTATACACAAAATTTACAGGTAACTTGGGGGGAATTCCGATTCCAAATTTTAATTTTGTATGGCTTTCATATACACAAAATTTATAGGTAACAGATGGGGGAATTCTCATTACAAATTTTATTTTTTTATGCCTTTCATGGATGAAATGAAAGAGACAATTTTCAAATTAGCATGTCTTATACCTGAAATCTTAGTTTTCGTTGAACATAGAATTATTCATAACAAGCTCAATCCAGAATATGAATTAGCATAAATGTTGACTTCAGTTATACCTCATTTGTTGATTTTATTAGGTGTGTAATTAAAAAGTGCCCATTGTGGAGACTCTAGTAGAGTGTGACTCACTTTACATATCTAAATGACCATCCTGTCATATGTCTTATTTGCTTCAACAAGCCATTGAACATAAAAGCATTAAATACCCCATGAAGGGCACTTCTATTACAATGTCAAAAGTTTACCAGAAACATGTATTACTTCAATTGTTTAACATCTGTCATCAGTTAGCCCACTTTGTTTCTTCACTAGAGTGACTCACATGCTAAACTTTGTCAAAGTTGTGTCTGGGAAACATGATTTCAGGCCTATGGATCAGCTTTGGATTCATAGGGTGTGATGAAAGAGCAAGTTCAGAAGAATATCAGACCTATGCATCAGCATCAGCTTTGCATTTATGTAATGGAATTTAGTCTTGGGAACACTAAGTTTCTGGTGATTTGGCAAGGTTGTTGCATAGTAATATTGGTTGTGTAACTTAAATCATGAATGATATTGTTCTTATATCAGTTAAATTGTTTTTCCAGCTTCCGAATACTGTGTAATCCTTATGAGGCACATTGTATTTGTATAACATTTTTTCTGGAATGTTAACACATTGTGTCTTCAAATGAATATTCTAATATGTATCAGGTTGTGCTTAAAAAGGTCGCACATTTTTAATAAATGAACTTGACTGTGTTAGGGAACAAGAGTAAATTACTTGATGAATATATAGATTTAAAACCAAATAAAGTAGCTCCTTCATTCTACAACAGTAAATAAAATGAAATTTAAGTAGAAACGAGCCAGTGGCTTAAATTATGATATACCACGATCAAAATAACAAAGCCACTCTTACCAAAGTTTACGCATTATATTATTATTCACATTTTTAACAACAAGTTCCTGCCGCTACTACTATCTTCTTATCTATGAGACATTACGAGTTTCTCAGACTTCGGCTCCGAATTCATTAATCATTAGAATTATCTTTTAACGTGTTTGACACAGCTAATTTTTATCACACATACACACCCATTGTTTCCCCACCACACCCCGCACGGGTCGTCGTCCTAGTTGGGATTACACGAAAACCATGAATGAGGATGGGGCTGGGGTTTGGGGTACTGCCGTACTGGTGATGCATTTGGGTTGCATCAATGGAGGACGGTAAGTCTTGGATGGCCATTCTCGGCAGGGGAATCACAAGAAGTGAAGAGGACACAGGCTGGTTTGTGACTCAAACAGTGGTGCTCCGATTTTAGGTGGTGCTTAGTGGATGCCAGTGCCACCATAGCTCTTGCTTGCAAGGTTTTGGAGAAGAGTGACTTAGGGTTTTTCGGTAACAGCTGCGTAGGTAGAATGAAGAAGAGTACCGTGGGCTTTTGGTCTTGGGATCTACTGGATGGCTATTGCTTTCCCCACACCCCCTCCTACTCCTCGCACACCCCCCAACTTATTTTTCCCCAAAATGACCTCGCGTGAGACGCTCGTGTAACACGGGTTAAGTGACTGTTCGAACGAGGTTATGCGAACCAGTTCGAACGACGTTGTGCGTGTTAAGGAATTGGTATTGTTCGCATGACATCGTTCGAACCTGTTCGAATAATGTCATCCGTGTTAAGGAATATTGTTAACTGATGGTGTGAGGGTGTGTTTTGGCTGCCTCGAATGGCTTTATTCGAACGTGTTCGAATGGGTGCGTTCGAACAGGCATTCGAATGGCCACATGCGAACCACTGTTATGCAGAAACAGAAACTAAATAAATCAGCACACAGTTTTGGTGATTTCAAAATATAAACCTAACTTTAACATTATGTACCAAAATTATACAACATTGTGTACCAAAATTATACAACATTGTGTACCAAAATTATAAACCTAACTTAACATTGACTACCATCACTATCTTTACTTAAATCTACACAAGGAAGGGGATGGGGGGGTTGTGATTGTATGAGCAAATTCTTCCACTTTTGTATCCGGCCAACAAAAAGCGAGTCTCAACCCTTTACTATGGGTGCCCTATTAGTATTCCATATCAAATCCGGCAAGGGCATTGGACTTCCAGGCTTCATAAAGACCTTCAAAAAGACAACAAAAAACAGAATGTTATGTAATGTTTTGGAATTACTACATTGAATCTAAATAGAAGACAGTTTACCTGTACAAAGTGTTTGTGTTCTGGTACCAAAAGGATGTTGAACTGTCGGGCAGTTCTGAATGGTGCAACATTGAATGGAAAAATTGTGTAACAACAATTAGGTGACCAACAAGTCAGGACGACTTTGTACTTGTTACTGATTAGATACCCCATATCTGGTGTAGTCATCCAATTATCTTCAACATTATGTCCATGATGTGCCCTCAACAATGCCCTCATCAAAAATGTGACTTTACCAATACCACCATACAGTCTAGTGTAGAAGTCATTGTATTGGTTAAGCTCCTCCATCAGATCAGTTCTGACTGACTGCCAAGCCTCCTCACCCCTACCAAGAAATGCAGCAATACATCGGAAGCCACAATTTCCATCACCTACCACATTAACAATTTTTTGAACATAGGAACGCATGTATTCTGGCATCCCTATTATGTAAGTATTAAAAACATCAATGTGTGCAGCATCCATAGATGTGGGTTTTGGATGAGGAGCTGGGGTCAAAGTAAGTGTTGGTGTCAAAATAAGAGTTGTTGAAACAGTAGTAGCAGCAGCTTCTGTAACAATAGGTGTGGGTGTTGGTTTCTTATGTAGTGGAGGAGTAGGGATTGTAGTAGCACTGTCAGCTTGAGTTCTCTTTTTGCTTTCTGATGGATTAGGTGCTGGACACGTTGACAAAGTAGGAGTGGAACCCGAACTGTGTGGGTTTGTAGGCGTTCCACTCCTACTTTGGGGAGGAGTAGGGCGTTTACGAGACTGAGCAAAACATCCACTAGATGAACCATCGGGGGAGTCAAATTTGTCATCTACATGCTCCCAAAAAGACTTGTCTCGCTTTGTTGAGTAATCAACTTTCCCTTTCCTATCTTTTTTTGGTGCTCCCTTTGTAATGATCGTATCCGGAGGTGGACACATGGAAGTCGTGTCTGGGAATGCCAATTCACGTGCTTTTGCTTTAATCATAACTCTACCGGCGTGATCAGAGGCCTCAAACCTTCTTTTGATAGCTTCAAGTTCAATGTCTACACTCAACTCATCATCCATTACCTCTGTCTGTATTTTGAAATTCAACCTCTACCAATGTTGGTGAATCATGCTCAAGGGAATTGGAGTGCAGTCCATCATAACCCTACAAAAAATGCGACATTGATTTAGTGACAACCCAATTGACATAAACAAGTCTTTTTTGTAGACACAATATAATTATGAGTTTGTACATCATACCTTGAAAGCTCGCATGCACATGGTAGTCCGTGTGTGGTCCGGAGCGTGTGTTGACATAATGATGGGTTAAGTGAAACGGATCCAGTGTGTTGCATCTCATCCAAAATATGGTCTATAGCATTAGATGAAACTAAACCCTTAATTTCATCAAAAATCTTCTTCTTCAAGTGGTGTACTTTCACTCTACTCAAACTATGCTCGAAGTGCATTTTAAGGTCAGAATGTTGTATCCTAAGCATGGTCTGCATTCCATCCCAGCACTTACACAAATCTCCCCTACTGTCTCGTAATATTTGCTTCAAGTGAGAGTGTGCAGACTCAACTCTGTTGGTGGTAGTGTTGCCAAGGTGCATATGGTTATTTATCCATGCATCAATGAATTTTTCCTTGAAGGGGTCTAGCCAGGTGGTCCTGACATACTCTATGAAACTGGGATAAGGTCCTGCCAAGTCGTTAAACAGACCCAACTCATAATCATACTCTTCTGTGGTCTTCGCATGCACAACAGATTGAAATGCACCCATAATGTCATTAACAACAGATTGGTCTTTCACAATGAGCCTTGCGTTGGCCCTCACATTTTTCTTAATGTGAAATTGGCACAACAAGTTTGCAGATGTTGGGCCAGAGCATTCATCATACCCGTGTCTCTGTCCGTAAGTATGACTTGTGGTACTTCATCCTGTCTCCTAAATAAACCCCTCAATTTCTCAAGAACCCATGCAAAGTTATCCATCCTCTCCCAATTCACATAAGCAAATGCAGCAGAGTAAGTCTTCTCTGTCGATGTTACACCAACGATCTCAACCAACGGATACCTGTACCGGTTGGTTTTATAGGTGGAATCAATCAACAAAACAACCGGGAAGGTGTTTAGAAGCTCAATGGAATCTGGATGTGCCCAAAAGATGTCCTTCACAACGGTAGTTCCCTCTGCAAGTCGAGTCCAGTAAACATAATTATCGCGTTGCAAATAAAACATCAGTTGTTGGAGCTCAGTCCTACCCTCACGCATAGCCGACCTTTGCCTTTGATGACAGTTGTAAATTTGTTTCACAACCGTATAGTTATCATCAGGCTTCATCAATTTCAGCTCATTCAGTATCAATTTTGGCCGAGTATGGTTCCTAGTCATTCTAGCCACTAGATCCTTCTCTTCTGAAGATAACCTACCAATGTACGGACGTTCTTCATGATAAGTAGCCATACCATGGTTATGAGTTCCATTCATAACCCTCAAAATCCATCCTCCAAGCTTCTTAATAAATTTCCCTTTCAGTCTGAACTGACAACAACATTTTCTAGTGTTCGTGCCTTCCTCAACATTTGTCTTGTAAGATCCAGCTTTATCACAAATCAACATGCAGTATTGTTTACCTGATCGTCGTCCGGTGTCAGATCTTCCTATAACAATCACCATCCCAAGAGATTTTCCAACCGCACGCACCGACGTCAGCAGCTCCTCACGACTAGGGAATAACTGAAATTCAATTACTAAGTGTCAGTTAAATAAATTGAATAGTTCGCTAAAATTAAAACAACTAATTCATTATTACCGTATTCGTTTTGAACGAACTAGTAAAATCTTGGGATTCTACGATGTCAGTTGTCATCTCATCTGCTACTGTTCGAACGGCCTTATGCGAACACTGTTCGAACGCCCTTATGCGAACACGTTCGAATGATGGTGTTCGAACCTAGCAAAGTCACACCCCATTAAACACTTGTTCGAACACGATCATTCGAACATGTTCGAACGACCCTGTTCGAACGGAGCGCGAATACAGAAAAAAAATGGCGTGAAAAACTGAAAACAGAACCAAAATGAAAAAAGTTTGGTAGGGTTATTACCTTGAGCTAGTTGCCAATGTTGGGTAGTTGAATAGGAGTGAATGATGAAGGTGAGGATGGGTGGGTTTGGAGTGGAGAGGGGGGGGAGGTTTGGGATTTTAGAGGGGTGTGTTGTGTTGAAGGAGAAGAAGAGGGAGAGGGGTAGAGGGGGAAAATCAATTTTAAGTGGGGTTAGTTTAGTAAATGTGTAGGGTGAAGGGGTGTGTTTTGAGTAGGAAGGGGTGTGGGGAAAGCAAAACCCTCTACTGGATTGTGCTAAAAGGAACTTGAGAGTTGTTTAGTGAGGCCCATATGGGTTCAAGTAGAAAAACGTAGGCTGTATCAGTAGAAAAGGGGTGTATGATTTTAAAAGCCTAATTTATTAAAAACACTCACTTTAACAATTCCTTAACCCTTTGTCAAAAAAAAACAATTTCTAAACCCAATTATTTTTCTAAATAAATAATACTTCCAACCTTAATATTTATAACACTAAAATAATTAATAAAAATAATAGTTTCCAAAAATGCAAGTAAATATATATTTAACACATTTTAGTAGTTCAAATACACATAAGAACATAAAATCCATAAACGTTTAAATCACAAAATAGATAAAGTAACCACTTATTAAAAGAAATGCCATACTCGAAAACTCGGGTGTTACACTTTTAAAGTTATCCATTGCCTAAAAAATAAGTATAAGGGAAAGCGGGGGGAGGTTGCTCTTAAAATTGATATGAGTAAAACATATGATAGAATTGATTGGAATTATCTGCCGTTGGTTTTAAAGAAACTTGGATTTCATGATATTTGTGTGGGTTGGATTAAGATGTGTATTGTCAACCAAGCGCCTGTGGGGCCGATTGTTCCGGGGAGGGTACTTCGTCAGGGGGATCCTTTATCTCCTTATCTATTTATTATGTGTGCTGAAGGGTTAACTTCTCTTATTCATCAGGCTATGGCTAGAGGCGATCTTCATGGGATTACTATATACAGAGGAGCCCCGACAATCTTTCATTTATTGTTTGCAGATGACTGCTTTCTCTTTTTCAGGGCGTCCTTGAGGAAGATGGAGAATATGAAACGAATACTAGATGTTTATGAGCAAGCTTCCGGTCAACAGATTAATTTTGAGAAGTCTGAGGTTTTCTTCAATAAGAATGTTGTGCAAGCTGACATGGATAATATATCGGGGGAAAGGAAACATAATTAATTAAGGGGTTTTAATAGTAGCCGTTAATTCATCATTAAATGAAAACCAATGGCTGTGAGTCATTCACATTACCCTGTCCAATTTTTTTTCCAGGGGAGACAATCCCCTCCCCCCTAGCCACAAGTCGCTTAGGTAGTGAAAAAAATAGGGATTTTGTTTTTTTTAAAAAAAAAAGACAGACCAAATTTAGTACAAGACTTTTTTTGGGTTAACAAGACTTTGAGTAGACGAAAAAGCAAAGAAGTACAAGACTTTGTCAAAGAAACAAAAAAGTACAAGACCGACCAATTGTGGGTAGTTACTCCGTCTCTTTAGGGCTTAGGAGCGGTGATAGGCGTTGATCCTTAATTGATCCAACGGTAGGCAAGTGTTGGCTCGGATAGTGGCCGATGAGGGCCTATGTATATATATAGGAAGATGAACAATTATAAAAACACACATCAATACAAACAAACTCTATTTTTTATCTGCTTTATCTTCTTTTACCGCACTCTACTTTTATCTTTATGCATTAGGCCAGTAATAATCCAACCCTCGCGTCTCATTCACTCAACCTCACCCTTTCTAGAAGGGTCAGGAAACCCACAGTCGAGGAGCAGAGTTCCCTCCTCAGCGCAATTGCTTGAAGAACAGAGGAATCAAAGACTTTCCAAACCTCTGGCAGATCCCACGGTTAGGACCTAAGAGTTTGACGACAACAAAAATTGGCACACCCAGTGGGACAGAAACGGGTGAACGAACGATCACGTTTGATTCGCCTGGACTGGATTATTGTCGGCATCAGGAACCTAAGTATGAGCCACATTCGGCGCAATTTCCTTTCCTTTCTCCTCTTAGCGTCGGTCGCCTAAAATTCTATTGTTGTCGTCTGCACATTGCTCTTTTTCTTTCTGCTCTTTCCGTCACTCTACTTCCGTTCCGATCCCAACAATGTTTCCTCTTTTTCGGAAAAACCTATTGTTTCTCCCTTCCCGTTGTTCCTATTCATCATCCCAAATTCGCACATCGCAAGTTCGCAACTTTCTTTTTCGATTTGCAGTGCTTGAGTTCTCATCTTCTTCTTCTCAGCCTCCTCCTCCTCCTCCTCCTCCTCAACCTCACTGCAATCAACACAAGGAAGATAAGGTTAGGGTTTCGGTATGGTGGGACTTTGACACCTGTGGCGTGCCTTCCGGCTTTGATGTTTTGAAGATAGTACCTTCAGTCAGGCGAGCCCTTAGAACTAACGGGATTAACGGCCCTATTGATTTTCGTGCTTATGGCGATGTTTCTCAGTTTTCAAAGTTTGAACAAACAACACTTTCCTTCACCGGCATTAATCTCTGCCACATTACAGGTTTTTTTTCTTACCCCATCACTTTTGCTATCTTCATTTTCATTCTCTTGATTTTTTCTTTATTTATTAGAAATTAACAAGAATCATCTTTTGAAATGATGAACGTTGCTCCTTAGTTATCACAACAGATTTTAAGCTTGTTGTAAGATGATTCATAGATTTCAGACCATAGGTCTAGTAGCATTCCGCACTTTTTTTATCCACAACCTATGCATATGCCCCTATTAGATTGTTTTGGAAGTCAAGTTTTGATCCTTATATTTAGACCAACCTAGTTTTGTCAAAAAAAAATAAAAAACTAGATTGTTTTCAATGTTTCTGAATGTTCAGGGGATGAATAGTATGCTTCGGAAGGTTTGTGGGTGTAAATGGATGATATAAAAATTCCTGCACTAAAGTTTATTTGTCTAATACCTTAGGGGGAGTGAAGTGCAATCAATCCTTTTTTATGTGACAAGCAGTTCTTTTGTCAAAAAAAATATGTGGCAAGCAGTTCCACTTCCATGCCTTTTTATTTTGCAATTTTATCATATTTGAGATGGAGGTGCAGCTAACAAATCATAGAAATTGTTTACGTCTCATTCATGTCTTTCAATCTTCTCAATTTCATCTTTTCAAATATTAATTACTTATAACTACATTGTTGCAGATGAAATGAAGAAGAATAGAAAGAGGAAGAAGGCCTGTCAATATCTTTTCTTTGATCTTGTTCAGTGGTGGTTTTGGAGAAATCCTCCACCCTTTCACCTCTTTATTATATGTGGTGATGTAGGCCACACACACATATCATTGTTGCACCAAGCAAGAATGTGGAACTACAATATCTTGGTTGCATGTCCAGGAATGACTTGTGATGTTCTCCGCGGTGCAACAACTATAATGTGGAATTGGTCTTCTATTCTCAAGGGGGAAGATCTTACTGGAAAACATTTCAACCCGTTTGATTCGTGGTATGGAGACTCAAAGGTGACTCTTGAACCCTTCTCAGCTGCCGAGGAGCCCACATCCACATATTTACAAATTGTGAAGATCTTCAAACCTTCCTTGGACATTAAGTTCGGTGAAGTTCCAGAGTCAATTTCTAGGCTGGTTAAGAAGGTATTGAGTTTGTACCCGAATGGGATATCCATTGGAGATCTTCGTGCAGAGTTGACAAAGTGTGATGTGCCTTTGGGTAAACCTTTCTATGGCCATAAAAAGTTTTCCAACTTTCTAGTATCTATACCACATGTACAACTCCTGTATTTAGGAGAAGGTAAGTTTTGTGTGCATTTGATCCCATCAACTACATCTGCTATTAAGAATAATAAGCCTAGGGACGGTACCTCAACTCAAAAGCTACACAATGAGGGTAAAAATATGGATAGAAGCTAATCTGGAAGAGACCCCAACCATCTCATCCAAGTGCTATCGAGTATATTAAACATTTTAATTATATAGATATCTATTGCGAATTTATCATAATTAGGTTTCTGAATTTCTACTAAGGTTTTGGAATTCATAGTAAGGTTTTGGGTCTTTCCTTTGTTTTTGAGTTTCCTGTATGTTCTGATTTGAGAACCTAGCCTGAGGAGTAGTATTATTAGGTCTCAAGTTTCGTTACCTTTATTGCACACACTAGTAAGTAATATGTTGCTTATATCCTTGTCCTCTCTTGTTTTATATCTTCTTGTTACTCTGCTTCTTTTTTCTGATTACACAATCTCCTAATCGCACCCTCCTCTGCTTCTTGTTTTTGAAATTCTATATTTGCTTTAAAAAAATTCTGACATTGTTAATACGTTGAAAATAGTAGATTGGATATTCTTCAATCTGTCCCAAAAACACAACTTCAAGTAATTTACATATTATATTAGTGATCATCATTATATAGACTAGCGGAAGACGGGCACGAAGGGCACTCCTCGCGCCCGTCTTCTGCTTTTAATTACTGCGCTATATATATGGTTTCTTTTAGGGTGAGAAGATGACTTAATTTTTCGATCAAAGGAAAATGCCTTCATAGCCATAGATTTAATATATTGGGTAAAATATGTTTTTAGTCCCTACAAAATCGGGTCCTTTTAACATTAGTCCCTACATTAACGAAATAGGCGTTTTGGTTCCTACATTTTTTTTTCGTTTGCATTAAGAGTCCCTGTCGTTAACTCCCTATGATTTGGCTACGGAAAACTGACGTGGCATTTACACGTGTTATTTTATAAATTACGTGGCATATGACACAGAATTTCGTTTTTTAAAACAACAGTCAAATTTTTTTTCTCTTCTGGACCCTAAATCTTCATCTCCTTCACGCATATGTTCGCAGAACCCTTCTATTCCTTGGCAGAACCCTAAATCCCCAAACATCCCCAAACAATCGCCTTCTATTGTTGAAATCGTGTCCAAAATGCGAAGGGGTGTATTGAAAAAGGAAGAAACATCGCTCGGTACAGCAACAGCTTCGATGGCTTCATCTTCAACACCCAGGGATCGTCCAAGATGCAACTGTGGATCTATTATGATTTCGTTTATTGCGAAGAGAGGTCGAAATGTTGGGCGCGAGTTTCTTAGATGTGCTAACTGGAAAGTATTATTTCCTAATTTATGTTTTTCCTAAATTTCTTAATTGCAAGTGTGTTACTGTTATTCCCTCAGACTGTTATTCATCTCCTGAATCTGTTTTTTCAAATGCTTGTAGTTGCAAAGTACCTGTGATATGTTGATATGGACTGATGAATTTGAAGCCATGGATGGAGTTGGTGAACAGGTTGAGTCTGGTGTGGCTGCTGTTGGTAACGAAATTGAAACTGAAGCTAAGGCATCTGCTATAGCAGTGGAAGTTATGGAAGCTGGAATGAAGAAGATATGCAAACTGCAGAAGAAGCTGAATGCAGAGAGATTGAGGGGGGATGCTGAGAGATTGAAGAAGAATATAGCAATTTTTCTCCTTATTGTATCTTTATTTGTCAATCTGTTACTTTGTGTTAAGTATCTTTAATTGTACTTTGTTGATGTATTAACTAGGAGTAAGAAGTGTAACACGTTGATGTATTAAGTATCAGAATATTGTGTTTTGTAACAAGTTGATGTATTAACTAGTATGGTGAATGAAATGAGTTTATGAATCAAATGAGTATTATGAATCAAATGAGTTTATGAATCAACAATGTATCTACTAATTCCGTTTCAGTTTACCCAAATAATGTAACAAAGCATTAACAGATAGTCATTCAGTTTCATCTGCTAATTCCGCTTCAGTTTCAATGTCCCACAGCAGATGCCTTAATAGATACTCATTCAGTTTCATCTTCATCTGCTAATTCAGTTTTATCTGCTAATTCAGTTTCAGCAGATGCCTTAACAGATACTCATTCAGTTTCATCTTCATCTGCTAATTCAGTTTTATCTGCTAATTCAGTTTCAGCAGATGCCTTAACAGATAGTCATTCAGTTTTTCATCTTAATTCAGTTTCACCAAGTGTGTTGTTTTTCATTCTAAATGTGATATCTTAATTCAGTTTTTCATCTGCTAATGAATGTATCTGGTTAACATCTATCTGAATGTAGTAGCAAATAAGTAGTCATTCATTCATATGTTGGTGCATTTAAAGCTACCAAATAGTCATTACACTGCAGAATTGTCATTACAAAATAACTGCATAATGTTGTTGGTGCATTTTAAGCTACCAAATTGTCATAATTACAAAATAAGGAGAAACTTGTCATTACAAAATACTAGTTAATGTTGTTGGTGCATGTAGAAGCTACCAAATTGTCATTACAAAATAACAAAATACATAAAACAGGGGCATGTCAGGGAGCTGCTCCATCATTTGAGTCCTCTTCCACAATCTTCACCATATTCTTATTAAAGCTTGCTAGTCCCCTCATCAAATGTTGTATACTTTGATCAACTGCCTCTTTTGTCAATGGAGAACCCTTCACTGGACTCTGTATAGAATCTATAGCTTTATCCACAGCATCATTGAAGCCTTTCAGTGAGTTAATAATGTGAGAAGCTGCCTTAGGAGTTGGCTACAAAAAAAGATAACATAACTGTCAAAAAAATACCAATATGACATACTTAGTTAAATATCAGATATTTACTAAAGGACACTTACTGAGACATTCTTAAGTGACTCCACATTTTTCATGGCATTTGATATGACTTCCTCATGCACTATGCTAGCCATTTCATCATCTCCAACCAATATGCTAGCCATTTCATCAGGATCCATCACAAAAGTTGCAGCAGTTAGTGGTTCAGTAGTTAGTGGTTCCTCAGTTTGTGGTGTAGAAGTTATTGGATCCTCAATAGGTGGTGGCTCAACAGGTGGTGCCTCAGTAGGTGGTGGCTCAACAGGTGGTGCCTCAGTAGGTGGTGGCTCAACAGTTGGTGCCTCAGTAGGTGGTGCCACAGTTTGTCCACATCTTTGAATTGGCAATTTTTTCCTGAAAGTTGCAGCAGTTGCAGATTTTGTTACTGCTCTTCCAGGTGCTCTCCAAGGTTCCTTTCCACTAGCATTGGCTACACTTCTTGTTACTGGTCTTCCAGTTGGAGCAGTTGCTGAAGAACTTACTTGACCAGTTGCAGCAGTTGCTGAGGGAGCAGCTACACTCCTTGTTACTGGTCTTCCAGCTGAAGCAGTTGCTGAAGAACTTACTTGACCAGTTGCAGCCGTTGCTGAAGAAACAACACCCCTTGGTCTCCCCTATTAGCATGAAAAAATAAGCAATTAAAATGTAAAATGCAATTAACATGAAAAATAAGCAATTAAAATGCTATAAATTAAAGTGCATACCCTTTTTTTTGTTACTGGTCTAACTGTTTTGCTAGTCATCTGTGGCATGTTTGATCCACCAACTTGTGAAGTCTGTGTTGGGTGTTGTTCTTGTGTTGGATTTGGTTCAACACCATCTTGTGGTGTATCTGTTGCATCTGTATTTACTGGTCTAGCAATGTGCACTGGAGGATTTTTGCAAGTCCTTGTGTTGTGACCATATTGTAAGCATCTCTTACATCTATTACTTGTATTGGTCCTAGACCACTTTCCCTTCTTGCTAGTGTCTTCATCAGGCTCCCTTCTTCGCAATTTTTTGGGCCTCCCAGGCCCACGCTTGTATTGAGGAGGTAACACCTCAGGCAAATCAGTTTTGGGCCACTTGTTTTGACCATTGATTGGTGAAATAATTTGGTCATAACAAGCCTCATAACATACCCTATTGTAGTATCTACTGACATACATTGCTGGGTCATCTCCTTTCATACATATGGCAGCCACTGCATGCCTACAAGGGATACCCACCAACTCCCAAAAATTACATTTACAAGTTCTGTTTTCTAAGTCAACAACAAATTTCTCAATTAATAGAGAATGGGTCACTTCAAACTTAAGTTCCCCTGCCCATGTAGCAAACCAATTTCCACTCATTTCAATTTCTCTATCAAGTCGCTTCCTAGGTTTAGGCATGATTTCCTCTCTAAATTTCCTAACCTTTTCCCTAAGGCTAGCAAATCTTCCCATTAAGTAAGTCCTAATCCACTCAAACATAGTTATGATAGGTTTGTCCCTTTGCATTAATATTGTAGCATTAAATGACTCACTAAGGTTATTCATCAGCACATCACATTTAGAAGAAAATGGAAAAGCATGCTTACACCATTGTTTAGTAGGAACAGCTGACAACCAATTGTATGCCCTCTCATCAGCTTCCTTCAATGGTAACATTTTCTCCTCCCATGCTTCAAAATATGTTGCCTTAGCAGCTCCCATCATCAAGTCCCTGATTAATGTGCCACCTCCAAATTTCTTCTTCATGTTAGCATATAAATGTCTTAGGCAGAATCTGTGCTCCCTAACTTCTGCCAATTCTTCAAAGGTTTGGATCAAGCCCTACAAGAAGATAGAAAGCATAGTTAGATTAACTATATGTCAAAAAAATTAATTGAAGTAGGAAAATAAGGAATTAATGCAACCTTCTGCTGGTCAGAAATAAATGTCCATCTGTTATTGTCTCCCCCACCAATGTCTTCCAATAATAGTGTCAAAAACCATCTCCATGTGTCTTTTGTTTCTGTTTCCACAACAGCAAAAGCCATAGGGAGATACTGATCATTAGGGTCCCTTCCCACTGCTATTAATAGTTGTCCTCCATACTTGTTTTTGAGATGACACCCATCTACCCCTATAAAAGGCCTACATGTTGTCTTAAATGCCCTTTTGCAACCTTCAAAGCATAAATAAAACCTACCAAATGTAGGTTGTAAATTCGGTGAAGGCCTCTCCAAATGCAACTTGCATGTATTCCCAGGGTTTGCTTTTCTCAATTCAGCACTATAAGACCATAGTAAACTATACTGCCTGGCACAGTCCCCATCAACTATCTTCCTTGCAATTTGTCTTGCCTTGAATGCCCTAGATGCTGTGATAGCAGTTGAATACCTTGTTCTAATCTCAGAGATCACCTCAGTTAGCTTCACAGAACTATTTGCCTTCAATTTGTCAACCAAAACCTTAGCAACCCATTTAGCTCTTGCACTCTTATTATGAAATACTCTTCCGCAACTGTGATTAGGAATAAGGGTCTTTATTCTAAAACTATGAGACCTCACAACCCTACTGCACAACACAACATAGTCACAACTATCCTTAAATTTGCATTCAACTCTCACTCTATTTTTATCATTCTTGACAAACCTGACCTCCCTTCCATTAAGGACATTGTGTTCAAGGATGGCATCTTTGAATTGATCAAGTGTGTTAAATTCCATCCCAACAGTGAACTTGTATTCCTTACTTAATTCTTCTGGTGCAAACTTCTGATTCCTAGATTTAGGTATAGTATCTGGATCAGAATCATCATCTGGTGCACTATCCAAGTCATCAGTGTAATATTCATCTTCAATAGGGTGCATTGCATCTATCTCAGCTGATACAGGAATTAATGGTTCAAAATTATCACCAAACAGCCTCCTATTAAGTGGTGGTTGCCTACCTTCAACATCATCTCCAGCTACTTCCTCCTCAAACCCATCATCTAAACCCATCACAAATTCTTCATCACTGTCATCAAAGCAAATACCTTCAACAGAATCATCACTACAGTCACTAGGATAATATTCACTATCTTCACTATCTTCAATCTCTTCAGTATACAACCATTTACCCTTATCCACATTAGAATTCCTCACTACTTCTACATTGCCAACACACACTGGGCAGTCAACAATTTCAAACCGGTTTACATTGTACTCCACAAATAATTCAACTTCAGTGTTATGTTCAATTGCATATCCACCCATCTCCACTGCATCTATGTCCACATTAAGCAGTTTCAAGTTATTGTCCAATGCTATGTCTGCAGGTTTCCACCAGAGCCTCACACCCTCATTTCTAATATCAGAATCAAATTCCTTGGCAAGACCTAGAGCTTCAAAATATGACCAGTAATCTAAGTCTAGGTTCTTATAAGCATGCAGTTCACCACCTATGTACTTTATGTGAGGGTCTTTTACAAAAAAACCCTTAGTATTAAACAATACAGTAAATCCCATACCTGCCAACAATAAATCACACCCAAAAGAAAAGGTCATGAAACATTAGGTCCCCACAATACCATAAGACACAAAACCATTAAAAAACAGTCTGTCAATGTCCCACCACAATATTGTAAAGCAGAAACAAACAAAAGAAACATCATGAACTGTCAATAAACAAGAAAACAGAGTCACGATTCTATTTCAAAATGTCCCCACTATAACCCACTTTGTTCAATATAAAAACCACAACTTTCGAAAAGCTCTGACATTCAATAATCAACAACAAACAACTATTCGAACAAGATAGAAGCAAATAAAGTAAGAAACGAAGCGTTTACCTCACGATTCTGAACGTCTAGGGTTTTCAAGCACCTTCGCGTTTCCTTCTTCGTCTTCGCGTTTCGTTCTTCGTCTGCGTTTCCTACGACTTTCGAGTTTCCTTCTTCACCTCCGCGTTTCCTTCTTCACCTTCGCGTTTCTGTGTCTCAGCAGAGGAATGGCTTCTTAGGGTTTTTTTAAGAATGAACGAAATGAACGAAGAGAAGAAACGATTAGGGTCCAGAAGAGAAAAAAAATTTGACTGTTGTTTTAAAAAACGAAATTCTGTGTCATATGCCACGTAATTACCTGATATGCCACGTAATTTATAAAATAACACGTGTAAATGCCACGTCAGTTTTCTGTAGCCAAATCATAGGGAGTTAACGACAGGGACTCTTAATGCAAACGGAAAAAAAATGTAGGGACCAAAACGCCTATTTCGTTAATGTAGGGACTAATGTTAAAAGGACCCGATTTTGTAGGGACTAAAAACATATTTAACCCTAATATATTTGTATTCAATGATTGTGATTTGTTACGTGCTGAGAAGCACGGACGCGGCTGGAAGCCGCCGTGTCACCGCGTCGGAAGTGGATCGGACACGGAAGCACGTATGACTCTCGTACGATGCGCGTCGGAGTTGTTTTTGTAGTGTCCCCGGGAAAAAAAATTGTGACAGGTTGGACACCGATTTTGTAAGACACTACCCATCAGAAATAGAAGTCCCTTTTGATTTAATCTTGAACGCCGCCTTCGTCTTCATCAGAAATAGAAGTCCCTTTTGATTTAATCTTGAACGCCGCCTTTTATTTGAACGATGTCATTGTCTTCCTTAATCGCAATCGTCTTCTGCTGTAATTGCCACTTTCGTTGCCGTCGTGCATCTTTTCATCTTCATTGTCGTCGCAGGTGAGTGCTTTTGTGTGTTGCTTCTTTCGTTGACCGGCTTCTTTAGTTTTATTATGGTTTTATACTTTTATCCTTTCTGCTTTCTTTATTATGCGGTGGATATTATGTGGTGGATATTATGTGTGTTGCTTATGATACAAAATATTAATGTTTGTTCGTTATTAATATGTATATGTACTTTATTACAATTTGTTTTTTTTAATATTATAGAGATGAGTGTTCCTAGTTCTAGTCAAGATCAACCACAAGATGATACCGTTAATTCTTTATGGTCCTATGTTACAAAGCTGAAAAAGTGAATGGTGGAGGAAATTATGAAATTCAATGCAAAATTTGTGACACAATTTTTAATGGGTCTTATACTAGAGTAAAAGGACACTTGTGTAAGAAATCGGGACATGGTGTTAGAGCTTGTCAAAAGTTTCGAACGCCAGAGCCATAGAGTTCAAGAACATGGATAGTGAGTATAACTTGAGGATCGAGAAGCTAAAAGCAAAACCAGTCTCTTTGACTCCGGTTTCTGGTGCACCCCAAGATTCTACCACCACAAATATTGATCCAAAAAAGAGAAAGACATCAACATTAACCGAAGCTAGAGAAACACTTGATAATGTAATTGCTAGAATTTTCTACTTTGCTGGGTTGCCATTTCACTTAGCAAGAAATCCTCACTTTAGGAAGGCATTTTCCTATGTTGCCAACAATTCGATTAGTGGTTATCAACCGCCAGGGTATAACAAATTGAGGACGACATTACTTCAAAATTAGCGAAACCATGTGGAGAACTTATTGCAGCCATTAAAAAATGCATGGAACCAAAAGGGTGTGACTATTGTTAGTGATGGATGGAGTGATCCACATAGAAGACTTCTTATTAATTTTATGGCTGTCATAGAGAGTGGACCGATGTTTTTGAAGGCTATAAATTGCTCAAATAAGGTTAAAGATAGGGAATTCATTGCCAAGCGCATGAGGGAGGTAATTATGGAGGTTGGACCCTCAAATGTTGTGCAAATAGTGACAGATAATGCAGCTGTTTGTAAGGCGGCGGGTTTAATTATCGAGGCTGGGTTTCCTTCTATTTACTAGACTCCATGTGTTGTGCATACACTAAATCTCGTGTTGAAGAACATATGTTCTCCCAAGAATAATGATAAAAATAAGGATGTTTATCAAGAGTGTTTCTGGATCACCCAAATTGCAGATGATGCAATGTTTATCAAGAACTTTGTCATGAATCACTCTATGAGATTATCTATTTTCAATTCTTTGAATTCATTGAAGTTGATTTCTGTTGCTTCAACAAGATTTGCCTCCACTATTGTAATGCTTAAGAGTCTTAAGCTTCTGAAGAATGGACTCCAAGCTATGGTGATTAGTGAGCAATGGACTTCTTACAAGGATGATCATGTTGAAAAAGCGAAATTTGTGAAGGATACTCTGTTGGATGATAGTTGGTGGAATCAAGTTGATTATATACTTTCATTCACAGACCCTATTTATGATGTTCTTAGAAGAACCGATACGGAAGCTTCATGTCTACATCTAGTCTATGAAATGTGGGTTTAATGATAGAAAATGTGAGAAAGGCAATATATCGACATGAAAGAAAATCGGAGATCGAAGAATCAACCTTTCACCAAGTTGTACACTCTATATTAATTGCTCGCTGGATAAAGAGCAGCACACCTCTCCATTGTCTAGCTTATTCTTTAAATCCAAGGTTATTAAATTTTAAATTTACACTTTTTAACTTACATATATAAATTGCATAAATGTATAATAATCTATATACTTATTTTTAATATTAATTCTAGGTATTATAGTCATGAATGACTAAGTGAAGATCCTAATCGAGTCCTCCACATCGAGACATGGAACTCACCGCTGAAAGACTAAAATGCTTCAAAAGGTTCTTTAATGATGTAGAGGAAAGGAGGATAGTGAACACAGAGTTTGCAAACTTCTCAAATGGAAGAGAGTGTTTTGACGATACTGATTGTAACATCCTGGGCCCTTTTCTTACTTAGTAGGCTACCCAGCGATGCACTCATGATCTTCTCTACCCCCTATATAGAGTTTTTCCCTTCCGTGGGAATCGAACCATGTACCCTGAGGCTTAGGTACATGCTCAATGCATTCCCACTACCAATTGAACTAGTAGCTCAATTGGTAGTGGGAATGCATTGAGCATGTACCTAAGCCTCAGGGTACATGGTTCGATTCCCACGGAAGGCAAAAACTCTACATGGGGGGTAGAGAAGATCATGAGTGCAGCGCTGGGTAGCCTACTAAGTAAGAAAAGGGCCCAGGATGTTACACTGATTCTCTAACTGATAGAGGTAAGATGGATCCAAAAACCTGGTGGTTAGTTCATGGTGCTCAAGCTCCATTTCTTCAGAAGGTTGCCCTTAAACTACTTGCCCAACTTTGTTCATCTTCATGCTCTGAAAGAAATTGGATCACTCGATGATTTTGGAGTTCTTGAAATTGCTAACTTATCTTTAGATGAGCCAGACTTAGAGGGCCGTCTTTTTCAATGATGACCGATTATAGGATATGATTTTATAATTTTATTTTAGAATATTTTGGTAATTTTTTTGGCTAATACTTTTGTATTGAAACCTGTCTATTGATGTCAACCTTAAATAGATAGGTTTGGTTGTAAGTGTCATCCAACGCATAAGGATTTTCTATCTAAAAAACGAAAACGTAATTTGTTAGTCCATGAAAAAAAAATGCTAATCAAAACAAAATTATATTTGTTATTATTTCAGTAAAATTCATTACCGTTCGTGTATACTGTAATTGCGAAGATGTTCAACATAAAAGTCGAAGGCAGAAGATCCTCTAAGTGCGAAAATTTATTTCTTCCTGTAGTCGGCAACTATGACATCAACACCGAATTTGGAAAACAGACGGTATCCTGGAATAGTACAAACATTAGTGCACATCATATATTCATGAAGGTATATATGTATAACAATATATATATATATATATATATATATATATATATATATATATATATATATATATATATATATATATATATATATATGAATTATCAGAGGCTGAAGTTTATTCGTACTTACTCGAAGAAGAGGAACATCATCGAACCATCCAAGATTAACATGGTTAGGATGCAAGAGGAAATCGTCATATAATTCAACGTGAAAAATCATTGCGTTACTATTAAAAGCTGGATTTTTTTACGGAATTAAAAGCTGGTTTTAAATTATTGGTTTTAGTAATAAAAACCTAAAAATACCCTCAGGAAGTTGTAAACGGTTAGACACAAGCCAACTAACCGTTTACCAGCCAATCCTCTAACTAATAAGTTGTTATGAAGTTAAGAAGTTAGTTACAACTTGTAACCAACTTAACAACCTCATATCCAACTACTTAGTGCCTATATAAGGTCTTATGACCTTTTACAATGTACATAGCATACATACTCATACAGAATAACAGAAATAAAAAGTGAATTTACATTTTGAAGTATGTTTTCACCTCTTAGGTTTTTCTAATCCTAATTTCTCTCTAAGTCCTTCTTCTGTTTGTGTTGATTTCTCAAGACTCCTTACTTTCTTGCGTTGTAAAGGTGTACCTCGCATAGGAATAAACAAACTGAGTTACGGTTTGTTTGAGTGTGTAAGGAAGAGTGAAAATCAAAGAAAGAGAGTGAGAAAGTGAGAGATTACCGTTTCTGTTGTACGTATGGTTTGATTCTTCAAGGTGGTGAAGACTCAGTTTTCCTCTCAAGTTTGTTAAAGTTCATGCAAACAAAGAAACAACACAAATTAGGGTTTGTTGCTGTTTCAGTAAAAATCCACAAGAAAAGGTTACTAGAAAGAAGTTATACCTTAGGTTGTGTTCGTGGAAGCTGTGTATTCCTTCGGTTCCTGCAAAAACAACATCAAGTGAGGGTTTCATGCGTTGAGACCAGAAATTTAGAGAACAAGTGTGAAAAGAACATTTGTTACCTTCGTTCCTATCTCGCGTTCACTTCTGTGGCTCAGATCTGTGAATCTCACCAAGGTGGTGAAATTAAGGTTTCTGTGAGAAGTGCTCAGATCGTGAAACTGAAGGAGGGGTTTTGATTGCGGAGCTGCGATCTTTCCATTGCTGGTGTTAGTTTGTGGATTGAAGGTGTTTTGCTAGGTTTCCTAAGAAACCCTAGCAGAGCTCTAGAAGAGGAAGAAGGTCAGTGCGTTTCAGAAAGAGAAAGTGAAGAAGACGATTGAGTGAGAGAGAACAGTGGGTCTTTTGTCTCTAACCGGGTCGTTAAGTTGGGTTCCGCAAATATCCACAGCGCAGTAGTGTGGGTTGGGCCAAGTGGGCCGTGTTTCTCTGTTTCTTGCACCCCTACAATTGTTCAATAACACCCATCAGTGTAAAAGTTGAAAAAATTGTGAAAATTAACATAAATGTCATTATATGTGTTCCTTTTTATAAGAGATGCTGTTTCTTTTATAGGTCAACGATTTTAGTATGTTAAATCATAAGAATTAATTACCTTAAAACCAACAACTTCGTTGATCACCAAAAAGGTAAAGAATTGATCCTTAATTATATGTGTGATTTTGAGTTCCCAATCCAAAATTAATCAGACACTAATCTTCCCCCAAACCCAAAATCGAACACAGGAACACAAAAATCTAAAATTGATCAAAGAAGGATCTGATGCGAATTCGAGAATCAAACACAGGAACACAAATCTAAAAGGAAACGTGAACTGAATTCAAGAATCGAGCACAATGGAATGTTGGAGCTATTGGAAAAAAAAAAAGCCATTAAAGAAGATATATTTTTAATTAGAAGGATAAATTTCAGGTTGCTGATAGGGGTGGTTGATGTTATACAGGTTTGGCTATGTATAGTAAAAATGATCAATGCATTAGGGTTGGGCCGTATGGAAATTAGGATTTTCTATCAAGGAAAAGTAGTGTTAGGGGCAGGAATATAAGGATTCGTAAATTAGGAGTATTAAGATGGAAAATATGTGATTTGGCGTAATTATAGGCTTGATATATCAGGTCTTGCATGTGTTGACTGACCAGAAAATTTGAATTTGAATTCTTTCTGAATTGGTGGTAAAATTTTGAAAGTCTAATGATTTTGTTCAGTTGTAGATAATTAAATTAGATTAGATTAGAAAGGAGTAATGATTGATGGAAAATCAAGATTTGTTTCCAAAACCGCTCCAGACGAATTTAAGGCTCTTTTATAATCATTTAATTTTGAACTTGAATTAATTTAACCATTTTATTGTGTGACTTTAAAGTTTATAAAGAATGGAGAATTGGAATTAAGTCAACTATCATACAAATTCAGAGTTGTAAATGAAAGAAATTTTAACTATTTTTTTTTTATTGTAATGCCATTATTTTTGTCAATGAATTTTAAATATTTGTTATGTTGTAATACCCGTAGTTGTTTTGCATAAAAAAGTAGTTTGTGGGAGAATTTTAATTATCTTATTTTGAATTATCTTTTTTTTAATTATAAACAGATGGTTATTAATGTCATTATATGCGTTTTACTGTTATATCAGATCCTGTTTTTAATTGATTTGCAATTAGTCAACTGTTTTATTAATTTAAATCATTAGCATTTAATTTGTTATTATTGATTTCCGTTTTTATTTGATGGCAGCAATTCGTGGAAGCTTGCGTGGCCTACTTTAGTGACATGGAATAAAATAGGTGATGATGTCATTTTATGTTTTGATTACATGGACAGTCCACGTGGACTTTTCATGGTTATATATATATATATATATATATATATATATATATATATATATATATATATATATATATATATATATATATATATATATATATAGTCGTGTCGGCGTGTCCGTGTCGTGTCCGGTGTCCGGTGTCCGTGTCCGAGTCCGTGCTTCATAGGTTATCGGCAACTAAGATAAGACATAATTTTGTTATTTATTATAAGGTCCTTATACAATGATAAATTTGTACATAATATTTAGTAAACTGTCAACAAAGTTTTCAATAATTACACATTGGATACCTCATTTAGGTATAGTTATTATATGCTAATTATTTATAATTAACCCAAATTTCTTAACTTTTTGTAATTAACCCATATGTAATTATAAAGGAAATGAAAATATGCTAATTATTTAAAGTAATTAATTCACATGTAATTAGGAAGCAAAATAATAGTTATTTTTTAGCCAGAGATATATGGTGTTTTGTACCGTACCTCTAGACCTAGGGGTGGACAAACGGTCGGTTTCTCTGGATTCGGTTTCAAAAACTCCAATCCGGCCTAATCTGTTGCTCTGTATCTCAGATCCAATTTCGACCATTTGAGCTTTTGGTTTGAACAGATTCGATTTGGTCGGTTAATAGGTCATTCGGGCGGGTTGAAAGGGGTACTCAGAGGATAGTGAAAAAAAGATAAGTTTAGATTTGTAGATAGAAAAAGAAAGGAGTTTCCATGCAAGCTGCTTGTTATCCACAACGATTTGTTGCATCTTGGTGGCACCACTAAGCTGCTTGCTAAACACAAAGATCAGTTGCATCTAAAGAGAAAATTTCCCACTTGACTTCTCGGAGTGAAGTAGCGAAAGGGAAAACAAAGTAGAAGAGCCATAGAAGAGAAATACTGAACCAAGTGACAAAAAGGGGGGAAGGAGAATGAAGAAGGGCAACCACTAATCTTTTCACAATGTAATTTGCAAAATAAAAGAGTAATGTAATGACATAATATAATAATAAAAATATCTGCTTTAAACTGTAGAAGTAGTACTCTATAAATAAATTGGTCAAGTCTAGATGTTTTTTTCTTGGAGGGAAGTCAAGTCTAGAAGTCTATCACGGTAACAATTGTATTGAGTCTGCAAAATCCAAGCTTTGAAACTATATATGCAGCTTTTAAATTTACAAAAAAGCCACTGATATTACATTAACTGATTAACTCTATTGTGAATTTGATATTGATCGGATTCGGTGACTTGCGGTTTGAGATATATCAAACCAGATCCGACCATTATCAATCGTTTGAAACTGTATGGTGTCACCCGATGATCGAGTATCGTATCAACCCGCCCATTTTATCAGACTTGGCAACGGACACTGCGGGTCTCGGTCGGTTAGTATTTTTTGTCCACCCCTATCTAAACCGGTATCCGATGGGAGAGGAACTAGAGTACAAGATCCTCCCACTGTGGTCGCCAATGTTCTGTACCGTACCTCTAGACCGGTATCCGATCTCAGACACCAAGTCTGATCCGAGGTAGTTGGTAGTTAATGGTCTTGATCGACCAAGCTCCGTATCCGAGGCAGAATTCCGATCTGGGGCAGAGGTCCGATCTGGGACAGGTCGAGCTCCGTATCCGATCCGAGGCAGGTGGTACCTGCGAGGACACTCCAACTCTCAAGTCAGCTAGAGAACTGATTAGAGGTAAAGAGTAGGAAAGAGTGTGTACCTTTGGCATTGTATCAATGCTTTATTTATAGGTTTTGGAATCCAATGGGAACCATTGGATCTAGGTCCTTAATCTCCACCACTGATTGATGGATCTGCATTTGGTGTTGGGCCTTAGTGATAAAGGCCCAATCCGCAACAGTTGCCCCCCAAGTTGGGTTGCCTTGGGGCGAGCTAGACTTGATGCCTTATCCGGGTTTCCTGAGAGTTTTTGAATTTGAGGTTGGACCTTCGTGGCGACCTTCTTCAAGACCGGGCTTATACCATTGAAGGTGTCTACCCCCAGCCCCAGAGTGCCCTAGATTTGGGTCTTGAGATTGCGATCTTTTTCGAGGGATCTTTTCCGAGGCCGGGCTTGTACCTGCGAAGGTTTATGCCCCCAGCCTCAGAGTATCCGTGAATGATATGACCACCGAGTGACTCCATGTGTCTGTTTAAAGTCGCCTTCCGGGCAGTTTACCGGGACACGGCTCAGATCGAACTCGCCCTTTAAGGTAATGGCAATCTCGTCCATTTAAAACGTGACCGCTTGAGAGACTCGAGGTGTCAGTTTAGAGTCGCCCTCAGGGCAGTTCATCGGGACACGACCCAGATCGAACTTGCCCTTCAGGGTAATGGCAACTTCGGCCATTTAAAACGTGACCACCTGAGAGACTCGAGGTGTCAGTTTAGAGTCGCCCTCAGGGCAGTTTACCGGGACACGGTCCAGATCGAACTCGCCCTTCAGGTTAATGGCAACCTCGACCATTTAAAACAAGACCACTTGAGAGACTCGAGGTGTCAGTTTATAGTCGCCCTCAGGGCAGTATTCTTCCGGGCCGGGCTTACACCTCGGTGGGTGTCTGCCCCCAGTCTCAGAGTGTCCGGGATACGGATCTTGTCAAAGATCTTCGAGGCCGGGCTTATACCAGCGAGGGTGTTTGCCATCAGCCTCGGCCATGTTAAAACGTGACCACCTGAGGGACTCGAGGTGTCAGTTAATGCCGGCTTGAAGGGGAGGAAACCAGAGATGAGCTGGGCCGAGGGGAACACTCAGGACAGCAGGAATCATCCGTAGTCCGACCTGGTGGGGCTCCCGAGCCTTTAGCGATGTTGAGCTCGGTGTCTCGGGTTCCGGTTTTAGCGTGGAATTTTAAGACGATCGTTTGACCCATCCCAAATCCTTCCCTTCAACCTCGGAACTCTCTTTTACTTAGCAATCAGTGTGAGGAAAATCGTAGCCGATCTATATATATTAGATGGTTGAACATTTACAAAGTCGGATTACATCACGCCCGTAGACTCATTCCGAGACCTGGGTGACACGTGACCTTCCTGCGATATCCCTTCTTCATGATCGATATACTTCTGAGATCGCTGGAGGAACTCGACAAGCGACTCGGTTTGGTTGACCCCGACGTCTATCAGAAATAGACTTCCTTCACGAAGACCAGCCTCCATGAAGTAAAGACGGAAGGAGTCGTCGAGGTTTCGGACTTGAGCAGCTTCTCTATTGAATCTCTCTATGTAGTCCCGGAGGAATTCATTTTCTCCTTGCCGAATTGCCTGCAACACCATCCGAGATTTAGGTTTCATCTTCGAGTGGGCGAAGTGTGTAGAAAAGAGCTTGGCTAACTGATCCCAAGAGGAGATCGTATCTGGCCTAAGACACCTGAACCACTCTAGAGCCGCCTTCTCTAGAGTGAGGGGAAAGGTTCGGCACTTTATCTCCTCTAGAACGTTACGGTATTGCATAACCGTGTCAAAGTAGTCGAGGTGGCGATCCGGATCGCCAGTCCCATCATGCATTTTCAAACCCTTAGGAGGTTTCTCGAGGTGCCTTGGCACCGGGAAGTAGTCGATCTTACTTGTAAAAGGTCATTTACGCTTTACCGACCTCTCAAGGGGTGGAGACTGTCGGTAGCCATACTTGCCAGGGGATCCCCGCGAGAGAGGGCGCTGACATTCTTGCCTCAGAGACCTTTTTCGACTTCTGGTACTTCGCCTCGGAGGAGAGGAAAACAGAAAAGAGCTAGGCCGAGGGGAACCTTCAGGACCATAGGAATCATCAGGGGTCCTACTTGGGGGAGTCTCCGATCCTCGCCCTCCTCCACAACGAGGTGGAGTTCGATGATGGTATCTCCTCCAAGCCGGAGATCGGTGGCGCCCGCGGTTATGAGCCATTCCACTTGAAGAGTTGCGTAGAGAGGAAATCCGATCCGGGATGCTGCGAGCCCGGATCTCAGTAATCTGAGCTTCTAAGTAGGTGTAGCGTTGGCTTTCCTGCTGGTCGGCCTCAGCTTGCCGGTTTAGGAACAGGATGAGCTATTGAACAGCATCGACCGGTACCGGGACGATCAGCGGGGGAGGTGGAAGTCGGATCCGGGCTGAGCTCCCAAGAACCAAGGCCGTAGCCGAGCTTTGAGCATGCGACGGGCTAAGGGGTAAGGTTACTGCCACTCCTTCCGGAGTCACCTGCTGCAGGACCGGTCCCTCAACGACACTTGGGAGAGTCCTATGACGTAAGGTCGGAGCCATCGTCAATCAAGGAGATGGGAGAGGAACTAGAGTACAAGATCCTCCCACTGTGGTTGCCAATGTTCTGTACCGTACCTCTAGACCGGTATCCGATCTCAGACACCAAGTTTGATCCGAGGTAGTTGGTAGTTAATGGTCTTGATCGTCCGAGCTCTGTATCCGAGGCAGAGTTCCGATCTGGGGCAGAGGTCCGATCTGGGACAGGTCGAGCTTCGTATCCGATCCGAGGCAGGTGGCACCTACGAGGACACTCCAACGCTCAAGTCAGCTAGAGAACTGATTAGAGGTAAAGAGTATGAAAGAGTGTGTACCTTTGGCATTGTATCAATGCTTTATTTATAGATTTTGGAATCCAATGGGAACCATTGGATCTAGGTCTTTAATCTCCACCACTGATTGATGGATCTGCATTTGGTGTTGGGCCTTAGTGATAAAGGCCCAATCCGTAACATATGGCAATAATTATTATTCAAAGTAAGTTGGCATTCAAAATTAACATAGTTCATCGGAACACAACATTAACAATGATTAACTAGGCTATGCCATATAGAATTGATGTTAAAATAAATTGGCTCGATCAAGTGATGGCATGAAATTGTGTCAAAAAAAAAAGTGATGGCATGAAATAATTAACACCCTATAAAAAATGTTTTGGTTAATTTAAAACATTAACAATTTCCATTAAATTATTGTGGGTGGAACTGATTGCGTTATGGGCTGTTCTCTTTTATATGTTATTGCTAGCTGCTTAATTAAATTGGCAGTTGAAGGATGTTGTTTCGTTGATTAGTATGTTGCTATTTTTTTTTGTATTACGATACCCGTGTAATTGGCTTTGTTGTCTTATTCTTCTTGGGATACTCTTTTTCTTCCTTGGGTCTTTTTCCCACGGGGTTTTGGCTCAATGAGGTTTTATCGAGCCCCCAAATTAATTGTACGGGTTGGAATATCCCCTATACTCCCGTTAATACAATATCTCACTTATCAGAAAAAAGAAAAAAAATTCCATTCATTTTAAATAATTAAGCGAAACATTTTTTTCCGAGGAAATGTTTTGATGTTTCTTTTACCTGAAACATCTTTTTGACTGAAAGTGCATTTCCATGTTTCTTTTAGTTTATGTAATAGAAACCTTTATAATTAACAACTTTTAATAATTATCATTAAATCAATATGTTAGATGTATCATATTAATTTTTGTTAATATTATTTGGTTAATGGTCTGTATTTATATAATATTCGGTTCACTACATCAAACAACTAGTACATGACCCGTGCATCCGCACGGGCTGATCGCGTTCTGTGTCATGATTATACTCAAACAAAAATAAAAATTTCAAATGACATTCATCTAATATTAATTGTAAAATATAAAAAATTTAGCAACTTTGTTGAGGTAGTGACAAATTTATAATGGGGATAAATATTTTTTTGATATTATATAAATCAAATTTTCAAATAGCATTCATCTAAAATTAGTTTTAAAATATAAAGATCGTAATAGTTTTGTTGTTGTAAAGATAAATTTAGAATGATGATAGAAGTTATTGAGATAGTGTTTAAGTCAGAATGTACAATAAAATATGAGCATATATTTGTATAATAATGGTTCTTGTCATCAAAGTTGCAAGCATCAGAGTGTTTCATAATAGCAAAACAAATAACATGCTTATTTGGGAATCAAAATAACTTAAACAATCAAAATGACATAAGCAAAAATGATTATATTAATTAAATGTTTCCCGTGTTTTTAAATCCCTCACAACTCTAGTAGGATACCCGTGCATACGCACAGGTGTTGTCGTGTTCTTTTTATGAATGAACTTAGACAGTATTTAAATAGTTTGAACATTACCCCGTGAAAATAAAGACAAATTTAAAGTAGATAAAAAAGTAGTTTCAAATAAAAATAGATAAATATTAAAATCGAACAATGTAAAAGTATCATTTAAAAATATGTGTATTTATCTCGTGTTTTTTATATATCAGTGCAGTTTTTTTTATATATCAGTGTTGTTATCCCATGTTTTTTTATATATCAGTGCAACTATCCCGTGTTTTTATATATATCATTGCAGTTATCCCCGTATTTTCTTATATATTAGTGCAGTTGTCCAGGTTTTTTTATGTATCAGTGCAGTTATCTCATAGTTTCAATTGATTATTTGGGTTGATTAGTAGATTCTTGTTGATAGTAAAAGATAGATAGTAGATTATCAATAACACATATTTATCCCGTGTTTTTTAATATATCAGTAACAATTATTTATCCTTTTTTAGGTATTAGTGACAAATATTTGTCGCGTGTGTTTTAAATATTAATCAGTTTAAATAGTCATTAAGCCTTCTTGTTTTTATAGATAGTAGTTTTCAAAAATTATAATTATCAATGACAAATATTAATCCCGTGTTTTTTTATATATCAGTGCAGTTATCTGGTAGTTTCAATTGATTATTTTAGTTGATAGTAGATTATAGTAGATTGTAAATTTGTTAGATAGTAGATTATCAATAAAAAATAATTGTTTTAAATATTAATTACTAATTTAAATATTCATTAAGTCTGCTTATTTTTTAGATAGTAGGTTTGTAGTAGTAGACTTCAAAAAATTTAATTATCAATGACAAATATTAATCTCGTGTTTTTTTTATATATCAGTGCAGTTATCTCGTAGTTTCAATTGATTATTTTAGTTGAGTAGTAGATTATAGTAGATAGTAAAATCGAGATAGTAGATTAGCAATAAGAAATATTTATTTTAAAGATTAATCAATAGTTTAAATAGTCATTAAATATTATTGTTTTTTAGATAGTAGGCTTATAGTAGTCTTAAAAAAATTTACTTATCAATGACAAATATTAATCCTGTGTTTTTTTTATATATTGGTGTAGTTATCCCGTGTGTTTTTATATATCATTGCAGTTATCTCATAGTTTTAATTGATTATCTGAGTTGATTAGTGGATTATTGCAGATATCCCGTGTTTTTATATTAGATTATTATTTGAGTTGATTAGTAGATTATAGTAGGTTAGTAGATTATAGTAGGTTTATAGTAATTTTCCAAAATATTAATCCCGTTTTTTTAATTATAAATTGTCAAAAAAAATTATAAATATCAATGGTAAATATTAATCCCGTGTTTTTTTATATATCAATGCAGTTATCTCGTGTTTTTTATTTATCAGTCTAGTTATCTCGTAGTTTCAATTGATTATTTTAGTTGATTAGTAGATTATAGTAGATAATAAAAGTTAGATATTCAATTATCAATAAGAAATATTTGTTTTAAATATTAATTACTAATTTAAATAGTCATTAAGTCTTCTTGTTTTTTAGATAGTAGGTTTATAGTAGTAGTCTTCAAAAAATTTAATTAAAGTAAGGTTTGTATAAATTTAGAAATTTAGTTAAAAGAAATAAAGTGAAGTGATAAGAGAAAAGAAATAATTATTTATGGGAAAAGTAAAGTAAAAAGAAAAAAGAAAGAAAGAGAGTGTAAAAGAAAAGTGAAGGGGAGGAAAGAGAGTGTAAGAAGAAAGAGAAAAAAGGAAGAAATTGAGTGTAAGAGAAAAGTGAAAAATAAGAAAGATAGTGTAAGAATAAAGAGAGAAAAAAAGAAGAAATAGAGTGTAATGACATTTTTACCATCAAAAATTTGAGGTGTCTTTTAGATAGAATTGGGGTATTGGTAAAATCATATGTGCTTAAGTTGTATAAATATAGTGTAGAAAGTGTAGAAATCAAGTCTAAGAGTGAATTGCCATTTGGGTTTAGCAAATATGAATTTTAGAACAAGGAGATTACAAAAGTTTTCTGGAAAACATACAACTAGTTGAAAAACACTATGGCTACAATGGCAAATACAAGTAATATTATAACTACCCAATATAAAATAAAAAAAATCTTAAAAAAACATTATTTTCATCCTCTGTTCCTCCTGAATCTTCTTTGAATCAGCTTTGTCCTTCTCAAGTTCAAGAATGTTGTCAAATAAATTCATAATAAATTGCTTATGGTGTTTAAGCATTTCTTCATCAAGCTAGTGAAAGAAGCTGCACATTTTCCTTCCATACTTCTACATGAAAAAATCAAAGAAGAAGGTTTAAGAACTTGGAGACCAGATTTCTCACTCAAAAATTTGATTGAAGATGTTTCTAAAATCTTCTAACAACATTCTTGAAGATGGTTCAAAAGGCACAATGCATCTTGCCTCACAACCACATCTTGTAACTGATTTTTCTTTTCGCTTCCTACTCGTGCTGCATACTTTTTGTAGCCTGTGTCCTTCTCTACGACACAAGAAAGTTTGTTGTGTTATTTCACCCATCGAGTTCATCATGGTGTGGCTCTTTCTAGCTGCAAAGCCATAAATGCTGGCATACCAATTGTAAAACAAAAAGGCAACACCACGATCTGGAAAGTGATATCTCATTACAAATTCTGCAGTCAACAAAATTGTCTTCACCGTTGATTGCTCTGCATTATATGTATAGTTTGACTCGTTTTTAATTAGTTTTTCATAAGTTTTTCTCAATTATAGTGTGTTTTAAGATCATAATAGTTTGATATTTGTTTGTTAGTTTTTAGATTGAATTTGGTTTTTGTTTGTGTGTTTTTGAGATACTTGATACCTTTAATTTGTGTGTTTTTGTTGTCCTTCGCCTAGTTATGCAGGAGCTTACCAAGCGGTTCAGCAAATACAAAAAGGGAAAAATTTCACTTCTGGTCCCCCGGTGATGGATCCTGCTCGCCAGGCAATGGTTCTCCTGGGGGGCTATTTTTCTACAGGTCGCTAGGCGAAGGATCCTGCTCGCCAGGAGATGGTGTTAAAATTTCACTGTTTTGGTGCAGGTCGCCTGGCGATGGATCATACTCGCCAGGTGATGGGTCACTTACTCATCTCATATTTAAGCCCATAACTCGAATTTTAGGGCATTCTGATCATTGGGAACAGTTTCGTTTTGCGCTCTGAAGTCCGTGACGGCAAGGATTCGCACTCCGCTGACCTCTGTTGATGATTTAAGCTTGGGAACAAGTCATTGGAGCATCAATGTATCTTCTCCCTCTAGTTTGATCTTTTTTCTTGTTATTTATGTTTACATGTCTAGCTAAACTTCTCATTGTTGGGGATGAGTAACGATTTATGAATCTCTTACGTTTTTGAATCAAACCTCTATTATTTGAATGAATGTTATGATTTATGTTTCAATCTCTGTTCCTAATGCTTTCTAGGATTTGATCACTCTTAGGATGATTTATGATATGTTATTACGAATGCAAGTTTGAATTACATATGCTTGAGAATTGAAATCTGCTTATCTCTAGTCTTGGAATAGTCATTGGTATTCAGAATCATAGGATAATTGTTGTTAGTACTGCTTATTTCTTGTTAAGGTCACCTAAGGAATTAGGGATTTTCATTAGAAGTAAAAGTTCTCTTACCTAAGGAATTAGGATTAGAATAATTATAACAATTTGATCATAGCTCATAAAATAAGTTCAATAACAAGTTTGATTGTTAGATATAAGAGTGAAATAAATTGAAGCTCGTCCCCAACGCTTTTTAATTCATACAAATTCACACTTGTGTTCTTGTTATCATTATAATTTAAAATCACTAAAAATATTTATAGTTTTTTTTTCACTTTAATTTATTGTCAAACATATCCAAATTAGTCCCTTTTCAATTAAGAAGTTATATTGTTAAACTGATAATTAACCGCAGTCCCTGAGTTCGACACTCGGTCTTTCCATACTATTACTTGCAGCGATCTGGTACACTTGTCGTGATCCCATCAAGTTTTTGGCGCCGTTGTCGGGGATCTTGAATCTTTTGTAAGTCTCATAGAGCGACTCACCCTCTTTTTGCTCAAAACTGTTTATTTCCCCCCTCTTCTTAATGAACATGGAAGGGGGAAGGGACAAAACTTGTCTTCAAGATCATTCCAAGTGGTGGTGCTACCTTCTAAGGTGCAAGAGGATACTACTGCTCAAGAGGAGTCTAAGCTTCCAAAGCCAATCATCAAGTTACCTTACCCTGAAATATTGGGGAAGGGACAAGATGAAAAGCAATTTGGTAAGTTCCTAGATGTTTTCAGAAAGTTACAAATTAATATTCCTTTTGCAGAAGCTCTAGAACAGATGCCCAAATATGAAAAATTCATGAAAGATATCCTTTCAAAGAAGAGGAGGATCGTGGATGAGGAGACGGTCATGCTCACCGAGAAGTGCAGTGCAATTTTGCAAAGGAAGCTCCCACAAAAACTCAAAGATCCCGGAAATTTCTCTATTCCTTGCACTATTGGGGATAGAACTTTGGGGAAAGCACTGTGTGATTTGGGAGCAAGTATTATCCTAATGCCCCAAGGAGCACTGAATGAGGCACCTGAGAAGCTGAGTCCTCCACCTGAGCTAAATTGAAGAATCGCCTCAACGTCAAGCTTAGGACGATAAACAAGCACTTCATGGGAGGCAACCCATGCGAGGGAGTGTTCTATCTCTTCTCTTCTTCATTTATTTTACTTAAATTTTTTTACGTACTGTTCTTTCTATTTAAGTCTCGTTACTGTGTGTTGTTGAATTGTTGTAGGGATTTTAGGACTCTTGAGCTATACAGCTCACTTATGCTAAAAAGCAGATTAACCCAGTCGTTCAACCGACTTAATCCTCTATTTTTTGAAAAATTAGATTTTAGTTTTTGAAGAAAAAAATAATTGTGTATTTAGATCGAAACTATTTATTTAATTTTATAGGGGTTTTAGGACTCTTGAGGTGTACATAGGGATGGCAAAGCGGGCCAGCCCGCCCCCGCCATGAACCCACCAAAAATTGGGCGGGGCGGGCCAGCCTGTAACACCCCGATAAATTCTAACATGTAGAATTACCGAAATGCACTAAATGGCATACATCAGAGTAACTTCCTGTTAATGAATATTGAACACAAACTAAAAATTTCGATAATACATATCAAATGGTTTTATGAACCTCATTAACTTCCTGATTATGCTTAAGTTTCACAACTTAAGACTTATACAATCCCGGTGTTCAATACTCAAAACATAAAGTAGCGGAAACGATTTACAACTGATACAATGATAGTTATACAATCGATAACATAGACACGGTAAATGGGACAAAGGCCTAAATATGAAACTCAATCTTCAATGACTCCAAGAGTCGCACCGGCTAACCGTGCTTCTTCGCCTTTGCTTTCCCCTGTTTCTCTGTAAAAACCACAAAATATGAAGGGTGAGATAAACATTATCTCAGTGAGTCCTATCGGGACCCCTTACTACCTCTACGGTTCATTATTCTTAACTTTGAACTCGTGGCCCTAATAGGCAACCATGTGGACATGTCTTTTACCTCTTGTAATTTGTAGCCCTACTAAGCGACTACGCATTACATTTCTTTTACTTTCATCATTCTAGCATAACACCTCAAGCCTACCTATTCTTAGGCACTTCTTTGGCTTTCGGTGAACCCATCCCGCTATTTCTAGTGGGCGAAACATGTGAGCCTAGGATTTGGGGCTCATGACTTCCACTACAAGAATTTCGCCCATTTCCGGTGGGGCATTTCCGGCGGATTAAATCCGCCAGTAAATTACCGGCGGATTTTGGGCGTTACCGGCGGATTTAATCCCCGGGTAATTTACCGGCGGATTTTGAGCGTTACCGGCGGTTTTTGAGCGTTACCGGCGGAATTGTTTTGCGTAATTTATTTATTTTTTTTTAAAAATAATCCGCCGGAAATGGCTATTACCGGCGGATTTTTAAAATTTTTTTTTATTATTTTTTAAAAAAATCCGCCGGTAACGCACATTACCGGCGGATTTACCCGCCGATAATTACCGGCGGGTAAATCCGCCGGTAATGTGCGTTACCGGCGGATTTTTTTAAAAAAATAATAAAAAAATTTTTTAAAAATCCGCCGGTAATAGCCATTTCCGGCGGATTATTTTTAAAAAATTATTTATTTAATTTTTTTACACTCTTTCTCCTTCACTCTTTCTCATTTCCTATAAATACAACTTTCTCCTACACTATTCTCATTCTCTCATTTCACTCTTTATTTCCTTCTCATACTCTCCAATCTCCATAAATTTCTCTACATATCTCTCTTTCATATTTCTCTCAAATCTTTATTTCCTCTTTCTTCTTCCTTCTCATTCAATCTCTTATCAAATCTTCTCACATACATACACTTCATTTTTCTCAATCTCTTCTCAAAATCTTCACACATTTATACACTTTATTCTCAATCTCTTCTCAAAATCTTCACACATTTATACATTTATACACTTTCTTCTCAATCTCACATACATACACTTTATTTTTCTCAATCTCTTCACATAAATAATTAAATAATTAAAATAATATTAATTTTTTAAATAAACAAATTTTAAAAAAGAAATAAATTAAATAATAAATAAATAAATTAAAATAAACGAATTTAAAAAAAGAAATAAATTTAAAAAAACAAAAAAAATTAAATAATATTAATTTTTTAAATTAACGTATTTAAAAAAGATTTTTTTTAAAAAAATTAAATAATTACCGGCTGATTTCGGGTGATTACCGGCGGATTTTGGGTGATTACTGGCGGATTTTTAAAAAAAAAATTTTAAATTTTTTTAAAAATAATTACCGGCGGATTTTGGGTGATTACCGGCGGAAAATCCGCCGGTGACCGTTACCTGCGGATGAATTTCCGGCGGACAAAATCCGCCGGTAATGTCGTCAATTTTGTCCATTACCGGCGGATTTTGGCCATTACCGGCGGATTTTGGCCGCCGGAAATGTACGAAATTCTTGTAGTGTTCCCCTCCCCTAGTATGTCAATCCTCTAAGGGTCGTCACCCTTGACCTAATTTATATATTTTTATATAAATGTACCCGCATTGGGCCGTCTATTAGTTTCATTCATGTACCGTCTACCCTTCCTCAATGGAAGGTATCTTGTCTTGAATTAAACATTGCTTATCTTGATTTGTATAAGTTAACATGAGTACACTCGCGTTTTACTAATATACGGTTTTCCTTAACATGTATAACTTATGAGGTTTACCTCAAACTTCCTTAATTTCATAGCATAAGTGTGTTCCCATTCTTGGGAAACATTGGGGAATCAATCGGAAAGGAATCGGAATCGTTCGGAACGGATTAAAAAGGATTTTGGATTAGGGTAACAGAAGGATCCGCACGGTCCGTGCTCCAGAGGCGCACGACCCGTGTGTAACACCCCGATTTTCGTGCGTTGTGTTTTGTTACCATGTGCTTGTTTTATGAACTATTTTCAATTGATAAGATTAAATTATTTTGTATTTGAGTTATTAAAATTGGTTGAAATATTATTTAATGTATTTTAATATGCTACTGGTAATATATAGTTGTTATTATATATGTATTTTAGTTTTTTAAATATTAGTATTTTAGTAATTATGTATTTTACAAATTATTTTGGGACTATTAGTGTACTAAAATAATAGTTGTAGTTGAAATGAGCTTTTAAAAATGTTTTAGAGTTGATTTTGGGCCTTGCTACTAGTATACACCCCCTTCTGTTCGCTACTTACACCCCCCGTGACACATTAAACCCACTAATGGTCAAGCCCACACCCTGGATCCGACCCGCTTCCAGCTTCTTCTTCCTCAAGCTGCAATTCGCACAGCAACAGCGCCCAAACCCTACCCTCCTTCCTCCATTTCGTTTTCACTCCCCTCTCCGCGGCCAGACGTCAAAACTCACAGTTCCACTCGAAAATGGCCACTGGTTCCGAATATGACCTTAGTTTCTCTGATTGTGGTGCCATTCACGATTTGTAACCACGCCACCACCACTTGCAAATCGCGATTCTCCTCCCCCATGGCTTGATCACCGTCGCGAACGACCTCACCCTACCCAAGTCGCGAATGCACCTACTGTTTCAAGCCCTCTCTTCATCTCACGAACCTATCCCTCATCATCTCTCATGTAAGAATTCCGCAAGACCACGGTGAACCCTTCATGACCGTGTTTGCATAAACTTGACCTCCTTCCTGGATCCACATCAGAAACAGAAACGAACACAGTCAAAACGGCTTTCATATCTGCTCATTCTCCTTGGCTCTTTCACGTTTGGGTCCAAACGATAATGAACCTACCATTGATCCTCTAGAAATGAACTCTACGTGTAGCTGGTTGTCCTCCTCTCAACTCTTGATTCCGAACGTTGCAATCCCCTGATACGTACGTGATAGATACCTATTTTCGAAACACTGTTAATTCTTTTTATGAGTGATTAGTCAATTAATTAATTTTAGTTATATTTCTAGTGTATGACTTTTGGACCGTCGTCGCTGATGCATAATAGTACGCATTCGAGTCAAGCAGTGTCCCGCTGGAATTTGATTACGCTCGAAAACTCATAATTTCTCTTCATCGATTCGCTATCGGATTACCCTTTGATATCAGGTACGGGGGGAAAGGGTTTCTTTTCTATATGGGGAATAGGGGATAGGACTATAATAGTATTGATTATCGTCATTCATATTTGTTTGTATTTATTCATTGGTTAGTTATTATCTATATTCGATTTGGATGACTGTAACAAAATGATTTGGACGACTGTAATTAGATGATTTGGATGACTGTAACTAAATGAATTGGATGACTGTAGCTAGTATGCCGAGTTTAGGAAATGAATATAGTGTGAGTAAGCAATTGTATGTCGATTGGTGTTACTTGATTTGAATGACTCACAAGTTACTAAGGTGAAGGATTGAGTTGACAGTGAGGGTGATATAAGTGTAAGAACGAAATAATTAGAATCAATTAATGAGCCTACATGACTTGAGTATTACCCTTAATTAAAAATGAGAAGGACGAGTTAATTATAAAAGTTATAGGATGAGTTAATGTCTATTGTGCTAATGAATATAAGGATGACGTTATTATATAGGACTAGCGAGGACTTGGGTAATAGTTGTGACCGGAGATGATGACTATAGTGACCCCCTAGTTGTATGGTGACACCCGAGACGATGATTAAATGACCCCTAGTTGTTGATGATACCCTCGGACTTAGGAGTTCTTAGGGGAGTTGATGATGATGTTTAAGGAACCTTGTCGTAGTATGGGCAAGGACTCGCCGCAGTATGGGCGAACCGTACCTTAGTAATTTGAGTTGTAGGAGGAACCTTGTCGCAGTATGGGCAAGGACTCGTCGCAGTATGGGCGAGCCGTACCTCAAAGGATGGTGATGATGATAGGTATTGTTGTTGTTGTTATTGTTGTTGGTGTCATCGTCGTTCTCGTTGTCGTTGTTGTTGTCGTTGTGCGATATCGCGTCTGATTAGATCCATTGTGTGTCCATCTTGTTGTTGTGGTGGTGGTCGTCGTCGTTGTTAGTCGGGCATTATCGGGCAAGGTATCCCGTTCGAGAAAGGTATCTCGGTCCTCATAGTCCTCTTGGGTGTTCTTCAGGGCATTATTGGGCAAGGAAGCCCGTTCGGGCTATTCCGATCCTGTTGTTTTATTGTAGGGCATTATCGGGCAAGGTATCCCGTTCGGGCAAGGTATCCCGATCCTATTGTTGTTCGCCGTAGGGCGTTATCGGGCAAGGTATCCCGTTCAGGCAAGGTATCCTGGTCCTATTGTTATTGTCGTCGTAGGGCATTATCGGGCAAGGTATGCCGGTCCTATTGTTGTTGTTGATGATGATGATTGTAAGGTAGTATCTGGCAAGGTATCCCGGTGCTATTGTTGTTTTGATGATGATGGTAAGACAGTATCTGGCAAGGGATCCTGATCCTTTTGTTGTTATTGTTGTTGTTGTTGTTGTTGTTGTTGTTGTTGTTGTTGTTGGTGTTGCCGTTATTGTTGTCGTTGTCGTTGCTGCTGTTGTTGGTGCTGTTGTTGCTGCTGGTGTTGTTGCTGTTATTGTTGTTGTTGTTGTTGTTGTTGTTGTTGTTGTTGTTGTTGTTGATTAACTGAGTATACATTGTATGTTTGTCGTATATGCTGTAGTGATTTTTACGGCGTGATGTGACCTCATCATTTTTACGTACGGGCCCTTTGTGGCTTCACTTTGTGACATCTTGCTGTATGAACATGTTGTGTTGGTCACTCTTTTGAGAGTGACTGTTTTATATTGATTGGATGGGTGGTGGTTGTCTTTGCTGTTTTAGTCTCAGTCTTATATTCCTTATATAGTTTGGACGCTCTTTCTCACCTGTGCACCTTTTTTTAGATCGAGCTCCAGGTGTCGTTGATGTGAGCTGCAACGATTGTGCAGCGGTGGAGATGTGGTCACCACGGATCTCCCAGCAACTTGCGGAGTGATACAACACGTTGATGTTACCTTCTTTTTATTTAGGTGATTAAAGGTTTATTTCTCTGATCATGTGACATCGGGATTTGGGTTGTAACTTCAATATTATATCTCATGTCATTCTAGTTACTGTATTAAAAGAAATGTTTTATCGCCTTAGGCTTTAATGTTCTTATAAATAATGTTTATATGATTTAAGGAGTTGAGGACATCTTTTACTTGCGATAGGTATTTCGAAAATGAATTGCAAACATTATTTGAAAAACAAATTTACTCATTTTTCGTACTTTTCTCTTATTATTACTTTCGGGGTAAATGGTGTCACATTTAGTGGTATCAGAGCAATTCGGTCCTAACCGGACTGTATGTGTTTTTTTCGTTTTTGATTGTGAACTCTGAGTAAAGTTGCATTTAATGTTTGTTTGGTTCGTGATAGTCGTGAGGCTGACTAAATAGTTGGTTAAGTTTTCAAGATAATAGAATGTGGCCGATAGATATTATTACTTAGAAGAAACATCAATGGCATAGCAGATAGAAAGAAGTTAGAGCTCAGTCTACTTTTTAGGCTGTGCGTTGTGTGTCTGTTGTGTCTTCTCTTTATGAACTTTGTATCTTTGTGAATTGTTTTCTAACTTCCATGTTATTTAGTGTATGATTGTGAACTCTAAATGTGTAGATTTTTCGAGTTTTTATGATTTATTTTTATACTTATATTTTTTCAAGAATGGCGTTACGTGGTTTTGTGATTTAAAAACAAATATGTATCAAGTTTATTTTGATTAATTAATACGAAGTCTTGTATAAAGTTATTTTGTATACGTGTTTTTATTTGTGTGTTGATATTTCAGACTTAGTGTCTTGTGGATTGGCCTTACTTGTTATTTTAATGTACTAATTCCTTATTAATGTGTTGCAATATTTTGATCACTATAAGTAATACTCATTTTTAAATGCTTTAATTACTGTTTCCTCTTATCCTATAATTGCATTGGCTTGTAATGGTTTGTTTAATTGTAGACTATATTTTTATGTTATTATTATTGCGTTAACATGGGTTATCTTATTTTTTTTAATTATATTTGATTAGGTGGAAAAAAAACTTGGTCTTATTAGTATTATATGTTCCATTTCTTTTTCCACGAAACTTAGTAAAATGATATGTTAGTAAAATAAATTAGAAATTCATGTTAGTTACTCTTTTAAATTGAAATTTTTTGAAAAAGCTGAAACTATGCCCACTAGTTAAATTATTTTCCCTATATCAAACTATATTGGTGGTTATGTCTAGATCATTAACTCTAAAAAGCTATTTTTTTAAGTGACTGGTGACTAATATCATTGAACTTGATTTTCCTGCTTGTTTGGAAAATGCTTAGCTTTCGGAAAATGCATAGTTTTAGATCATATACTATTTTTTTTATAATATCAAGTGTGTTAACGTACTTCCCGTGTTTGAACAACCTTGTGTAACGTGATCGTCGTGCTTGCATGACTTCTACTCTCTATTATTTTTATTTTTATTTTTATTTTCATGTTATTATTTGGTTAATGAGTTTGTAGGACTTCCATATTATTGATCCTTATGTTTTCAAATATGTCAGTTGTGTGACGGTTGTTTACTTGAATTTTGTACTATAGTGTTGTATGTGTTGTCGTGATAACGTAACTACACCTTGTTTGTGCTATTTTACTTTTTGTGAACTTTATTTAATGTCATTAGCGTTGATTTCTATGCTTGTTAGTGAAATGCTTAGTTTTAGATTCTATGATATTTTACATTGTGACATGAGTTCATTAGTTTCTCTTATAGCGACTAATGATTCACGATTTTTGGGGATTTGAGGACCTAATGTCTCATACCCTACTCTCAATTCTTCTTCTGAGCATTTTCACTAAAAGTTGTCAAGACTCAATCATGTAGCCCTCCTTTCTGAAATCTCTAAGTTATTTTTGTTGATATTCTAGCTTCGCTTTCCTTGCCTTGATGTCGTTGACTCAACCCCTCTGGTGACTCTAACATTGTTTTTATAATCTCTCCATCATCTTGAACTCTTGAAGTGTTTATTCTTTTATTTTGAGCCTTTGCAATTTCGAGGACGAAATTTCTTTTAAGGGGGGTTGAATTGTAACACCCCGATTTTCGTGCGTTGTGTTTTGTTACTATGTGCTTGTTTTATGAACTATTTTCAATTGACAAGATTAAATTATCTTGTAATTGAGTTATTAAAATTGGTTGAAATCTTATTTAATGTATTTTTATATGCTACTGGTAATATATAGTTGTTATTATATATTTATTTTAGTTTTATAAATATTAGTATTTTAGTAATTATGTATTCTACAAATTATTTTGGGACTATTAGTGTACTAAAATAATAGTTGTAGTTGAAATGAGCTTTTAAAAATGTTTTAGAGTTGATTTTGGGCCTTGCTACTAGTATACACCCCCTTCTGTTCGCTACTTACACCCCCTATGACACATTAAACCCACTAATGGTCCAGCCCACACATACAGTTCGCGCAGCCCACACCCTGGATCTGACCCGCTTCCAGCTTCTTCTCCCTCAAGCTGCAATTCGCACAGCAACAGCGCCCAAACCCTACCCTCCTTCCTCCATTTCGTTTTCACTCCCCTCTCCGCGGCCAGACGTCAAAACTCACAGTTCCACTCGAAAATGGCCACTGGTTCTGAATATGACCTTAGTTTCTCTGATTGTGGTGCCATTCACGATTTGTAACCACGCCACCACCACTTGCAAATCGCGATTCTCCTCCCCCATGGCTAGATCACCGTCGCGAACGACCTCACCCTACCCAAGTCGCGAATGCACCAACTGTTTCAAGCCCTCTCTTCATCTCACGAACCTATCCCTCATCATCTCTCATGTAAGAATTCCGCAAGACCACGGTGAACCCTTCATGACCGTGTTTGCATAAACTTGACCTCCTTCCTGGATCCACATCTGAAACAGAAACGAACACAGTCAAAACGGCTTTCATATCTGCTCATTCTCCTTGGCTCTTTCACGTTTGGGTCCAAACGATAATGAACCTACCATTGATCCTCTAGGAATGAACTTTACGTGTAGTTGGTTGTCCTCCTCTCAACTCTTGATTCCGAACGTTGCAATCGCCCGATACGTACGTGATAGATACCTATTTTTGAAACACAGTTAATTCTTTTTATGAGTGATTAGTTAATTAATTAATTTTAGTTATATTTTTAGTGTATGACTTTTGGACCGTCGTCGCTGATGCATAATAGTACGCATTCGAGTCAAGCAGTGTCCCGCTGGAATTTGATTACGCTCGAAAACTCATAATTTCTCTTCATCGATTCGCTATCGGATTACCCTTTGATATCAGGTACGGGGGGAAAGGGTTTCTTTTCTATATGGGGAATAGGGGATAGGACTATAATAGTATTGATTATCGTCATTCATATTTGTTTGTATTTATTCATTGGTTAGTTATTATCTAGATTCGATTTGGATGACTGTAACAAAATGATTTGGACGACTGTAATTAGATGATTTGGATGACTGTAACTAAATGAATTGGATGACTGTAGCTAGTATGCCGAGTTTAGGAAATGAATATAGTGTGAGTAAGCAATTGTATGTCGATTGGTGTTACTTGATTTGAATGACTCACAAGTTACTAAGGTGAAGGATTGAGTTGACAGTGAGGGTGATATAAGTGTAAGAACGAAATAATTAGAATGAATTAATGAGCCTACATGACTTGAGTATTACCCTCAATTAAAAATGAGAAGGACGAGTTAATTATAAAAGTTATAGGATGAGTTAATGTCTATTGTGCTAATGAATATAAAGATGACGTTATTATATAGGACTAGCGAGGACTTGGGTAATAGTTATGACCGGAGATGATAACTATAGTGACCCCCTAGTTGTATGGTGACACCCGAGACGATGATTAAATGACCCCTAGTTGTTGATGATACCCTCGGACTTAGGAGTTCTTAGGGGAGTTGATGATGATGTTTAAAGAACCTTGTCGCAGTATGGGCAAGGACTCGCCGCAGTATGGGCGAGTCGTACCTTAGTAATTTAAGTTGTAGGAGGAACCTTGTCGCAGTATGGGCAAGGGCCCGTCGCAGTATGGGCGAGCCGTACCTCAAAGGATGGTGATGATGATAGGTATTGTTGTTGTTGTTGTCATCGTCGTTCTCGTTGTCATTGTTGTTGTCGTTGTGCGATATCGCGTCTGATTAGGTCCATTGTGTGTCCATCTTGTTGTTGTGGTGGTGGTCGTCGTCATTGATAGTAGGGCATTATCAGGCAAGGTATCCCGTTCGAGCAAGGTATCTCGGTCCTCATAGTCCTCTTGGGTGTTCTTCAGGGCATTATCGGGCAAGGTATCCCGTTCGGGCTATTCCGGTCCTGTTGTTTTCTTGTAGGGCATTATCGGGCAAGGTATCCCGGTCCTATTGTTGTTCGTCGTAGGGCGTTATCGGGCAAGGTATCCCGTTCAGGCAAGGTATCCTGGTCCTATTGTTGTTGTCGTCGTAGGGCATTATTGGGCAAGGTATCCCGTTCGGGCAAGGTATCCCGGTCCTATTGTTGTTGTTGATGATGATTGTAAGGCAGTATCTGGCAAGGTATCCCGGTGCTATTGTTGTTTTGATGATGATGGTAAGACAGTATCTGGCAAGGGATCCTGATCCTTTTGTTGTTATTGTTGTTGTTGTTGTTGTTGTTGGTGTTGCCGTTATTGCTGTCGTTGTCGTTGCTGCTGTTGCTGGTGCTGTTGTTGCTGCTGTTGATGTTGCTGTTGCTGCTGGTGTTGTTGCTGTTATTGTTATTGTTGTTGTTGTTGTTGTTGTTGATTAAGCGAGTATACATTGTATGTTTGTCGTATATGCTGTAGTGATTTTTACGGCGTGATGTGACCTCATCACTTTTACGTACGGGCCCTTTGTGGCTTCACTTTGTGACATCTTGCTGTATGAACATGTTGTGTTGGTCACTCTTTTGAGAGTGACTGTTTTATATTGATTGGATGGGTGGTGGTTGTCTTTGCTGTTTTAGTCTCAGTCTTATATTCCTTATATGGTTTGGACGCTCTTTCTCACCCGTGCACCTTTTTTTAGATCGAGCTCCAGGTGTCGTTGATGTGAGCTGCAACGAGATGTGACCTGCAACGATTGTGCAGCGGTGGAGATGTGGTCACCACGGATCTCCCAGCAACTTGCGGAATGATACAACACGTTGATGTTACCTTCTTTTTATTTAGGTGATTAAAGGTTTATTGCTCTGATCATGTGACATCGGGATTTGGGTTGTAACTTCAATATTATATCTCATGTCATTCTAGTTACTGTATTAAAAGAAATGTTTTATCGCCTTAGGCTTTAATGTTCTTATAAATAATGTTTATATGATTTAAGGATTTGAGGACATCTTTTACTTGCGATAGGTATTTCGAAAATGAATTGCAAACATTATTTGAAAAACAAATTTACTCATTTTTCGTACTGATTGAGATATTCATCAATATGCAATGCCGCTTGATTATCACATATGAGAGTCATTTTCTCATCACCTTGAAAGTGAAGCTCTTTGAGTAATTGTTTTAACCAAATAAGCTCTTGTGTTACTAAGGCCATGGCTCTATATTCGACTTCAGCACTAGATCTTGCAACAACATTTTGCTTTTTACTTTTTCAGGATATTAGATTTCCTCCAACTAGTACACAATACCCAGAAGTGGATCGCCTATCGATGGGTGAGCCTGCCCAATCAGCGTCTGAATAACCAACTATCTGAGTGTGCCCTCTATCTTCATAAATGAGACCTTTTCCTGGAGCGCTTTTGACATACTTTAGGATTCGAATGACGGCTTCCCAATGATCTTGACAAGGTGAATTTAAGAATTGACTTACCACACTGACTGCAAAGGAAATATCTGGGCGTGTGACAGTAAGATAATTTAACTTCCCAACCAGTCTTCTGTATCTCCCAGGGTCTGAAAGAGGCTCCCCCTGATTGGGTAGAAGTTTGACATTTGGATCCATGGGAGTGTCAACTGGTTTGGCATTCAATAGACCTGTCTCTTCAAGAATATCCATAGCATATTTCCTGTGAAATTACAAGACCATCCTTAGATTGGGCTACCTCAATACCCAAGAAGTAACGGAGTCGGCCAAGGTCTTTAGTCTGAAACTGGTTAGAGAGATGTTGCTTCAATTGAAGTATGCCCTGCTGATCATTACCAGTTATAACAATATCATCCATATAAACAATTAGATAGATGCATCCCTGGGCTGAATGTCGGTAGAATACAGAGTGGTCAGCTTCACTACGAGTCATGCCAAACTGTTGTACCACAGTGCTAAATCTGCCAAACCAGGCTCGTGGAGATTGTTTAAGACCATAAAGTGACCTGTGAAGTCGACAAACCATGCTCGAGGACTCCCCCTGAGCAACAAACCCTGGAGGTTGCTCCATATAAACTTCCTCTTCAAGATCACCATGCAAGAAGGCATTTTTGATGTCAAGTTGATAAAGAGGCCAGTGTCTGATAGCTGCAATAGAGAGGAAGAGTCTAACTGAGGCCATCTTGGCGACCGGGGAGAATGTGTCGCTATAATCCAGCCCAAATATCTGAGTGTATCCTTTGGCCACCAACCAAGCCTTAAAACGATCAATCTTACCATCAAGCCCAACCTTGACAGTATACAACCAACGACAACCGACTAAAGACTTCCCAGAAGGTAGAGGTACCAATTCCCAAGTACCACTGCTTTGAAGAGCACACATCTCGTCAATCATTGCTTGCCTACACTCAGGATGGGATAAAGCTTCATCTACAGATTTAGGAATACTAACAGAAGACAAAGAAGCAAGACAAGTGTAATGCAAAGGTGAAAGACGGTGATAACTCAAAGCAATGTAATGAGGGGATGGGTTAGGAGTGGACCGTATACCTTTACGAATAGCAATGGGGAGGTCAAGCTCAGGTGGCAGAACCGGATCTGGAACAGGAGATGGCGCTGGCGGTGAGTCTGGAATGGCCTCTGAAGTAGACACTGGGGCAGGGATGTGTACCACAGGTGGTCGCTGGCGACGGTGATATGTTTGTAGTGGAGGTGCAGCCGGAGGGTCGACGGGAGGGACCTCTGTGTTGACAGACTCAAGAGAAATAGACACGGGAGGCAAGGGAAGAGCTGCGGAAAGAGGCTCCTCTGTTGAGTCGGACGACTCAAAGTAAGGGACAGACTCAAAGAAGGTAACATCGGCAGATATGAGGTAACATTGAAGAGTAGGAGAGTAACAACGGTAGCCTTTTTGAGACCGATGATAACCAAGGAAGACACATTTTAGTGACCGAGCCGAGAGTTTGTCAATACCAGGAGAGAGATTGTGGACAAAACATGAGGACCCAAATACACGTGGCTGAAGCGAGTGTAGTGGGGTATGAGGAAAAAGGACAGAGTGTGGTGTTTGGTCGTCAAGAACAGATGAGGGCATGCGATTTATAAGGTAACAAGCCGTTAGAACCGCATCCCCCCAAAATCGAGTGGGGAGGTTACCGTGAAGGAGAAGGGTCTATGTAGTTTCAATGAGATGCCGATTTTTGCGTTCGGCAGCCCCATTTTGCTGAGGTGTGTAAGCACAAGAGGTTTGGTAAAGAATGCCATTAGATGCCATATTTTGGAATTGTTGTGATAAATATTCTTGGGCATTATCACTACGCAAAGTTTGAATGGACACACCAAATTGAGTTTTAATTTCTTTATAAAATTGCTCAAAGATAGAGAATAACTCGGACCGATTCTTCATTAAAAATAACCACGTACAACGGGAAAAGTCATCAATAAAAGTAACAAAATATCTAGACCCAAAAGTATTGGTAGTACGAGAAGGACCCCAAACATCAGAGTGAACTAAAGCAAAAGGGGACGAAGCCCGTTTATTGACTCTATTAGGGAAATGACTACGAGTGTGTTTCCCTAACTGACACGACTCACAATCCAAACTAGACAATTTAGTAAGACTCGGCACCAACTTTTGGAGTTTTTGAAGACCAGGATGACCCAACTAGGCATGTAGTGTAAGAGGAGAATCTGTGGTTGCACAAGCCTTGGTTGAGGAGAGATAATAAAGGCCATTCGACTCACATCCGACGCCAATCATCTGTTTCGTGATCCGATCCTGCAAGGTAACATCTTTCTTAGTAAAGGTAACAGCACAATCAGTGGACTCAGTCAAACGTTTAACAGAAATTAAGTTAAATGGACACTCAGGAACATAAAGAACGTTGTCAACAGATAAGGAGGGGAGGAGTTGGGCAGTGCCAATCCCTCGGGCTTGTGTTTGAGTTCCACTGGCTGAGGTGAGGGTAGGTAAGTAACCAGATGTAGAAAGAGAGGATAAAAGAGCTTTATTGCCAGTGATATGATCAGAAGCACCTGTATCAAGGGCCCAAAGGCCAAGGGAAGATGACTGAGAGGCGCAAGCAAATGATTTACCAGTCTGTGCACTTGAAGCAGTGGATCCAGAGTTTTGGCGATTCTCAAACCATTGGAGAAAATCTTCGTAGTCAGATGGAGTTGGTTTAGCCTTAGTTGAGGCCTCAGGTGTCTCTATTGGAGGAGTCTGGGCTGCATTAACAGTACGAGGGGGGCGCCCGTGTAATTTCCAGCATCGATCAATCGTATGCCCCAGATTGTGGCAGTGATCACACTTAGGGAGATTCTTGGACTTGGATGGAGGACCACGAGAGCGTCCCTGATGGTTGTGTTGAGATGCAAGTGCAGCAGGGTCACTCGGCCCAGAGGTCGCCGAGTGCTCAGGAGTAGACTTAACCGGGACCCGGAGGAGGACAGAGGATGCAGTAGACATTGTGGGAATGGCAGCAGACCCCAAAATCTGGTCACGGGTGGCGGCAGCGTAATCCTGAGGCAAGCCATAAAGGGCGAGGAGCATAAAAAAGGTGTTGCGTTGCTCAAGTTCTTTCTTCTTTTCAGTAGCACCAGAGGCAGCAGGAGGCAGTAGCTCATTAAAGTCATGAAGGGCAGCATGAACACGACCGAGATATGTAGACATAGGACCCTCAAATGATCGTGGTGCAATGAGTGTCATCAAATCATGACACACACCATAGAGGCGCTGAATATCATTAGTGTAGAGTTCCTTAGCCTGACTCCAAACCGATTCACACGTGAGATGAGGACGGAAAATCGGTTTGATGAGAGGGCTAATGGTGGACTTGATAATACTACACAACTGAGCATCAACCTTTTCAAATTTCACACGTTCAGCGGTGTCAGTCACATCTGCAGCTTTCTTTGTGAGATGCTCCTTGTAACCTTGCCCCATCATCCATAACTGAATGTCGGACGCCCAAGTGTCATAGTTTGAACCATCTAGCTTCTCCGTAGTGAGGGGAGAAGTCACAAAATTGGTGAACAGCTTAGAGGAGTCAGTGGAGGTCTTCATAGTCAGTCCTAGGAGAGAGAAAACACGCCAAACAGGAGAGAGAAATGGCTGTTTGTACAGAAACACGTCCAACCGTTGCTCGAAACTGAAAAATGATGGCAGATCCGGAATGAGGAAGGAGAGGCGAGTCTGACGATGAAAACGATGAAAGTCGTCGGAAGTGGGAGAACTCGGCGGTGGCAGATCTGAAAAACCCAGCGGGGTGCCGGAATGAGACACGACAGTGAGTTAGGGCAAACCGAAATTGAAACACGGTTTGCCGAAAAAAAATTTATCACCGGTGGACAGTGGGTCCAACGGGTAAGCACGGTTTTAGGGTTGTCTCTCAATTGGCTCTAGATACCATGTTAAATGAGAAAACTGAGAGACATATATTGAATACCGTATTTTGTATACATGTGTTAAATGATATATATATATATATATATATATATATATATATATATATATATATATATATATATATATATATAACTTAATCAACACTAACAAACTGCTGGAAAACACTAACCGTAAAAGCAATCATAGAACCAAAAAAGGGTGGAATGAGTATACGAACTGGAGAACACAATATAGGAATTGATTTGCGTGGTTTTAAAAACTACTAACTGCAAAAGCAAAACAAACAATTTACAAAAACAAAACATACCCATAACCTCCTAAACAAAGAGAGGAAAACATGCCAAAGCTGTTAACAAAGACTTGTGATAAAATTATTAATGCCACATAATCTTTCCAAGTAACATGAGAAAACTTTTAAGAAAAAAAAAGAATGCCACACGATGTGAATGCTTTACTTCTACTTATGTTTATGGACACATCACATAGAAATCATGTGTCTAAGGACCACGTTAAGTTAAATGTAGAAGTCTCTACACCAAGTCAACCCCCAGTCTTGAACACTCCAACAATAGACTCAGACAGCTCTGATAGGTGTTATAGCACAAACAACTTTGTATCAAATGCATTAAGGAAGACTGGAGTATCACACATATACATATACATACATATATATATATATATATATATATATATATATATATTCTCTGGTAATTTGGGAGTTAATGTCATGTCCTTATATTGTACCTAGTAAGAAAAAAGTGAAAAATAAGAGGTAAGATTTACAAATGTAAAATTTCTACTGCTATTGTAAGTCCTGCTTATATTTTCTACCAAAATTGTTGCGGCCAATTCTATTTTGGACATGAATATCTTGTTTTCCATCTTGATTTGATGTGAGCTGTGCAAAAATCCATGTGGGTGAGTGAGAGTGTTCGCGGTGCGGTTTGGTTCGGTTTTGAGCAAAAAAGTGCATCGAACCGCAAAGTAAAAATAGATGCGGTTTGGTTTGGTTCAGTTGGCTTCAAAAAAAAAACCAAACCAAACCAAAGCGGTTTGAATTGGTTCGGTTTTGTTCGGTTTTTGACGAGACAAAACACGATTTATAAAAGACCAAATTCTGCCAACAATTAACATAAGTCTGCCGATGCTTTTAAAATGTTCAACAAGCATTGCAAGCATTATTTAGTATTATACAATTACTCATCATAATAAGCATTGCAAGCATCAGGTAGGTAACACAAATCAATAACAAATAACACAAATGGACAAATAATTGATGTCTAAAATCTAACATTTATCATAGAAGAGAGGCACCATGCTCCTAACATGAAGCAACCAGAACATTCCCGTTGGATAATTTTACCAAACATTGTAGTCAGACTGCAAATGGATCAAAGGGGGTAGGGACCTGGATTTCCAACTCAACCATGTACCTTGTTTTTCGAAAACTTTAGAACTGCACCTAAGCAACTGTAGACAAAAAAAGAACCCAAATCAATCAATCAATTTCAGAATACAAAAATCAAAATTGACCAAAATTATAAGAGAATTTTACCCTTCTAAATAACAAGAAATGTTCATATCGTGTAAATAACTCATGCATCAAAGTCGGCCAAAAATTAGAGAATATATTATCTCACTTCTTAACAAGGGGTTGGGCTTTGTGCGTTGGGGTTGGGCTGCGTTGGGGTTAAGCATTATAACCAAAAAAAAATAGTACATAGGATTTTAGCGGTTTGGTTTGATTTCTGAAATGAGAACCGAGAACCGAACCGAACCGCTCGGTTCAGTGGAAAAAAAAACCGAACAGAACCACTAAAAATCGGTTTTTTGCGGTTTTTGGTTTGGTTCGGTTTGCGGCTTTCCTATTGGTTTGGTTCGGTTTTGAACACCCTACAGAAGACTAATAATATATTTACTTCAAATATTTTTATAGAGTTAGACAAGTGCTTAATGAAGCATTGAGAACACAATCGGCAAAGCAAGGTAAAATCACCAAGTAAATGGAATGCTAAATGAAACATGAATACATGTGCACAATCCAGTTTTTCAAGTTGACCATATTATCTGCAATACAAACAAACCTCAGTGTTCATAATAGAATCTCAAGAAAGTTTGTTAACTATTGACAGCAAGCATTCATAGAATAGGCCAACATGCAAACTTAGTACCCATATATAGATGCAAATTCAAACTTAATGCAGCTGCTTCTCCATATAGTGCTAGTAAGTCTTAGGAAAATGTTTTGCATTAAGATTTTAAAGCCACCTTGAATTCCTGATGGTCAAGCGGAGCCACCTAGCCTCTCTGGCTGATAAGGTATCACTATATTTTCATCATATTTTAGTTCAGTTTCTCAGACACACCAAGAGTTAGAAATGATGTACTTAGGTAAATGAAGAACATAGAATAAAGATAGGGTAAGACAAGATATCAGCTTCAAGTAGAAAAAAAAACGTTAATGAAGCTGCAATGGAAGAAATGAAGCGTAGTTGCAGAGTAATGGAAGATGGAATCTGAGATTGAAGTTGGAAGAAAAGGAATGTAAGAAATGTAGTTAACTTACCTTGTTGGTATCAGTTTTGAGGTTCAAGGGAGGCTTGATTTTTGTTTAAGGTGTGGAGGTGTTAGCCTGCATTTTCGACAGGCTCAATTAAATGCAGTTAATAATGCTGACTTGTCATTTTAAAGAAGAGATGTTGATATTTGACATTGAGAATGTGTTGTGAAGAGTAATTTTGACTATGCCTAAGGCTTATTGAAACTGAGAGTTTAAAGACAAAGTTTTCGACGAGAAAGACGTCAAAGAGTTTAGTCGAAGACAGAGCAGTGTTGTTGTCGAAAGCGTGGGCATTTACATGTCAACAAGGTTTGACTCGGTGTATTTAGGAAGAAGGCTTGATATTTCGACAACGAGAAGCTATGTACAGGAAGAATCAGCGTAGCACATAACTTAGCGAAAATTGGAAAGCTGAAGCTAGTAGTTTCGACAGGAAGTTGAACAATATCCAGATAAAAGGTTAAGTCAAAGAGTGCTGGTAAAAAAGGACAGCAGCAATGTGTCGAAAGATGGAGCAGTTATCTAGTCGAAATAGCAGTTATTTTATTTATAAAAACCGTTGAGCGGTTATTGCTTCTCTTTTATTATAAATAGGAGTTTTCTCGTAGAGTTAAAGGTCGCAATTTATTCTATACAAACGTTCAGAAAACACGCATACTTCCGCATAAGAGAAAAACGAGTTACTGAAGAACAATGTATGTGATCTGCGTACCAAACCTCTTACATTCAGCAATCTATTTACTATTTCTTTAAAGATTCCTGCAGTTTACTGGTTCTTCTTTACGAATTCCTGCAATTTACTGTCTTTCGATTTCCTTTCCTTTATTTACACTTTCTGCACTTTATTACAATTCATTGCATTTCTGCATTTCTGCATTTCTTCTTAAACACATACATTTCTTCATCGTTTTACTCCATTAAAACAGTTATCTTCATAAATATCAATAACTTTAATAAAACTTTAATTCACAAATGTTCTGAGATGTTTCTAGTTGATCTCGCAAGCAACACACACGTGTAACTAGTGGTGTTTACCAAAAATCACGGTAAACAAATTGGCACGCCCGGTGGGACATTTGTGCTAATCATTAAAAGTTTTACTAAACAATTCTGGGTTTGTTATCAAACACAAAACCAGTAGTTTACACTTTGCATGCATTTAAGAAGTGGTAGGCGCATTACAGAAATGCCACGCTCAAACATGAATGATGCTTCTACATCAAACGCTCATTCTCAAGCGTCAGTTAACAATACAAACACTGCAAATATGTCAGGAGTAACCGCTCCTGTATCTGTCCCGGGAGTAACTGCTCCTGCGTCTTCTCCAACCATTCCAGGAATAACCGCTCCAGGAATAACCGCTCTGATTCCTTCTTCGACAGTTATGGGGGTAACTGCAACAACTGCTCCTACCATTAACCCGTTGTCGAATGTGGTCCCTGTATCATCTAATTTAAATCCGACTATGCCCTTTATGGCAAACTCCATGATGGGGAATATGCCATTCAATTTCATGAATGGTAGAAATTACCCATATGGCATGCCAACAGCCATGATGGCAGGGCTTCAAACAAATGCATCCACGTATGCAGAAAACTTAGCCTCAAGTTTTTCACCTATAAATAATTCCCCAGAAAATACTTATAGTCGAAATCCACAACCTTCAATAACTACTTCGTCTTTGTTGGCATTAAGGCAACAGATGGATAACCACGATATGGTTAATATGCTAACACAACAAATTGGTACAGTGTTTAACCCATTAATTCAGAACACAAATGACAGTTACCAAATGTTAGCTACACAAATGGGTCGAATTGCTGATTTCTTTGGCACTCCACTAGTGCACAACCAGCGAATTCCCCAAGTCCAAAATGTTAGGCCTGTTGAATTACCTGTCGAAAGGCCCAACTATGCAATTCCTGTCGATCAAAGACAAATAATGGCTATCGAAGAACCTGTGCCTGAAATGGTATTAGTTAATAGAAACCAAGATGCTGACGAAGTAATAAGACATGTTCAGCAAAACAACTTTGGTAATCAAAATAATTTGGCAAATCTTGTCGAAACAATTTTAGCCCAAAATAACTTAGGCTTGCATAGACCTAATTTTGTATCTCCCCTGTCGGAATATGTGACACAAACAGATTTGCCTAGGGGATGGAAAATCCCTAAATTCACAAAATTTGCTGGAGAAACCAGCGAATCCATTGTCGAACATATTGCACGATATTTGACTGAGGCTGGTGACATAGCGCAAAATGAGAATTTAAGAATGAAATATTTCTCAAATTCTTTAACAAAAAATGCATTCACATGGTTCACCACATTACCCCCACATTCCATGTTTAATTGGAATCAAATAGAAAAATCGTTTCATGAACAATTCTACATGGGCCAATGCAAGATTAGCCTTAAAGAATTGGCAAGTGTTCGACGCAAAATACCAGAATCTATTGACGATTATCTCAATAGATTTAGACTTCTCAAGGCTAGATGTTTTACTCAGATACCCGAGCATGAGTTAGTCGAAATGGATGCTGGAGGCCTAGATTATTCCCTTAGGAAAAAGTTACACACTTTACACCTGAGAGACATGGCTCAATTGGCTGACAGAGTTCGACAAGTCGAAAGGCTTAAAGATGAGAAGGCGAGAACTAATCGATTTAATAAAAAGGAAAAGGTTGCTTATGTTAATACTAACGATAGTGACCAAGACTTCGACATATCATATGAAGAGGTCGAAGAAGAGGTTAATGTGGCAGAACTAAAGCCCGGACCTCCATAAACTTGTAAGTTATTGAGGCCTTCTGATGGGAAAAATCCTGTCGAACCAATAAATGACAAATATATTGCAAAAACATATACCTTCGACGTCACAAAGTGTGTCCAAATATTTGATTTGTTGGTTTCTGATGGCCAGATTTTAGTGCCTAAAGGCCTAAAAATACCATCATTAGAACAACAAAAGAAAAGAGGATATTGCAAATATCATAATTTTTTAGGCCATAACACTTCTCGATGTGTTCTTTTCAGGGACTTGGTTCAGAAAGCACTAAGTGAAGGGAGACTAAAGTTTGATGATAAGTCAAAACCTTCAATGCAAATCGACAGCAATCCTTTGCCAACTGCGGAGGCAAATTATACTGAAATTGATATTCTCGTTGTCGAAGCTAGTCAAGACACTGCTAGAAACACCAGTATGTCGAAAAGTGCTGAAAGATCTGAGACAATTGTCAAAATGGTCACTAAAGACCAACATGAAGATCAAATGCAGGTGGTATACCCAAAAGCTGAAGAGGAATTGATTGATTTCCTCAATAGATGCAAAATCAACAATACCGAAGTAATGCTGTGCCCCAGGTGCAGTTCAGTATTTGATAAGGAGGCTGCAAAAAGCCTTGAACATTCTACTCCTCAACAAAAGAGAAAGAGTACATGGGTTGATAACAGGCCAAAATTCAGCTTTAATCAAAGAGGTATCCCATTCAAAGTGACACCTCCAATTAGATCACCTCATAAGGGGGCAAAAACATTTGTGACTCCCACAAAATCACCTGTCGAAAGGTGGGTGCATTCAGGAGGGAAAGATGCAGGGTACTCTTTAAAAATGGTGCAGGGAAGCTCAAGCGCCATGACCCAGAACAAGACATATGATTCCAACAAGTATGTCTATAATAAAAATTACAAGGGGAAAAACCCCATGACCAAAACACAATGGCGGAGACATCAACGCCAAATGAAATTCATTGCTGCTGAGAGAAGTGGAAACCCAGCCACCAACAAGGGGAAGCAAATAGCCTCGTCTGTCGAAGTGCAAAGAAAGCCTGCCACAGAGAGGATATTTCCTCCTCTTACAGTTGTCAAAGAAGGCCTCAACCCAAAAGAATGCCTTAACCTGGATGACGAAGAGATGGGATCTGACTTTTTAGACTCAGAGCCCGATTTCGACATCATATGTGTCATCTCAATACTTCCCGTTGAGTTCGACGTGATATCGGAAGTCAACGAAGTTGAGCAAGACTTCGACCAAGATATGGCTAAGCATAAGCCAATTTGCTATTATGTACTCAACAATGGCTGTATGGAGGAACAAAGTGCGGTTTTTGAACACCCAAATGGAGGCATGAAGTACCATTTAAATTCAGGCCAAGGTTAATAATGTAGGCGTTAACAAGGTGCTCATCGACGGAGGAGCTGCAGTGAATTTAATGCCTCAACACATGTTGGCGAAAATCGGTAAATCAGATACCGATCTAAGGCCACACAACATTGTTCTCACCAATTATGAGGGCAAATCTGGCTATTCTTTGGGAGCCATAGAGGTGGAGCTAGTGGTAGGAAGTGTTAAGAGATTAACCATGTTCATGGTTATTCCTACCAAGGCCAATTTCAATTTATTGCTTGGTCGAGAGTGGATCCACGGAGTTGGGGCAGTCCCTTCAACACTCCATCAGCGAATTTCCATCTGGAGAGAGGATGGCCTAGTCGAAAATGTGGAAGGCGACCAAAGCTATTTCTTGGCTGAAGTTGACCACATCACTAAACATACTTTCGACAAACAATTGGCGAACATAGCGCCATGCACTCCCTCTGACACAGCATATGTCCCTCAGGACAATATATATGCTTCACTTGATCTACACCCTACCCATGGTTTCATTTGGGAGAGAGAGGTGATTGAAGAATCAACTCGTCCAAGAGGCTTCTGTAAGCCTACAGGATGGGACGGTCCATAGATGTTGATGATGTCTACACCCAACATATGGGATCGAATTACGGCCTATGTGGCCGAAAATAAGCAAAATGCGGCGTTGGAAGCCGAAATAGAACAAATGATGGTTAAACAAACCACAGAAGAACCAATGATGGTTAAACAAACCACAGAAGAACCAATGATGGTTAATCAAACCACTGAAGTTAACAATGAAGTTAACCTTGAAGATAATATGGTCGAAGGCCAAAGACTTGACTGCGACCAAGAGGCTTGACTACGAGCCTTTAGGTTTTGAAAAAGACCCAATGGGTTCGACCAAGAGGATTCAAGCTCAAGATCCTTTAGAGGAAGTTGATTTAGGAGATGGCTGCATAAAAAGGCCAACATTTATCAGTGCCAAAATCGACAAAGGTTTGAGAGATCAAACCATTGAGCTATTAAAAGAATACAAAGATTGTTTCGCCTGGGACTACAATGAAATGCCTAGATTGCGTCGAGAAGTGGTTGAATTGAAGCTGCCCATTCGACCAGATAGAAAACCAGTGAAGCAAACACCAAGAAGATTTGCACCGCAGATTCTGTCGAAGATAAAAGAGGAAATCGAAAGACTACTCAAAAGCAACTTCATCGGAACTACCAGGTATGTTGATTGGTTAGCTAATATTGTTCCTGTCATTAAGAAAAATGGAACATTAAGAGTCTGCATAGATTTTAGAGATCTAAATCATGCTACACCCAAAGATCAATACCCTATGCCTGTGGCAGAGATGCTAATTGATTCGGCAGCAGGATTTGAATACCTAAGTATGTTAGATGGATACTCAGGGTACAATCAATATTTTATTGCCGAAGAAGATGTGTCGAAAACAGCATTTCGATGCCCAGGAGCTTTAGGTGTTTATGAATGGGTAGTAATGCCTTTTGGTTTAAAAAATGCTGGTGCAACATACCAAAGAGCAATGAATTCTATGTTTCATGATTTTATTGAAAATTTTATGCAAGTATACATCGATGATATTGTTGTTAAATCTTCGACAGAAAATGGTCATATAGACCATCTTTGACAGTCATTCGAAAGAATGAGAAAATATGGATTGAAAATGAATCCAATAAAATGTGCCTTCTGTGTACGTGCAGGTGATTTCTTGGGATTTGTTGTCCACAAAAAAGGCATTGAAATAAATCAAAACAAAATGAAAGCAATCATGGAAACGAAGGCTCCTTCGACCAAAAAAGAACTCCAGTCATTATTAGGAAAGATCAACTTCCTGAGAAGGTTCATCTCAAACCTAAGTGGCAAAACTCAAGTTTTCTCGCCATTGCTTCGACTGAAGAAGGAAGACGTGTTCAAATGGGATTCAGAACACCAAAAGGCCTTCGACGAGATTAAAGCTTATCTAGTTAAACCACCTATTTTGTTACCACCTATCAGAGATAAGGTGATGAAATTGTATATAGCAGCATCAGAGTTAACAATAGGTAGCATGTTGGCGCAAGAGGATGATAATGGTGTCGAAAGAGCCATATATTACCTTAGTAGAGTTTTAAATGATGCTGAAACTAGATATCATCCAACGGAGAAATTGTGCATTTGTTTGTATTTCTCTTGTACCAAATTAAAGCAATATATAAAACCAATTGATGCGTATGTTTATTCTCATTTTGATATTATTAAACATATGCTGTCAAAACCTATATTGCACAGTCGAATTGGTAAATGGGCTTTAGCCCTTTCCGAATATTCATTAACGTATCAACCTTTGAAAGCTATCAAAGGGCAAATTGTTTCGGACTTTATTGTTGACCATTCATTGGTCGAAGTAACAATTAATCATATGAATATTCGACCTTGGACATTATATTTCGACGGTTCAAGCCATAAAAATGGTTCTGGAATTCTCGCCAACAAAAATACCAACGAAATATAAATTTAAAATTAAAGAACTTTGCTCTAATAATGAGGCCGAGTATGAAGCCTTGATAACAGGTTTAGAAGTTTTGCTAGAGCTGGGGGCAAAGGCTGTCGAAATTAGAGGTGACTCTGAATTAGTGGTGAAGCAATTAACTAAGGAGTATAAATGCATTAAAGAGAATTTAATCATATACTTCGTCACTGCCAATGCTTTGTTGAAACGCTTCGACTACGTGAACATTGAGCATATACCTCGAATTGAAAATCACGAAGCAAATGACTTAGCACAAATTGCTTCGGGCTATAGAGTTTCTCCAACAAAACTCAGTGAATTAATAGAGATCAAGGAGAAATTAATTTCGACGGATTGTTCTGAAGATGAATTGTCAATGCCAAAACTTGCGGGGGCAGACAAGTCAGAATTATTATTTCCTCCAAGTGAAAATGGCGAAATTTTTGCCATTGACAATATGTCGAATGATGATTGGCGAAAACCAATTCTCGAATACTTGGAAAACCCAACAGGAACAACAAATCGAAAAACCAAGTATAGGGCATTAAGCTACGTGATTATTGGAAACGAGTTGTTCAAGAAAACTCCTGAAGGAGTTTTGCTTAAATGCCTTAGTGAAAATGAGGCATACTTAGCAACATCCAATACTCATGGTGGAGCTTGTGGGTCTCACCAAGTAGGCCACAAGATGAAATTGCTCTTGTTTCGACAAGGAGTATACTGGCCAACTATGCTAAAAGATTGCATTGATTTTGCTAAAGGATGCCAAGAATGTCAAAAACACGCAGGAGTACAACACGTACCTGCAAGTGAATTACATTCAATAGTAAAACCTTGGCCGTTTAGAGGTTGGGCCTTAGACATAATTGGTGAAATTAAGCCAACGTCGTCGAAAGGCCACCGTTATATATTAGTGGGTATTGATTACTTCACTAAATGGGTCGAAGCTATTTCCTTAGCTAAGGTAGACCAAGAGGCAGTAATAGACTTTATTCAAAACCATATTTTATATAGGTTTGGGATACCATAAACCATTACCACAGATCAAGGCTCAGTTTTTACTGGTCGAAAAATGGTAAATTTTGCCTCTGAAAATGGATTTAAGTTATTAAGTTCGACACCATATTATGCTCAAGCAAATGGTCAAGTCGAAGCAGCCAATAAAATTATCAATAATTTGATTAAAAAACATATTGGGCAAAAGCCTGAGAATTGACACAAAACTCTTGATCAAGCATTATGGACTTGTCGAAATTCTCCTAGAGAATCAATTAAGACATAAAAGACATTAGTAACCTTGGTCCTTATTAAGGGTGATGTTTTTGTATAAATAGATATTAAATTAGATAAATAGATATTAAATTTCCATCTCTTGAAAATACAATAACAATTTACACGGGGGTGAAAGTAATTAGGTGTCCTTCACATGGGTCACATGGGTCTTGAGGGACATCTGATCATTGCCCAAATAAATAAGCCACCCAATTTGAATGATCAAACCAGGAATATTATAGGAATACCTTCCATGACACATTACGTAGCCTACCCAACAGAGTGATTTGTTACCATTCCCTAGACCCACACACAGGCATACTAATAAGAGGAAACAATGGTCAACAATTCTTCCCAAAATTCAGCACCTCCTAAACGAAAGCAGACAAATGCATCAAATGTACTGTTTGCAATCAAGACAACAGCGACAAATATAAAATAAATATCTTCTAAACTTGTTCTACAATAACCCATGAAGTGAACTAAAATAAAAAAATAATGCATGCATAAAGAAAGGAGAAACAAACATAAATGAGTGACACGGGTAACCCATGCCCCGTTTACACCAGGAGCATGGTTCCTTCAATTTTGTAACTTAAAAATCTCAAGCCATTTGCATAAGATTGGTCCATCAATGACCTCTTCTAAACTGCTTTAATTAGCCTAAAAGGAAATGCTTGTGAGGGGCCTTCCTCCAACCCATTTCTTCTCTGTTTTTCCAGATTCAAATTTTGGAATATCATTGTTTTCCAACACTGTAATCATTACAAGTAGAGGGATTCTGTGAAGTTGTCTTTTTTTCCAGAATTTCAGGACTTACATCCTCAGACCTAACATTGTCATTGTCAGATTTTTTGGAGATATCACTGTCATTTGCCTTGTGAAGGGATAGACTGGAATGATTTTGAATCATCATCCACGCTGCTTACATTTTGTGAAGATGTGAGCTCCTCAGCAACTGAGAAGGAGTTTTCAAGAGGCACCTTCGAGTCTCCATACCACGAATCAAACGGGCCACCAGGAGGATAGTTGAAATGTTTTCCAATAAGATCGTCCCGCGTGAGCATCGAAGCCCACTCCCACATTATAGTTGTTGCACTGCGGAGAATATCAGAACCTCTTCCTGGACATGCAACCAAGATATTGTAGTTATTCATTCTTAACCGATGCAATATGCCCGAGAAGTCTCTATCGTGTTTATCATCAGATATCAGAAAGTGGTGTTCGGGTGGAGGATGACTGGTAACCCAAGCCCTAAGATCCTGAAGAAGACCCTTATAGGCATCGTCCTTTCCACCTGCAACAATGTGATTATAAGTCATTATTATTTGAAAAGTTAAAAAAAAAAATAGGAAATTGAATGAAACATTTCAATAAGTCCTAACACCATGTGGAGGACAAGATTTTAAGACATATGATTTAAGAATCGAGCCCCATAACAAGCAAAGACACTATCGTTGCTGATTACTTATTTCAATGAATAAAATAGTGGTATATGACTCGCAATCATTATACGCAATATGAAGTGGAACTGCTTGTTACAGATAAACAAGGAATTGATTACTTATTTCCAAGGTTCTAAAAAACGGTCCGTTACACCGAAAACGGCCGCGAAAAAACTGTCTCGGTAGTGACCGTTATTGCGACAAAACGGCCACGACAAATAATTTTAATAAAATTTATGCATTATTGGGATTAATTCACACCGCGACGACCGCGACTTGTAACGCAACAGCCGCAACGGCCGAAAACGCAAAAGCCCTAACGCGACCGCAACCGTGACCGCGACCGCTATTTAGAACCTTGCTTATTTCAATGAATAAGGCATGAAGTGGAACTGCTTGTTACATAAAAAAAAAGGAATTGATTGCACTTCACTCCAACTAAGGTATTAGTCAAATAAACAATAGTTTTTTATATCCTCCATTTACACCCACAAACTTTGCAAAGCAAACAATAGTTTTTTATATCCTCCATTTACACCCACAAATTTTGCAAAGCAAACAAGTTTTTTATATCCTCCATTTACACCCACATTCAGAAACATTGCAAATAATCTAGTTTGTGCCAAAACTTGATTTCCAAAACAAACTAGTATGGGTGTATGCATAGATTGCGGATAGAAAAAAGTGTGAAGTGCTAAAAGACTTAAAGATGATTACATTGTTATCATTTCTATGATGCTCAGAATTGTGTTTCTGTTTTGCTGACCTCTGATTCCGTTGATAAATTCAGTTGCAAATCTCCTATATGTAACATACTAACATTATAAAAGTACAAAAGAAAATTCAAGATATATTTGCCTTTGTGTCCATGGAAATTACTCGCAAATTTTATTCTTCTTTATGAATCAATTTCTAATAAAAAAATAAAGAGCAATGTTTAAGATTTCAATAGTTTATATCTAATAAATCTAATAAATAAAGAAAAACATGAGAACTGGAAATGAAGATAGTAATACTAGTGATAGGTAAGAAAAATGAACCGTAAATGGGGTGGAGCTTCATGCCGGTTGCCAAAAGTGTGTGTTGGTCGACCTCCGAAACCTTTGTTGAAAACTGATGATAAGCGTGAATGTAAATCCTACCCTTAATCCCTTTATCTCTAATGGCTGCCACAATTGAAGGTGCTACATTCCAAAAGCTAACCCCAGAAGGCACGCCACAGTTGTCAACGTCCCACCATACCAAAACCCTAACCTTATCTTTCTTGTGTTGATTGCAGTGAGGTTGAGGAGGAGGAGGAGGAAGGGGAGGAGAAGATGAGAACCCAAGCACTGGAGATCGAATAAGAAAGGTGCTGGATGTTTCAGCACTTCCATCACATCTTTTTTTCTCAACTAGAGAGTTGTCAACTGGTGAAGAATATGGGCTACGACAAACTTCACCAACTTTCTTTCTAACTGAATTCTCATGTTTGTTCTCTGCTTTTTCAGATTTACAATTTGCAATATCATTGTTTTCCAACATTGTGTAATCATTACAAGTAAAGGGATTATGCGAAGTGGTCTTTTTTCCCAGAATTTCAGGACTTGCATCCTCAGACCTAACAATGTCATTGTCAGATGTTGTTGATGGGATCAAATGTACAGAAAATTTACCTTCTCCTTCATCCAGGAGTTGTACGTGTGGTATAGATACTAGAAAGTTGGAAAACTTTTCATGTCCATAGAAGCGTTCACGCAAAGGCAAATCACACTTTGTCAATTTTGCACGAAGATCTCCAATGGAGATCCCATTCGGGTACAATCTCAATATCTTCCTAACCTGACAAAAAACTGACTCTCGAGCTTCACCACCTAACTTTATGTCTGAGGAAGGTTTGGGGATCTCCGCATTTTGTGAAGAGGTGGGATCCTCAGCAGCCGAGAAAGGGTTTTCAAGAGGCACTTTCGAGTCTGCATACCAATCAGGAGGATAATTATTGAAATGTTTTCCAGTAAAATCCCCCTTGAGCATCGAAGACCACGGCCACATTACAGTTGCCCTGTGGCAGAGAATATGGTGGACCTTTGGTGGACATGCAAGCAAGATGTTGTAGCTTTTATTATTTAACTCGCACACCGCGCCAACGAAGTCGATGTCTCTATCACCAGATATGAGAAAGAGATGTGTTGGTGGAGGATTTTTGGAAACCCAATCCATAAAATATCTATGGGCATGCTTCCTTCCCCCTACAACAATCTAGTTATCACACTATCTAAAACAATAATAAAACAATAAGACCAGAGCCCCATAACAAACAAAGACACTGCACTACATTCAAATTTGCCTCCATACTGCCGCAGTTACTTCAGTGCATTCCCTTTAATATCAAACTTAACTTTATTTCAGTTACATATTGTCTTGCTTGTTGGTTACATACAAAAAAAGGACAGATTGCACTTCACTCCATCAAAGGTGAGAATGATCTTACAACCAGCTTAAAATCTAGGAACAATAACGTTGTGTAGAGAATTTGTAAATTAAAGAGCTATTCAAAGTTGATTTTGTTAATTTTTCTTCTAATAAATAAACAAAAGGAAGAGAATTGAAAATGAAGATAATAATAGTAATAGGGTTAGGAAAAAGAACCTGGAACGTGGTGGAGATCGATGCCGGTCAAGAAAAGTATTTCTTGGTTGATCTCTGAAAGCTGATAAAGATTACCGTAGGCTTGAATATCCACAGGGCACTTAATCCCGTGAGATCTAAGGGCCCCCATAATTGAAGGCGCTACCTTCGAATAGCTAACTCCGGAAGGCACGCCACAGGTGTCAAAGTCCCACCATACCGAAACCCTAACCTTATCTTCCTTGTGTTGATTGTAGTGAGGTTGAGGAGGAGGAGGTGGAAGAGGGGGATGAGAAGAAGAAGAAGATGATGAGAACCCAAGCACTGCAAAACGAAAAAGAAAGTTGCGAACTTGCGATGTGCGAATTTGGGATGATGAAGAGGAACAACGGGAAGGGAGAAACAATAGGTTTTTCCGAAAAAGAGGAAACATTGTTGGGATCGGAACAGAAAAGGAGGATGTGGCAGTTAAATTACAGGTCGGTGAATCGAGAATGATGGAAAGATGATAAAGGAGAACAGCAATGTGCGGCTGAGCGCAGGGGACGGGGAATTTTGGCCGAGACGATAAGGGGGTTAGGGTTTGAGTTTGGGTTTTTACAGATTTTTTTCGTCCATTGGATTCCTCAGCTGTATTTTAGATTTGGTCGGTCTTGTACTTCTTTGTTTTTTTGACAAAGTCTTGTACTTTGCTTTTTTGTCCGCTCAAAGTCTTGTACTAGTTCGCCAAAAAATGTCTTGTACTAGATTTGGTCTGTCTTTTTTTTTTTTGTTAAAAAAAATCTCTATTTTTTTCACTACCTAAGTGACTTGTCAACGCGGGGAAGGATCTTCTAACTTTTTGAAGGAAATTTCCCTCTAACTTTGTATCTATCTATTCTTTTAATATATTCTTTCTCATCTTAATTCCTTTTGTTTTTTCTTTTCTCTTTCATAAAAAAAAGACTAAAGTTAGGAAAAAGTAGAGCTAACAAGGTTGCTCATTTCCTTGTGGGGCTGGCCTTGTTGTCAACCGGTCATCAAGAATACTTTGAAGCTCCTTCGTGTATTGTTGATTTGATATTGAATGAAATGCATTAAGTGAGTATTGTAAAAAAAAACATCTAGGTAACACGAAAATGGAGCCGAGGAGTTAAAACCCCTTAATTAATTATTTTTCCTTTCCCCTGATTTTCTCTCCCCCCCTCGTAATAATGTTCATTCATCACTTCACTCCATTTTCGTTATATTCCCATCTTGCAGATACCCTTTTAATTTCCAACGGCAGCGGCTCATTTCAACTGAACACCTCAAGTATCACCAACAATGATTTATTACTTTTACTCTTTTAGAATTTCAATGTCAAATCTCTACGAGGAGTGTCATATTTGACAGCATTTTCCTCTCTAATATTTCCAATCTCTCCATCTCTTACTAAAAAGATTTGGTCGTGTTACTGACATTTTAATACATTCAATGTAGCCGACCAAGGTGAGAAATGTAATGAAAAAAAATCGGGAAACCAAAAAAATGTGTAAAGGATATGTTCCAAATCTTTTTAGTAAGAGATGGAGAGATTGGAAATATTAGAGAGGAAAATGCAGTCCAATATGACACTCCTCATAGAGATTTGACATTGAAATTCTAAAAGAGTAAAAGTAATAAATCATTGTTGGTGATACTTGAGGTGTTCAGTTGAAATGAGCTGCTGTCGTTGGAAAATAAAAGGGTATCTGCAAGATGGGAATATAAGGAAAATGGAGTGAAGTGATGAATGAACGTTATTACGAGGGGGGAGAGAAAATCAGGGGAAAGGAAAAATAATTAATTAAGGGGTTTTAATAGTAGCCGTTGATTCATCAATAAATGAAAACCAATGGTCGTGACTCATTCACATTACCCTCTCCATTTTTTTTCCAAGGGGGAAATGGATCCTCTAACTTCCCAACCACTCCTCCTACCAAACTCAACATCAGAGTTACAGTTAAAAAAAGAAGTAAAAAGGTTCTTAGAAGAGCTTAAAATCGCTCCAAACTCATTACAAGGAAGAAACGTTGAATTAAAGCCATCAACCACAAACTTTGCATCCATTCCAAAGACAACACCCTTGTATCCTAATTCACGGACCAAATTAATCGCCAAAAGCAAACCCATGGGCTCGCCTAGAATCGCATCTGTTATGGGTGACAACCAACTAGTCTTTGCCCGGATAAAATTACCTCTATCATCTCGGATGCAAAATGCCAATCCCCACCTTGTTTGCACCTAAGGAAAACGACGCGTCTACATTGCATTTCACCATGCCAAAAGGTGGCTTCGACCAACAATCTGCTGTTGAACCAGCTGCTGGCCGCTGCACCCCTGCAGCATTAGAGGCTGCTGTGTTAACCGCAAACCATTCAGAAAACAGTCGACTGCCAATCCAAAGAATCTTCAACTTCCAAAGAACACGCCAATTACCGTCAACTTGAAGGTCATGAGTATCAATAACCCGATCCATGAGAAGCTTATAAGCACTACAGACTAAATAAATACTGGAGTGTTCCGACTACCAAAGGCGTTGGTCCGCCCCAACCACATCAAAGAGAGGGGTGTTTAACACCTTACCTGCAACATAAGGAGTGAACAAATGATTAATAAAATTAGCATTCCATCGCTTCAAGCCATCCTCCAAGAGATCCGAGACACGGAGAAACGGATTAAAGTGATGCGAATCGGCCTCGGTTATAATACTTCGATCCCCCAGCCATTTCTCACCAAAGACATTATTTGGGAACCATCTCCGATCATCCACGACACCCCTCAACAAGTACTAAACAGGCTTCATGAATGCTTCGCCAAACAAAACTAGGATTGTTTCCTTTGGTAGCATGCATGAAGTCACACCTAGGATAGTATTAGGCCTTATATAGTCGCGCCACAAGAGAGCTAGAGTGGTGCATAAGCCTCCAACCTTGTTTCCCCAACAATGCCACATTGAAAACATAGAGGTTGTGGAATCCCATACCCCCATGATCTTTAGCAACACTAAGTCCCAAGCTAACCACCTCATACCTCTACCAGTAGAACCACTCCCGCCCCACCAATAACCAGTGATCAAGCTTTCAATCTCATCCCCAAGAGAAGACGGAAGCAGGAAAAGACTCATAAAATAAGTCGAGATAGATTGAAGAACAGACTTTATCATTACTTCCTTGCCCGCCTTAGATAGAGACCGACCACCCCAAGAATTGATTTTCTTCCATACCCTGTCCTTAATGAATTTGAAGAGAGCCTTCTTACTCCGCCCAATCATAGAAGGGAGCCCTAAATAGAGCCCAGTGCCTAAACAATAACGCACCCCCAAGCCATCTGCTATATTATTCTTGTCAGCTTGCACAACATTCTTACTGAAGAAAACCTCTGACCTCTCAAAATTAATCTGTTGACCGGAAGCTTGCTCATAAACATCCAATATTCGTTTCATATTCTTCATCTTCCTCAAGGACGCCCTGAAAAAGAGAAAGCAGTCATCTGCAAACAATAAATGAGACATTGTTGGGGCTCCTCTGCATATAGTAATCCCATGAAGTCGCCTCTAGCCATAGCCTGATGAATAAGAGAAGTTAACCCTTCAGCACACATAATAAAAAAATAAGGAGAAAAGGATCCCCCTGACGAAGTCCCCTCCCCGAAACAATCGGCCCCACAGGCTCCTAGTTGACAATAACAGAATAACCAACAGATTCAATACACATCTTAATCCAACCCACCCAAATATCATGAAATCCAAGTTTCTTTAAAACCAACAGTAGATAATTCCAATCAATTCTATCTATGCTTTACTCATATCAATTTTAAGAGCAACCTCCCCCCGCTTTCCCTTACGCTTATTTTTTAGGTAATGGATATCTTCAAAAGCAATCATCGCATTATCTAAAATCGAACGATCAGGGACAAAAGCAGATTGTTCCACAGAGATACATTTATGCAAAATAGCTTTAAGTCTACTACCAAGTACCTTTGACACAAGTTTGTAGAGCACATTGCACAAAGAAATAGGCCGCCAATTCATCATAGACTCCGGAGTGTCCTTTTTAGGAATCAAGGCAATATTAGTATCATTGAGCGAAGGCAGAAATTGGCGCGACGCCAACCAAGAGGTGCATGCTGAAGTAATCTCCTCTCCAAAGTCTTCCCAAAATCTCTTATAAAAACCTGGATTGAAACCATCCGGCCCCGGAGCTTTATCTTAGTCCATTTGCATGAGGACACGCCGAAACTCTTCATTCTCAAAAGGCTTAACCAGCTAAATATTATCTGCATCTGTAACACGCTGAAAGAGCGAATCAATGACCAGACCATAAGTACCACCGTTGCTAGTAAATAAATTCTGAAAATAACTTAAAGCAACACTTTTAACATGAGATTGATCTTCGGCAATGCCTCCATCATCTCTCCTCAATCTCATAACCTTGTATTAAGGTCTCCATTTTTTAGCTAGAATTTCTTTGCCCGTTGTTTCCAAAAGTTCTCCTCCTTAACAATTAAATTGCTTAGTTCCCTAGATAACTTATTATAAAGAGCAACGCCCCTATAATCACGCCTCGGCCTAACTTGCTCAAGCTTCCTCCTACACACAGTAATATCATCTCGAAATTTCATACGAATGGAGTGGCCCCAAGGAGTTAAAACCGAAGCACAACTGTATAATTTGGCCAAGATATTGTCATCGCCCACCTTATACCAACCCTCATGAACGACATTAGCTAGATCAGGTTCCGTCAACCATGAAATTTCAAACTTAAATCTCTGCTCCCCCTACCCCTCTTCATAAGCAATAATGGGGAATGGTCGGACTTGGGGGAGATTAAATTATGTAGCTGGGCCTCAGGAAAAGTTGTGAACCAAGCACTTGTCGCTAATGCCCTATCAAGTCGTTGTTCAACCGCATTCAGAGTGCCCATACTAAACTTCCAGGTAAAATGGTATCCAGTCATATCGATATCTATCAACTGAGCATCCAGAATTGCTTGTCTAAATCCTCGCATGAGATAAGGAGGATGATCACATCTCCCCCATTTATCATCCGGAGAGAGTAAATCATTGAAATCCCCTAAAATGCACCACGATAACTGAGATAAACCTGCCAAGTGTCGAATCAAATTCCAAGACTCCCTACGTTGACCCTGGTTCGCATAATACCCAGTCAAGCGTCACCTACCCACCCTATCCTGCTGAACTTCCATGTCAAGATGATGCCTCGAATAACTAGTCACCGTACAATTCAAAGAATTCCTCCCCAACACTGCAATCCCACCACTCCTCCCAACTTTATTTTTGACAATCTCCTCCCAACTTTATCAACGGCTAAACAATTATCATAACCAATAGAAACACGAACAGACTCCATAGTTGTGAAGTAGCAATAGTCTCATACAATAAAACAATGTTCGATCTGTGATCCCGGATTAGGTCCTTCAGTAAAGGAACTGTCGAGGAATGACCCAGGCCTCGACAATTCCAGCTTAAAATACTCATTGATTTCGGCAGGCTTAATCGACAGGACCTGCCGATTCTGATAAAAAATGCACTGCCATACCGTTAGAACCGTTGCAAGCAGTATCCATTTGCTCATTATTGGTTGGCCCCCTCTTCCTATTACTTTCGGGCATATCATTATCTATACTAGATTGAATTAATTCATTACCTTGTGTATATCGTGGAGCCCACGAATTGCTAATCATAGGCATACCCATGAGCACGTGAAGGGCTGTGAATGAGGAGTAACTGGCGCGTGGATAGGAGCAGCAACCAAACCATAGGAGAAAACGTATTTCTTGCCCATTGAATCCTGGTTTAAGCTTTATTGATTATTTTGTTGCATAATTAGAAACTAACATGATATGCAAAGTCGTATATGTATATGTATGCCGATCCCAATAAGACCTTTTTATTATTACAAGAAAGCAGAAAAGCAGGAATAACTGAAACAAGGGAAGGCAGTTGTTATCACAAGAAAGCAGCAAATCCCCAATAATTGAAACAAGGGAAGACAGTTCCACAATTCCAAGGTAAGGACCATGTGAGAGAGCAGGACCATCGCTAAATTGAATAAGCACCTGCATTCACTGAAACGAAATCCCCAATATGAGAACCAAACTTTAATGTATAAAAACTACACTAACTAACAAGCAGAAACGATTCATCCCCAGCTCCTTATGTAGATTTTATATAAGGAATAGAAATTGAGAAAAGTATAACTCTTTCTGTAATAATAATTGTAATAATAATGAAAACAAAATTTTGACCAAACCGTATATGAGAAAGAAGACACTACTAATCAGGGCCGGTCCTGACATTTTAGGAGCCCTGGGCGAATAAATAAAATGATGCCCTTGCGACTATTTCAATATTATTTTCTTGTGTTTTTGTTAAAAATTTAATGATTTGTATTGGGAGAAACCCAAGTCTCACATTGACTAGAGATATGGTCTCATAAGAGCATATAAAAAAGAGGTAATCCTCACTTTAGAAATTGATTTTGTTGAGTTGAGTTAGGCCCAATCCGGTTCTGACTTCTAATCCGGTTCTAACTTCTAATTTTTCAAGATAGTAATTTCATCATCAAGATCATAAAAATCATCATGTTTTAAGTGAGTTTCAACTTCATAATTAGTAACTATTTCTGATTTCTCATAACTTCAAGGAAAACACGCACAACACACAAAACAGAGTAATAGAGCTAGTTGCATGCATGATAAATAAAACGAATGATACTATAGAGCTAAGAAATTGATATAGATACAAGACCAAGAAAAAGTACAACGCTTAGAAGTTCTGAAAAAAAGAAAGCACACTTAAACTATGGATCAAAAGCTGAACTAAGAAGCCACAGTAATATAATGAAAACTCGCCATTTTCTTGAACTGTCATTGGAGTCATATATGAAACCACATCTACAAGTTATAAATGTTTGTTTTTTGTCCCCACCAACATCTCAATCTTTTTATCTTGCTTCAGAGGTCAGGTTCTCAAGTTAAATCATTCATATCTAATGATGCAATGAAATTCTACATTAAGGAGTGGCTGATGAACCACTGCTATCATTGTATTGTGAGCACTTGAGCAGGGAGAAAAACCTCAATATCATGAATATGGCTTTGACTTATGTTACTAAGTCTTTTGCTTAGTTACTCTTACTAAATAAATAGTAGTCATTAGATTCTCCTTTTTCTAAGCAAATTTAATTTAATGGATAGAAATGAATAAGGGCATTGTTGTCACAGTCTTTTTTTGTTTAAATTAAAATAAAAAATTAAAATAAATTAACCATTAAATCTGTCCTATTTTTTAGGGTAGGTTACAAAATTAAATCAGAATTTCCACGTTTTTCTCTCTCTCACGTTTTTTTTTCACATTCTTCCTATATTTTTTTTTCACATTCTTCCTATCTTTTTTTTCAACGTTCTTCTTCTTCTTCTCCTTCACATTCTTCTTCTCTATTCCACGCTCTTTTTCTTCGCACATCATTGTACAACGCAAAGGAAGTCGTAAAAACGCACTCACGCAAGGAAATAGGCCGCGATGCACACCGTTGATGCAAAAACAGACACTGTTGAACCACGTCATTGAAGCACGTTCTTCATTTACGCCATTGATGTCTCATTATGCTGGTTGATTTCTTCTTCTTCTTCTCATTATATGCATAACTGTGGTTAGTGGCCACTAACCATTGATATGCACATGTGTGGTTAGTGACATCTAACCACATTTATGCATAACTGTGCAACCCTATGATAGTTTTCAAAAACAACAATGTAGTGAACCTGATGCCATAGAAATTTCTGATTTTAATCACCCAACAACCTGAAAATCAAGACGCCACTGGATCTTGTGGTTGTTTCAGAAAAAAAAAACGGAAAATAATAGATGCACTGAGAGAAAAACGCCGAAACGCAATGAGTAGAAATGCGGAACACGCAACCGTGATGCGCAGAAACACAAGATTCAGCAGAGAAAAAAAAACTCAGATCAAGATCGGAGCGTCATCGACGGCAACGGCGACTGGAAAACCACAAATATGCAGAACAGATTGAACAAACATGAAGCTGAATCACATGATAGAAATGAAACCGAAATCAAAGCATATTTTGAGATGAAAAAAACGCACACACACCAGACGAAGAGGAAAGGGGAAATCACAAAAGCAAATAGCAAAAAAACAAATCCAGAGTCAAAATAAAAGGAGAAGGTGGTAACAAATCAAGAAGGGACCGGTTTAGCGGATTCAGAATGTGAATCGGAAGAAGAATCATGACTGTGAAGCTTCTCAGTGATCTTACCAAGCAGCGATTCACCACTCGCCACCGTCACGGTGCTTTCCGATTGGCCGCGATTTTTCTTCGAAAACCCTAAATCTTCGGGTGCGGTACAGATATGGAAGCTGAGAGTGTGAGAAGTGATGGTCGGATTCGTCAGAAGAAGGTGGTTTGTTGTTTCTGGGTTCTCAAAGGGAAAAAGAAAAGGACGCAAAACCAAAAAAAGATCGGAAAAAAAATGAATGAAAAAAAAACTCGTAAAAAAACGAAGAAAGATCCAACTATTTAGGGTGGATACCATGTTTGCTCTGATACCATGTTGAAAAACATGGCATCCATGGAAATTAGAGAGAAAATTCTAAAGGTCTATTAGACTAAAAGGGGTGAAAAATTACAAATGAGAAGAAGTTATTACAAATGAGTCTACCATCTACCTTATATACTAACCGGCTAATGGACCTTACTATCTAATGGTCTCACTATCCAATGGGCCTTACTAACCAACTAATGGGCTTACTACACTTCCAGCGTGGAATAAGCAATACAAAGATACTATCAAAGTAAGGAAAATAAAGAACAATTCGAATTGGTAGCAGTTAAGGTGCATAGCTCCTAGAAGTCTTCGACCAACTTTTGGGCCCCTTCAAGCTTCTTCCAGCGTCTCCACAACATTCACTTCAAAAGAATCAACAAACTCCACCCTTGGGCATAACTATCCAAGTGCCAAAGAAGTCAACAAAAGCTTAACCATCGGGCAGAAACCACAACTCAAGATTTAACCACTCGGAGGAAGCAACAAACCAACGCTTAACTATCAAGCAAAAGCTACAACTCAAGGCTTAATCACATGAAGGAAGCAAAATGTTTAACCACCATAGGGCAGAAGCAAACATCAACAAGGCCATAGGGCCAAAGGCTTAACCACCAAGCAGAAACTATACCTCAAAGTTTAACCACTTGGCAGAAGCACATAAACGCTTAACCATCAAGAGTACTCAATCACCCAAGACAGAAGCAAAATGCCAATGCTTAACCATTTATAGCAGAAGCATCATGCTTAACCACCATAGACAGAGAATCTAAAATCAAGCCACTAAGGCTAATCAACAATTCATCAAATACATAGGAATATCTTGACAAAATATAAGCAACATCAGTAACAACAGTCACCTTGAATCTCCCTTGTTGAAAATCATTCAGTGTTCTCTGCCTTCGATGCTGGGAAATGTCACCATGTAATAAAGCATTCTCAATCACCATAACACTTAGCATACATATCCACAAGTGAAGCAAAAAAAATGATCCAATAGCAACCCAAAACCAAACTGTACCAAGACCTGCGCAAAGTCCACATCTCAGAATACAAACTTTGTCAAGTGGGGGCAGCAGGATTGATCTTTGCAACACATCCAACATGGACCACAGTATATTCACCGAATGTAGAAGTACCCACAAAATGGTGCACGGGTTGTCCCTTTATAGTGAACCTTGACTTGCGTATTGATCCTAAGCAGATCACACATGTTGCTCTCCTCTAACTTACAATGTGGACAAACTCCACACTCCCCAATGAATAGATGGAGAGCATGATCCCCTGGTTTCATATGAGTCACACTCTCTCCTACACTCTCCACAATCTCGGTCCACATCATGCCAACACTGTCAATAACATGATACACCATACTAGAAAATAAACTTGAGAATAATTCCCAAAGTAGTTCCAGCAAAAACCTGTGCAACCCTATGATAGTTTTCAACAACAACAATGTAGTGAACCTGATGCCATAGAAATTTCTGATTTTAATCACCCAACAACCTGAAAATCAAGACGCCACTGGATCTTGTGGTTGTTTCAGAAAAAAAAAAGGAAAATAATAGATGCACTGAGAGAAAAATGCCGAAACGCAATGAGCAGAAATGCGGAACACACAAACCTGATGCGCAGAAACACAAGATTCAGCAGAGAAAAAAAACTCAGATCAAGATCGGAGCGTCATCGACGGCAACGACGACTGGAGAACCACAAATATGCAGAACAGATTGAACAAACATGAAGCTGAATCACACGATAGAAATGAAACCGAAATCAAAGCATATTTTGAGATGAAAAAAAATAACACACACACCAGACGAAGAGGAAAGGGGGAAATCACAAAAGCAAATCGGAAATGGAAGCTGAGAGCGTGAGAAGTGATGGTCGGATTCGTCAGAAGAAGGTGGTTTGTTGTTTCTGGGTTCTCAGAAAGTGAAAAAGAAAAGGACGCAAAACCAAAAAAAGATCAGAAAAAAAAAATGAATGAAAAAAAACTCGTAAAAAAAACGAAGAAAGATCCAACTATTTAAGGTGGATACCATGTTTGCTCTGATACCATGTTGATAAACATGGCATCCATGGAAATTAGGGAGAAAATTCTAAAGGTCTATTATATTAAAAGGGGTGAAAAATTACAAATGAGAAGAAGTTATTACAAATGAATCTACCATCTACCTTATATACTAACCGACTAATGGACCTTACTATCTAATGGTCTCACTATCCAATGGCCTTACTAACCAACTAATGGGCTTACTATCTATATTTTAACAAAACACATTGCTACTATCTCATCTCCTAATTATCTCTTTCAAAGCAAAATCACTTGAGAGCAAAATCAACCATTCCTATGCCTTCATAAATTTCAACAGCTTCCCTAAAGATTGCATTTGCATCTTCAGATTTAAACCACCTAAAACACCACAAGAGTCCGCATACTCTTTCAAAATAAAACACATTGCTACTATCTCATCTCATAATTATCTCTTTCAAAGATAAATCACTAGAGAGAAAAATCAACCATTCCTATGCCTTCAAATATTTCACCAGCTTCCCTAAGGATTGCATTTGCATCATTCCCATGCCTACAAAAATTTCAGCAACTTCCCTAAAGATTGCATTTGCATATTCAGGATTTAAACCACGTAAACAGCTTCTCTATGAATTGCATTTGCATCTTCAAGATTTAAATCGCATAAAAGAATTACATTTGCATCTTCAGGATTTAGAGTACTTGCAACTTTCATCGCCTGAACAGTGAATAGTCCGATTTTTAAATTGTACTTCAAATTATACAAGATTGTGCTTGGAATTACTAAAACGTGGGTAAGACTTTGATTCTGGAGGTTCCAACATATCTTGTTCATTCATATACTCATAGATGGTGAAGCGCTAAAATTATGCAGATATATGTATCTAAAGAATGCTTTCAGCAGAAATATTGCCACCACATATGAATCTGTAGGCACAAAATTAATAACATTAGATACTAATAAAATCTTGCACATAAAAATGTAAAACAAATGAAACTAAAGTGAACTCAGCAATCATACATGAACAAAGCAAGACAACTTATCACACTACTAAAGTTTCAACTCATGTTGCAAAATTTGAGGCAAATCAAAAAATATTAAGTTATTAAGGTTGAGAGCTATAAATACCGGTGCATTTCATCAAATAACCATCTTTTGATCTTAGTGAACATATAAAGAATAGTAAATAGCCTCCAAAAGATATCAATCCAAAAAAAATCAGATAGTCAAAAGTAGAAGTTACACACCTTTGCATTTGAACAATATGATGTTTTACTGCTTGACATAATTGTACAGCAATACATCCTATGTCCTATATATAAAACGAAACAAAGAAATAATGATTATTTAAAAATAATAATATACAAAAATGATAGAAAATTTATTACCGACTTGTTATGAATATTACTATTGGATGTCCATTATCCTTCCCCTACCTTCTCATCATTATCTAGTAAGTGGTCTTTTATGATGGACTACTCACTTACCAATCATCCTCCTATAAAAAGGGTTCACCCTTATGTATAGATCTACACTTGTGAAGTGAAATACAAAGACTCATATTCTCTCATTCTTTTATCATTCTTTTGTTCTTCTTTTGCTATAGTTTCATAACACGTTATCAGCACGAAGCTCTACCAATCTAAGCTGTTAATCTTTAATTACTCACAAATTTGTTTGATCGGTGGATAAGGATAACTGATAAGGATTACTCACAAATTACTCACAATTTTACTTTCAAAATTGTAATGAATGTGTATACTTTGGAGAAAGAATACAAATTTCCATTGTTGTAAACATCCTAAGGTAGTATTGGTTCTTCTAATTTCCATTGTTATTGTGTGTTGTGTTATATAGTTACCATTTTTTTTGTTTTACTTTAATCTCGTAACCTATCATGGATATTGACCAAGTATATCTGATCTTATATGTATGACATGTGGTTAATACTTTGGAGAAATTCCTTGCGTTGAATTGTCTATGCAATATCATTTGTTGAGATTTTTTGCTTGATATGATTATAAACTTTTGGTGTATCTTAGGAATAGTAATCTAAAGACTTGCATTCTCTGCATATAGAAAAGTCTCCCTTCTTTGATATCTTTGGTTTTTGGATCGTTTTTTTAACGGTGAATTATGTAGTTGAATTTTCCATTTAATACCTTTTGTCCCAATCCCAACTTTTTATTGTCCGACTTCCACAGTTACCGATCAAAATCATTAACTTCTAGTTATCATCATTAGTATTAGTTTTTATATGATACCCTATTATTACCCTATGTTGGTTGTTTGTGACTCTATATATTTCTTGCATATTTAATGAACATTATTTTTATTTGCATTATGGCTTTTAAAATAATGGTGATTTGATTTTTCAAATTAATTCCTTGTGATTTATAAACTTCTCCATGATACTACTTGTTGTATTTTATAGTTATAATTTTCTTTATGCCTTTTAGATTGTTTGACCGAAAAAGTAGCAAAGTTTTGATCATATTTGAGTTTCTGATCTATGAAGCCACAATGCTATTGTCGAATGGATTTCCTTTTGATTATGATATTATTTCATTATTTGTACACACAACAAAGAATATTTCATTTCAAAAATATTTGTTTTTGTTTGGCGGTTAAGGGGAAGTCTAAAACTTTGATATAGTGCTTATGCATTGGATTCATATTTTTGTTTTTATTTGTATATATTGTTTACTGATTCTAAAACTTTGATATAGTGTTTTTATTGGTATTTTTTTGTTTCATATATTTTTTTCCATTTGTATATGAGTATTCGAAAAGTTCATTAGATCACACTTCCACTCAAGTTTTCAATATCTTATTGAAGAAGACTTTATATTCTATATGAAATGTATGAACATTAGACAATCAAGAGCTCAAGGAAAGTGTTGTTTTATATTCTATGGAAAGTGTTTGAACATTAGACAATCAAGAGCTCAAGGAAAAGAAGTGTTTCTTCGTGTGGAATTCCATGAGATTGATCAGTATTATTAGATGGTTCATGGTTCATGATTTTATGCGACTTTTCTTTCATTTTAGATGGTTCATGCGTTCTCGAGTACACTATACCCGAATATTATTACTTGACTATGGTATTGTTGCGCCTTCCACTAAAAGTCATTGGAATATCATGAGGCTCATCCCACTAGTACTGCTTCATTCCCAGAAGTGAATGGAGCAACACATGATAACAAAATAATGAATTTTTAATTAAAAAAAAAATCATGTGACTCGTCCCACTAGTAATGCTTCATTCCCAGAAGTGAATGTAGAGACACACAAACATATATGAGCAAACCCGTTTGAAAAAGAACATTTGTTTTTCACCAGAAGTGGAAAAATATTGGAAAGAATGAAAAGGGTGGGCAGAGTAGCAAAAATAATGAAAATATATGCTATAAAAGTCACTGGGTTCGTACCTCTTGTATCTTGTTGACCTTTACCATTTTCAACTTCCATCTTTATTCTTATACTTATCTCTTATCAAATTTATTTATTTTGGGTAGAATAATTATTTACACTAGCATCAATAATGGAGATATGTGTGTCGCTGATAGCGGAACTACCCATACGATTTTAATGGATAAAATATATTTCTCTTATTTAGTAAAGCGAGAAAGCAATGTTAGCACTATATCTCGACTTCAAAGATAATTGAAGGCTCCGGAAGAGCTAATATATTGTTATCCGGGGGAACAAATTTACACATTGAGAATGTATTATATTCCCCTAAGTCTCGTAGAAATTTAATAAGCTTCAAAGATATTCGTCTAAATGGATATCATATTGAAATGATGAATAACGAGACATACTTTGGGAAAAATAAGTGTAGTGGAAAAGTTGTCTGCCATTTTCTCTAGTTTGTACTACACTTGTATCTGTGCAATTGAAGCACATGTTGTAAACCAGAAGTTTACAGGTCACAATAAATTTGTTGTTTGGCAAGGCCGGTTGGGCCATCTCGGGTTCATTATGATGCGAAAAATAAAGTAAAATTTATGTGGTCATCAGTTGAAGAACTGGAAGATTCTTCAATCTAATAAATTCTCATGTACCTCTTGTACACAATGGAATTAGCCATCACCACAAAAATTGGAAGTGAATATCTCAACTTTTTAGAACGAATACATATGGTGATATCTGTGGGTCAGTACATCCACCATGTGGATTACTTAGATACTTTATGATTATAATTGATGCATTAACTAGATGGACACATGTATTTGTCATCAACACACAACTAGTAGTTTGTGTCTTTATCGTCAACTCACAATTAGAAGTTTCTGAGATTGTTTGCTACTATAACTTCACTAAGAGCTCAATTTTCTAAATTATCTAGAAAGCATCTGACGAGTATTGTATGATATTGGAGATCATGTAGCATATGTTCTTATATAAAATGGTCTTGAAAAACCATTCTTTAGACGTCTAAAGTTAATTATATGACAAATACTTATGAGATAAGAACTTCCTTGAGAAAATGCAATTGCAACATTGATTCGCATCAAGCCAACAAGTTATAACAACTCTTCCCCTATACATTTTGTTTTTGGTCACGAATCTAATATTTCCCGTCTTAAAGTTTTTGAAGGTGCAATGCATATTCGTTCTTCTCCACTCACAATGCACTAAGATGGGTCCTCAAAGAATTGGATATAAATCTCCATGTATGATAATGTATGAACCAACAATTGGAGACTTGTTTATAGTCCAGTTTGAAAATTATTATTTGATGAATTAATTTTCCCAACATTAGGGGGAGAGAATAAGCAGCTGGAAAAAGAGATCATTTGGAATGAATTATCATTGTCTCATCTCGATCCTCAAACTAAACAATGTGAACTAGAAGTTCAAAAGATAATTCATTTGCAAAGCTTAGCAAATCATCTACCAAATGCATTCACTGATCTAAAAGGTGTGACCAAATCATATATATCAGCTGCTAATGCTCCAATAAAATGGATGTCCTTAGTGGACAATCTAACATTGCAAATGAGTCTCAACCGCACCTGAAGTGTGGTAGACCAATCGGTTCCAAAGATAAAAATCCTCAAACTAGAAAAGGAGCTAAAAATAAAGATGGTCTAAGCGAGGATACATAAACTCTAAAAGAGTATTCATACATAATTGACATTTCAGTTCTAGAAGAACTGATCAGGTACCTGAAAAAGTTCTGAAATAAAGAGATCTCAATGAATTATGTCATGAATGAAATACAATGGAACCGAAACGAAATCAACGTTGACGATGTTTTTACATATAATATAGCGCTAAATTTGATAAATGACAATGAGGATCATGAATCAAAGTCTACTAAAGATTGTAGGCAAAGTGAGAATTGGCCAAAATTGAAAGATGAAATTGAAGCAGAATTAAGCTCATTTTACAAAAGTTTATGGACCTGTAGTCCAAACACCTGAAAGTGTTAAACCAGATGTTGAATGAGGATGGTGAAATTGTGAGATTCAAAGCTCGACATGTTGCTCAAGGGTGAGTGGAAGTACTTTTCAGTACTTAATTAGTCTTGTAGCACATGAAAAGCTCAATTTTCACAAGATGAATGTGACCATAAATTATTTGTATGACTCATTTGATATGATAATTATATGAAGATCCCTGACGGATCTAATATTCTGAGACACACTCTTCGGACTCTCAAGATGAGTACTCAAATTGAATAAATCCCTCCATGAGATAATATAAGTTGAGCACAAGTCGTATAATCGTCTCAATTCACATTCTAAAGGAGGGATATAAAATTGAATTTTATGAAAAGAGCAAGACATGAATTTGCTATAGTTTTCTATTATTGGAACTCCTAAAGAGAGTTTTCCAAAATTATAGACTGTTCAAAGAAACAACTCTAGATGAATGGCATCAAATTATATCTGGGATTTTGAGGTTGAACCTGTAGGTGACCTCTACATGGAAAATCCCAGAAGGATTCAAGATAAAAAGAAATATTTTTAAATAAATTCTTTTGTAAAACAAAGTCTTTTATTGATCTGCAGAAATTATTTATATTGAGTACATGAGTTGTGTGGTAAGAATATGTGAAATATCTCAGTCCCGAAGACTATGAAAACATACATGCATATTACCAAATTTTATATCCTTTGATATGATAATATTAATGAGTAGTAATATAGTTTATCACAAACCAATATTCGTGCAGATAAAAGGGGGGTAAGATGCATATTTATGTTTGACTATTGTAATAAATAAATCATTTTATATATGTTACCCAAGTTAACCATGCAGATACACAAGTCAACTATTATCTACATGTGGGGAAATTGAAATATATTGTTGATCTACAAGACAATATATGGTTCTTGCTTCTTCATTTTATGCTCAAATGCCAACAATTCAAGGAAGCTGTTCTGAAGATAATATTGACCACAAAGCTCCATTAAAAGAGGATATATCACAAATGACAGAGCGGAGTAGATTGCTCCACATGCACTCAGAGAGAAAATCCAGATGTTGGAATTCATATTCTTAAGCGACGCCTTAAACAGGGGGAGAAAAACTGCACTCTTTTTCCCTTCGCTATGGTTTTGTCCCATTGGGTTTTCCTGGCAAGGTTTTTAATGAGGCAGTCCCCATAGAAATGATATTGTACTCTTTTTCCTTCGCTAGATTTTTATCCCACTGGGTTTTTTCTAGTAAGGTTTTAATGAGGCATATCCTAGGTGAACATCCAAGGGGGAGTGTTATGAATATTACTATTGGATGTCCATTATCCTTCCCCTACCTTCTCATCATTATCTAGTAAGTGGTCTTTTATGATGGACTACTCACTTACCAATCATCCTCCTATAAAAGGGGTTCACCCTTATGTATAGATCTACACTTGTGAAGTTAAATACAAAGACTCATATTCTCTCATTCTTTTATCATTCTTTTGTTCTTCTTTTGCTATAGTTTCATAACACGACTTGTTTAGTCACTCACTTGTTTAATCAAGGAAATCACAGCCATGAAATTAAAATCATCCATCTTCAACCAAGCTGGGTTGTTTCCTGACATTAGAGATTGATGACAACCAAGATTTAGAGACAAAAAAAATTAATAAATGAAGAAATGTAAGTGAGTAAGTTGTGGGATTAGATTTGACCAAAATAGTTAACGGAGAGATATACATAATAACAAGTTGAGTGCTTGTGGCAAGTGTGGAAGATTTTGTCGGGGTGAGTGTCGTATGGGAAGCCGAGTGCTACTATTGTAGGGAACCCGGACATTATGTTAATGATTGTCCAAAGAGATTGAAGGGATCAAAATCAGCTTCAGCTACTCAAGGAAGAGTCTACACTTTGGATTCCAGCAAGGCTAAGAAGTCTCCAAATCTTTTGAAGAGTACAGGTTTTCTCTTTCAAAGTCTTATTGATATTTTGCTTGATTCGGGTGCTACCCACTCGTTTATTGCCATAGATTGTGCCAAGAAGTTGCAGTTGACCTTAACTTCTCTGTCCCATCCTATTGAAATCCACACACCCGCTGAGGCAGTGTTTCTACCCAGTTGCTTTGTGAAAATTGTTTGGTGCGTATTGGTGATAGGTCGTTCATTGTTGATTTTGTATGCTTGCCTCTAAAAGGAATGGACATTATTCTAGGTGTCATACCCTAATTTTCTCCGGTCAATTAAAAGTTTATTAGAAAAAAAATCAAAATATTGTTCGTTGTGCATTTTGAGGTTTTTAATCGTTAACGCATGTTATTTAGGCTCGTTAGCGATTTTGCGTCATTTCTTTTATTATTATTAGAACTTATTTTAAGAAAAACTTAATCAAAAAATCTGTTTTAGAATTAAATATTACTATTATTATTATTTTTTTTTACATATTTAAATTGAAAAAAAAGAAAAATACAACAAAAAAATGATAGATGCGCATAGACAGCATCTTCTTCTATTTTGAGATAGCTTTCATAGCTTCTTTCATCTTGTGGATGCCTTTTTTCACCAAAGAAGCCAGTTTCCATCACATAGTGCAAAACTTCTGCAATCTGATTTGCAAACCAGACCTGCAAACATCAAACCAGGAAAAAAGAGAGGTCAATAGCAAGATCAGAAAAATCAGGAGATACAGAATCATGGTTTAGGAATATGAAATGGGCATTTCAGAGGCTCAAAGCTGGCAAGAGGAAGAAAACAAAATCTGAGTCCTCTATTAAAGAGGCACAAACGAAAATCAGGGGAGAAGAAAGAGGGGGAGAGCACAATGTAAAAAACAGAAACAGTAAAGGGGGAAACGGTAAAGAAAAGGGGGAAAAACGAAAATGAGGGGGAGGGCGCCCACCACCACCATCTCCACAACATCACCATCTCCACCACCAAACGGCCAAACAACCACCACGAGCCACCATAGCCTCACCCATCTCTCTCACCCTTCGGTTCCACTCCCTCTCTCATCACCACCTCACGTTCTCTCTCCCTTCACCTCCGGCGACCACCCCCAAAACGACAACCCCCACTTTCACTCCAAACCACCACTGTTCATCGCACAACAACCACCACCGAACACACTCTCTCCAGCGACACCACCCTCACAGCACCCTCACTGCCGGAACACCACCACCCCTTTCGTTCCTCTCTCTCCCTCATGGCCAAAGTGGCCTTCTTTTCCTTGTTTCCATGGCTGCTGAGATGTTGTTTAGAAGATTGGGTTTTTGAGGGATTTGAGTAACTCAAACCCTCGAACTTTCCTTTTCTTTTATTATGTTTAACTTTCATTCTCTCTCTCTCTCTCTGTGGCTAACTCACGTACCCCCACTCCCTTTTATTTTACCCTGTGTGAATATTATGTTTAAGTGAATGTGGTCCTCCATTTATTCTTTTCATTTTTTATGTGTTTATTCTTCCTTCCATTCACATCCCTTTCCCTTTTATTATTTTATCATATATTATTAACCACTACACAAACTGTCATTATCTTACCTTTTTTTGAGAGTCAGTATCTTACCTTTGCCTGATTCCTTATTTTTGTTTGATGATAATAGTTTGTATTAATTGTTTCTTTGGTTTTATTTGTATCTTATCCCATCTTACGTTTTATAATTAACTTATTTCTTTCTATGTTTTTTATTATTTTATCTTAAATAAATAATCATGGACTATTAACTACTATTTTCACCTCATCCTTTTATGTCTCTAATCCTTTTTAGATCTTTGGTTTTTAACCCACTCTTTAGTATTTTCATTATACAATGAGCCCAACTCATTCTTTCACATTTTACAAACTAGCGAGTCCAACTCATTTTCACACAATCCTAACTTTTTTCATGTTTCCAAGTAAACATTCACTAGAACTACGTAGCCTTTGATTCTCCACCCGGAGAAACGTAGGAGCAGGGCCACGCCCCTGTCAAGCGCAAAAATAAACAATTTTCATTATGTTTCTTTCTTAATTCACTTTTTTACAAAACCATGAAATATAAATAGGGGGACTAAGTCGACTGTACAGTTGGGTTAGTCAGCTTTTTAGGACCACGAATGAACCGTACGGATCTGGTCTTAAAAACCCTATTTAAAACAAATAATTTCTAAATTAAAAGTACAAACACACATCTTTCATTTTAAAAAACGAATCTTCGAAATAGGGGATTAAGTCGGCCGTACGGCCGGGTTAATCATCGTTTTAGGACGAATGAACTGTACGGCTCAAGAGTCCTAAAATACCTATTCAATCAAATCACTCCATACACAAACCATTTTTCTCCAAAAAAAAATCTTATTTTCACAATAGGGGGTTAAGTCGGCCGTACGGCCGGGTTAGTCATAGTTTTAGGACGAAGGAACCGTACGGTTCCAAAGTTCTAAAACCCCTAATTAAAAAATACCAACAAACAAACCTTTTCTACCCCAAGAACTACGTAGCTTTGATTTCTCCATCGCACCTGGAGATACCTAGGAGCAAGGGCCCACTCCTGTCAAGCACAAAAAACTAAAATTTTTATTAAGTCTTTTTAACTCATAATAAAAGGGTAAAATTAACATTTTCAAAATTAACATGCTTTCCTACAACTAGTTAGCAGGTAACCTTCCTTATGAGGGATGTCGTGGGGTGCTAATACCTTCCCTACGCATAACCCACTCCCGAACCCGAATCTGGTCTCAAAGACCCTTATCCGTTCAATAGGGATTTTCCAATATTTGCCCTTAAACTAAACTTTGGTGGCGGCTTCATTTTTGAACCTTCCAAACCTGTAGTTTCTATCAAATTCCAGGCAACTTCAGTCCTTACTAAGTTTTCACCTCACTTCTACCTAAGTAATTCCTTACATCTGTTTGCGAAAAAAAACAAGAGTTAAGTGTATACTAGAGGGGTTAGGCCATTTCATTCAAAGTTCTAAGTCCACACCAATTCTGGCTATCCTCACTGGGTTCTGCCTTGGTACTTACTGCTATGCTAGCACTACACTAACAGCAGCTACACAGTACATCACAAAAAGAAACAGAACACAGCAACAAAACAACAATGCATTAAAACTGAAAACAAAATAGCTGCTCCACCCCCAAACTTAATCAATGACAATGTCCTCACTGTCAAATGACTAAGTCAGAGATGGGCACTGACTACACAAAACAAAAACTAAAACAGAAACTAAAATATATAATTGAAAAGGGTGGGATCACTTCTTCTTTTTGGCAGGGGTTGGTGGTTTGGCTGCCTGAACAATTGGCACCACATCATCATCAGTCTCTTCATCTTCTTCTTGCAGATGCTTCCTCTTCACACGAAATGATCTTGGAGGTCTAACAACACAGACTTTCTTCCTTGTCCAAGTTGATTTTGGTTGCAACTGAAAAGGAACAGGCTTTGGACCCTTAGTTGGGGTGGCATCAACAGGATTCTTCATCTTCTGAACTGAGAAAGATGCTATGGCAGCATCTCCCGCAGCACTGGCAGGCTTTCTTGAGGGCTTCTTCTTTTTAGCATCATGCTTTGACTTTTTCTCTCTTTCCATAGCAGCACTTGCATCTCCACTGACCTCGCCAGCATTATCTGAAGCATCATAGGAGCACTCTTCCATTTTGCCTGCAGAATTCACCCCCCCCTTTTGAACTGACAGGGGTGGTGCTACTGCTGCTGCCTTGTTGTTCATCTAGTGGGACATTATCTTCATTACTGTCAAGCAGCACAGACTTCCGTGGGGGTGCTGCCGTAGACTTGGCAGCACTATGAACATTCTTCTACTTTTCTTGAGTGGGAACTGTGGGAGCAACAGGCTTCTCATGTGCATGGCCACTAGGACCAACATCTGGCAGCACCCAATCAGGGAACATAGGGGGTGAAAGAATGGTTTCACCCAACCTCTGTGTGGACCACTCATGGGCAGCCTTAACAAATGCCCACACAGCCTCTTGCTTTAGAATGTGCTGTTGTAATAGCAGCACCAATTCAAACATTTGAGGTACTTCCTCAGCTGACTTCTTCTCACCATCCTCTTTCTTCTCCTCTTTCTTCCTAACATCACTCTCCTTTACCTCTTCCTCCCAAGTTAACTGAACAACTGGATCCAACACAAAATCTTCCTCTTCCTGATCAAACCTTGGCACGTCTTCGGCTTCCCAGAGTAACCTAATAAGATTTGCGTAAAATAAGCTACCCACATTTCTTCTAGCACACGCCAAAATTTCTCTCTCCATGAGCCTTCCCACATTGAACTTTTTGTATGACAGCATGGCATCCAAAAGGAACATCCTTTCCTTGTGCCAATAAAAGTTGTGGGAAGCCTCCTTCACCCAATCAGAGAGATGGATCTCAAAAATGGCTTTAGCATAGTCCTTTTCACCTTGAAATTGCTGGAATCCTCCTTCACCCACTCAGTGTTTGGCACGCACAACACTCTCAGCAACCTACCCATATCCTTGTCAGTGGCCTTGGCTACCATATCTTCCAAGCTTTCTTCTATGTTGGGTAGCTCCAACACCTCATTGATTTTTTCAACAGCAAAAGACACAAATTTTCCTCGCACCACAGTAAATGTTGGCTCAGGCTTTCCTTTGATTTTCTCAGGAATTCTAGCGTAGAACTCACGCGTGAGCCCAGAGAGCACAAATGGTGGGTGCTGCACGAGCGTCTCTCACTGCATTTCTCTGAAAATTTCCTCAACAGCAGAGGTGATGGATTTTTTGGCTATTCCTCTCTCAAGCAAAGGGTTTCTGTATTGAGTGTAGGTTTCATAAATCTCTTTGAAGTACTTGCTTGGTAACCTTGCGAGCACTTCTTCAGAAACTTGCTTCTTTTTGGATTTTTGGCTTTTGGAACTTGGAGATTTGTTTTTGGGAGGCACGTGAATCTTAGGGTTCAAGAAAAATGAGCGCTTTTTGGTGAGAACAGGGGCTTCGCGCGATTGCTTTGAGAATGCGACAATGGAGCGCGGTGAGTGAGGAGAAAGATGAAGAAGTTTTATATGTGGATATCTTGTGTTGCAGGTTAAGTTTTGATGATGAAATGGTTAAGACATAGTGATGATGAAGTAATCAAATTCAAAGTGACAAATGGACCGAAGTCAAAATGACAAGCAGGTTAGGTTTTGTGATGTGCTCAAAGAAGAAATCCAAGGCAAGCAAGACTCAAGAAATAAGGGTAGTCTCTAGGGTTTGGGTCATGTCCTAGGATATATTGTAAGACTCATTGCCTTCACTGTTTTCTAAATGCATGCATACATAGGTAAGGCACGTAAACATAAAAACCATTTTGTGAAAGGAAAATCGATTCACACTATTTTATCTAAACCTTAAAATCGATTTTCAACTCCTTGTGAAAGAAAGCAATCGATTCATAACCTCTTTCCTAAAGCAAAGAATCGATTTCCAAGTTGTTTCAAAAAGAAAGAAATCGATTCCTGTTATTTTCCTTAAACACATAATCGATTTCCTTCCTGTTTTTAGAGCACATAATCAATTTGCTCCTACAGTTTAATCAGGCAAAGAATCGATTATTCTTTTAATGTATTCAAGCATCAAATTGATTCCCTTCCTGTTTTAAAGCTATAAATCGATTTGCATCTTATTTCAAACAAGACATGAATCGATTGTCACCTAAACTATTTCAGGCACACAATCGGTTATCATCTTAGACTATTCAGGCAAAGAATCGATTCCTCTCCACATGCATTCAGGCACAAAATTGATTTCCACCTCTCCTTTGAAAAGAAATCAATCGATCACACACTTATGAGTTATTTCCTTTTTGAAAGCAAGAATCGATTGTCATTCTTAGGCAATTCAGGCACATAATCGATTTTGTCATTTCTTTATTTTACTCAACGGCTATATTCTTCTAAGCCTATAAATAGAAGGCTTTACAAATCATTTTTGACACAACCCATTTCACGATAAACGCATCAAACGCATAACAACCCTTTTACATTTTCACTTCTGCTCTTCACACACTATTCGTCGGTCAGAGCTGATCTCTCTCTAGGGTTAGTTGGGTTGGGAATTTCAAGTCGTTATATCTGCCTTCATAAGAGGTATTTTGGTCATTACATTTGTAATTTATTTATCGTTATATTTTGTACTAGGGAGTGGGGTATCTCTCTAGGGTTGCTGTTTGTACTAGGAAGTGGGGTATCTTTCAAGGGCAGCTGGTTGTAACAAGGGTGGGGTATCTCTTGTTATTGTTGTAATAGATTTGAGGGCTCTTCATAGGTGGGGTATCCTAGAAGAAGAGTGCCTGAGTCTGTAAAGGTTTCCAAAGCACCTGTAAGCTTTGTTTTGTTAGTGGAAAATCTCACAAGGGTGTGAGGACTGGACGTAGGTCACTAGGAGGTGACCGAACCAGTATAAAATCTGCTGTGTGCTTTACTGCTTTCATATTCTTTATCGTTCATTTCATAAACCTGCGCGAAATTAATCGAAGTCGTTAAAAAGGGGAAAAAGTTTTTAAATCTCAATTCACCAGAGCTAGACTATTGTATAAAGGGCCTATCAGCTTCAAGAGAAATGGCTTCAGGTTGGTCTACGCAAGAGGGTGCATCTCTTACCCCTCCTCCGGGATTCAACGGGGAAGACTATGCATATTGGAAAGAAAGAATGAGAATATTCATAGAAGGGATAGATATAGATATATGGGATGTTGTGGAAAATGGACCTTTTGTTCCCACGCACATGGTAAATGGCGCACTCACAGTGAAAGAAAGAAATGAATGGACGGATAATGATAAAAGGAAAGTTCAACACAATTTCTGTGCCAAGAACATTATCACTTCCGCACTCAGTCCCGATGAATTCTTCAGAGTGTCAAATTGTAAAACTGCTCAAGAAATGTGGGACAACCTTCAAGTCACTCATGAAGGTACTAGTGAGGTAAAAAGAGCAAGAACAAATACTCTCATCCGGGAATACGAATTGTTCAGAATGAATCAAGGAGAATCCATACAAGAAATGCAAAAGAGGTTCACTCACATAGTGAATAAATTGGGTTCACTAGGAAAATCATTTCCTCCCGAAGATTCGATCAACAAAGTGTTAAGATGCCTAAACAGAGAATGGCAGCCAAAGGTAACTGCAATAACTAATCAAGGAACTTAACTACCATGACTCTTTCCATCCTTGTTTGGAAAACTACTAGAGCACGAGTTAGAGCTCACTCGTCTAGTAGAGCATGAAGAAAAAGGCAAGAAAAGGAAAAGTTTAGCTTTCAACGCTTCTAGTTCAAATTCATCCGATGACAGTGATGATTCGGAAAATGAGGAAAATAACGACAATGAGAACATGGATCAAATGCTTAGAAAATTCAAAAAGTTCATGAAAAGGAAAAGGTCACCCAAAAAGAATTCTTCACCCAAAAAGGTCTCAAGCAAGGAAAACTTCTCAAGACCACCAACTTGCTACGAATGCGGCAAATCCGGACATATTACGATGGAGTGCCCGAACTTACAAAGAAAATTGTCAAAGTTTAAGGGATCCAAAGGAAACAAGAGTAGAAAAGCCAACATAGCATGGGATGACAACGACATGAACTCACCAGATGATTCAAAAAAGTGAAAAAGTTCAAGTTGCTCTCATGGCCGACCACGACAGCGAAAGTGAAACTGAGGTATATTCTAACTTTGAAACTTTACAAGATGCATATGATGAATTACATGAAGCATTTGTTGAACTGCATGATAATTCATTAAAATTAGCTAAAGCATTAAGTAAATCTAAGAAAACAATTGCTCATCTTCAAAATGAAGTTAATGCTTTAACTAAAGAAAAATTAGAGCTTAGGAAAGAAAATGATGATCTTGTTTATTTTAAGGCAAACTATGTATGTGATAAGTGTACAGAACATGAAAAGAAAATCAATGAGCTTCAATGGACATTAGGAAAAATGTATGTACAAAACAAACAACATGTGCATCCTAGGCTACAAAGAAACACTTCCATAAAAAGAAATGTGCATTATAGGCCTAAGTACACTACTAGGACATACTGCATCTGTTTGCATGGCTAGAGGAAGAAGTTGTGAAAAAGGTATGGGTTCCCAAAGGAACTATACCAAGTACTAACCCTCAAGGACCCAAAGAAATTTGGGTACCAAAATTTTCAACATGATCTCTTTGCAGGTATGCTTCAAGTTATGGGGGAAGATTGATACCTTGACAGCTAAGACTCATCTCACAGTCTCATTGCCTTCACTGTTTTCTAAATGCATGCATACATAGGTAAGGCACGTAAACATAAAAACCATTTTGTGAAAGGAAAATTGATTCACACTATTTTATCTAAACCTTAAAATCGATTTTCAACTCCTTGTGAAAGAAAGAAATCGATTCATAACCTCTTTCTTAAACCAAAGAATCAATTTCCAAGTTGTTTCAAAAAGAAAGAAATCGATTCCTATTATTTTCTGTAAACACATAATCGATTTCCTTCCTGTTTTTAGAGCACATAATCGATGTGCTCCTACAGTTTAATCAGGCAAAGAATCGATTCTTCTTTTAATGTATTCAAGCATAAAATCGATTCCCTTCCAGTTTTAAAGCTATAAATCGATTTGCATCTTATTTCAAACAAGACATGAATCGACTGTCACCTAAATTATATCAGGCACACAATCGATTATCATCTTAGACTATTCAGGCAAATAATCGATTCCTCTCCACATGCATTCAGACACAAAATCGATTTCCACCTATCCTTTGAAAAGAAATCAATCGATCACACACTTATGAGTTATTTCCTTTTTGAAAGCAAGAATCGATTGTCATTCTTAGGCAATTCAGGCACAGGATCGATTTTGTCATTTCTTTATTTTACTCAACGGCGATATTCTTCTAAGCCTATAAATAGAAGGCTTTACAAATCATTTTTGACACAACCCATTTCACGATAAACGCATCAAACGCATAACAACCCTTTTACATTTTCACTTCTGCTCTTCACGCACTGTTCGTCGGTCAGAGCTGATCTCTCGCAAGGGTTAGTTGGGTTGGGAATTTCAAGTCGTTATATCTACCTTCATAAGAAGTATTTTGGTCATTACATTTGTAATTTAATTATCGTTATATTTTGTACTAGGGAGTGGGGTATCTCTCTAGGGTAGTTGTTTGTACTAGGAAGTGGGGTATCTTTCTAGGGCAGCTGGTTGTAACAAGGGTGGGGTATCTCTTGTTATTGTTGTAATAGATTTGAGGGCTCTTCATAGGTGGGGTATCCTAGAAGAAGAGTGCCTGAGTCTGTAAAGGTTTCCAAAGTACCTGTAAGCTTTGTTGTGTTAGTGGAAAATCTCACAAGGGTGTGAGGACTGGACGTAGGTCACTAGGAGGTGACCGAACCAGTATAAAATCTGCTGTGTGCTTTACTGCTTTCATATTCTTTATCGTTCATTTCATAAACCTGCGCGAAATTAATCTAAGTCGTTAAAAAGAGGAAAAAGTTTTTAAATCTCAATTCACCCCCCTCTTGAGACAAGGGCCACTTGGTAACATTATAGAGGGTGAGAAATGAACAATTTTAGGTTAAAATAAATGAGAGAAAATGGCGGTTTAGTGTTTTGGGGAGAGTGTTTACGGTTCTAGGGAAAAGAGAGGAGTTAAGGGAGGTTATGAAGTTGAGGCGTTTGAGTGTGAGGAGTGGAGAGAGAGAAAGAGAATGTCATGATGGTGGATGTGAAGGACAAGACAACACAGCACTGCTGACGCACGCACTGCTGACGCACGCACTGCTCTGAGCACAACTGCTCTTTGCGCGCGAAGGTGCTTTTTGGTGCCAGCACATCACTTTTTCCTTTTTCCAAATTTTCAAACATTTTATTAAACTTCCACAGTGACAAGGCATCTTTCAGTGCTACCAGCAATGCTACCAAATACGAACTCAATGCTACCAGTACAGAGCACCAACAATTTCCAAATTCCACTGCTTAACCAACTCAACCCCAGCATCAATCATACATATTTATTCCAGAAACTCAAAATAAACACTAAAACAAGACAAGTTAACCTCTGGGTTGCCTCCCAGTAGCACTTGGTTTAAGAGTCCTCAGCCCGACTAAAATGCATTTATCAAGGAGAATCACTCAAGGGGGTGAATGCCTTTGTGCTGGGCACAGGCTCACCAAAATAGAGTTTAACTCTCTGGCCATTCACTTTAAATTCATTCCCATTTGATTCATTCTTTAAATCCATAGCCTCATAGGGGTAAACTTTAAGAATTGTGAATGGGCCAGACCATCTAGATTTCAACTTTCCAGGGAAAAGCTTTAATCTAGAGTTAAACAATAGAACTTTATCACCCTCCTTAAGCTCTCTTTTCTGAATATTGGCATCATGCCAAGCTTTTGTCTTTTTCTTATATGATTCAACATTTTCATAGGATAAATGTCTCAATTCCTCAAGTTCATTGAGCTGCAACATTCTGGCTCTACCAGCTTGTTGCAAATCAAATTTCAGCTTTTTAGTTGCCCAAAAAGCCTTATGTTGCAATTCAATGGGTAAGTGGCAAGCTTTACCAAAGACCAATCTATAAGGAGACATGCCAAGAGGTGTTTTGAATGTTGTTCTATATGCCCAAAGAGCATCATCCAGGTGGATATACCCGTCTTTTCTTGAAAGGCTAACCATTTTTTCTAAAATCCTCTTGACTTCTCTATTAGACAGTTAAACTTGTCCACTTGTTTGTGGATGGTAGCCTGTGGAAACTTTGTGTTTCACTCCATATTTAGCCAATAGCCCATCCATCAGTTTGTTACAAAAGTGGTTGTCTTCATCACTAATGATAGCTCTAGGTGTGCCAAATCTTGTGAAAATGTTCTTTTGAATAAATTTTAGCACCACCCTCACATCATTAAGAGCAACTGCTTCAATCCACTTAGACACATAATCAACTGCTACAAGAATGTATAAATTGCCAAAGGAGGGTGGGAATGGTCCCATAAAATCAATACCCCAAACATCACATTTTTAAGGGTATTTCATTTTTGTTTGAAATATTTCCCACCCTTTGGCATCTATCACATTTCCTAGCATACTCATGAGCATCTTTGAAAATGGAGGGCCAGAAATAACCTGTTTGAAGAATTTTTGCAGCAGTCCTGGCACCTCCAAAGTGTCCTCCACAAGGTGAAGAGTGACAGTGCTTCATAATGTCAGCTATTTCTGATTCGGCAGCACACCTTCTGAGTAGTTGATTAGGACACTTCTTATATAGGAAAGGCTCATCCCAAAAGTATTGCTTTGCTAAATGAAAGAACCTTTTTCTCTGTTGTGATGTGAGTTTTGCTGGCACCACATTGCTAACCAGGTAATTCACAAAGTCAGCATACCAGGGCACCTCTGCAACAGAATTTGTAGCATTTACAGTTGCTGTTATGGCTAGCAACTGCTCATCAGAGAATTGCTCTTTGATTTCAGATTCAATAGAGAGGGAGTCAACATCAGGAATTTTTGATAGATGGTCAGCAACTTGATTTTCAACTCCCTTTTTGTCTCTGATCTCAAGATCAAATTCTTGCAGCAGTAACACCCATCTAATTAACCTTGGTTTAGCATCTTTCTTTGCAATGAGGTATTTAATAACAGAGTGATCAGTGTATACCACCACCTTGGCTCCTACAAGATAGGATATGAACTTGTCAAAAGCAAACACTACTGCTAGCAACTCTTTTTCAATAGTTGTATAATTCAATTGAGCATATCTACAAGAGTTTTGCTAGCATAGTGTATTGAATGAAACACTTTTCCATGCCTTTGGCCAAGTACAGCTCCTATAGCATAGTCACTAGCATCATACATCAATTCAAAAGGCTTACTCCAATCTGGTGCTACAATAACTGGTGCTGTCACCAGTGCTTCCTTGAGTGTGTTGAATGCTGCTAAGCACTTTTCATCAAAATCAAAAACAGTGTCATGCTGCAGCAACATACACAAAGGATTGGAGATCTTTGAAAAATCTTTGATGAATCTTCTATAAAACCCAGCATGTCCAAGAAAGCTTCTGATTCCTTTAACTGATGTGGGAGGTGGCAATTTTTCAATTACTTCAACTTTTGCTTTGTCTACGTCAATGCCCTTCTTTGATATCTTGTGCCCCAAGACAATTCCTTCTTGTACCATGAAATGGCACTTCTCCCAATTGAGGACCAAATTTGTTTCTTCACATCTTCTCAAGATATCTTTAATATTCAGTAAACATGCTTGAAAATTCTCTCCAAAGACAGAAAAGTCATCCATGAATACCTCCATAGATTTTTCAATGAAATCAGAGAAAATGGCCATCACACACCTTTGAAAAGTAGCTGGAGCATTGCATAACCCAAAGGGCATGCTTCTGAAGGCAAAGGTACCATAAAGGCAGGTGAATGTGGTCTTCTCTTGATCCTCTGGGGCAATAGCAATCTGGTTGTAACTTGAGTAGCCATCAAGGAAGCAATAAAACCCCTTCCCTTCAAGTCTGTCAAGCATTTGATCAATGAAAGGGAGAGGGAAATGATCCTTCTTGGTGGCTTTGTTGAGCTTCCTGTAGTCCACACAAATTCTCCAACTAGTAACTGTCCTGGTAGGAATCAACTCATTCTTTTCATTCTGAACCACGGTAACTCCTCCTCTTTTAGGAACACACTGAACAGGGCTTACCCAAGTGCTGTCAGCAACGGGATAAATTATTACAGCATCCAGCCATTTGATGATCTCTTTCCTGACAACTTCCTTCATTATTGGGTTCAGCCTCCTCTGTGCTTCAATGCTATTCTTGGAATTTTCTTCCAAGCAGATTCTATGCATGCACAGAGTGAGACTTAACCCTTTAATGTCAGACATTTGCCAGCCAATAGCCTTCTTGTGCTTTCTCAGAGTACCAAGCAATTCCTCTTCTTAGGTAGCACTTAGCCAAGTAGCAATAATCACAGGGAGGGTGTCTTCACTCCCCAAATAGGCATACTTCAAGTGTGGAGGAAGTTGTTTCAACTCAAGTTTGGGTGGTTTCACAGTGGAGGGTATGTTATCTTTGAAACTTTCAGAAGTTAGCTCCAAAGATCGATTCATACCTTTTTGCCCATCTTTGAACCTCTGGTTTATCCACATTGAGTTCAGCCAACCCCTCTTTCTTCAAATCCTTCAATTTCAGATGCCCAAGCTCTTGTTTCAGCACATCATGTTGCTGCAGCAACTGTTTCTGCACTAAGTTGTCAACAGGAGAAACAAAGTTGCACTCTGCATTACTGGTGCTGTCTTCTGGGTACTTCATAGCATTGAGCACATTGAATGTGACCTCTTGGTTATTGACTCTCATAGTCAGCTCCCCTTTGGGGACATCAATCAAGGTCCTACCTGTAGCAAAAAATGGTCTTCCAAGGATAATTGGCACATCCTTGTCAACCTCAAAATCAAGTATTATAAAACCCACAGGAAATACAAATTTATCAACTTTAATTAAAACATCTTCAATTTTACCTTCAGGATAAACAGTTGACCTATCAGCCAATGAAAGGGTTACTGTGGTAGGTCTTGCGTCACCAATTCCAAGCTTTTGAAAAATAGATTTTGGCATCAAATTGATGCTTTCACCCAAATCACACAAAGCTCTACCATAGTAACTACCTCCAATGGAGCAAGGAATTGTAAAACTACCTGGATCTTTCAATTTCTGGGGAACCTTACTTTGTAGCAACATGCTAGTTTCTTGAGTCATGGCCACAGTTTTAAACTCACCAAGTCTCTTTCTTTTAGTTAAAACATCTTTCATGAATTTGGTGTAGTTTGGCATTTGTTGCAGAGCATCCACCAATGGAATGTTGATGTGGAGCTGTTTGAGAATCTCCATGAACTTCCCAAATTGTTTATCATGATTGACCTTCTTTAAACTTTGAGGAAAAGGTGGAGGGGGACTCTCAGGAATAAACTTCTGGGGAGTATTTACTGCTGAAGTGGCCGCATCTGCTGTAGCATTAGAATTCACAACAACAGGCTCTGTACCAATGCTGGTAGCATCTGGAACAGCACCTATATCAGTAGCTTTGGGCAAGGCAGCAGTTTCCTTACCACTTCTGAGTGTAATGGCCTTAACTTGCTCATTACCAGGTGGATTTGCTGGCTCAGTAGTGCTTGGCAAAGTACCACTTGGTCTAGCTGTAATTGCAACAATTTGACCAATTTGATTTTCTAAATTCTTGATGGCAGCTCCTTGGCTTTGGTACTGGGCTTTAGTTTCATTCATAAATGCTTTGTGTGCCTCAGCCAAAGAGTTGTCAGCATTGGGCTTGAGACTAGGTTGTGCTGGAAATCCTGGTGGTGCAGCAGGTTTAGCTTGAGCTGGTGCTGCATTTGTTTCTCCCTTGTCTCTACATGAGAAATTTGGATGGCTCCTCCACCCTGAATTGTATGTGTCGGAGTAGGGATTATTGTGCTGCCGTTCTCTGTTTAGGCATCTCAACACTTTGTTGATTAAGTCTTCGGGAGGGAGCGATTTTCCTAATGAGCCCAATTTGTTCACTATGTGAGTGAACCTCTTTTCATTTCTTGTATCGATTCTCCTTGATTTATTCTGAATAGTTCATATTCCCGGATGAGAGTATTAGTTCTTGCTCTTTTTACCTCACTAGTACCTTCATGAGTGACTTGAAGGTTGTCCCACATTTCTGAGCAGTTTTACAATTCGACACTTTAAAAAATTTATCGGGACTGAGTGCGGAAATGATAATGTTCTTGGCACGAAAATTGTGTTGAAATTTACTTTTATCATTATCTGTCCATTCATTTCTTTCTTTCAGTGTGAGTGCGCCATTTACCATGTGCGTGGGAACAAAAGGTCCATTTTCCATAGCATCCCATATATCTATATCTACCCCTTCTATGAATATTCTCATTCTTTCTTTCCAATATGCATAGTCTTCCCCGTTGAATCCCGGAGGACGGGTAAGAGATGCACCCTCTTGCGTAGACCAACCTGAAGCCATTTCTCTTGAAGCTGCTAGGCCCTTTATACAAGAGTCTAGCTCTGATACCACTTGTTACCAAGTGGCTTCAGTCTCAAGAGGGGGGTGAATTGAGACTTTAAAAACTTCTCCCCTTTTAACGACTTAGATTAATTTTTGCGCAGGTTTATGGAAGCGAAGGAAAAAGAAAATAAAGCAATAAAGAACACAACAGATTTATACTGGTTCGGTCACCTCCTAGTGACCTACGTCCAGTCCTCACACCCTTGTGAAATTTTCCACTAACACAACAAAGCTTACAGGTGCTTAAACCTTTATAGACTCAGGGCACTCTTCTTCTAGGATACCCCACCTATGAAGAGCCCTCAAATCTACCACAACAATAACAAGAGATACCCCACCCTTGTTACAACCAGCTGCCCTAGAAAGATACCCCACTTCCTAGTACAAACAGCAACCCTAGAGAGATACCCCACTCCCTAGTACAAATTACAATGATAAAACAAATTACAATGCAAATACCAAAATGCCTCTATAAAGGCAGATCCAACAACTTGAAGTTTTCCAACCCACTAACCCTTAAGAGAGATCAGCTCTGACAGATGAAGAATGCATGAAGACCAAAGGTGTGTGTGCCAGAGTTTCTTTTGTGTTTTAGTAAATGCGTAAGAATGGGTTGTGATTTTGTGTTTCAACCAAGGGTCCTATTTATAGATTTAGAAAAGGATATGACCGTTGGAGAGATTTATGTAAAACAATATAATCGATTATGTGCTCAGAATAATGTAGTGTGAGGAATCGATTATGTGCTTAAAAATAAATAAGATGCAAATCGATTATGTGCTTAAAACAAGTAAGATGCAAATCGATTATGTGCTTGAAACAAGTAAGATGTAAATCGATTATGTGCTTGAAATGTGTGATTACAAAAGAAAAAGAATAATCGATTATGTCTTTAAAAGGAAGGTGGAAATCGATTTTATGCTTGAATACATGTGGAGAGGAATCGATTCTTTGCCTGATTAAAGTGTAGGAGCAAATAGATTATGTGCTTTTTGTATTAAAGGGGAAAATCGATTATGCACTTTAAGAAGGAAGAATCGGTTGTTTTTGTTTTAAGGAAGGAAGCATGAAATCGATTATGCTCTTGTCAAAATCGATTATGTGCTTTAAAAACAAGTCCACAATCAATTATACTCTTGTCATAATCGATTGTATTGTTTCTAAAAACATTTTCTTATGTTACGTGCCTGTCCTATTTAATTGTGCATGCATGAGATTGGTTAAAATATGTGAGTGCTGTGAGATGACTTTGAGATGAGCTGACCCTCAGAAGCGTCTTACACACTATCCTAAGACATGACCCAAACCCTAGAGGCTACCCTTATTTCTTGAGTCTTGATTGCTTCCGCTTTGAGCATATCATCAAAACCTAACCTGCTTATCATTTTGACTTTGGTCCATTTGTCACTTTGGCTTTGATCGCTTCATCATCAAAATGTCTTAACCACTTCATCATCAAAACTTAACCTGCAACACAAGATATCCACATTCTCCCCCTTTTGATGATGACAAAACTTTTGATTCATCTCAGGTGGGAGGTTAGTTCATCAAGCAAAATAATGCATTATTCATGATATGTATCTAGACTCCCCCTTACTTGATGCTCCCCCTGATTAAATGTAAAGTGACAATCCTATAATTCTCCTCCTTTTTGTCATGATCAAAAGGGTTAATGCGAAACCTAGTTGGTGAGTCAAGAACGCAGCTAATAAAAAAAATGAGTCCATTGCATTTTTAAAAAATTGCATAAACCACAAAATGGTGTGAGTCGGGTTGCAACACAAGATAACCAAACAAAAGACATGATAAATCAATTGTTCACGGTTCTTTTTGAAAGAAAAGGATTTACTTCTTTTTGCAATGGTTTTAGAACAAAATCTCAGTTAGCTGTTTTGAATACTCAACTAAATTGATCACATAATCACCTTTTTGAACATGCTGCGTCTATATATGCTTAAGCCTAAAATGTTGAACAAGGTTCTTTGATAGGCTAATTTGCGCTTGAGTTGTCACATTTAATCGGAATGTAATCCATCATAGTTGAGATGTTGTTGTTTACTCTAAATGATGTCCTCAATGATGCATGAAATGAGATCAAGGATTACTTTAATAGTCACATATTTGACTAATACTGAATAAACTATTCTTAGGATTTTCTACATAAAGCACATTTTCAATAGAGGTGGATAATTCTTTACTAATCTAACCTTTACCGGTGATTCTTCCTCTATTGTTGTCGGCACAAGTCACATGACCGCTTTTTTCGGGGGTGAGTGTTAAGAACTTTGTTGCGTCTTCAGTCATGCGCTTTGAGTCTTTGCTGTCAAGGTATCAATCTACCCCCATACCTTGAAGCATACCTGCAAAGAGATCAAGTTGAAATTTTGGTACCCAAATTTCTTTGGGTCCTTGTGGGTTAGTACTTGGTATAGTCCCTTTGGGAACCCATACCTTTTTCACAACTTGTCTTCCTCTGGCCATGCAAACAGATGCAGTATGTCCTAGTTTGGCACAGTAATAACATCTAATATATGAACTAGTAGTGAACTTAGGATTATAATGCGAATTTCTTTTTATGGAAGTGTTTCTTTGTGGCCTAGGGTGCACATGTTGTTTGTTTTGTACGCACATTTTTCCTAATGTCCATTCAAGCTCATGGATTTTCTTTTCATGTTCTGTACACTTATCACATACATAATTTGCCTTAAAATAAACAAGATCAACATTTTCTTTTCTAAGCTCTAATATTTCTTTAGTTAAAGCATTAACTTCATTTTGAAGATGAGCAATAGTTTTCTTAGATTTACTTAATGCTTTTGCTAATTTCAATGAATTATCATGCAATTCAACAAATGCTTCATGTAATTCATCATATGCATTTTCTATAGTGTCAGAGTTAGAATATACCTCAGTTTCATTTTCACTGTCGTGGTCGGCCATGAGAGCAACTTGAGCTTTTTCACTTTCTGAATCATTTGATGAGTTCATGTCGTTGTCATCCCATGCTATGTAGCCTTTTCTACTCTTGTTTCCTTTGGATCCCTTTTTCTTAAACTTTGACAATTTTCTTTGTAGGTTCGGGCACTCCATCGTCATATGTCCGGATTTGCCACATTCGTAGCAAGTTTGTGGTCGAGAAGTTTTCCTTGCTTGAGATCTTTTTGGGTAAGCTTTTCCTTTTCATGAACGTTTTGAATTTTCTAACCATTTGATCCATATTCTCATTGTCTTCATTATCCTCATTTTCCGAATCATCACTATCATCGGATGAATTTGAACTAGAAGCCTTGAGAGCTAAACTTTTCGTTTTCTTGCCTTTTTCTTCATGCTCTGCTAGATGAGTGAGCTCTAACTCGTGCTCTAGTAGTTTTCCAAACAGGGTGGCAAGAGTCATCGTAGCTAAATTTCTTGATTCAGTTATCGCAGTTACCTTTGGTTGCCATTCTCTGTTTAGGCATCTCAACACTTTGTTGATCAAGTCTTCGGGAGGGAACGATTTTCCTAATGAGCCCAATTTGTTCACTATGTGAGTGAACCTCTTTTTCATTTCTTGTATCGATTCTCCTTGATTTATTCTGAATAGTTCATATTCCCGGATGAGAGTATTAGTTCTTGTTCTTTTTACCTCACTAGTACCTTCATGAGTGACTTGAAGGTTGTCCCACATTTCTTGAGCAGTTTTACAATTCGACACTCTAAAAAATTTATCGGGACTGAGTGCGGAAGTGATAATGTTCTTGGCACGAAAATTGTGTTGAAATTTACTTTTATCATTATCTGTCCATTCATTTCTTTCTTTCACTGTGAGTGCGCCATTTACCATGTGCGTGGGAACAAAAGGTCCATTTTCCATAGCATCCCATATATCTATATCTACCTCTTCTATGAATATTCTCATTCTTTCTTTCCAAGAGTCTAGCTCTGATACCACTTGTTACCAAGTGGCTTCAGTCTCAAGAGGGGGGTGAATTGAGACTTTAAAAACTTCCCCCTTTTAACGACTTAGATTAATTTTCGCGCAGGTTTATGGAAGCGAAGGAAAAAGAAAATAAAGCAATAAAGAACACAACAGATTTATATTGGTTCGGTCACCTCCTAGTGACCTACGTCCAGTCCTCACACCCTTGTGAAATTTTCCACTAACACAACAAAGCTTACAGGTGCTTTGGAAACCTTTATAGACTCAGGGCACTCTTCTTCTAGGATACCCCACCTATGAAGAGCCCTCAAATCTACCACAACAATAACAAGAGATACCCCACCCTTGTTACAACCAGCTGCCCTAGAAAGATACCCCACTTCCTAGTACAAACAGCAACCCTAGAGAGATACCCCACTCCCTAGTACAAATTACAATGATAAAACAAATTACAATGCAAATACCAAAATGCCTCTATAAAGGCAGATCCAACAACTTGAAGTTTTCCAACCCACTAACCCTTAAGAGAGATCAGCTCTAACAGATGAAGAATGCATGAAGACCAAAGGTGTGTGTGCCAGAGTTTCTTTTGTGTTTTAGTAAATGCGTAAGAATGGGTTGTGATTTTGTGTTTCAACCAAGGGTCCTATTTATAGATTTAGAAAAGGATATGACCGTTGGAGAGATTTATGTAAAACAATATAATCGATTATGTGCTCAGAATAATGTAGTGTGAGGAATCGATTATGTGCTTAAAAATAAATAAGATGCAAATCGATTATGTGCTTAAAACAAGTAAGATGCAAATCGATTATGTGCTTGAAACAAGTAAGATGTAAATCGATTATGTGCTTGAAATGTGTGATTACAAAAGAAAAGGAATAATCGATTATGTCTTTAAAAGGAAGGTGGAAATCGATTTTATGCTTGAATACATGTGGAGAGGAATCGATTCTTTGCCTGATTAAAGTGTAGGAGCAAATAGATTATGTGCTTTTTGTATTAAAGGGGAAAATCGATTATGCACTTTAAGAAGGAAGAATCGGTTGTTTTTGTTTTAAGGAAGGAAGCATGAAATCGATTATGCTCTTGTCAAAATCGATTATGTGCTTTAAAAACAAGTCCACAATCAATTATACTCTTGTCATAATCGATTGTATTGTTTCTAAAAACATTTTCTTATGTTACGTGCCTGTCCTATTTAATTATGCATGCATGAGATTGGTTAAAATATGTGAGTGCTGTGAGATGACTTTGAGATGAGCTGACCCTCAGAAGCGTCTTACACACTATCCTAAGACATGACCCAAACCCTAGAGGCTACGGCGTGGTGGCGATTACGATGTTGGGTTTTGGTGGTGGTGAGACAAAGAGGCGACAGTGGTTAGGTTTACGATGGTGTCTGAGGGTGGTTCCATTTTCTGGTGGTGGTTTGGGTTGGGCCACGGTGGTTGGATGGTTGTTGTTGTTGACGGTTTGGGGTACGGTGGTTGAGGCGTGGAGGTGTGATGACGGTGAGATGGTAGTTCACGAAGAAGCTACGGCGACGGCCACCGTAGACGGTGGCCGGAGGTAAAAAAGTCCTTTTCCTACTCCCTCCTTTCTCTGATATCCTCACACTCTCCTTTTTTTCTTTTCTCACTATCTCAATCTGATCCTAGTTCCTCAGTTTCTGGATTTAAGCCTATATTTATTTAAAAAAAGTGGACAAGCAATTTGTAGAAACAATGATACCTGATGTTATTCAGGAACTTGACTACTCAACTATTTGCTAAAACAAAAACGTAGGCTAGCATATTTGAACATTTCAGAAGCTAAACAAAATATATCTACATGTTTTGAAAACTAAAAAACTAGTAACCGAAACACCAACCTAGCCTCTAGGCTTTTATTTCTGAAGACTCCTTTTAGTTGTTTGCTGCTACTGCTGCTACTATTCGCTGCTTAGTGTTTGTAGGTTGATTAGGGTTCTGCCCTAATCTTTTGGTAATTTCTGAATTTTTGTGTTTGTTATCCCAGCGTGTATGTGTGTGTGTGTGTGTGTGTGTGTGTGTGTGTGTGTGTGTGTGTGTGTGTGTATTTCAGCCACTGTGTTCTCTGTGTATATTCCTATGTATTTCTCAATGACTGTGTCTTTTTTTGTGTGTGTATTTCCTTCACTGTCTCTCTGAATATATCTGTGTATTTTTAGTGACTGTGTGCCTGCCCTAATTGTGTGCTACTGTTTGATATTTATAGGCAGGTTGATGAGGTGCTGAGGAGTCAAAAAGGACAGTCAGCAAAAGGACGGCAATTAGGTCAACTTTAGGGCACAAAAAGGATAGCAATTGAGGAGGAATCAAAAGGAAAAATGACAGCTATTTGAATGGGCAAAGGACAATAGGTGGCAATGGAGGAATGACCGCATCCAAGGAGAAACCCTAGCTAGGGCAGCCAGCAGCAGCTGCTGCGCCCCCTTTTCTTCTTTTTTTTTTTTTGAAATTTTGTATTTTCTTTTGTTGTTTTTTGGTTTATATGTGTAAAAAAAACTGTATTATATAACAAAAAAAAAAGCCTTTGACTACTCTCAGCTTCTTCATTTATTTTTTTGCACCAATAACAATAGACTAATAATAACAATAACGAAATAAAATAAAACGAGCATCAAACAATCGTTGTACGAGAGTGCCAAAGACACGCGCGTTTAAAACGATATGTGACACAATGAGAATAAGAACTTTTTGGATTTTAATTGATTGGACAAAATTAGGGTATGACATGACTTGTAAAATAAATGCAATCGTAAACACGTTCAAGTAAAAACCGATTAAATTGCAAGTCATTACAAACAACCCCGGATACGGCCGGGTCCTCAAGTTTCAGAATACTTATCTGTTATAAAAAATGGTTGGTATTACTTCAAAGTTCCGGGCTTATGCACGATCTTCTCTGTATAAACCCAGAACTCTTGCAAAAAGTGGAGCACTAAACAAACTAGTTCAAGCGTCGGATGAAGGATAGATGACGGTCCTCTCCTTAGTGTTTTGGTTGACCTTGACAATCCGACCATCTTCCACCTCGTTATCCACATGAAAAACCTCCCTATCAAGGGGAACTGAGGGGTGGACCAAAGCCATATGCTGAAGAGCTTTATCATAACCTTCCCCGGCCATTTCGAGAGGGAGCTTGGCTGCTCTGGCCACCGCAGCTTTAGATTTCTTCAGTTCAGCTTCAAGCACGGCAATCCGGCCTTGAGGGGCCAAACTTGATTCCATCCTTCCTTCTTCAGCTTTCTTCAAAGCATCTTCAAGTTCGGTAACCCGACTCTCAAGGGTCAAAATCTTCTCTTTGGCCTGGTTTTCTGAAGCTTCTAGCTCTTTGATCCGAAGGGCCAAATCTTCAGCTCGGCTCTTGGCGGAATCCATTGCAGTTTTTAGCTCATCCCTATCATGATGCAGATTGGTAAGGTCGGTCTTTGCTTTAATCAAAGCAGCAAACTTCTCCTCCAAATCTTTCAGGGCTTTCTCCAAAAGAGCTTTCTCAGCATTCAACTCCTCTGTACGCAAACAAAAAAAATGCACAAGTCAAACAAGACGATCTAAAAAGAAGAAAAGCGACCTTAAAAATTAGTAAAATACCTTTGGCCCGACGTTCAATCTCCTCCCGCTCAGACTTTGCAATCTCGGTCAAATGCAAAAATACTTGTGCCGAGGCTCCAACAGGGTCGGCGCAGTAATCTTCAAAGTTCTTCTTCAGAAAGTCGGCATCCAAAGGAACATTGCTAAACTTATGCTTCTTTGAAGTATGCTCCCGACTCTTCTTGGTAGGTTTGCGATCACCTCCATGATCGGATCGCCCCCTTTTCCTGGATTTTGGGAGGAAGATACAATGTTCAAGGGGGGATCCATCTGACTAGTCCGCCTGTGTCGTGACCGAGGTTGAAGATCGGTATTTTGAGCCGCCAGATCTTCCTGGAAACCAGTGGTGATCGGAGAGGCATGAACAGCTGCTTCACGAAGAGGAGAATGTAGAGAAAATCTCAGTCTCGTCCACAAGATTCACAACCCCGGCATCCTTTACAGCAAGGGCCTTCAAAAATGCAAACTTCTCACTGGCCATCGTATCTGCAAAGAAAGAAGAAAACAAACGAGTTAGAACACTTTAAGCGAGTTAGAACATAAAGTACCCAATATTTGATGACCTACCTAAAACCCTTAAAACGTCCAATCTTTTTCCGGCATTAACCAAACGGTAGGTAGGAAAACCTCGAAATTTCTCTTTGGTGTAAGGAATCCGAGCTGCAATGAAGGTCAGAATATTTTTGGTTACTTTGTCTTCATCGCTCAACTGTGACTCACTAACAGAGTAGGCTCCGGGGGGACGGTTATAATGACCGAGGCTCCAACCAATGGGAAACTTTGTAGACTCCAAAGATTGCCCGTCTTCGTTGAACTTATAATTATTAACAGGCTCAACGAAATAGAAAAGTTCCTTCCATCTCTTTTTCAGGGAATCGGTGTAGGGTCGGAAAATTTTAGTGTTCCTCCTGGAGCGAAGGCTCACATGCTCACGACCATCCGATCCTTCCTCCAAACTCTTATTTCGATTGACCTCGAACAGGTGGAAAAATAGGTTAACCGACACCGGCCTATCCAAGGCAAGACACACCAACTCAAACGCCCGGAGAAATGCCCACGCATTATGATGAATTTGAGAAGGAGCCAAATCCAACCGACCCAGGACGGTTTGTTGAAGAGAGGTAAAAGGGGGGCGGATGTTCATATCCATGATAACAATGTCGTACATAACGAACTTTAGGGCGGAAGCCCAAACAGCCACGTGCCCCTCTTCCTTCATCCCTTCGACGTTCCACATCAGTATCGGTACTCTCGGAGCGATGTGACGAAGAGCTCCTTTGTTTTTCTCCTGCTTGATCTTCCTCAGAAGAGTCTGACTCTATCGTCACTACATCCACTACGTCTGCGGCGTCCGATCTACCGCTAGGAGAGTTATCATCGACCTCAAGGTCGTCCCCCTCAGGCTCGTTGGTGTCATCTACTGGAGAATAATCGCCGGCTTCATGGTCGTCCTCCACTTGTTCACTCGTGGGAGCCGAGTCCGGATGGTCTTGAACCTCGGGAACGACAGGCACGGTATTTATGGGATTACCTTCCAGAATTTCAGCTTCGGAAGCCATCAACTTCGCAAACTGAGGGCGATTTTTAGTATAAACCCTACGGGTTTGTTTTGTCCTCGCCAGACCGGACCTGCAGGAATGGGGGATGAGATGTCAGGATTAAGCGACTCAATGGGTCCTCGACCAAGCTGGAATCCGACCTGACGACCCCCACCGTGTGCGAAAGATAAAAGACAGGGGGAAGCCCGGGATAAAATAAAAAGAAGAAAGCTAAGAGATTGTAACCTCAGTTTTCAGAAGATTGGCGAAGATGCCTTGCTTTACGAGCCTTCACAACTTCAATCCACTGAAACAGACCTACTCTCGCCACGTTCTTCTAACTGGGAATATAAAAGATCGGAACTCAGATCGTCGGATCGGTAATCAGAGCAAATTTGGAAAACAACAGAAAGGGAAGAGACTGAACCCCTATTTATAGTGGGCCAAAGGTCACAGATTGGGCCTGAGTCAAAACGACACGTCCAATCAATGACCTTAACCACGTGCACGAAAAACGAAGCGTCATTATTACCAGCAGCCATCGAAAAATGTGCCCAATTCATTTAATACACAACACGAGAAACGAAGCGCGCCATCATTTCAACGGTCACTTTGAGTCACTGAAAATAGTGACCCAAATCTCGTCAGCAAGAACGAACCAGGATCTGCCAAGATCGGATCTGGGGACAAAATTCACATGAACAAGCCCGAATCCGCAAAGATCGGATTTGGGGGCAAGCTCTGTAAAATGAAGCTCGACATCAAGCTGAGACCCGGTAAAACTCAAGATCGGTTTGATTTACAATTCAATATCCTTTCATCAGTGGCCGAGATCACAGCACATGATCGGACGGTCCAGATCTATCAAGTCAAGCACCACCAAACTCTATAAATAAGCATTCAATGCTTCATTAATGGTAAGCAATCTCACCCTAATATCTATCTGTACTTGATAACCTCCCTGACTTGAGCGTCAGAGTGTCTTTACAGGTACCACAACCCACCTCGGATCGGACTACTGTTGATCAAGGACTTCATCTACCAACTATCTCGGATCGCCCTCCAAGATCGGAGATACGGTACAGAACAGAAGTATTAACTCAAGGACCAAATATAGTTGCAAAATTCTCAAGGATCTCTACCACCAATCTAGCTTGAGATGTTGTGTAGCCTTAGAATAGAACAAAGTGTTGTCCGCAAAAAAGCAAAATGAGATAGGCCGGCACTGTTTCTAGAGATATTGAGTGGCCTCCATTTCTTCTCCACCACTGCATGATTGACAATATGGTTGATAGCAAGAATAAGAGCTTATTTTTTTGTAAACTCGGGTATCCACCGCACGGACAGCAGTGACTAATCTCTCGCTCATTGTAGGTGCCTCGAGGGGTAGGACAGCTGGCTCAGAAATCTAACGCTGTTCCGTACCCAATGCGGGGATCGAACCCAAGAATAAGAGCTTATATGATTACACTTTTAAAAATCGTGTTGTTTTTAAAAAATTATGAACTAACAAATTTGCTCTTTGCTAATTTATTAAAAATAAAAAACTACTTTAAGAATCACATTCAAAATCATTAAGTAAATAATAGTAATAATAATTATAATAATAATAATAATTGTGATAATAATTATCCACAAAATTCCCTTAAAACAACAATAACATCCAAGTCTCTTTAAGGATAAAGATCCTTAAAATAAAAGTCTAATAATTCATCTAAAAAAACATGTAAAGTACAATCTCAAACAGCAATTGGAATTTTGATAAATAAAAAAAACCTCAATCGGAACTAAACAAATGAAAAAAAAACAATAGTGTCATCTAGCTAATCACTTAGATAATCAGAACCAGAATCAGAGCCACTTATAAATTCACTTAGATAATCACAATCACTTAGAAATTCACCTAGATAATCAAACTTTCTATTTCCATTGTCCGGACCAAAATCAAATCTACCTAGGTAATCATAAAAATCTTCATATTCATTGTTCGCATCAAAATCAGAAAAGTAGTCCACATCGTTCACAAATAGTCGTAAATCTTTAATTTGATTGTGACATCTTTCCCACAAATCTCCAATAAAATCCAAATCCAAACTACAACATTCTTGAATATCAAGTGTGTTAAGAAGATAACGTAGTGTTGCGCCCCAAAAAGTCCCCGAGGGAGAACCTTCCTCGTTCACAACTTTTCCTAAGACAATGAAGCCGCCACCAATATTTATTAAGGAAAATATTAGGAAAACCTTTTTTGGAAAGCGATTGGTCTTGCGAAACTAGAGAATAGGGTTCGGGGGTCGGTTACGCGCAGGGAAGGTGTTAGCACCCCACACGTCCTCTATACTGAGAGGGAACCTTTAATTAAATGTGTGGTTTTAGTGTGTTGACCTGAAAATACTTAATTTTGCCTCTCTACTTCTTATTGAAGAAATCTTGATGAAAATCTTTATTTATTATGAAAAAGGAGGAAAAATGGTTTTTTAGAAAAAATGCTTGACGGGACATGGCCCGCTCCTACGTATCTCCCGGTGCGATGGAGAACTCAAAGCTACGTAGTTCTTCTGGATCCTGAAAAAAAGGTTTTTGTCTTTTATCTTTTTAGTGAGTTTTCGAAAGAGAACAAGCATTTAGTGAATGATTAAACTAACCAAGGTTATGGGTAATCACCGCTAAGTACTCTTGAAAATGAGAGTCACTCCCGCCAGTCAGACGAACAAAGGTTCTGATTGACTATTAGTAGCGACTCGTTTTTATTTGTTCTTTTGAAAGGGGTTTTCGAAAGAGATTGATTGGCACGAATGATCAAACTAACAAAGGTTATGAGTGATCATCGCTTGTTGTTCTTTTAGGAAAAGACATTGCTACCAATGGCTAGACGAACAAAGGTTCTGATTAGCCACTAGCGGCAATGGGTTTGAAAATGATTCTTGAATTTTGTTCTGAAAGCGATCTTGGTTTGCAAAAAGTGATTCCTTTCTTCTTGTGATGAAAATAGCTCTTTTCTTTTGCTATGCAAATGCTAAAGTCTTTTATTATTGCGCTTGACGAGAATGTGACTCGCTCCTACGTATCCCAAATGGGAATCAAAGCGACGTAGTTCTAACGAGCCTCGAAAGTGAAAGTCTCTTTGCTTAGGTTTTGAAAAGTGGAGGGTGCTCATAATGATCAAACTAACAAAGGTTATGGGTGATCATTACTAACGCTTGCCATGATTTTTGATGCTTGGAGAATGTCTCTTGAAATTGAAAGCATTCATGATAGTCAAACTAACAAAGGTTATGGGTGATTATCCCTAGCACTCAATTGTTAATAACCATGCAAGCAGAGGCTTCGCAAGACTACTAACAAAGTTTTGATTTTGAAGAGTTTTCGCAATTGGATTAATTTTTGTTCGGGGAAACATTTATCCATCATTGGGAAAAAAAAGGTTTGTGAAAAAAATAAGTTCGCTTAGGGAAAAGAAACGAAATTTAAAAAAAGAGAAACAGGGGGTGTAGTAGTAAAATAAGGGTGTAAGAAAAAAGGGGGATGTATTATTAAAATTGGGGTGCAGATAGTGAGCCCAGCTTGTTTTTGTAAGCTGGGCTGCGTTTCAAAAAAAACCATGGGCTTCAGAAGGGGGTGTTCACGCAGTAAACGAGGGGGTGCGATTAGCAAACGTGAAAAATAAAGGCCTATTATAAAAGCTTAAACCAAAAATCGAAAACCCTAATTTCAACCCTAATCTCCCTTCACTCACTCACGGCGCCGCACTCCCCCCCCCCCCCCCTTCTAGCCCTAAAAAATTTTCCTTCTCTCTTTCTTCTTTGCCTTCTCCGTCTCCCTCTCTCATCCAACCCGTCGCTTCCCCCTTTCTTCCACCTCTTCCTCGCCGTCCCCACCCTCTCTCAACCGTGACCTCGCCTTCCCCCTCTCCGTTTTGCTTTCTCCCTCCCTACTCTGTCCGCCTCTCTCCTCCTCTCCTCACCAAATCGTTTTTTTTTATCTCTCCATCAACCGTCCCATCGTTTTCTACCCCCTCACCGCCGCTAATGGCGAAAATAGGTAGAGGACCGTGGTGTTGTTGTTCGTGGTGGCTTTTGGGTGGTGCGAAGGTGGTGGCTTTTGGTGGTTATCGTGGATCTATGGTGGCGGTGACAGTGGTGGTAGGGTGGTTGTTGGCCGACGAGGGTTAAGATGGCCGTGGTGTGGCTTTGTTGCTGGGCGGTTGTTCGGTGGTGAGGAGAGAGAGGAGGGTGGTGCGAAGAGGGAGTGGTTCGGTGGATGGTGGTGTAGGTCTGGCCGTGGGGAGGTGATGGTGGATAAAAGGGGTTCGGTGGTTGGGAGGTGGTTGTGGATGGTTGTTCGTGGTGGTTGTTGGTGGTGTGCACGGTGGAGAGAGGGAGACAGGGGGTTGTCGTGGTGTGCACGGTGGAGAGAGGGAGACAGGGGGGTTGTGGTGGTGATTCGGTGTGAGGGTGATTTTTGTGGTGGTTGGCCGTGAGGTGAGCAGTGATGCGGCGGTGCGATGGTGGTGGCCACCACAATGGTGGCCGGAGCTCCAAGCTCCCCTTTTTTTGACTTCACCAAAATTTATTTTTCTTTCTGGTTCTCTCCCCCCCCCTTTACTGTTCTTTTCTGTGACTGTGTATCCCCCTTTACTGTTTCTGTTTTTTTTTTACATTGTGCTCTCTGTGTGTTGTTGTGTTATTGTTGATTTTTTTCCTTTTCTCCTTTTCTTTATGGTTGTGTCTCTAATTTATAGAGAAAATGGTTGATCTGCTTTGTACAGGTTGTGAAAGAAAATCAGACAAACTGATGTGTATTGATTGGTGCTGGATTTAGAGGGGGGTGGCGTGGAGTGCGAGGGTTGTTGTGTATAGAGACAGTGGCGTGAAACAGTGGCCTTCTGGTGCTGCTTGCTTGCAAAATTGGTGATAACTTTAGCCAAATATGGGAGAAGTGTAGAAAGCAAATGGACAAGATGAAAGAAGGCTTGGCTTAGTCCTAAAAATATAAGTTGTTGCTGTTTGTTTGTATCAGGGGCGCATAGCCTCCTCTTTTGTTTTACTTTTTGTATATTTTTTTTGTCCTATTTGTAATGAGAAAAAATTGTAACTTGTATAATAATAAAAAAAGCTAGACAGATTTGGTAAGACAAATAATTTGACTATTTTTGTGTCTCCTTTTTGGTTTATAACCACTAATAAGTAAATACAACTAATAATAATAACGCTAAATCGCTAACGACTATTGAAAGGCACGTGCAATTAGCTTGATTCTCGTATGGCAAACACGCGCTTGATTAGCAAATTAATACACACAACGAGAATAAACACGCGCACATAATTAGGAGTAATACGCGCCTGCAATTAGGACCAACGCAGACACAATGATAAAGAAGCGGTACAAGATCATTAGAACTAACGCGCGTATCGCGGTCAAGAATAATGCGCGTATACAACGACACATATTTTTGGATTTTTTTTTTCAAATACGAGAAAAATACTGTTAGAATTTTGCATTTGCGAAAAGACATTTTTATTTTATTTTTTTATAAATTTGGAATAGCCGGACAAAATTGGGGTATAACAGCTGCCCCTCTTTATTTAGGTTTTGACGAGGAATATGGTTTGGCCGAAACATATTCCGAGGCAAAATAGAAATAAAGAATTCAGAAATTATACCAATTTTGTCTACTTAGGGAAACCTGGATTTTCTCCCTTTTTTTTGGAAAGATAGACACTTTCGTGTCGATGCGAAAACAGTAAATGAACACTGACGTGCTGACAGAAAAGGTAAAATGGGCACTTGCGTGCGGACAGAAAAGTAAAATGGGCACTTGCATGCAGACAGAGAAGTAAAATGGGCACTTGCGTGCGGACAAAAAAGTGAAATGGGCACTTGCGTGCAGAAAGCGATAAATTGCCCAGGCTGCCTAAAACCTGTAATCCTTAAACGAACTCTTGACGAATTCGAGTTTGCACGTGGCTTTGAGGAGCACGCTTCCTGTTGGCCTTTTCGAGCGACCGGGGGGACCGTTATCAGCTCCAGAACTGATATACAGATCAATGCACGGCGTCCACTGTATCTTAGGCTTGATACAACTATTCCGTTGAACCTCACATGGGGCTGCGGTCCATCGCGTTGCTCGTACACGATGTGAGACCTGGGCAGACGGGAGCGATGATCTCTGTGCTCCAATCCGCAATGCGCGCGTGAGCGCTCTCTTTTCTTTTCTCTCTTTCTTTTCTATTTCTCTCTTTCCTTTTTTCTTTCTGAACTCCCAACTTGGGGGAACATTTTCTGGAATCTGGGGGCGAGGGCTAACACCGAAGTGCTCATCCTCTCTTTGTACCTGTAGCTGAAAATGAACAAATGCATGCAATGCAAATGCCATGATTGCTGTTTTCTTTTTTCTTATGATGAATGATGAGTTTCTTATTTCCTTTGTCTATTTCGGATGAATGCATGATCTTCTACTGTTCTTATATGCTTGATGAATGCAATGATTTTCCTTTTCTTCTCTTGTCTGTACGCAATGCATGATTTTCTTTTTCTTTTGCTTATGTCTGATGAATGCATGATTTTCTCCTGTTCTTATATGTCTTTTCTCTTTCTCTAGCTTCTCTTCTTTCTTTTTCTTTCTTTTCTTTTCTTTTTGTTGCTCTCTTGGCTCTTCTCTTTTCTCTCTTTTGGCTTCTCTTTTTGCTCTTTTAAGAATCATGGGTATGCGAATGCAAAGCTTTGGTGTTTAATGACATGGAATGCTCATGTATTTTAATGGAATGACATGCAAAGGAAAACTTTCTCTTCTTTGCCCTTTTTTTTTTATGAAATGGGAATATTGCTATAAAATGATGAATAACATGAAATGATGAATGACATGGGATGTTCTAGCTTTCTTTTCTTCTATGAGATGCAAGTATTGATGTGATGCAACTGTATTGCTCGGATGTTTGATGGGATGATGAATTTTGGTTCTTTTTGTCTTATGGAATGCAAACATTACTATGATGTAGACGACACTGAATGTTTTTGTTTGTTTTCTTTTTTGGCATAGGGACCTTAGGATTCTTGAGTGATCAATTCCAGTGTCCTATCGTGATGACTATTTCGAATGTACATTCGCCTTAGTCTCCTATTTATTGAAAATGATTTTGTATTTTGAGACTTGATCTGATGTCTGATGCAATGATGATGAATGCTTGGTTTGCTAGAAAGAAAGCAGTAGATGAACACTTGGCGTGCTGATGAGAAAGCAGTAAATGAACACTTGGCGTGCTGATGAGAAAACAGTAAATGAGGATGAACACTTAGCGTGCTTTTAATGGACCACTTGGGACCCGAGGGCATTTGAACTCCGAACTGAAGGAGTGACTGGGAATGAGATTTTGAGACTGACAAGTCCAGGACGACTGACTTGAGAATTAGATTGAAGATTGACACTTGAAGTGCTGATTCTTAGAACTAGGCATGAGGATTAACATCTTGTGTTCATCCGCGTTTTGCTTAGCAATGCAATGAATGACACATGTAATGCAGACATATGCCATGATTGATGTCTTGAATATTACGGAATGCTTTTGTTCTTTTGTATCTGCTTCTTCTTTGTAGTTTATGAAATGCAAATATCAACATAATGCTTTGATGTTTGAACGCAAGTGTATGCGGTGATTGATGCTTTGATGAATGGAATGCTCCTGTTCTGACTTCTGTTTGTTTCTTTTTGCTTCTTCTATGAAATGCAAACATTAATATGATGCAATGCTCTGATGCTTGATGCAATGATTTTTGTTCTTTTTCTTTTATGGAAATGCTAACGTTAATATGATGCAAATGCACCGCTTTAATGTTTGATGATTGAATGACAAAGGAATGCTTGTGAAACGATGAATGATATGGAATTCTGGATGACAAGAAATGTTTTTGTTCTTTTTGTTGCTTGTCTGGAGTTTGCAAGTGAGAGTCAACACTGGATGTGCTAATGAAAAAGCAATGAGGATCGCCTGGGATCAAGGGAGTAGCTTTGAATTATGGACACAAAGGTCTGGTTTATGGGTCAACATATGTCTGTATTGATCTAATGGTCTGAAGAATTTTGATGATGCAATGGCGCATGCAATGATTAGCATCTTGTGGAATGGTGAATGACATGGAATGCTTTTGTGTTGCTTTTGTGGTTTCTTTTCTTTGTTTTCTTTTTGCTTTTTTTGCTTTTTCTATGTAATGCTCTAGTGATGAATGACATGCAATGATTTTGTTCTTTTCCTTTTTATGAAGTGCGGACATTAATATGATGCCAATGCAATGAAAAGATTTCTGCTTTTTCTTCTTTACTATTTCCCTCTATGAAATGCAAGTATTAATATGGTGCAACTGACGTGGAACGTTTTTTCTTTTTGCTATGTGATGAATGCACAAAATGTGAAGCTGCAAATGTAATGCTTTGATGCATATGCTATAATGAATAGATTGGAATGCCTAGATGCATGAGGTAAACATTTTTGTGATGATGAGATGCGAGACTTTGGATGTAAGGAATTGAGATGATTATTGACCATTCTGTTGAAAAATTGAATTTGATTCAAACTCCGGTGTTCTCAAAGTCTTTATTTACAAACAACCTCGCTTGTTTTCTCTTTCTTTCCATGATGACTGAATTTTAGATATCACGTAAACGACTTGTGTTCTCTCTTTTGAAGCATTGTCTAGTAAGCATGCATAGGAGTGCAAATGTGAATGAATGAGTCAGTTAACTTGGAATTGGTTTAGGGCATGGACTTTTATGGCAAGTGAAGGAGTGACAGACATGGTTATTGCCGAAGCTCATGAGGGATCGAGAGATACAAGATTGCCCCAATTCAGGTCTTTGATGAGTGAATAACTTGCCCCTGTCTGGTGATGACAACAACTAGGGGTGTAGGAGATGATGAATTGGGAATGCTTCGGCTTTTGAGATGAAAGGTGGAGCAAAAGAGATTTTGTCTCAACCCATAAAGTTTGATGTTGCCCCAGTCATAACAAGGACAAAGCTGCCCCAATTAGAATGACAAGGCCTTTGTTTAGGATAGTGAGTTGAGAGATTGCCCCGGCGAGGTTTTGTAGGAATGAATGAGGTGAAGGAATGGGAACGCGCTTGCCCCACTTTCGAATGACATTTCAAATGGTTTCTTTGAGTGTGGTTGTGAAAGGCGATAGAGTTATGGTAATGGTTATGAACTGAGGGTGATATATGAATGGGGTGGGCAATGAGCAAACCTCCCCAAAGTTGAGTGGAGTGAGAGGTGAAGGGAATGCCCCCTAGTACACACTTTTGGTTTTCTTTAAGAACAACTCAAATGCAATGAAAGTTTTGACTTTTTAGTATGATGAGAGGCTCCACTTGGTGACCACTAAACCTTGTTTTAATGCAACACGAATGCATCTTGGAGTGCAAGTCCTTCTCCTTTTTTACCAATTTTCTTTTTTGATTGTTTGTTTTTTCTTTTTGAGCAGCTTTCTTTTTTCTGCTTGTTTGTTTTTTTCTTTTGAGCAAACACGTCGCAAATAGATAAACTTATTTGTCCTAAGATTAAAACTTGAGAGAACGAAAGCAATTAGTCATTGATCGGAATGGACTTTTTAGGGTTGTGATGTGGAGAAGGGGATGATTGAGCTTAATGAAGTGTTTAGGGGTTGATGGGGAGGATGGGTCTTATTCGGTGCTGGCCGATGGTCAATGGTTTATGAAGTAAATGGTTATTAGGTTTGATGAGGCGTTTGGGGATGGTTGTACCCAATGAGGTGTTTGAAGGTTTTATGAAAGAAGAGATGGTTAAACCCAATGAACTGAGGGCTTCTTTGAAAGGAGAAATGATTGAACCCATTGAATTGAGAGCTCTTTTAGAAGGGGAAATGATTGAACCCATTGAATTTGAGGGCCTTTTTTTTGGAGGGGAGCTCTTATGCTTCATGGCAAAATGTATTGACTCTTAATTTATACTCCCTTTGTCTTCCTTTCTTTGTTTTGGGATTCGTCTCTTTAAACTTTGTTATTCCCCTCCTTTTGTGGACTTCCTTTCCTTTTGACTTGGGTGAGAATGATATACCATCTTTGATGTGGAATTAACCCTCGTCCAGAGTGATGGGGATATCTTGGGCTTTTCTCGGCTTAAGATGGGTAACAAAGGGTGTTTTTGTGATTTTGAATCTTTGGCTTAAGAGGGGTAGGGAATGGACCTTCTGAGATTTTAGGTTCTTGAGGGTATGGAGAGATGGCCAAATTTCATTTCAAATCCCGATTGTTTATCTCTGTAAGACTTAACTTTAGGACAATAATTTATCTATCTTCATGTGTTTGCTCTTTTATTTTCCCCCTTTTTGTGCCCTAATTTTTGCCTGGACCGCTCTTTGCGAGTTTTCAATCCACCGGGCGCTCTTTTTTGCCTAGGCCGCCCTTTGCGGGTTTTCAACCTAGCGAGCTTATTTTATCTTTTTTTTTATTTATTATATATATTTTTTTTGAAAGACTTGCACTAAAGGAATAAGATATTGACAGGGAAAATTAGCGATCACAGAATTGCCCCAGCATGGAGGACTTAAAGTGTTAGCGAGAGTTAACCAAAAAGTCAAGTATGCACTGATAGGGGAGAATATGCGCTTTATGGGTGGACGGGGTGGGGCTAGACTTGGATGGGGAATGATGAAGGAAATTGACTGACTCAAACAAGAGAAACTGCACCTGGCATGCATGCTTACTAGAAGAACGCTTCACAGAGAGTTAACATTGGTTAAAACATGATATAAAAACTTTTTTGATGAACTGTTTTGGTCTTTTATCATGGAATGGATGAGATGTAATGCCCTTTGTTGAAGGAAATACGAATGAGCTATTGATGTGAAAAACTGAGTGCCTTGAAACACCTTGAGTTTGCAAATGAGTGAGGGTAAACTTTTCCAAAAAGGAAAGATTACTTTGCAAGAACATCTCGTCTCTCATCACAACTTTTTTGTTGTATGCAATGCATGGATGAAAACATTATGATGTATACATGATTTAAATGAAATGTATGAAAGCATATTCACTTGAAAAGTGTGATTATTCTAAAAGTTTTTTTCTTTTGATGCTTTCTTTTTATGCAAGACGAAATATGAAATGCCAGTGCATCGTTGGATGATGAATGAAGCAAGAATGATGCTTCTTCTCAAAATGATTTTTATAGAGGCAAAACAAGATATGAAATGCCGATGCCCCCTTTTTCTTTTGAATAATGAAAGATGCAGGAATGATGCTTTTTTTTAGAGGCAAGGCAAAGTATGAAATGCCAATGCCCCTTCCTTTTTTGAAAGATGCATGTATGGAGGAATGATGTATTTGAACCAAAGTGATGAGGTTAATGAAATGGTGCATGAATGCTACATTTTGAATAAATTTGATGATGATTTTTATTCATGATTATGAATGAGATGCTTTCTTGTTTTCATTTTTTGTGCAATGAAATGCATGATACTCACAAAAAAAACAGCGTGGGAAGACATGGTTTTTATTGAATGGAAATGCATGCAAAATGAGAGGTTAATGTATTATTTTTCATGATGTGTGAAAAAGGACAACAATAATGCATGAGACGCGCTCCTAATAAGACACGATTTTTGGATCTTTCGGGAAAATTAGGGGAAAAAGCCTTAGTGAATGGAAACGCACACGTGCGGAGAATGCACTCCTGACAAACCTAAATGAGATTGAGAAAAATGCATGTATAAATTTTATCAAGTTTTTGTTTTATGCAATGCAAATGATGTCTTTATATGAAAATGACGGCGATAATGCGACTTGACATGCATATGAAAAAAATAAGATGAAAACATTTTTTTTGAGTTTGGTGACTGAAATTTTGTAGCCCGTTAAAAGAAAGGACTATGATGATTTTTTTTTGAAAGTTTTGCTTTTTGCCTTCTTTTTTTGAAAATTTTGTTTTATGTAATGCAAGGATGTATGCAAATGATGATGATGCAATGATGATGACCACTTGGGAAGTGGAATTGTTCTAAAAGATTTTTGAGTGTTTTTGATGCAAGATGAAAAATGAAATTCCTAGGCATGCAAGAATGATATTTTCAAAATGGTTTTTATTCTTTAGAGGCAAGACGAGATATGAAATGTTGACGTCCCCCCTTTTTTTTTTTGTAAAAAAGATGACGTGAGGCAACCAATTGTCGTTACTCTGAGTAACTTGCATGAAACATTGAGTGGATCCTGACTCAATACTTCACGCAATATACTGAAATGCTTCGACATTTGGTTAACTCAAACTTATTCTCTTATTTGAAAACAAACCCCACTTGATAGGGTCAAAGTGCCCCGATACCGCAGAGTAACATCTCAAATCTGTAGTGCACAAACAAATTTGAGATATTACCCCTTGTCATTCGAAGGTGCACTTTTACTCATTGAGCTTTTACATGAAGAGCTTTTTTTATTTTTTCTTTGTTTAGAGAAGATGCATGCATTGGAAACTTTTCATTTTTTTTTTTTTGATTTTTAGTTTTGGAACATGATTTTGAAAATTATTTGGAGATGCAAATGATTTATTGGAAAAAGGTTTTAGAAAAATGTGCTTGACGGGGTATGACCCGCTCCTACGTATCCCCATTGTAATGAGGAATCAAAGCTTGCGTAGTTCTACTGGGTCTTTTTTTTTGAAATAATGCTTATGCATGAATGTCATGCTTTGGCTGAACTTGGCGAGGAGCTTTTTCCTCTTTTTTGATTGTAAACGAAATGCTTAAGCTATGAAGATGATAATTGTTTTTTCATTTTTATGCAATGAAATGAAATGCAAGATGAATAATTTTTTCAAAATTGGAGCTTTATTTAATGCAAATGACGCAATGATGTAATGATGCAAGGATGCAGGATGCAAGATACTCTTTTTTTTTTTGAGGTTTCTGCATAAGGAGGGTATTCACAGGCGGAATTTAGAAAACTTTCACACTATATGCCACCTCATATAGGTGTTTAAGGGAAAATCATATCTTTTTTTTTATTTTCGAAGATCTTTGAGGGAAAAATTAACTGGACGAAATGCAACAATGCAGCTCACAATTTGGGACGCCCTTGTGACCTAAAAGGGGGAGAAACCTATGATCTAAGGCACTTAGAGGTAATATTCACATGTAGCTCTATTCACACCCTCACAAAGGCCATCAGAGCCACAGTCCCTCTCATGAAAATCCCCGTAAATGCAGCAAACTGCTAGATACGAAGCATCATAAAAGAGCACAACTCTGATTGAAACTTTCGCGAGTAGCCAAACGGACAAAGGTCCTGATGGGCTCCCACTACTCGAATCCACTCATCCTATGGTATCCTAATAGACCTGGGTTATGGTCTCTTTCTCTAATCATATAGCCTCAAGGTACAAGTGTGTGTGTGCGAAGGGCATTTCCTTAAAAAACTAACCCCACCTGCAAATGAAAATCCAGAACAGTCCAGACAATAGAAAGCAATAACATGTCGTCTACCCTAGGGTTCAATACCAATCAAATACAACTAATCTAGGGTGCCGACAACAATGCACCAATCTAGGGAGCCCACAACAATAGAAGTAACTATCTATTATTTTAAACAAGAGCAAACATAGAAGAAGAATGCATATGGATGCAACATGCTTATGAAAAAGAGGAAGAATAGAGGCAAAGCAAGATGTTCAAATCAATCCCACAAACCAACACACTTAATTAATTAGGCTTGACCCACTTTTGAAAAAATGTTTTTTTACTCCCCAGTGAAGTCGCCAGCTGTTGCGCCCGAAAAAGTCCCCGAGGGAGAACCTTCCTCGTTCACAACTTTTCCTAAGACAATGAAGCCGCCACCAATATTTATTAAGGAAAATATTAGGAAAACCTTTTTTGGAAAGCGATTGGTCTTGCGAAACTAGAGAATAGGGTTCGGGGGTCGGTTACGCGCAGGGAAGGTGTTAGCACCCCACACGTCCTCTCTACTGAGAGGGAACCTTTAATTAAATGTGTGGTTTTAGTGTGTTGACCTGAAAATACTTAATTTTGCCTCTCTACTTCTTATTGAAGAAATCTTGATGAAAATCTTTATTTATTATGAAAAAGGGGGAAAATGGTTTTTTAGAAAAAATGCTTGACGGGACATGGCCCGCTCCTACGTATCTCCCGGTGCGATGGAGAACTCAAAGCTACGTAGTTCTTCTGGATCCTGAAAAAAAGGTTTTTGTCTTTTATCTTTTTAGTGAGTTTTCGAAAGAGAACGAGCATTTAGTGAATGATTAAACTAACCAAGGTTATGGGTAATCACCGCTAAGTACTCTTGAAAATGAGAGTCACTCCCGCCAGTCAGACGAACAAAGGTTCTGATTGACTATTAGTAGCGACTCGTTTTTATTTGTTCTTTTGAAAGGGGTTTTCGAAAGAGATTGATTGGCACGAATGATCAAACTAACAAAGGTTATGAGTGATCATCGCTTGTTGTTCTTTTAGGAAAAGACATTGCTACCAATGGCTAGACGAACAAAGGTTCTGATTAGCCACTAGCGGCAATGGGTTTGAAAATGATTCTTGAATTTTGTTCTGAAAGCGATCTTGGTTTGCAAAAAGTGATTCCTTTCTTCTTGTTATGAAAATAGCTCTTTTCTTTTGCTATGCAAATGCTAAAGTCTTTTATTATTGCGCTTGACGAGAATGTGACTCGCTCCTACGTATCCCAAATGGGAATCAAAGCGACGTAGTTCTAACGAGCCTCGAAAGTGAAAGTCTCTTTGCTTAGGTTTTGAAAAGTGGAGGGTGCTCATAATGATCAAACTAACAAAGGTTATGGGTGATCATTACTAACGCTTGCCATGATTTTTAATGCTTGGAGAATGTCTCTTGAAATTGAAAGCATTCATGATAGTCAAACTAACAAAGGTTATGGGTGATTATCCCTAGCACTCAATTGTTAATAACCATGCAAGCAGAGGCTTCGCAAGACTACTAACAAAGTTTTGATTTTGAAGAGTTTTCGCAATTGGATTAATTTTTGTTCGGGGAAACATTTATCCATCATTGGGAAAAAAAAGGTTTGTGAAAAAAATAAGTTCGCTTAGGGAAAAGAAACGAAATTTAAAAAAAGAGAAACAGGGGGTGTAGTAATAAAATAAGGGTGTAAATAAAAGGGGGGATGTATTATTAAAATTGGGGTGCAGATAGTGAGCCCAGCTTGTTTTTGTAAGCTGGGCTGCGTTTCAAAAAAAACCATGCGCTTCAGAAGGGGGTGTTCACGCAGTAAACGAGGGGGTGCGATTAGCAAACGTGAAAAATAAAGGCCTATTATAAAAGCTTAAACAAAAAAAAGGAAAACCCTAATTTCAACCCTAATCTCCCTTCACTCACTCACGGCGCCGCATTCCCCCCCTTCTAACCCTAAAAAATTTTCCTTCTCTCTTTCTTCTTTGCCTTCTCCGTCTCCCTCTCTCATCCAACCCGTCGCTTCCCCCTTTCTTCCACCTCTTCCTCGCCGTCCCCACCCTCTCTCAACCGTGACCTCGCCTTCCCCCTCTCCATTTTGCTTTCTCCCTCCCTACTCTGTGTCCGCCTCTCTCCTCCTCTCCTCACCAAATCGTTTTTTTTATCTCTCCATCAACCCTCCCATCGTTTTCTACCCCCTCACTGCCGCTAATGGCGAAAATAGGTAGAGGACCGTGGTGTTGTTGTTCGTGGTGGCTTTTAGGTGGTGCGAAGGTGGTGGCTTTTGGTGGTTATCGTGGATCTATGGTGGCGGTGACAGTGGTGGTAGGGTGGTTGTTGGCCGACGGTGGTTAAGATGACCGTGGTGTGGCTTTGTTGCTGGGCGGTTGTTCGGTGGTGAGGAGAGAGAGGAGGGTGGTGTGAAGAGGGAGTAGTTCGGTGGACGGTGGTGTAGGTCTGGCCGTGGGGAGGTGATGGTGGATAAAAGGGGTTCGGTGGTTGGGAGGTGGTTGTGGATGGTTGTTCGTGGTGGCTGTTGGTGGTGTGCACGGTGGAGAGAGGGAGACAGGGGGTTGTGGTGGTGTGCACGGTGGAGAGAGGGAGACAGGGGGGTTGTGGTGGTGATTCGGTGTGAGGGTGATTTTTGTGGTGGTTGGCCGTGAGGTGAGCAGTGATGCGGCGGTGCGATGGTGGTGGCCACCACAATGGTGGCCGGAGCTCCAAGCTCCCCTTTTTTTGACTTCACCAAAATTTATTTTTCTTTCTGGTTCTCTCCCCCCCCCCCCTTTACTGTTCTTTTCTGTGACTGTGTATCCCCCTTTACTGTTTCTGTTTTTTTTACATTGTGCTCTGTGTGTGTTGTTGTGTTATTGTTGATTTTTTTCCTTTTCTCCTTTTCTTTATGGTTGTGTCTCTAATTTATAGAGAAAATGGTTGATCTGCTTTGTACAGGTTGTGAAAGAGAATCAGACAAACTGATGTGTATTGATTGGTGCTGGATTTAGAGGGGGGTGGCGTGGAGTGCGAGGGTTGCTGTGTGTAGAGACAGTGGCGTGAAACAGTGGCCTTCTGGTGCTGCTTGCTTGCAAAATTGGTGATAACTTTAGCCAAATATGGGAGAAGTGTAGAAAGCAAATGGACAAGATGAAAGAAGGCTTGGCTTAGTCCTAAAAATATAAGTTGTTGCTGTTTGTTTGTATCAGGGGCGCATAGCCTCCTCTTTTGTTTTACTTTTTGTATATTTTTTTTGTCCTATTTGTAATGAGAAAAAATTGTAACTTGTATAATAATAAAAAAAGCTAGACAGATTTGGTAAGACAAATAATTTGACTATTTTTGTGTCTCCTTTTTGGTTTATAACCACTAATAAGTATATACAACTAATAATAATAACGCTAAATCGCTAACGACTATTGAAAGGCACGTGCAATTAGCTTGATTCTCGTATGGCAAACACGCGCTTGATTAGCAAATTAATACACACAACGAGAATAAACACGCGCACATAATTAGGAGTAACACGCGCCTGCAATTAGGACCAACGCAGACACAATGATAAAGAAGCGGTACAAGATCATTAGAACTAACGCGCGTATCGCGGTCAAGAATAATGCGCGTATACAACAACACATATTTTTGGATTTTTTTTTTTCCAAATACGAGAAAAATACTGTTAGAATTTTGCATTTGCGAAAAGACATTTTTATTTTATTTTTTTATAAATTTGGAATAGCCGGACAAAATTGGGGTATAACACGTAGTCAACCCAACATCACTAAAACAGAAATGCATTTGTCGATACTTACGCAACGTAAGAAATTTGCCCGGTAAAATTTGATGGAAAAAACATGATAAAAACAGAAATGCATACAATACATAAAATACAACAGACCTAGTTATACATTTCAAGTAGGTGCAAAGCAAAAATCATTGAGTTGTCACGCATGGGAAAGCTATTAACAACTAAAACACTGCAAATGGAAGAAATTGCAGAGCAAGCCAATTTCCTAAACAATTAAAAACTGCATGTGGTAAACTAAAATAAAGATTTTAGTGAGTAAACAGTACAAAACAATTTCTATCCCGTGGATTTAATTTTTTTAGATGACCGGTTGAGATGAAAGGGGTATTATTGGTAATATACATTTCCTCGTCTTCCCTCTCCCAACTTCACCGTCATAACCTCTGTCCTCATATATATATATATATATATATATATATATATATATATATATAACAATCCAAAGTGTGAGGTTCAGCGGTTGGGGTTGATCCTCCCTTAACCAAGGGTCGGGGTTCTATCCCCACTTGGGTACGGAGCAGCGTTAAAACTCTGGGTACTCTCGAAGCACCTACAATTCAGCGAGGGGATTAGTCACTGCAGTCAGCGGTGGATACCCTGGGTAAAACCAAATATATATATATATATATATATATATATATATATATATATATATATATATATATATATATATATATATATATATATATAATCTTCAACATTTACTACCACTATAATATATTCAGCTGAAGGCACCCATTTTACAATTGGAGTAAAAATTAAAACTTGGAATGGGGTTTCGATTAAGATAATAATATATCACTAATTATAACCCTCAGAAGAAATAGAAAATAATAATACCTGTCAGCTATGTAGTTAATGAGATCATCGGTACCAAATCTATAAATACGAATGTCTTCTAATTGACCACAACTTAGATCAACAGCATAGCGACACATCTTCTCCAAAGTATCAGAATTATGGGGAGATTGGGTTAATAAGTAGGTATAATCCCTTCCCATATTAAGGGTGCGCCACATGAGAGGGTATTTGCAAATGTTCCACCACGGAGGAGATACTTTACGTGCTGTAGTCAAAATTCGGACAGGACCAAGCCTATGGAGTATGTTTGCCGTCAGGTCACTCGGAAGTTCAAGCCAGTTTTGGTTTGTTGTGATCTCAACAACTTTTCGTTTCTTAGTTGGAGTTGAATGCGAAGAGATGGTGCACGGCTGTGAAAATGAAACGGGGAGAAGAGAACGGGTCACACGCTCTCCATTTAACTTTAGGTATTCTGCGCTGCCATCTGTTCCTAATGTAAATGAGAAAAGGAACTGTTTATGTGCATTTCGGGTCTGTCGGAATTGCCAAGCTTATTTAAAGAGTGACACTCCATTCTTCTTTCTTCAATTACACGATGTGGGACTAAAAGTGGTACTCTATGACACCTACAATGCACCTTTCAAAACACTTGGCTGATAATTTTTTTTTACTGTCAAGACCTTCACTGCTCCTATGCTTGATGCTTTTAGAATGTGGTTAAGGCCTAACTCAATCCCATAAAACTGGATTGTAAGGTGAGGGTTGCCTCCCACATATAAACTCTTTTTGAGACCATATCTTTAGTCAATGTGGGACTTGGGTTTTTCCCAATACACCCCCTCACGCCCAGCACTATTGGGCTTGGTGCGTGGATTATAATGGTGGGTGGCCCGAAGGATCTAGGATAGGCTTTGAGACCATCTTAGAATGTAGTTAAGGCCTAATTCAATCCCACAAAACCCGCTTGTAACGTGAGGGTTGCCTCCCACATATAAACTCTTTTTGAGACCAAATCTCTAGTCAATGTGGGACTTGGGTTTTTCCCAATAGATGCCACAAATACAATCCAAGCTCTTTTCTCCTGAGCTCGTGTTCTTTTTCTTGACAGTTTGAAAATTTGGTTTCGTTGATAAACTTTTAATTTTTCTCAATGTGAACTTTTCATCCAATATTATCTTTGAGGTGGGGAGCCTCCAGTTGAGTAATGGAGGTAACAATATTGTAGCGACCGAAAAATTCGAATGGGGGATTCTTCGAAGTTTACAATGAAGCCGCCACCAATGTTTAATTATAAGGGCAAACATCAGTAAATCCCTTTTAGAATGGATAAGGGGTTTTGCGGACCAGGTCTAGGCTCGGGAGTCGTTTATGCGTAGGGAATGTACCAGCACCCTACGACATCCTTCTTAAGGAAGGCTACCTTTTAACTAAATGCATAAACACATGTTAATTTAAAATATATTTATTTTTACCCTTGTTACAAATTAAAATTAAATAAAAGACTTAGTAAATAGTTAATTGTTTTTTTGTCATTTTTTGAAAGATAAGCAATTAACAAAAAGGACTAAAAAAAGGGTTTTTATTAATGCACTTGACAGGGGTTGGCCCCCCTTTGCTCATACGTATCTCCTGATAGAGAGTCAAAGGCTACGTAGTTCTTGGTAGAAAATATTTGTGTGTTTGGTGATTTTTTATTTATGGGAAAATGGTTTTTGATTGAATAAGGAAGACAAAATATAATAAGTTGTAAAACAGAAATAAGAGAGGTGCAATTAGTTGTGGGATATAGTATTATTAATGTAGCCAAATCCACGCTTTTTGGATTCAAAGACTGGCCTGCGAATTGGTGTCATCCAAGGGGTACTGTATGATTAAACGCAGGGGTGTAATTAGCTGTAGAGGGTTGTATTTAAAAAAAAGGGGGTGCGAATAGGAGAGCAGCGGGGACTGTATTTAAGAAAAGAGGGTGCTATTAGCAAGCTCAATTCTTTTTCTGTGAACTGGGCTGCGTTTAAAAGGATGGGCTTGCGTGGTGGTTGTGATGATGAAACAGGGAGGTCCATGAAGAAATCTGGTTTTTTTTAATTTATTTTTAAAACAGAAAAATGAATGGGAGAGATATAAAAGGGAATTAGGGATTTTGCAAAAACATAATTTCATTCTTCTCCACCTCATGCTGCGCCGCAGCAGTCTTCCACAAGAGAGGGAGAGAATTTCGTAAATGGAAAGGGAGAGAAATCAAGGAGGATCCATGGAGAGAGAGAGAGAGAGAGAGAGAGAGAGAGAGAGAAATGAGAGAGAGAGAGAGAGAGAAGGACGGGCTTCGAAAGAGAAAGAAAGGAGACGCAATGGAGAGGGAGGGGTCGGTGGTGGTGACCGGCGACGTTGAACGTCGGGAATCGTGCCAGTGAACGGCGGCGACGCGAAGACAGAACGAAAGGAAAATCAGCGTGGGGTGTTCTGTGGTGGTGATTTGCAACAGCGAGAGAGAAGAGAGAAAGAGGCGCTACGGCGTGGTGGTCCATGGGCGGTTCACCACGGCGTGAGGGGGAGTCTGCACGCAGAGGTTTACGACGGCGACGTGTTTTGGGGTGACGACCAACGTCGCGGTGGTTGGAGCTGGTACAGTGCTGACCCCTTGTATTTCGTTTTCTCTCTATTGTTTTTTTCGGATCTCGCCTTCTTTCTCTCCTCTTACTTTCTGAATTCTTATTTAGCTACTATTTTGTTGTTTTTTTTTATTATTATTTGCTTGTTTTCTATAAAATAACCTGATTTTTCTAACTAATCGCTATTTTAAACTAATTGCTAATTTTGTTTTCTATAAAACTGATCCTGGAACCTACTTTTCTAGCAACTAAACTTGTTTCATGTTAATCCCTAGTGTCATCTTTGTTCTTTGGCAAATTCTGACTCCGTTTTTCTTCTTAGTTGATACAATGTTTTCATGAGCATGCTCACAGAAATGTTAATACTTTAGATTTAGAAATTAAACTTTTGGTAAACAAAATAGCAGGCTAGTCTTCTTAAACAGTTTAGCAATCTAACAACAACTAAAACACAATCTCATGTTATTCAAAACTGAGGAAATTGATAACTACTACCAACCTGATTTTCCGAATGACAGTATCTTGATTTTTAGAACAGAAATGACATCTCCTTTTGATCCGTTGCTGCTACTTTTTGTTTGATGGTTGCTGCCTCTCACTTTATTTCAGAAACTGAATTTTTTTTGTTGATTAGGGTTTCGATGTGAAACCCTAATCGGTTAGGTGTTTTTTCTCTCTCCCCCTTTTCTTGTGTGAATTATACTGTTTATATGGGAATTCTTTAGGGATTTTTTGCATTAAAAACTGATCCTGGTTTGATTTTCTTTCCTATTTCAGGTATTGGACCGGCGGAGAGGACTTGTTCAGCAAGCAAGAATAGGCCCAGGAGCTGTTTTTGCTATTCTGATTTTTTTTAATTTTTGTATTTTCGTTTTCTATTTTTTTTTTGTATTTTTTTATTATCATTTTTCGTATTTTGGGACTTTTGGACAATTTTAACTTACTGTAATATATTTTTGTTAATTAAATTCTGATTTTATTAATATTTTTTTATGATTTATGATTTTTTTATATTTTTTATTTTAAATTAAGTGAACAAAACAAAGTGAAGTTGGGCCACCAAGAACGAAAATCGGGCCCAATGCGTTAAACTGAGGCCCAATTAGAGGAGACAGGACCAATTTTGACAAATCACTAAAAACCAGCCCGATTAGAACAAGTTATTAAAAACAGACCCAATTGGAACAAAGTCACTAAAACCGGCTTAATTAGAACAAATTGCTAATATAGGCTCAATCAAACGAATTATGAACGTTAGGCCCAAGTAGAAGTGTAGTCCCAATTGCATAAATTACTAGACTCAGGCCCAACTAAACGAAAATCCTAACTCGTGGTGAATTAGTAAAAGAAGAAGCGGACAAAATTGGGGTATGATAAATATTATGTGAAAGGCTGAGGCAAGAAAATATATATGGTTGGACTTGGGAAAGAGGCACTTATCTATTGGGAGAATTTTTTTCTTAATGTATAAGTGCCTGTTTCCCCCAAATTCTGCTACCTGGATCATATTCATAGAACCCATGCAACCCCTATACAAGGCCGTCCCAAAACAATTTTGGTTCCTGTTCAAATCTTAAAAATTTGGCCCTAATTGGAGGCCCGCAGAGTAGTATGCATTCACAGCCTCACTTGAACTTTTTTGATTTCTTCCATTATAAAATTCAGTCAACCCTGCAGCCTAAGAGTGTAATTTCTAGGGATCAAAGCACCTCAAGAATGGATAGTTTTGGCCTAAGTTCATTAAATCGGTCACAAGTGAATATGCTTGAGGCTTAAACTTTTGTCCCTAAATAGGATCAATTTCTGCAAGAACTGCTATTCCATAAAGGAATTACCCCAAATGAAAATGGTGATCATTATAAATACATAATCCAAAATCAGTCGTTGTACTATTAGACCCTTGTTGAGTAACAAGTTGCTTAGAATGTGGTTTAAGTCTAACTCAACCCTACAAAACCAGCTTGTAAGGTGAGGGGTTGTCTCCCACTTATAAACTCTTTTGAGACCATATCTCTTGTAGAATGCCATGTTCAAGGAATAGGATTAGTTTCCTGTAATGAGCCACACAACAAATAACAAGTGCACAGAATAAATGAAGTATAATGGTACTGTTCTATTACATTAGATGGAAACAATTACAGTACAATTTGATTCTGAGAAGGCAGCAATCCCGTAGTGGGAATCAGTGAGAAGTGAAAGCAAAATACAGTTAGAGGAGAGAGACTATTGCCATACATCAACAATCCCTCTCACTCGCCTACTCACTATTTAGCATAGTCTTTCAGCCACGCACAAGGCACACGCGCCCTGGTGGTCCTACGCACGAGAGTGGTCCTGTGTGTGTCCTGTTGCACCTCATCAATGGGCTCGGATTGTCTCTTGCCACTAGGTGCCATGCGCCCACTCGAGCCAACTAAGTCACTAGGCGCCATGCGCCCGGGTATCTCATTCATTGCAATACCATCCCCTTTAAAAGGAATCTTGTCCTCAAGACTAAAAAGAGGATAATGAGCCTTGATCTCCCCAACATCTTCCCATGTGGCAGCAGCACGATCATTATCATCCGACATGATCAAAACCTGTTCAACTTGTGAATTTCCCTGTACCAGCACTCTAGTCTGCAGTACTGCTTTCGGATTCAGAACAGGCCCCAGCTCAATTGTTGTCAATGGCAATGGCAAATAGGGCTGAGACACAGCACCATGGAATAATGCCTTCAACCGTGTTACATGAAATACAGGGTGAATTTTTGCTTGATCCGATAATTTTAGCTTATAAGCCACTGTACCTATCCTCTGCACAATGGAAAAAGGCCCAAAATATCTCATGCACAGCTTGTTGTTCTTCTTAAAAGCAACTGAGTGTTGCCTATATGGTTGTAGCATTACTAAAACCAATTCCCCCACCTTAAATTGCACATCTTGTCTCCTCTTATCTGCCCGTAATTTCATTCTTTGCCGAGCCTTGTTCAAGTACATTTTCAGTTGTTGCAATATCACGTCTCTGTCATTAAGCTGCATAGTAACCTCAGTAGGATTGGCGCCTGAACACAAAGGGCGCACTAATGTAGGGGGATCTCTGCCATACAAAGCTTTGAAGGGTTTCATACCTAAACTATTATGAAAACAGAATTGTACCAATACTCAGCCCATGCTAAAGCCTTAAACCAAGACTTAGGATTCTCAAAAGTGAAGCATCTCAAATACATTCCTAGGCATTTGTTTAAAATCTCATATTGTCCATCAGATTGTGGATGATATGATGAACTCATAGCCAATGTTGTTCCTTGTAACTTGAAGAGGTGCTGCCAAAAAGAACTTGTGAAAACCTTGTCTCTATGAGATACAATTGACTTGGGTAAACCATGTAGTTTCACCACATAAGTCATGCAAGCCTCTGCCACACTCTTGCTCGTATAATCAGTCTTCAGTGCTATAAAATGGGCATATAAGGTTCTATCCAATGAAGAATGTAAAGTAAGCCACTTAATTGATTTTCCTTAATAATTTACTTTGGTTACTTTAAGTCTAATTTTTTTGGATGTTACAAAATAATAATATCTATCCAATGAAGAATGTAAAATACACATGCTTATAAGGTTCTACATATTTCCTTTCAAACAACATTAACATCCAAGTGTCTTCAAGGACAAACAACCTTTAGTAAAGTCTAATTATCCATCTAGAGAAGCACATAAAGTACACTTGTGTACAAGATTTCCCAAAAGCCAAAATTCCGAACAAGAAAACAATCTCAAATCCTCAATTAGAAATGAAACACATGCCAAAATAAAAAACAATAGTTCCATCTAGCTCATCACTGAAGTCCTAGAAAGTCACTTACATAATCACAATCGTCATATTCAGTGTCCGTACCAAAATCAAATCCTCCTACGCAATCATAATCATAATCTTCATATTCATTGTCTGTGTCTAAATCAGAATAGCCGGAATAGTTATCAAAATAGTGTACATCTTTGATCTGGTCATGGCACCTTTTCCATAAATTCTCACTAAAGCCGAGATTACGACACTTCCGAATATCAAGTGATTCAAGAAGAGGACATCCATCAAGAATGGCAGTCAACCCAACATCACTAAGTGGGTTTCCATTAATATCAAGATAACGTAGCCCGTGCATTGTTTTTGCAATAGCAAACGCCTCTTCATCTTGCTCTCCAATGGTTTGCCATGATAGCCCAGTATATTTCAACGATTTCAAACGCGGGCAAGATTGGCCAATAACTTCAAGAGCATCCTTCGAGAAGTAGCCAAATTTAACATGAAACTCCTCTACCAATGAAAGTTTCTTTGCAACTTCACACATTCCTTTATCTGAAATTCCCAAACAACCGTCAATCTCTATGCAGCGTAAGTGAGGTGCCCTGTACATTTTGACAACAAACATGATAAAAAGATAAAATGCTTGTAAGCTACAAAAATTACAACATACCAAGTTCTACATTTTAAGTAGGTTCAAAGCAAAATTGGTTGAGTTGCCATTTCGGGTAAGCTATTAATTAACAACTAAAAAACCTACAATTGGAGCATATTGGAAAGCAAGTCCAATTCCTAAAAAAATAAAAATAACATGCAGTAAACTAAGAATAGTATTAATAAAGGTTTTATATCATCATGATTTATATTAAGCATAGACACATAAAAAAAAGCAGGAGGCTGGTACACAACAAACCACACAAGCACATTACAGTGAGTACCAAAAAAATCTATCTAGTTTATCTCTTTAGATGATCGGTTGAGATAAAAAGGGTATTATTGGTTGTCTACTTTATCTCTTCTTCTTTCTCCCACCTTCACCGCCTGGCAATCATATCTATTTATTTAACCTTTACAGCCACTAAAAGGTGAGGGTACACATTTTACAACTCAAGCAAAAATCGAAACTTGGAAAAAACAAACTAATGGGGTTTCAATTCCGATTATAACAAAAAGAAATTACTTATATAGCTGATCATGGCAAAGTATAACACTCGAAACAGAAAAATAGAAAATGATATTATAAGTTACCTGTCAGCTATGTAGTTGAGGAGATCATCAGTACCAAATCTATAAATATGAATGTCTTCTAACTGACCACAACTTAGATCAACAGCATAGCTACACATCTTCCTCAAAATATCATAATTTTGGGGACATTGAGGTAAAAGGAAGATATCAATGTCATCCATTCCCATGTCAATGGTACGCCACATGAAAGGATCCTTGCAAATGTTCCACCACATAGAACATACCTTACGTGCCCTCATCAAAATTGTGAAAGCACTTAGCCTTTGGAGTATGTTCGCTGTGACATCTCTTGGAAGTTCAAGCCAGTTTGGGTTTGTTGTGCTTTCAACAACTTTCGCTTTCTTTGCTCGGCGTGAATGTGACGGCATCGTGCACGGCTGTGAAGATGAAAAGACGAGGAGAACAAGGAACTTTGGCTTCCATTCAAGTCTGGGTTGCCATCGCTCCAATTTGATAAATGAGGAAAAAGGAACTTTGTGGAAATCCTGATGTAGCATTTATTAGTTCTGTGTTTCGGCGGCAAGTTCTAAAAAATTGAGTGGAAGTTTTTGACTTTTGAAATTAATGGATTGAGTTCAAAAATAATAATCCCGCCCAGTCCACCAAATTGGCGCCTACGTAGTCTGTCTAAGTACAGGGCGCCTTTTGGTCAAAACAAGATATTAATTGTGTGTTTTTTTTATAGGCAATATTAGTGGGCGGGGAATGTTAGTTTCCCGAGTTTGAACCTGAGACATTTTTATTGTACTCATTTGGTGCACTCTTTCGTTATCTCTTACCTTGCCAACTGAGCTACCTTCTATGATAAGCAACTGAGCTACCTGAGACCACACGACTAAGGTAAGCAACTGAGGAGAAGTTGAGGTGCCTACTCGACTAATGCAAAATCAGCCGAGGCAAGACTAGGTTGAGGTAAATCAGCTCGACGTGGCTGCTAAGTCTATATAGGATTGGAGGCTATTATTTGGTCTTAATATGTTCATATAATTGACTTGTACATTTGTAAATCACACTCATCAATACAAACACAAGTCTTTACTTATTTTACTTTTCCTTTATATCTTTTCTCCTTTATTTTTATGCATTCTTAGGACAGTAGTTCAGCCTTCTACACTAAACGCTTTCTAAAGTAATTTAGGAACCCGCAACTGAGAAATAGAATCCCTTTCTCAGCGTAATTGCTTAATAAACAAAGGGATTACTGTTAGGAGTGCCAATTAGCCAAAGTAATACTTAATCAATTGATCAAACTCCTAGTCAGCCGAGAAAATATCTAATCGACTGATTAAGCGGCTTACTAAGCTAAGCACCAAATATTCGCACGATGTTACGACTCTTTTAGAAAAACTTCCGGAAGCAAAAAATTGCTCTTAATACCATGTTACGACTCTTGATAGAAGCAATGAATAAGTAAAAAAAGAGGAAAAAAAAGTGAAAATATGGATTTGTGTTGATGATAAGAATTATCTTTACATATTGTCAAAAAAAAGAATTATCTTTACATAAGTGGTACAAGCCTTTTTCTTTCTCAAAAAAGTGGTACAAAACTTACATAAAACTTATATAGCCAATAATAACAACTAACTTATAACAATCTACTATCACTACAAGAAAAGCGCAAGTTGTCGACGGTAAAAACTGTTGCTAATTCACCATTTTCGACATGAAAAAAACCGTCGCTAAATGTAGGGTCTGAAATGGGTACCAACCAAATTTTCCATCACTAACGTTACCGATTGATTAATTTGTCGGTAATTCCACTCGTCGCTACTGTATTTGTCGCTAATTCTGCCGCAAGACAACTGTTTTACCATTTATTACCTATAGTAATTCTGTCGGTAATGTTGCTAGTGTGATTCTAGATATATCTATGTGTGACATACCAATTTGTGTTTGCACTACAACTCAATCCAATCCCTGCCAATACAATTCAGATTCAATCCACCAATTCAATTGAAACTCAATCCTACAAATTCAATTCAACTAAGTCCATAATAACCCAATTCACAACTTATAATTCCAAACCAATTCAATTCAATCCATTGATTCAATTCAAATAAACTATACAATTCTATAATAACTCAATTCACAACTTATAATTCCAATTTAACTATAAAGTTAACATAAACTATAAATTAACATAAACTATGATTTCAATAAACTAATTTAAGCGAGACTAATTATAACTATTCTCTACCTAGCAGCTCAGCTGTTACTGCTGTTGGTAGGCCTCTTGCAATCCGAGTGTAGCGGTGGAGCGTTGAATGAATCCCCGAGTGTAACATCCGCAAAATAATTAGTAGAATTATTTGGATGTTAATCCAATTAAATTAATTTAGTACTTAACTGGTAAATTTAACGAGTGCTAAAATTATTTATTGGTTGTCATCGGATCGTTAACCGGATAATACGGACCAAGGAATTTTTGGAATCGAAATAGGAGATTTCGATCGATATGGTAATTTGACCGCGTTACAACAAATATATTAAATAAATATATATATATGTATACGTGGGTGCGTGTGAGTGAAGAGAAGAGAGAATTAAATAAATTAAATAAATATAAGTGTGTGTGTGTTAATATGACAGGAAAGAAATTAAAAGAATAGAAAGGAAAGAAGAGGGGAGGCGTGAAACAGAGAGAGGCCGAGGGGAGAAAAGAAAGAATGGAGAAAGTGAGAAAGGGAGGAAACGTAGAGGAAGAAGAGAAGAGGGAGAGAGAGGACCTCACCCAAACCTCAAGCTTCCTTCACCAAAAATGTTCCCCACATCCTTCTCTTCATTATGACACCAAGATCTTCATCATCCATTCTTTATCCTCCATTTCACCATTTTCGAATTTGGAGAGGGAGGAGAAGAAATGTTGTGTTGTCTTCCTCATCAAGTGTCCTAGAGGTTAGGGAAGTCGAATATGTGGTTGGATGCTAGCTTGGAATGAAGAATCAAAGGTTTCAAGAGTTAGGGTTAGAGGAATCAAGATTTTTGGGTTATGGATGAATAGTAAATTGGGGGTTGAAGAAGATGAATAGTGCATTTTGGAGGTCTCGGGATTGAGCGGAAAGATTGAAAGCGGTTGCGGACGTCGCCGGAGCGTGGAGTGGATTCGGGGAACGTTCGTGTGGTTACTCGGTGATTTTGAAGTCTCGGTGATTTCGAGGTCTCGGAGTCGGTTCACGCTTCAAGGGTGAGTTTTACTCACGTTTAGGATTTTTGTTTTTTGAATTAATTGATAAACTATTTTATCGCTTTCGCTGGACTGGAATATTATGTGATACTGTCTGATTCGGGTTAGGAATCGATTGGGGCGAGTCTCGGGTTGCGTCGTGTTAAAAATGGAATTTTTGGTGATTTGATTCGAGGGATTTTGATTTAAAACCGTTATTTGGAAAATATGTCGCATTTTGATAAAATCCGTTTTGAATGAGTTTTTGATTGACTTGAATAATTGTGTGACTTTGATTGGAACTGTTTTTATGGTTGTCAAATCTGTTTTTAATCAGAACAAGAATCGGAATTGAGCGGAATCGCGGTTTTTGTGCGAAATCGTCAAAATCTGCCTTAACAGACCCCCCTTGCTGCCATTTCGCGCTCCACTTGCGCCCCAGGCGCAACTCCAGCGCCATTTGGCAGAACCTGCTGCCAGTTCGCGCGTAACTCGCGCGCCAGCGCGACTCCAGCGCAGTTTGGCAGAATTTCAGCAACTAAACACTGTTTTTCGTTTCGCGATAACTTTTGATCCGGGAACCCGATTGAGGTGTTCTAAGATGCGTTGGAAAGGTTATTCAGAGGCCTAACTGAATATTCTATTTTTAAGGCAAAATGAACTGTTTTTGATATTGAAAATTATGTCGAAAAGTGGTCAACTAGAGTGCGAGTGTGAACTTGGTTTTTATAAAAAGAAAATGTGGATTAAGGGTTTCATTGATTGTCTAATTTGATGGACCGTGGGTTCATAGTACTGTAGATATATGTTTATATATCGAGTTGGGTGACGACCCTATGTTGTAACATACTAGGGGGAGGGAGTCATGATCCTCTTACCTAGGCTCCATGCCAATAGGAGAATGTACTATTGGTAGGGGGGTTCACCGGCTTGCAGCGTTCGCGTCAGCGGTGTTATGTTGTTTGTAGTGCGATACCGGCTTGCAGCGTTCGCGTCAGCGGTGTCGTACTGAGTTAACAGGTTACCGGCTTGCAGCGTTCGCGTCAGCGGTAATCTGTTTTTGTGTGATTGTTTTATGCGGTTCATCGGATGGAGCGTTCGCGCGGCCGATGCCGTATTGACTTAAAATCGGACTTTATAATTGAACCGAGAGTGCGAGTAGGGGTCTCGGTAGAACTCACTGAGACAAGTTGTCTCACCCAATCCATTGTTGTTGTTTTACAGAGAAACAGGGAAAGAGGAGATCCACAGAGGCACGAGCAGGTTGCCCTCGGACTGGCTACTGAAGACTTAGCTTTATGTTTAAGTTTATATTTCCCTTTTGTTGTCTGTATACTAAAACATTATGTATTTAATGTATATCTTTCTTCCGCTTTCTTGTATGATACTGAATACTATAGATGCTGATGGTATATGGTCTGAGAACCATATTGTCTTGTTGTAAATAAGACTGTTTGGGTTATATTCAGCGAAAAATTTATAGTGATATTCAGTGTCTAAGGAGGAATTATATCTCTGATGTGTTACTAATGTGCACTTGGGTATTTTTAGTCGATAAAATTACCGGGGTGTTACAGTTGGTATCAGAGCAGTTCGACCTAGTCGGACTTAGTTTAGGGTTGAGTCGATTCCTTGCTAGTCCTTTTTGTAATTACACTTGTGATGCTAAGAGACATTGAGCCTGATCAACTTAATACTTAGTGCATCATAAGCGGAATTATGACTGGATGATCAAGACGCAGTCCTCGACCAAAACCGGAATCTTCAACCGGTGCATCCTCAGGAAAGGTGACATGACGGTGGAAGAATACACCGCTAAGTTTGAAAAGTTGTCTCAGTTTTACCAAGTGGTAAAGTAAGCTTTGGATGACGAATGGAGAATGCAGAAGTATAAGACGGGCATAAGTGCTTTTATGATTTGTGGTCTCAGTTCTTATACTGCTACCAATTATGTTGCCTTGGTGCAATCAGCCTATGTCGCCGAGGATGATCTCATAGGAAATATGGGAAGGGAAAGAAGGTAGTTGAAATATCAATTCCGACTGCAAAGTCCTAAGATAATTTCATCAATGGAAAAGCAGATGCAATTCTTTGATTCTTCAAAGGTCAGAAGATGTTCTAACTGTGGAAAGCCTCACAGCGGTAATTGCAAGCAAAGATTTAATCGGTGCTATTATATAAATGTAGAGGGTCACTATGGTAAAGAGTGCCCCGTAAGGAAGAGTTGCAAGGAGTTACAAGCAGCTCTAAGGCAAGGACGAGTCAACATTCTGGATGTTTAGACAGTTACGACTGTAGATAATCTATCGAGGGGTATGGGATCAGTTTTCAATAACTCCGTTAGTATATTACACGATTCGTGTGCAACCCATTGTATAATAGCTCAATCGTGAGTAGATCGATTGGGATTAACCTTATCTCCGCTATCCGAGCTGATAACTATTTTAACTGCTGCTGAAGGTCGTATCCAGACCTAATGTTTTAGTCAAATTGACTACTTGTCATAGGAGGCAGAAATTTCGTGGTAGAATTTATTGTTTGCCCATGAGAAGCGTGGACACCATTTGGAGTATGAATTGGATGACTGCAAGTCATGTTGCAATTGGTTGTGTTAACCAACTATCAGCCTCGCTTCAGAATCAGTTGAATTGTCTAGGACAAATTCTGAAGCGGTTACCTAATTCACCTTAGACGGTCAATCCTCATTTCAAGGTGCGGAAGCACATGTTAGTATGTTATCTGCATCCACTGAAACTAGTTTAGATTTGGCAAATATTCAAGTTGTGAATGACTTTTTGGATGTTCTCTGGATGTTTTTCTGGATGAAGTTTCTTCCGTACATCCAGAGCGAGAGGTAGAGTTTTCTATAGAATTGATTCCGGTACAGGATCAATATCTACTGTTTCTTATTGAAGGTTTCTTCCGAGTTAAAGGAAATGGAGTCCCAACTGGAAGAGTCGATGTTAAAGAAATTTATTCGACTGAGTGCTTCTCTAAGGAGTGCTCTGATGTGATCAGTCGAAAGAAAAGTTAGTAGCATGAGATTGTACATCGATTATCGACAACTCAACAAAGTGAAGATCAAGAACAAGTATCCTTTGCCAAGGATACACGAATTGCTGGATCAATTTGTAGTCGTTTTCGTTGATGGTATCTCGATGTGCTCGAAGACCATTGAGGAGCATGTCCAACATCTCTGCATTGTTCTGAAAGTACTCCGAGAAAAGAAGTTGTACTTGAAACCTTCGGAGTGTGATTTTTGGGTGTCCGAGGTAAAGTCTTTGGGACATGTGATTTCCCAAGTCGGGAGTTTCTGTAGATCCCAGTAAGAAGGAAGCGGTGTTGATGGAGTGACCCACATCAGTCGCAGAGATCAAAAGTTTCTGGATCTAGCCGGTTACTGTAAGAGGTTTGCTCAAGGGTTCTCACAGTTAGTTTTCTACTTACTCGGTTAACTCGTAAGGGTCATCCGTTACGTGAGATGCCGATTGTGAAGAACGTTTTCAAGAGTCGAAGATTTTGACTTCTGCTCCAATCCTGATTCTTCCGGATCCGTCATTGGAATTTTAAATTTTCGATGACGCTTCGGGGAAGGGTTTAGGATGTATTCTAATGCAAGGATCAACAAGTGGTGACTTAGGCGTCCAGACAATTAAGGTCTCATGAGAAGAGTTATCCGACTCACGATTATGAGTTGGCAGCTATTGTATATGCACTGAAGATTTGGAGACGTTACCTGTATGGGTCTCGTTTTGATGTCTTTAGTGATCGCAATAGTTTGAAGGTATCGGTTTGATCAGAAAGAACTGAATAGCAGGCAGAGAAGTGTGTTGAGTTTCTGGAGGATTATAAATTCGTGTTGATGTAACATTCAAGAGAGGCCAATGTTGTAGCTGATGCGCTAAGTAGGAAATCCATTCATATGAAAGAGTTGAGGACTCAAGAAATGGGATTGTTAGAGTCTTTTAGATCTAAGTTGGAGTACATCCGTAAGTTTCCACTTTGGTGGCGAGGTATTAGTTTGTTAACCTCTCCTTGGTGAAGGTTGACAACGAGATTGTCTTACGAGATTCCGTTTGACAAAATGAACGTGAATACGAATATGTAAGTGAGGTAACTGCTGACTGTTTTCACATTGCGAAAAAGCACCAAAGGATTAATTGATGGATCTGCTGCAAGGGACTGGAATTTCCGAAGTGAAGCTTGGCGTGCGGTGTAATAATTTTGAAAAATCGTTTTTGTGAAAATCCGCATGCTAAAGTTAATTTTTGGAACGAATTAAGAGGCTAATAGAATATGATTGAGGAGGAGAAATCCTAGGAGGATTACTTAGGTTGAGGGGAAGCTCTCAACGCCATTGACTAATTCGGAAAGAAGCTCTGAGTTCTGTTTGATAGTTGTTTTGAGAACAACAGAGGTGATTTTCATTGTTTTCAAGTTTATTTGATGTCCCCGCGGTTTACTTCTACGTTTAAGATAAACGTTTCTGGTAAATCCTCATTCCATCTTTTTGAAGAGTTCTATCTCGAAATCCCAAGGGTGAGTCAGGAAGTTTCACAGAGGACCTTTCCGTCACGCTTTTTCTATGTGTGTGGGAACTGTTATGGATTTTTAGAGAATTTGCGGAGAACATGTTTACACCCTTCGAGAAAAATCATGTTTGTACTTATCTCTACCGTGGAGTACCAATTTGTGGATCTCATCTTCGACTTGTATCTCTATCAAGTGTCTTGTATTAAACCCTTTGATTTAGATTAATCAAAGTTGGGGAGTAAGCGAGGATAACTGGAATGAAGCTTCGGAAGTGTTTTTGAACGCGGTGCCGAGCCTATGTAGGCGAAAGAAGAGTTTCTCGTGTCGATTCGTAGTAAGAGAGTTCGGACTGTAATCTTAGAAACGTTCTGGGGTAGTAGTAGATCATACCTGGAGATTGATGTGCCAACTTGGGAAGGTTTTCTACCCTAATTTCGTTAGTTCGAGATTGTTTTCAGCAACTTAAGACCTTTCTGAGAATGTCGATTCTCGATTAGTCGGATGAAAGACTTAGCGAAATTTTGAGGACAAAATTCTTTCAAGTTGGGGAGAATGTAACATCCGCAAAATAATTAGTAGAATTATTTGGATGTTAATCCAATTAAATTAATTTAGTACTTAACTGGTAAATTTAACGAGTGCTAAAATTATTTATTGGTTGTCATCGGATCGTTAACCGGATAATACGGACCAAGGAATTTTTGGAATCGAAATAGGAGATTTCGATCGATATGGTAATTTGACCGCGTTACAACAAATATATTAAATAAATATATATACGTATACGTGGGTGTGTGTGAGTGAAGAGAAGAGAGAATTAAATAAATTAAATAAATATAAGTGTGTGTGTGTTAATATGACAGGAAAGAAATTAAAAGAATAGAAAGGAAAGAAGAGGGGAGGCGTGAAACAGAGAGAGGCCGAGGGGAGAAAAGAAAGAATGGAGAAAGTGAGAAAGGGAGGAAACGTAGAGGAAGAAGAGAAGAGGGAGAGAGAGGACCTCACCCAAACCTCAAGCTTCCTTCACCAAAAATGTTCCCCACATCCTTCTCTTCATTATGACACCAAGATCTTCATCATCCATTCTTTATCCTCCATTTCACCATTTTCGAATTTGGAGAGGGAGGAGAAGAAATGTTGTGTTGTCTTCCTCATCAAGTGTCCTAGAGGTTAGGGAAGTCGAATATGTGGTTGGATGCTGTCATACCCCAATTTTGTCCGACTAATCGAAAAATCCCAAAGTTTTATCGCTTCGCATATTGTTCTAAATGCGGGTGTATTTGGCACTCTCGTGCAACAATTTTGTTTGGCGCTCGTTGTTTTCAAAAAAAAGGAATCCAAATGTAAATAATAAAATAATAAACAACGCGAGCGCGCGTTTTGTCTCGAGTCGTGTGAGTAATTGCGTCGGTGCGCGTTTATTTTTACCATTTTCTTTTTAGAAAAGTGAGGATAGAATCAAATCAGTTTTAATAACATGCACGCGTGCGTATTCAAATAGCGTGCGCGTTCCTAGTCTTAAGGCGAACGCGCGTTTCATTTCGAGTCGTGTGAGTCGTCGCGTCGGTGCGCGTTGTTTTTACCGCTTTTATTATCATAAAAAAATATAAATAAATAAATGATAAATAGTAATAATAAGTTAAACTCAGCTGTCCCTTTTATTTATATTTGTTACATATACAAACAAAATTAATTAATACAAATAGTACAAAAGTCAAAACAAAAGCAAAAATTTTACAAAATAATAAAATGAATAACAAAAAACTGAAAAGAGAGGGAGAGGACAGCAGCAGCAGCGCATAGGTGCTCCTCTATTTGGAGAGCCAAGCCCAAACCTATTTCTTCTTGTCCCTTTGCTCACCTCCCATTCTCAGCAAAAACATTGCTGCAGTGGCAGCAACCCTGCTGCCATTCCCTTGCTGCCCCCTTTGCTGCTCCACTGCTGCCAACAGCTTTGTCCCCCATGAGTTTTGATCCCCTGCATTAGCATACCACACCTACACCACAATCAGCCTATAAAAACTGTGAACAGCAAACACAACAGGGACAGTGATTGGAAAACACACAAAATACGCACACACTGAGATATAAAAAACAGAGAGATAGAGGGAAGACACGGCAACTGAGTTATTCACCACCAAAAGAATTTGAAGTCAATAGCAGAATTCAAGCTCCCTAAAAAAAACACTTCTGACAAATTGTTTGTTCATCACTAGAAAGGGTTAAGGAAAACAGGAGTTACAGAGGCAATATACTCTTCTGAAATAGAGGTATATTTTCTCTAGATATACATGTTTAAGCTGTTCTCTTTTATTTACTGGTTAAGTGCCTTCCTGCATGTGTACTTATTGCTAACAGAGAAAGTCTTTAAGCAACGTGAGTGAAAGAAAGTGCAAAAATAGCCAAGTAAATGCAAAACACAAAAATAAAGTCTTTTATTTGCTTAGGTTTTTCACGGCAGATTGTTTATTTAGGTGTAGGCACATGTATTTTCCATCCATTTCCTTATTGACAGAGCTAGACAACCAAAGGCAAACAAAACCAAAGTAGTGCATAAGTAGAAGAAATAATGCAACATACACACAGACCAGGAAGCAAAAAGTCATTAAAGGAAAAACGGATCAGAAGCCAAAAATATAAAAAAGAGGATAACGATAATATCAATTCTGAAATGATGTAAAGTTCCATATTAGAATGCTATTCCACTTAGGCAGAAACTAGCGATTGAAAAAAGGAGAGCAGAGAAAGAGGTAGAGAAATGTTGTTCAATCATAAAGAAAAAGAGGAGGAACAGCCAAATCAAAAATACATGCAGAATGGAAGAGAGGAATGGCAGAACCAGAGACAAAAGAAAAGAAAATACCCTCTTGCTGTCGCCGCCGTGCCCATGCGATTTCCGGCCGCCGCTGACGGCGGTCGTGCACCGTCATGTTTCCTTGGCTCCGATACGCCGCCGTGAGCACCGTTTGGGTCGCCGCAAGCGCCGTCTCCCATCGTAGCTTCGCCACCCACCTCCTCTCTCTCCTCACCACCGAACCACCCCTAACAACCCCTCTTCGAAACTCAGATCGCGTCACCGAACCCCAACACCGTCGCCCCCACCATCCCTCTCCGTCCTCGTTTCGCACCACCACGACAGAACCACTGAAACACCGCGCCCTTACGACCACCGATCCACCCCAACCACGCACCAAACAGCCATCAAAACCACCCCCATAACCACCGTCGTTTTCCACCTCTCTCTCCTCCGCGCGCTCCTCCTCACGCTGCCATCGCACGACGCCGAAGCTAGTCCGGCGTGGTCTCCTCGCCCTCGCCGTCGGTCCCTCCTCCTCTCCCTTCTTTTCTCTCCTTCCGTATCTCTCTCTCTCTCATGTCGTTTTTCCTCTTTCTCCCTCCTCACGAATTTCTCTTTCTCTCCCTCTAAAGAATGGATGCGGCGCTGAGAGAGGAAGGTTAAGAGATTAGGTTTAATTTCTTTTTGTTTCAGCTTTATATACGTAGGCTTAGCTAATTTAAATTTTATTTTGCAAAAAATCCGATTACTAACCACACCCCTCTGTTTGTTGCGTAAACACCCTCTCAGAAGCCCACGACTCTTTTTTTTTTGAAACGCAGCCCAGCTCACCAAAAACGAGCTGGGCTCACTATTTGCACTCCCATTTTAATAATACAGCCCTCCTTTTATTTGCACCCCCCATTTTACTATTTCACCCCCGGTCTTTCTTTTTAAATTTTATTTCTTTTCCCCTAAATAAACTTATTTATTTTTTTTTCCTTTTCTCTTCGCAAACCTTTTTCCCAACGATGGATAAATGTTTCCCCGAACGAAAAACAATCCAATTGCAAATTCCTTTCATCACGACGTTCTCTCCAATTAAAACCCACGAAGACACTTTTCAAAAACAAATCTTTTCAAACGTCGAAATCAAAACTAATCATCACTAACGATCACTCGCGCCGTTGCCGTTTGATTGTGGGTGATGATTTCATTCCTGTGGGAGCTAGTAGTGTGGCCACTCTAAACCGTTGTTGTTTGGTCCTCACAAACGCTCTCCTTCAATTGCGAAAACCTTTTCAATGCTCATAATAAAAACCGATTATCATTAATCATCACTCGCGCCGTTGCCGTTTGGTCGTTAATGATAATTCATTTTCATAAGAGTTAGTAGTGCGACCACTCTAAACCGTTGTTGTTTGGTCACTACGAACGCTCAACCCCTTTGCGAAAAACTCCAAAAAGATTAAAAAACAAAAACCGTTTTCCAAACAAACAAGAACTACGTAGCTTTGAATTCTCCATCGCACCGGGAGATACGTAGGAGCGGGCCATGTCCTGTCAAGCACTTATTTCTAAAAACCCTTTTTTTCCTTTCTCGTCAAAAAGTAAAAATTTTGTTAAGTTTCTTTAATTCGTTTTCAATAAGAAATAAAGAGGCAAATTAAATATTTTCAGGTCAACACTTCAAACCACACATTCAATTAAAGGTTCCCTTTCGGTAGAAAGGAGGTACGGGGTGCTAATACCTTCCCTATGCCTAACCGACCCCCGAACCCATATCTCTAGTTTTCGAAAGACCATCCGCCTTGTCTAAAAGACCTTTTTTCAATGTTTTGGTCTTAAAATTAAAATATTGGTGGCGGCTTCCAAATTTTTCCACGTTGTCAAACGAAAAGTCCCAAGCCGGATTTTTCGGGCGCAACAGCTGGCGACTTCACTGGGGACCTTTTTTTTTTAAAAGACGAGGGTCAAGCCTAACTAATTAGATTGTGTGGTTTAATGTATTGTTGATTTGATTAATACCTTGTTTGCCTTTCTTTCCTATCATTGATTGTAGGCATATGCATTTGTCTTCTTTGTTGTTCCCTATCTCCTCTCCTACTCCTTGTCTCTTATTGCTTATGCCCATGCATTCTTCCAATCCCCACGATCCCTTCTTTTTCGCTCCCTTTCTTCAAGGTAAGCTCATGCATTTCTCCCCAATTTTATCATGTCCCCTCTTCTTGGCTCCTCTTGTTAAGGTAAGCAATATCCTTGTTTATAGATATCCTAGATATTAAACCCTAGGGTAGACAACATGTTATTGCTTGCTTTTATCTGGACTGTTCAGGGTTTTCATTTGCAGGTGGGGTATATGTGGGTAGTTTTAGGCGGTATGCCCTTGCTGCACACACTCACACCTTATGCTTACTATGCTTTGAGAGGGGCCTAAAACCCAAGGTCTGACAAAACTTAGGAGAGTGGAAACGAGTAGTGACTGACAATTGGACTGTTGTCCTTCCGACTCTCACGAAAGTTTCAGCCAGAGTATGCTCTTTCATGATGCCTCACACCAGATGGCGTTCCATCGTTGTGGGTGCTATTGTGAAAGAGAATTAGCTCTGGTAGCCTGGTGAGGAAGTGACTAGAACCCGCATGGGAGGAACATTTGAGTTGTCCTAGAACTTAGGTCCCCACCTTCGCAGGACATAAGGGGCATACCAAATTGTGTGTTGCATGGTAATATAGACATGTTTTCAAAAAAGAGTAGGAGGTTTTTCAAATAAAAAGTAGAGAAAGAGCTGTCGTTGTAGCCTTTCTTTTGCTGGTCCGTACGAAGTGACATATGGCCCACTCTTTTCAAAAAAAAGAGAGAACGAGCTGCCGTTGTAGCCTTTCTCTTACTTGGTCCATATGAAACCACGTACGGCTCGCATTTTTCAAAAAAAACAAAAAAAACTCGAACTAATGCCAATAAGGGTTTTGCCCTAATCTGCATATGCATAAAACATCATCATCATTTTGCATGCATCCTCGCATTGCATCCAACAGAAGCTTTTACAGTTCATGCATGCATCCTTGCATTTCATCAAAGTTTGTTTACCGAGAATCCCAAAGTGACAAAGAATCTTGTCATAGGCACGATGTGGAATCAAAAGTGAAACAACGTATACTCCGAGGTGTGAGTTTGTTTAAGTTTGAATGCATGGAATGTGCTTTGTTTCGCTTATTGATTCTAACCTTGTTGTGTTTCAAAGAAAAAAATAATCAAAATCCACCGTTAAACCTATGGCAAGACATAGTACACCGTGATTCCCGGCACCAAGACAGACAGGAAATCATACATATTGCATTGCACTTGCATTCAAACAAGTATTAGTGCATACCGTCTTTTATCAAAAAAAAAAACCAAAAATCAAGAAAAATCAAAAATTATTATTTTCCACAAGCTTTCTTAGAAAACATACTACATGCATTTTTTCTTTGCACTACAAAAAATAATCAAATAAACATCTTATTTCGCATGCATTTTCATAAGAATCATATCTTTCCACGCAACTAAAAATAATTGTTAGTATCAGGCACTCCATTTCATAGTTCAAAAATAAAACGAAAAGCAATCATCATCCGCACTTTGCATCATGGCGTCATGCATTACATAAAACAAAATTCTGAAAAAAAACAATTATCATCCCTATGGTATTTCATTCGCTCATAATCATAAAAAATCATCAAGTGATGCAATTTACGTTATCCTCATTCAAAATGCACATTCGTTCATTCATTCACCCACTCATTCCGTCGTCCGTCCATATCACATCATCGCATTAATACTTTCCTGTGTCGCAAATCAAAAATAAGCATTAACGTCTCATCTCGCATGCATCTTCATTCAATATCTCCCATGCATTAGGAAAGTAATTGCAAGCATCACGCATTTCATTTCATTGCATAAGAAAAATGAAAACCAGAAGCATCTATCATCCATATCGCATTTCATTCATCCTTGATTATGCAAAAACTATCATCAAATAATGCGGACATCGCGTCAATGTGGCGCTCATGCATCATTTCATTAACCTCATCACTTTGTCCGAATACATCATTTCTCCCTGCATGCATCCTTTCGAAACAAAGAAAAATTTCTCATGTGATGGCTTAATGGATAGAAGTGCACCTTTGAACGACGAAGGGTAATGTCTCAAATTTGTTTGTCGACTACAAATTTGAGATGTTACTTTACGATGTCAGAGCACTTTGACCCAGTCGCACGTATTTTAATTTCGAGTAGGAAATTAAATTGAGTCAACTAATTGTCAAAACGTTTCAGTACATTGTGTGAAGTATTGAGTCAGGATCCACTCAATGTTTCAGGCAAGTTACTCAGGGTAACGACAATCAGTTGCCTCATATCCCCAGTCTTGCATCTCTCATCATTCAAAAAAGGGGCATTGGCACTTCACATCCTGTCTCGCCTCTAAAAAATAAAAAAAAAATCAAAAATCATTTGGAAAAAATGGGGGGCATCATTCTTGCATCATTCGCATTGGTATTCCATATTTTGTCTTGCAACAAAATAATTTAGAATAAGCCACACTTTTCGAGTAGTCGTTCTCCACGCATTTGCATCATACTTGCATATCATAATTTGTTCATTCATTCATTGCATAAAATAAAAGTTGTGATGAGAAGCGAGACGTCCTTGCAAAACAATCATCCTTTTTTTTGAAAAAGTTTATCCTTACTTGGTTGCGAACTCAAGGTGTTCCAAGGCACTCAGTTTTGCAAATCAATAGCTCATTTGCATGTCTTTCAAAAGCACTGCATCCCATCCATTCCATGACAAAAAAAAAGAAAACTGAAGCAGCTCATCAATTCATCGTTCTAACTAATGTTGACTCTCTGTGAAGCATCCCTATAGTGAACGTGCATGACACGTGCAGTTTCTCTTGTTTGAGTCAGTCAGTTTCCTTCCTTGTCATCATCATCATCCCAGTCTAACCCCGCCCCGTCCATCCATAAGGCGCATATTCTCTCCCATCAGTGCATACTTGACTTTTTGGTTCATTCTCACTAACACTCTAAGTCCTCCATGCTGGGGCAATTCTGTGATCACTAACTTTCTTTATCGGCATTATATTCCTTTAGTGCAGGTCTTTCCAAAAAAAAGAGAAAAGAAGAGACAAATGAGAAGAACAAGCTCGCTAGGTTGAAAACCCGCAAAGGGCAGCCTAGGCAAAAAGGAGCGCCCGGTGGATTGAAAACTCGCAAAGAGCGGTCCAGGCAAAAATTAGGGCATAAAAAAAATGCAAAGAAAAGAGCAAACACATATAGCTAGATAAATTGTTGTCAAGTTTTATGAAAAAATAAGTAATCGGAATTTGAAATGAAGTTTGGCCATCCAGAAGTTCCCTTTCCTACCCACCTTAACCCAAGAAAAACCAAAATCCAAAAATCACCCTAGACAAGGATCACCTCAAATATCCAAAAAAAGTGCATCACTTTCTATCAGCTCACCCGAGTCAAAGAAGGAAAAGAATCATAAAACAAAAAAAGAGAGAGAAAATCAAAAAAAGGGATTCAAAAATGAAAATCCCAAAACAAAAGAAAATACAAAAGAAATGTAAGTGGTGAGCTGGTACATGTTACTACAAAACACAAGAGATCCTTGTCTCAATAACCTTCAAACACTTCATCATTCCCATACACCCCTCCTTCCATAAACCGCAAACACTTCCCTTTGACCTCGGTAACCCGCCCTCCACGAACCCTTAGCCAAGAATAAAATTTCCAAACACCTCATCAAGCCAATTAACCATCATAAATCATCAATCGTCAGCCAACGCCGAATGAAAATCATCCTACCATTAGCCCCCAAGCTCTTCATTAAGCCCCATCATCCCTCCTCCACAAAACACCACAATCCCGAAAAGTCCATTCCGATCAATGACCGAATGCTGTTGTTTTCTCAAATTTTAAATCTTAGGACCACTAAGTTTATCTGTCTACAATGTGTTTGCTCAAAAGAAAAAACAAACGATCAGAAAAGAGAAAGCTGATCAAGGAAAAACAAGCCCTTAGGAAAAAGAGATGAGGGAACAAAAATAAACAGTCGAAAAAAAAGAAAGCTGACGGAAAAAGGAAGACTTGCACTTCAAACGCATTCAAGTTGCATTAAAGCAAGGTTTAGTGATCACCAAGTGAGGCTTCTTTCATACTAAAAGTCAAAACTTTCATTGCATTTGAGTTTTTCTTAAAAAGAATCAAAGATGTGTACTAGGGGACATTTCCTTCACCTCTCACTCCACTCAACCATGGGGAGATTTTGTTCGTCGTCTATCCCGTTCACATACCACCCTCCGTATATAACCGTCACCATAACTCTATCACCTTTTCACAACCTCACTCAAAGAAACCGTTTGAAATTTCATTCCAAAATGGGGCAAGTGCATTCCCATTCCTTCACCTCATTCATTCCCATAAGAACCTCACCGGGGCAATCTCTCAACTCACTATCCTAAATAAGGCCTCGTCATTCTAATTGGGGCAACTTTGTTTCGTCCTGACTGGGGCAACACCAAACTCTGTGGGTTGAAACAAAACCCTTTTCATTCCACCTTTCATCCCAAGAGCCGAAGTGTTCCCAATTCATCATCTCCTACACCCCTAGTCATTATCACCACCAGGCAAAGGCAAGCTTATTCACTCATCAAAAGCCCGAACCGGGGCAGTCTTGCATCCCTTGGTCCCTCATGAGCGTCGGTAATAATCATGTTTGTCATCCCTTCAATTGTCATACATATCCTAAACCAATCCCAAGTTAACAGACTCACTCATTCACATTTGCGCTCCTATGCATGCTTACTAAGCAATGCTTCAAAGAGAGAGAACACACGTTAGTCATGCGATATCTAAGATTCAGTCGTCATTGGAAGGGAGAGAAAACAAGTGAGCTTGTTTGTAAATAAAAACCTTGAGAACACCGGAGTTTGAATCAAATTCAATTTTTCAACAAAAATGGTCAATAATCATCCCACTTTTGCATCCAAAGTCTCGCGTCTCATCATTATGAAAGTATTCACAAAAAATATTTGAATACCCCAAAAAATTTTGTCATATCATGCATCAAAATACTGCATTTGCAAAAAGACAAATAGGAAAAATTCTTTAACCAGCTATCTCAGCACATGAGGGGGTCGCCTAAAGTTGGCCGCTTGTAGGGCTTTAGTGCTCGCCTTAATCCTCAGGGATTAGGTGGTTATCTTGTAGAGCTTTGGTGCTCACCTTAATCCTTGGGGACTAGGATGTTACCTTGTAGGCACTTGAAGTGTTGATCCTTAACCAAAATAAAAAGGAAGAAAATCAAAAATAGCATCTCATAGCATCCATCATTCCATTGAAATCATCACATCACATACACTTTGCATAACATACATTCACACTCCATTTACATAGATATCTGCATCCCATAGAAAAAAAAAAGGAGCAAATAAGGAACGAGAGAAGAAAATCACAGAAGATGGAACATAAAAGAACACAACATCTTCATATCATTCATCATTCTCATATCATCCATACCAATCATCACTCCATGGCATCAAACAGTACATTACGCCTTCAAACTCGCATCTCAGAAGAGCGAAAGAATAACAAAAGGAAAAGAAGAGAAAAATCAAACAGAAAAGGCATCCCACCAAAGTTAATCATTGCATTCATGTGCACCCCAAACATCCAAGTGCACGCATTTCATGCACCATCCAAGAGAAAAGTTACTTCGGACCAGAGAATGCCAAAAATCTCATTTTTAGAAAATCACCACAACACAGAGTTAGTAAACTCCATCAACAGAGTTAGTAAACTCCATCAACACAGAGTTAGTGAACTCCTTCCACAGATCACAACATCGTGTACGAGCGCGCGATGGATCCATCAGACTTCGTTAAGTCCTTCGGATTAGTTGTGTCGGCCTAAGGCATAGCGTAAATCCATTGATCAAATCAGTTCCGGACCTGATGTTGATCGGCCGCTCGAAAAGGCCACCCCAGAGCTCGGACTCGACAAGAGTCCGTTAGAAGGTTTTAGGCAGCCTCCGAATTCCCAATTTACCGCTTTCTGCACGCCAAGTGCCCATTTTACTTTTCTGTCTGCACGCCAAGTGCCCATTTTACTTTTCTGTCTGCACGCCAAGTGCCCATTTTACCTTTCTGTCTGCACGCCAAGTGCCCATTTTACTTTTCTGTCTGCACGCCAAGTGCCCATTTTACTTTTCTGTTTGCACGCCAAGTGCCCATTTTTTCTTTTCTTTTTGCACGCCAAGTGCCCATTTTACCTTTCTGTCTGCACGTCAGTGTTCATTTACTGTTTTCGCATCAACGCGAAAGTGTCTATCTTTCCAAAAAAGAAGAAAGAAAATTCGGATTTCTCCAAATGGACAAAATTGGTATAATTTCTGAATTCTTTATTTCTATTTTACCTTCGAAATATGTCTCGCGCAATTCATATTTCTATGTAAAATCGAAATAAAGAGGGGCAGCTGTCATACCCCAATTTTGTCCGACTAATCGAAAAATCCCAAAGTTTTATCGCTTCGCATATTGTTCTAAATGCGGGTGTATTTGGCACTCTCGTGCAACAATTTTGTTTGGCGCTCGTTGTTTTCAAAAAAAAGGAATCCAAATGTAAATAATAAAATAATAAACAACGCGAGCGCGCGTTTTGTCTCGAGTCGTGTGAGTAATTGCGTCGGTGCGCGTTTATTTTTACCATTTTCTTTTTAGAAAAGTGAGGATAGAATCAAATCAGTTTTAATAACATACACGCGTGCGTATTCAAATAGCGTGCGCGTTCCTAGTCTTAAGGCGAACGCGCGTTTCATTTCGAGTCGTGTGAGTCGTCGCGTCGGTGCGCGTTGTTTTTACCGCTTTTATTATCATAAAAAAATATAAATAAATAAATGATAAATAGTAATAATAAGTTAAACTCAGCTGTCCCTTTTATTTATATTTGTTACATATACAAACAAAATTAATTAATACAAATAGTACAAAAGTCAAAACAAAAGCAAAAATTTTACAAAATAATAAAATGAATAACAAAAAACTGAAAAGAGAGGGAGAGGACAGCAGCAGCAGCGCATAGGTGCTCCTCTATTTGGAGAGCCAAGCCCAAACCTATTTCTTCTTGTCCCTTTGCTCACCTCCCATTCTCAGCAAAAACATTGCTGCAGTGGCAGCAACCCTGCTGCCATTCCCTTGCTGCCCCCTTTGCTGCTCCACTGCTGCCAACAGCTTTGTCCCCCATGAGTTTTGATCCCCTGCATTAGCATACCACACCTACACCACAATCAGCCTATAAAAACTGTGAACAGCAAACACAACAGGGACAGTGATTGGAAAACACACAAAATACGCACACACTGAGATATAAAAAACAGAGAGATAGAGGGAAGACACGGCAACTGAGTTATTCACCACCAAAAGAATTTGAAGTCAATAGCAGAATTCAAGCTCCCTAAAAAAAACACTTCTGACAAATTGTTTGTTCATCACTAGAAAGGGTTAAGGAAAACAGGAGTTACAGAGGCAATATACTCTTCTGAAATAGAGGTATATTTTCTCTAGATATACATGTTTAAGCTGTTCTCTTTTATTTACTGGTTAAGTGCCTTCCTGCATGTGTACTTATTGCTAACAGAGAAAGTCTTTAAGCAACGTGAGTGAAAGAAAGTGCAAAAATAGCCAAGTAAATGCAAAACACAAAAATAAAGTCTTTTATTTGCTTAGGTTTTTCACGGCAGATTGTTTATTTAGGTGTAGGCACATGTATTTTCCATCCATTTCCTTATTGACAGAGCTAGACAACCAAAGGCAAACAAAACCAAAGTAGTGCATAAGTAGAAGAAATAATGCAACATACACACAGACCAGGAAGCAAAAAGTCATTAAAGGAAAAACGGATCAGAAGCCAAAAATATAAAAAAGAGGATAACGATAATATCAATTCTGAAATGATGTAAAGTTCCATATTAGAATGCTATTCCACTTAGGCAGAAACTAGCGATTGAAAAAAGGAGAGCAGAGAAAGAGGTAGAGAAATGTTGTTCAATCATAAAGAAAAAGAGGAGGAACAGCCAAATCAAAAATACATGCAGAATGGAAGAGAGGAATGGCAGAACCAGAGACAAAAGAAAAGAAAATACCCTCTTGCTGTCGCCGCCGTGCCCATGCGATTTCCGGCCGCCGCTGACGGCGGTCGTGCACCGTCATGTTTCCTTGGCTCCGATACGCCGCCGTGAGCACCGTTTGGGTCGCCGCAAGCGCCGTCTCCCATCGTAGCTTCGCCACCCACCTCCTCTCTCTCCTCACCACCGAACCACCCCTAACAACCCCTCTTCGAAACTCAGATCGCGTCACCGAACCCCAACACCGTCGCCCCCACCATCCCTCTCCGTCCTCGTTTCGCACCACCACGACAGAACCACTGAAACACCGCGCCCTTACGACCACCGATCCACCCCAACCACGCACCAAACAGCCATCAAAACCACCCCCATAACCACCGTCGTTTTCCACCTCTCTCTCCTCCGCGCGCTCCTCCTCACGCTGCCATCGCACGACGCCGAAGCTAGTCCGGCGTGGTCTCCTCGCCCTCGCCGTCGGTCCCTCCTCCTCTCCCTTCTTTTCTCTCCTTCCGTATCTCTCTCTCTCTCATGTCGTTTTTCCTCTTTCTCCCTCCTCACGAATTTCTCTTTCTCTCCCTCTAAAGAATGGATGCGGCGCTGAGAGAGGAAGGTTAAGAGATTAGGTTTAATTTCTTTTTGTTTCAGCTTTATATACGTAGGCTTAGCTAATTTAAATTTTATTTTGCAAAAAATCCGATTACTAACCACACCCCTCTGTTTGTTGCGTAAACACCCTCTCAGAAGCCCACGACTCTTTTTTTTTTGAAACGCAGCCCAGCTCACCAAAAACGAGCTGGGCTCACTATTTGCACTCCCATTTTAATAATACAGCCCTCCTTTTATTTGCACCCCCCATTTTACTATTTCACCCCCGGTCTTTCTTTTTAAATTTTATTTCTTTTCCCCTAAATAAACTTATTTATTTTTTTTTCCTTTTCTCTTCGCAAACCTTTTTCCCAACGATGGATAAATGTTTCCCCGAACGAAAAACAATCCAATTGCAAATTCCTTTCATCACGACGTTCTCTCCAATTAAAACCCACGAAGACACTTTTCAAAAACAAATCTTTTCAAACGTCGAAATCAAAACTAATCATCACTAACGATCACTCGCGCCGTTGCCGTTTGATTGTGGGTGATGATTTCATTCCTGTGGGAGCTAGTAGTGTGGCCACTCTAAACCGTTGTTGTTTGGTCCTCACAAACGCTCTCCTTCAATTGCGAAAACCTTTTCAATGCTCATAATAAAAACCGATTATCATTAATCATCACTCGCGCCGTTGCCGTTTGGTCGTTAATGATAATTCATTTTCATAAGAGTTAGTAGTGCGACCACTCTAAACCGTTGTTGTTTGGTCACTACGAACGCTCAACCCCTTTGCGAAAAACTCCAAAAAGATTAAAAAACAAAAACCGTTTTCCAAACAAACAAGAACTACGTAGCTTTGAATTCTCCATCGCACCGGGAGATACGTAGGAGCGGGCCATGTCCTGTCAAGCACTTATTTCTAAAAACCCTTTTTTTCCTTTCTCGTCAAAAAGTAAAAATTTTGTTAAGTTTCTTTAATTCGTTTTCAATAAGAAATAAAGAGGCAAATTAAATATTTTCAGGTCAACACTTCAAACCACACATTCAATTAAAGGTTCCCTTTCGGTAGAAAGGAGGTACGGGGTGCTAATACCTTCCCTATGCCTAACCGACCCCCGAACCCATATCTCTAGTTTTCGAAAGACCATCCGCCTTGTCTAAAAGACCTTTTTTCAATGTTTTGGTCTTAAAATTAAAATATTGGTGGCGGCTTCCAAATTTTTCCACGTTGTCAAACGAAAAGTCCCAAGCCGGATTTTTCGGGCGCAACAGATGCTAGCTTGGAATGAAGAATCAAAGGTTTCAAGAGTTAGGGTTAGAGGAATCAAGATTTTTGGGTTATGGATGAATAGTAAATTGGGGGTTGAAGAAGATGAATAGTGCATTTTGGAGGTCTCGGGATTGAGCGGAAAGATTGAAAGCGGTTGCGGACGTCGCCGGAGCGTGGAGTGGATTCGGGGAACGTTCGTGTGGTTACTCGGTGATTTTGAAGTCTCGGTGATTTCGAGGTCTCGGAGTCGGTTCACGCTTCAAGGGTGAGTTTTACTCACGTTTAGGATTTTTGTTTTTCGAATTAATTGATAAACTATTTTATCGCTTTCGCTGGACTGGAATATTATGTGATACTGTCTGATTCGGGTTAGGAATCGATTGGGGCGAGTCTCGGGTTGCGTCGTGTTAAAAATGGAATTTTTGGTGATTTGATTCGAGGGATTTTGATTTAAAACCGTTATTTGGAAAATATGTCGCATTTTGATAAAATCCGTTTTGAATGAGTTTTTGATTGACTTGAATAATTGTGTGACTTTGATTGGAACTGTTTTTATGGTTGTCAAATCTGTTTTTAATCGGAACAAGAATCGGAATTGAGCGGAATCGCGGTTTTTGTGCGAAATCGTCAAAATCTGCCTTAACAGACCCCCCTTGCTGCCATTTCGCGCTCCACTTGCGCCCCAGGCGCAACTCCAGCGCCATTTGGCAGAACCTGCTGCCAGTTCGCGCGTAACTCGCGCGCCAGCGCGACTCCAGCGCAGTTTGGCAGAATTTCAGCAACTAAACACTGTTTTTCGTTTCGCGATAACTTTTGATCCGGGAACCCGATTGAGGTGTTCTAAGATGCGTTGGAAAGCTTATTCAGAGGCCTAACTGAATATTCTATTTTTAAGGCAAAATGAACTGTTTTTGATATTGAAAATTATGTCGAAAAGTGGTCAACTAGAGTGCGAGTGTGAACTTGGTTTTTATAAAAAGAAAATGTGGATTAAGGGTTTCATTGATTGTCTAATTTGATGGACCGTGGGTTCATAGTACTGTAGATATATGTTTATATATCGAATTGGGTGACGACCCTATGTTGTAACATACTAGGGGGAGGGAGTCATGATCCTCTTACCTAGGCTCCATGCCAATAGGAGAATGTACTATTGGTAGGGGGGTTCACCGGCTTGCAGCGTTCGCGTCAGCGGTGTTATGTTGTTTGTAGTGCGATACCGGCTTGCAGCGTTCGCGTCAGCGGTGTCGTACTGAGTTAACAGGTTACCGGCTTGCAGCGTTCGCGTCAGCGGTAATCTGTTTTTGTGTGATTGTTTTATGCGGTTCATCGGATGGAGCGTTCGCGCGGCCGATGCCGTATTGACTTAAAATCGGACTTTATAATTGAACCGAGAGTGCGAGTAGGGGTCTCGGTAGAACTCACTGAGACAAGTTGTCTCACCCAATCCATTGTTGTTGTTTTACAGAGAAACAGGGAAAGAGGAGATCCACAGAGGCACGAGCAGGTTGCCCTCGGACTGGCTACTGAAGACTTAGCTTTATGCTTAAGTTTATATTTCCCTTTTGTTGTCTGTATACTAAAACATTATGTATTTAATGTATATCTTTCTTCCGCTTTCTTGTATGATACTGAATACTATAGATGCTGATGGTATATGGTCTGAGAACCATATTGTCTTGTTGTAAATAAGACTGTTTGGGTTATATTCAGCGAAAAATTTATAGTGATATTCAGTGTCTAAGCAGGAATTATATCTCTGATGTGTTACTAATGTGCACTTGGGTATTTTTAGTCGATAAAATTACCGGGGTGTTACACCGAGGGGGCATCTGCGATGCCGCTCCAACGCCCAAGTCAGTATGGGGAATAAGAGTATAGTAATATAAATTGGAATGAGAATGTACCTAATTATGGCAATGTGAGCCAGTATTTATAGGGAAGCGTGCCAGTTGTGAGTCGTCGGATCGATTGGGGTGGATCTGAGCCATCCAAGTCTTAGGATCATAAGTGGGCTTGTACCTCGTGGATATGGATCAACATGATTGGGCCCATCCATGTCTAATTTCTGGATGGGCCTCTTGGTCCAGTCCAGAACAATAACTAACTCAACAAGTACCAAAAAACGAGGCCAAATTAACTTCTATAATAATTCAACGAGTGCCAAAAGTTCACATAAAATATAACTTTCATAAACTATACTAATGTTCACATGCTAAAACTATAACCGTCAAAACATGCAATTAAAAGTGTCAAACTACAAAGAACCTATAAACTACAAGTTCCCTAAACTAAAAAAACTCTAACGGCTCGACGAAGCATCTTCAAGTTCAGCTCTAAATAATATACCTAACAAATTAAAAACAACAATCTTAAGAATATCGTATAAAATCAAAAACTAAAATATTTTGCATATTAATTAAAACATAAATTACCTACATGTCGTTAGTAATCCTCCTGATAAGGGAAGTCTCCATTGTCTCCATCATCTGCATCGCCATCTTGGTCCTATGCTCAACAGGCTGGTCCTGCTCGAGCGGCTGCGGCTCAAGTGGAGGTACTGGTATCCCTACATGATTATATACCATGTTAATAAGTCGCTGTTGTCGTGAAACATTAGCCTCCAACTTCCTCTCTCACTCCCTGGTAGCAGCTATCTTCGCTCTCAATGTGTGGATGATCCTGAGTTTCTCAGATTGAAGCTGTGAAATTAGGAAGAGGAGGATAGGGTTTTCAGTAAATCATAAATTATGGTTTGGTTAGGTTAGAGTAGAAGTAGAATACTTACAATTGATGAAGAAGAAGTAGAATGCACAGGGTTCGGATGGCCAGCAGTAGAGGAGTTTTCTAATTCTACGGTGGTGGAGATAACCGGCGGTGGGGATGACCGTTGGTTTTGGCACCCGACCAGAGAGGAGCAACCATGGTAGTGGTGGTGGGCAATTTTTGGAGGAGCGGTGGTGAGCGTTTAATTTTGGTAGAGGAAGAATGGTGGAGAGAGTATTGAGAGTGATGGTGAAACTGAAACACGCGTCTTGTGATATAACCACAACAACTATTTAAAAATTACCGAGGGATTTTTTTAACGGTACCAACAGTAATATCCGTCGGAAAGTACCGACCGTTACAAATCTGTCGAAAACATGCATGGCAATTTTCTCTCATTAATACGATACGCCTTGTACGACGGAATAGGACGTTAAGAATTTAGAAATTACCTACCATTTTTTAACCATCGGTATATGTCGTAGGTAAATCAGATGATTCACGTAGTGTATAGTACTCCAATACTAACAACCTTTGGTGGTCTCTCACTCCTTGATAACATATGCTTTCTTTGATTCCTACAAGAGAAACTCATAGAGAACTTACCAATTTCGTTTCTTTAGCAATTATCTAATAGAGTACCTACCAATTTCAACCAGAAACATATCAATCCTTTTGTTCCAGGCCCTTGGAGTCTGTTTGAGTCCATAGAGTGCCTTCCTCAGCTTGTAAACCTCCTGCTCTTGCTTCGCATCCATTGGATGCATAGACCATTTGTAGACCACTTGCTCAGAATACCACTGTTGGCGCTTTGCACATAGGCGCCCAAGACACTTCTTGAGACAGAAATGCAATGGAGCCTAAGAACCGGTCGCACGCGCACACACAGTGGAGGACCCCCAAGACCCGGGGTTGGGGGTTCAAAACTTTTAAACGTGCACATTAATTGCCAAAAATATAATTAAAAACAACTTTAATATATTTAATATTTTGAAATTGTTGAATTTGATATACTCTTCTTAGTAGATCTTCATTAGTTATTTTCCCAAGCACCATAGATATGTCAAAACTTCAAAATTATAAATATGTAGGATACATACCTTTGGGACAAGCACATTCATATCAACTACTGTCTTTAAGTCGTCATTGGGACAAAATTAGAAGTACTTTTCTTGCTCAGATGCTAAGAGGCAGCTTCCTATATATGAAAGTAGAATAAAGGGCGTGGAAGCAACCATTTTCAAACGATCAAAGCAACTCAGCCAAATGCAATTTCAGGTTCTACCATCCAAAAATCTACCACAGCAGTACCAATATCCTTTTTACCAGCTTTCAGAAACTTAATAAAACAATAAACCAAAACAATATACCAAATCAACTACAATTTCTATACTAATTAAATAATGGCAGACTTCAATGAAACAAAAATTAGGCATTAATTAGAAATTTCAATCAAACAATAAGAAATTGGGGATTTCAGTTCACACATATTGGGGAGTTCAGTTCACGCAAATTAGGGCTTACCAGAAATTTGGGGATTTCAATCAAACAGAAATTAAGGATTAACAGAAATTTCAATCTCAATCATAATTTAGGGATTTCACAGAAATTAGGTATTTAAAAAAAACTGGGGATTTCAATTTCAAAGAAATTAGGGCTTACCATGATTCCAAGAAACAGAGAGAAGAGGAGAAAGATATCAACAAAGCCACGGGTTCGCAAGTCGAACAGATGCTTCGCACAGGAACAAATGCTTCACGCAGGAACAAAAGCTTTGCGTAGTCGAACAGAGAGAAGAGGACGGCGTGCGTGGTGGTGGTCGTCGCCGTGGCTGGGATGGTGGTGACGAGCAGTGGCGGTGGTTACTTGAGAAGAGAGAAGATGCGAGAGAACGGAGAGGAAATTTTAAAAATTAGGTCTGCCACTGTACCCACACATACACACGAGACACGGAGCCTGGGAACCAGGCGCACAGCCACACAGGGCACGACGTGCCTATGAATCGGGCGCACACATACACAAGGACAAGGAATGAGGCGCCTGGTGCATTGGCACTCAGAGGAGTGGAAAGAATACTCAAAATACAACAGAAAAATTAGACGAGGTAAATGCTTCTCAATTGTTATCATCATTTTAGTGATTGATAACTCTATTTTATATATAGTTATTCATATGTTTAAACTTAGTAAATTGCTCTCTTTCAAGCAAAGATAAAGAGTTTATATAGTATTTTGTGTAATATGTGATAACTTGAGTATTTGACATGGTTATAGTTGATTATAGGCCATTTTGGATATATTGTGGTATGTTTGATTAGTTTGTTCAGTGCAGTCTAGATGCTCCTGCATCAAATGCTCCTGCATTGATTCTGCACTTACAACTGCGCTGGCTCAACACAATGCTACTGCACTGCAACTGCATTGCCTGAAGGTTGGAGCCATCCACTTGCACATCCACTTGCCATCCACTTGCATTTGATGACCTCATACTTGGTCCCCTAAAGCAAGAACACTTCAGATTTCGTTGCCTACAATTCCCACATAGCTTTGAAGAGTCATCAACGTAGGGACACATGTTGTTATCTCATTTGACCTCCCTATACACTTGATTGAAGACTTCACATGGGAATCAACTGCTGTAAAGTAACCATGAATACAGCCATCAAAGTTACTTCAACATGAAGGAAGGAAGCACCTCTCTTGAAGACTATATAAAGACCTCACTCCTTCACTTGAAGATAGATCACAATCCATAAGTTAGATTAAAATTTCACTCCACATAGATAAGTTCTATTTTGTAAGAAGGAAAGGAAGGAAGTGACAAATCCTCCTTACCTCGATTTTATAGTTTTACCAAAGTGCTAAGGAGCTAATGCAATTACATTGCTAGGAGAATTCATGCGAAGAGCTACAACTTGTGTAAACTCTATCTTGTTGTTTCTCTTTTGTGATTTCAATTATATAAACATGTTCTATTCTGTTTATATTTGCCTTGCAATGTCTATGTTGAGCTAAACCTCTCTTAATTGGAATGTTCTAACCATTTAATGAGCTTTTAAGTAAGTTTAATACAAGTATATGATGTGTGCACTTTAGTTCTTGCTTGATAATACTTTCAACACTTATTTTGAGGTTGATCGCTTAGAATAAGTAGATTTGTAAAAGCGATCCTAGTTTACAATTAAGAACTCAAGAACTAATATGGGTGAGTGTTTTACATAAAGGAAACTTTGTGAAAACCATACTAAGTCCTAGACATAGGATAGTATAGTCCATAGGGTGATACTGTGGGTACTTTAAAAGACAAGAGTGAACTTATTTAGCAAGCCTAGACATAGGAAGCTTGTAATGAAACTCCCGAGAAAAGTGACTGAAAGGCACACAATTAATGCAACAGCATTCAGTGCAACAGCATCATAACTGCATTAAACACTTATAAGTAAATTACTTGGGGAAGACATTCTAACTAGCTTTTCTCTTTTGCATTTCAACTACTTACACTTTGCTTTATTCTAACTTACTTGTGATACTCACCAATATCAACTATCTTGTTATTTGGTTAATTTCATCTAAATTACATAATATTGACTTTTGAAAGAGTTCATCAATCCCTGTGGGTTCGACCTGTTCTAAACACTATATTACTTGTTATGGACTGTGTATACTTGCACATGTTTTCCACACACCAAGTTTTTGGCGCCGTTGCCGGGGATTGTAGTTAAATTCTTTTAAAAATCTGATATACTGTAATTTAGTGTATATTATTTCTGGTATTTGCAAGTTTCTGTCATGCAGGAGCACATGGTGCTTTAGCATATGTACAGGACCAGAAACAGGACACCAGAATACAGCTTAGATCCAGAGATAGAAAGAAGATTTAGGAGATTGTTAAGACTCCAAAAGCAAAAGGAACAAGCCTGCAAGATGTCTCACAGTGAAGGACAAAGCTCAAGACCACATTCAGTAAGAGGAGGTCATGGCTCTCATTAAGACACAGAAGAAGATCACAGAGAAAGATTCATTCACATGGATCCCTTAGGTATGATTAATGATAGAGATAGACCTATGAGGGATTATGCTCAGTTTGATCATCAAAACATGCAAACTAGCATATCTAGACCTCATATTGATGCTGTGCATTTTGAATTTAAACCTATGATGTTTCAAATGCTTCAAACTATTGGTCAATTTGGAGGAACTCCTCTAGAGGATCCTCACTTGCATTTAAAACAGTTTTTAGAAGTATGTAGTAACTTTATCTTACCTGGTGTTAGTGAAGATGCTTTCAGATTAAGGTTGTTTCCTTATTCTTTGAAAGATAGAGCTAAGGCTTGGCTAAACTCTTTAGAGCCTAACTCTATCCATTCATGGAATGAAATGGCTGAAAAATTTTTAGGAAAATATTTCCCACCAATCAAAAATGGCAGGATGAGAACTGATATTACATCTTTTAGACAAAAAGAGTTTGAATCATTATTTGAAGTATGGGAAAGGTGGAAAGAACTTTTAAGAAAATGTCCTCATCATGGTTTACTGTTATTATTCAAATGGAAACTTTTTATAATGGTTTAGAACCTCAAACCAGAATAATGCTTGATGCATCTTCTGATGGAGTGTTATTAAATCTGTCATACAATGAAGCACGTGAGTTAATTGATAGAATAGCAGCTAATAGCTCTAGTTGGCCTACTGAGAGGGTGAGTGCCCAAAAGAAACCATCAGGGGTACATGAGGTTAGTGATGTAACAGCCTTATCTGCTCAAGTAGCCACTTTAGCCAACTTGATAAAAAACTTCACTTCAGTTAATGCAATTGCATCTAATGCAGCTGCATCAACAGACAGCACTGCAGCAGCAGTAGAACAAGCACCTCCAGGTACCACTAGTTGTGTATATTGTGGAGGAGGTCACTTGTATGAGGAATGTCTTAGCAACCCTATTTCTGTAAATTATGTAGGTTATAATAGAAATAACAACCCCTATTCTAACACTTACAATCCTGGGTGGAAAAATCATCCCAACTTTAGATGGAGCAATAACAATGCACCTGCATCTAATACTGCACCATCTACACCATCAGGATTCCCACCTCAAAAACAAGCCACCAATGAAAATTCTCTAGAAAATATGCTCAAAGCATTCATAGGAGAAGCAAGAACAGCTAGACAAACTCAAGATGCTTCCATTAAGAATCTAGAGACTCAAGTAGGACAGATAGCCATAGCTTTGTATCAAAGGCCATCAGGTGCCTTACCTTCTAATACAGAAGCTGCTCCTTCCCAGAAACAGGGAAAAGAACAGGTTAAAACTGTTTCCTTAAGAAGTGACAAGGATTTGATTGAATCAAATGAGAGGGAAAGTGTAGATAAGGGAGAAAAAGAAAAGGTCAAACAGAAAAATAGCAAAGAAAGAAATGTGGAAGCATCCAATGCTCCTGCATTAAAGGAAGAAGTTCAAATCCCTACACCTAAGTTAGTACCTGAGTACCCTCCTCCTTACCCACAAAGATTAAAAAAAGCACATGAGGAGAAACAATTTAGCAAATTCTTAGAGGTACTAAAACAGTTGCACATAAATGTTCCCTTAGTAGAAGCACTTCAACAAATGCCAAACTATGCAAAATTAATGAAAGATGTGCTTACCAAAAGAAAAAGATTAGGGGAATTTGAGACAGTTGCTATGACTAAAGAATGTAGTCAGATCATGCAAAGTAAAATTCCTAGGAAATTGAAGGATCCAGGAAGTTTTACAATTCCATTTTCCATTGGAACCTCATATACTGGTAAAGCTTTATGTGATTTAGGGGCAAGTATTAACTTAATGCCTAAATCTATTTTTAACTAGTTGGGAATTGGAATTGTAAGACCAACCACTGTGACACTTCAATTAGCAGATAGGTCAATAGCCTATCCTGAAGGTATAATAGAAGACATCTTAGTTAAGGTAGACAAATTTGTGTTCCCTGCAGATTTTGTCATTCTTCACTTTGAAGCGGATAAGGATGCACCTATTATCCTAGGGAGACCATTTCTAGCAACTGGCAAAACCTTAATAGATGTGCAGAGAGGTGAACTTACAATGAGAGTGAATGATCAAGAGATAAAATTCAATGTGATGAGTGCTATGAGGTATCCCACAGAGGATACAGAAGAATGCTCATCCATTTTTTCTCTAGATAGATTGGTAGGAAAACAGTTTTACAAACAGTATGATCATTTGGCTAATGCAGATGCACTTGATGCACCTGCATTGCTAGATGAGGAATTACTAGAAAAGAAAAACTTGCCAATAGGAAACTCTTGTAAGGAAGTCTGGGCCAGAACGTATGAACCTCTCAATCTTGAGGATTCAACCCTCAAAGAAAATTTACCCTCCATAGAAAAACCTCCTAAGCTAGAATTGAAGGAATTGCCTAAACATCTTAAGTATGTCTTTCTTGGAGAAAATGAGACCTTACCAGTTATTATTGCTTCTGATTTAACCTCAGAACAAGAAAATGATCTCATCAATACTCTAAAGAAACATACCAAAGCAATAGGTTGGCAAATGATAGATATCAAGGGAATTAGTCCTTCTGTGTGTATGCATAGAATCATCTTAGAAGAAAATTCTAAGAACAGTATAGAAAGCCAAAGAAGACTAAATCCTATCATGAAGGAGGTTGTGAAAAAGGAACTCATTAAATGGCTAGATGCTGGCATCATATACCCAATATCAGACAGTGCATGGGTAAGCCCTATCCAATGTGTACCAAAGAAAGGGGGTGTGACAGTAATAGCCAATGAAAAGAATGAATTGATACCTACTAGAACTGTAACAGGTTGGAGGATATGCATGGATTACAGAAAACTCAATAAGGCTACCAAAAAGGATCACTTTCCTTTACCATTCATAGGCCAAATGCTAGATAGATTAGCAGGGAAAGAGTTTTATTGTTTTCTAGATGGCTATTCAGGATACAATCAGATAACCATTGAGTCTAAAGATCAAAATAAAACCACTTTTACATGCCCTTATGGAACCTTTGCCTTTAGAAGGATGCCATTTGGATTATGTAATGCACCTGCAACTTTCCAAAGATGCATGATGTCAATATTCTCAGATTTCATTGAGCAATCAATGGAAGTGTTTATGGATGATTTCTCTGTCTTTGGAGAGACATTCCAAGATTGTTTATCAAACTTGGAACAAATTCTCAAAAGATGTGAGGATACAAATCTAGTGTTAAACTGGGAAAAGTGTCATTTCATGGTGCAATAGGGCATTGTGTTAGGACACAGAATTTCAAAGAAAGGTCTAGAGGTAGACAAAGCAAAAATTGAGGTGATTGAGAAATTACCCCCACTAACAACAGTTAAAGGTATCAGGAGCTTTTTAGGCCATGCTGGTTTTTATAGAAGGTTTATCAAAGACTTTTCAAAAATTTCAAAGCCATTATGTATGCTTTTACAACATGATGTACCATTTAACTTTGATGAATCTTGTTTGGATACTTTTGAAAAGCTTAAAAAAGCTTTAGTAACAGCACCAGTGATAGTAACACCTGACTGGAGCAGGCCTTTTGAATTAATGTGTGATGCTAGTGACTTTGCAGTAGGAGCAGTCCTAGGGCAAAGGTATGACAAAGTTTTTCATTCTATTTATTATGCTAGCAAGACATTAATTGAAGCTCAAGTAAATTACACAGTCACGGAAAAGGAATTATTAGCTGTAGTATTTGCATTTGAAAAATTTAGATCATACTTAGTTGGCACTAAAGTAATTGTTTATACTGATCATTCTGCCATTAAGTATTTGATTTCAAAGAAAGATGCAAAGCCAAGGCTGATAAGATGGATTCTACTCCTACAAGAATTTGATCTTGAAATTAGAGACAATAAAGGAGTAGAAAACCAAGTAGCAGACCATTTGTCAAGACTTGAAGGTGAATCACTAGAGGGAGAAATCAAGGAGAGTTTTCCAGATGAGAAACTATTGGCAATCACAGTCAATGCACATAGTGCAACTGCATGTGCTACAAGCAATGCAGGAGCATCAAATGCATCTGCACCATGGTATGCTGATATTGTAAATTTCCTTGCAAGTAGAGTGACACCAGTAAATATGACATATCATCAAAGGAGAAGGTTCTTCCACATAGTAAAACAATACTATTGGGATGATCCATTTCTTTACAAGATGTGTCCTGATAAATTAATGACGAAATGTGTTCCTGAGGAGGAACAACAAGCAGTGCTTCTGCATTGCCATGCTGCACCATATGGCCACTTTGGAAGCACAAGAACAGCAGCTAAGGTATTACAGTCTGGTTATTTTTGGCCTACTTTATTTAAAGATGCATATTTTATGGTCAAGAAATGTGACAAATGTCAAAGGGCAGGAAATATCTTTGATAAACATGAAATGCCAAGAACCAATATTTTAGAAATTGAATTATTTGATGTATGGGGAATGGATTTTATGGGCCCTTTTCCACCTTCTTTTGGCAATTTATATATTTTAGTAGCTGTTGATTATGTGTCCAAATGGGTAGAGGCAGTAGCATTACCAAATAATAATGCAAAATCAGTAAGTAGATTTCTTTAAAGGAATATATTTACTAGATTTGGTACTCCTAGAGCTATAATTAATGATGAAGGTTCACACTTCTGTAATAAGATCATTGAAAACCTTCTAGCTAAGTATGGAGTTAAGCATAAAATTGCTACAACTTACCACCCTCAAACAAGTGGACAAGTAGAAATCTCAAATAGAGAAATTAAAAGAGTACTAGAAAAAATGGTAAGTCCAAATAGGAAAGATTGGTCTTTACATTTGGATGAAGCTTTATGGGCTTATAGAACAGCATTCAAAACACCCTTAGGAATGTCTCCTTATAGAATAGTCTATGGAAAGACATGCCATCTACCTGTGGAGTTAGAAAATAAGTCTTATTGGGCTATCAAGAAGCTCAATTTTAATTTAGACAAAGCAGGTACACAAAGAATGCTAGAGCTTAATGAGTTAGAAGAGATTAGGCAATTTTCTTATGAGAATGCTGAAATCTACAAAACCAAAACAAAGGCATGGCATGACAAAAGAATTAAAAAGAGAGACTTAAAAGAGGGAGGATTAGTTCTGCTATACAATTCTAGATTGAAGCTTTTCCCTGGAAAGCTTAGATCAAGGTGGTCAGGACCATTCAAATTGGTTAAAATTTATCGTCATGGAGCAGTTGACTTGTTAGATGATGCCTCAAACACTATCTTCAAGGTAAATGGTCAAAGAATCAAAATGTACTATGGTGAACATGTGGTGAGAGATAAAGTCACCACTCATTTGAAAAATCTCTAAAAGAAAGAGGTAGTCAAGCTGAAAAGACTCTTAAAACAAGCACTTAATGGGAGGCAACCCATCATTTTTACTTAATTTTGTTCAATTTGATGTTTTAAGTGTTTTGTAGGAAAAACAGGAAACTGATGCAGCTGCATTGCAATGCTACTGCATTACATATGCATTGAAGAAAAAAATGTGCCCTGTACCCAAGTTCAAAAGTTTGAAGAAATTGATCAAGTGTGAATGACAACTCATCAGAAGCAAAGTTAGAAATTAAATGAAGTGTTGAGTAACCAAGGAAGACACGTGGTTGCACGCATGTCCACCATGACCTTACCTAACGGCTACTACCTCAAATCAAATCAAAACTTCTCTTAACTCCTCACTAAAAAAACCCTAAAATCATTTTCGTTATCCCTTCCACTCAATCTGAAACCTCCCACTCTAATCAAACAGTTACACACATAAATTCCATATCCAGCAAACGCAATGGTGAAGAAGCAATCAGCATCAAAATCATCAGACAAACATGCATCATCATCGTCCCAAAAGGGCAAGAAAGGCAAGACCAATGCACTGGCATTGATCAGTGAAGAGAAAGCTCATCTATGGAAAATGCAGTTGTTACCAGAAAGGGGATATATACGATTTGAAGAAAGCAAGTCCATCATTCATGGCAACAGTGGCCAATCTTCACTGAGATCACTTTGTGTTGCCACGAGGAGGATACATTGAAGAGCTAGTGAGAGAATTCTATGCTGGACTTTCTGAAGGAGAAGGACCAGAGAAAAGCTACACTTCTAAGGTTAGAGGTAAGATAGTTCATTTTCATCCGAAGAAAATAAATGAACATTATCTATTAAAATACAATGGACTTGAATTTGAGAAGAAAGTAGGGAAGGCTAATAAGAAAGAAATGGAAGAGATTAGGGGTAGAATTGCCACACCAGATTCTGTTTGGGAAAGATTTACACCAAATGAAGTTAAGCTAAGAAGTACCTATTTGATAGATGCTCTAGGAAATTGGCATTTGTTCATTACAACATCAATCTTACCTACTTCACACACATATGCTATGACCAAAGAGAGATTGATCTTACTAGATACAATTCTCTCTGAGGAAAATGTTGACATAGGTAGATTGATTGCAAGGGAAATCTATACATGCACAACTAAAACAAAGGGATTTCTGTTTTTCCCTTGTCTCATAACTGAATTATGCAAGAAAGAAGGTGTTCCTATTGCTGCTAATGAACAAAGAAAATTTCCCCCTACTAATTTGACTGCTGAGATGAAGGAGAGAATGAGAAAAGTGAAAGAATCACTGCCTATGCCTGCAATGCAAGAGCATTTCATGCAGAAGCAAGCTGCAGTATATAAATTTCAAAATGAACACCATGATTGGCTGCAGCTTGTTTTCCAATATTTGTCTAATGAATTAGGCAATATTGAGGCACCTGTGTTTCCAAGCTGGGTGTTAAGAACTGAAGGACAAGAAAAAGAGGAGAAAGAACAAGCTGATGAGGATAAGGAAGAAGAGAAAGAAGAGGAAGAAAAGGAACAAGAGCCTAGTAGAAAGAAGAAAGTGACTAGGAAACAAACAAAGGGAAAGAAAAAGGTAGTAGTGGAGCCTGAATTTGAAGAAACTTATAATTCAGAAACTGAGGATGAAGAATTAGAAAAAGAAATGGATAAGGAGAGTGAAGATGAAGAAGAAAGTGATACTGAAGTTGAAAGTGAGGAAGAAGGACATGCTAGAGGTGTCATTTTGGAAGAAATTTCCAGACAGAAATATGCCAAGCAAACACCACCACAAGCCCAACAAGAAACAACCCACGCTTCACCAATCATTTCACCTATCCAATCACCAATCCACTCACCTACCAAAGAAGCATCTCCTCAACCAAAATCACCACTACCCTCCCTTACTGATCCACCAATACAGTCACCACCACAAACAACCCCTCCTCCACCCTCTCCACCAACTGAAACAGAACAACAAACTCACATTGTACCACAAAGTCCAATCCCAACCTCACCTATCACTGACCCACAACCAGAACAAACAACCCCTACTAGCCCTACTAACATTATAACTAATGTTGTTTCTGCTCTTGAGCATGAAAATGTGCAGGATACTGATGAAGATCCAACTGAAGAGGCGGAACCAGAGGCAGTACAGGAGGAAGAAGCTACCACAGAAGCAGTTGAGATACAGAGTGATGCACCTGCATCTGATGCTTCTGCATCTCAACAGAAAGCAGCACTGAAACCAGCACATGATGAAGCAACAATGCAACTTGTTCTCCAACAGATAGCTCAAAGAAAGAGAGAGGAATTGGGAAATACACAAACATTCTTCAAACAACCAGCTGTCAAGGCACCAAAGAGAAAGATCTCTGAGGCAATCCCAACTGATGCTACTGCATCAATTCCTGCCACAACACCAGAAGAATCAGGTGCATCTGCACCAGTAGAAGTAACTCCAATCTCAAAGCCAAAGGAAAAGAAGCAGAAGGTGAAGAACACTCCTCCCACCAGGCAGAGTGCAAGAACAAGGAGTGGAGCCAAGAAATGAGTATCTGTTACATGCTTTTTGCAATTTTAACTACTATATTTTAGATGTTATCTTACTACTAACTCTTCCCTGGTTGTGTTTTTAATCCCTCTCCCCATATTTTGAACAAATATTTTTGCAAACATTTTGTGGACTTCTAGCAGTGAGGACACTGCTACCCCTTAAGTTTGGGGGGAGAACTTATCATATTATCATATTAAGTATGTTATGTATGTTATGTATGTGTGTTTTAGCAAATGTATGTTTTTAGTAAATATTTTTGTATGAATGTATTAGATGTACTTAACAAAGTAGTATCCAAATACATGAAACTAATTTTCCAAAGATACATTTTCATTGGAAAATAGGGACAAGTATGAGGAATACTATAAATTGTTAAGAACATTTTAGTAGATGATCAGTTTGAAAAGTTTGAAAACATTTTACAAAAATATGGTGCACCTATGGATGGATTTTTGAAAAGCAAAGAGAAGAAAAAGAAGCCTTATTTCTCACAAAAATAACCAGAATTATTTTTTCTTCCAAATACCTCAAAACTGAGTTTGTGAAAAGAACCTTGCTATTTAAAGAGCAATCTGATGCAAGGGAAAATTTTGGTGAGCTAAGGTCACAACAAATTTTGATTAAAAAATTGGAATAGCTTAAAGAATTAAGTTTGGGGGTGTTTTTATGAAAACTAAGGTTGAATTTGAAAAGTGAGAGCAAACAATACAAAAAGAGTGGTAAAAAGACCAAAAGCCGTATTGACCTGAATCAGATTGAACTATACCTATGCCTAAGTGCATGATTGCATCTGGAGGTCAAAGACCTGTGCCATGCATGAATGAATGCATCTGGAGGATAGTTCAAAACTGTACCTGTGCCAAAGTGCATGAATGCATCTGGAGGTCAGTGAAAAGCTGCACCTGTGCCATGCAGGAATAAATGCATCTGGAGGACAGTGAGAAAGGCAATATAAGCTACAAAAAAATAACACAGTGCAAAAGCAATGCAACTGCACTGCAGAAAAATGCAGAAAAACATCAATGCAAAAAGCACTTCATCTACATTAAAGAAACCACCAACACAAGAAAAATAGTGCATTAACTCAAAAAGCTTTGAAAAATTCAATCAAGTCCTTGGTTGTAAAACTCTCCAATACTTGAGGATTTTGTGAGTCTAACCTTTCTTTTGAAAAAATATTTTGGTATGACCAAAGATAAACCAATCTTTTCAAAGGCTAGGAGGAAGTTTTCACTTAGTCTTGGAACCAATCTCAACTCAGTGGGTTCACACACACAAAGAGTGTAAACAGTTCTGGAAGTTTGAAAAGAAATAATGGCACAAGAAAAATTGATGAGCAAATAAGTTCATAGAGAGCACCTCATGAAAATCCAAAAATCAAGCTGAAGTATCTTCTAGAAACCATAGTATTAGTTAGTTTGTCTTTGTCATTACTTGAGGACAAGCAATAGTTTAAGTTTGGGGGTGTGATAACTCTATTTTATATAGAGTTATTCATATGTTTAAACTTAGTAAATTGCTCTCTTTCAAGCAAAGATAAAGAGTTTATATAGTATTTTGTGTAATATGTGATAACTTGAGTATTTGACATGGTTATAGTTGATTATAGGCCATTTTGGATATATTGTGGTATGTTTGATTAGTGTGTTCAGTGCAGTCTAGATGCTCCTGCATCAAATGCTCCTGCATCAAATGCTCCTGCATTGATTCTGCACTTACAACTGCGCTGGCTCAGCACAATGCTACTGCACTGCAACTGCATTGCCTGAAGGTTGGAGCCATCCACTTGCACATCCACTTGCATTTGATGACCTCATACTTGGTCCCCTAAAGCAAGAACACTTCAGATTTCGTTACCTACAATTCCCACATAGCTTTGAAGAGTCATCAACATAGGGACACATGTTGTTATCTCATTTGACCTCCCTATACACTTGATTGAAGACTTCACATGGGAATTAACTGCTGTAAAGTAACCATGAATACAGCCATCAAAGTTACTTCAACATGAAGGAAGGAAGCACCTCTCTTGAAGACTATATAAAGACCTCACTCCTTCACTTGAAGATAGATCACAATCCATAAGTTAGATTAAAATTTCACTCCACATAGATAAGTTCTATTTTGTAAGAAGGAAAGGAAGGAAGTGACAAATCCTCCTTACCTCGATTTCATAGTTTTACCAAAGTGCTAAGGAGCTAATGCAATTACATTGCTAGGAGAATTCATGCGAAGAGCTACAACTTGTGTAAACTCTATCTTGTTGTTTCTCTTTTGTGATTTCAATTATATAAACATGTTCTATTCTGTTTATATTTGCCTTGCAATGTCTATGTTGAGCTAAACCTCTCTTAGTTGGAATGTTCTAACCATTTAATGAGCTTTTAAGTAAGTTTAATACAAGTATATGATGTGTGCACTTTAGTTTTTGCTTGATAATACTTTCAACACTTATTTTGAGGTTGATCGCTTAGAATAAGTAGATTTGTAAAAGCATACATGGTTTACAATTAAGAACTCAAGAACTAATATGGGTGAGTGTTTTACATAAAAGAAACTTTGTGAAAACCATACTAAGTCCCAGACATAGGATAGTATAGTCCATAGGGTGATATTGTGGGTACTTTAAAAGACAAGAGTGAACTTATTTAGCAAGCCTAGACATAGGAAGCTTGTAATGAAACTCTGAAGAAAAGTGACTGAAAGGCACACAACTAATGCAACAGCATTCAGTGCAACTGCATCATAACTGCATTAAACACTTATAAGTAAATTACTTGGGGAAGACATTCCAACTAGCTTTTCTCTATTGCATTTCAACTACTTACACTTTGCTTTATTCCAACTTACTTGTGATACTCACCAATATCAACTATTTTGTTATTTGGTTACTTTCATCTAAATTACATAATATTGACTTTTGAAAGAGTTCATCAATCCCTGTGGGTTCGACCTGTTCTAAACACTATATTACTTGTTATGGACTGTGTATACTTGCACATGTTTTCCACACACCGGTGATCATGATCTTTTTTACACTACCCAACTTGGGTGATATTGTTACAAGCTAACTAACTAACTCTAGTTAGTTATGTTTACATTAACTACTAACTAACATATTTTTTAACTCACTAAAATGATTCCTCCATTAACCACTGTTATAAATTTAAATGTAAAAATAATTTGAGTAATAGCCAATATACTCACATGTTAATGAAGTAAATTCTTGGTTGTCTTTGGAGAAATGTGGGCAATTTACCTTAACTACTCAAAAGCTAACACATGGATTCCACTAACATCTATCACATAAATAAATTCGTTTTCTTTTTCTTACAAATCCTACTATAGACATAGTCATCCATGGTTTATGAACTAGGCGCTAAAGGACGTCGAGTTCATAGTGGTACATGAAATCCTCCACGGTCATTGAATCCTTGTTAGTACTGGGATACATGGAATCATCATTGGTCAGTGGAACTAGGTAAGTGAATCCTAGTTCACACCGTGATACGTGGAGTCATATGAGCTATGGTGATGGTTAACATGAGCCCAGTTGAACTATGGATCGGATGAACTATAATGAGGATTGACTTGAGATTGGTTGAACTATGGTTAGTTCATGGGACTAGAGCTGACAAAATGGACCGGGCCCGTCGGGCCGGGCCGGGCTAGCCCGAAAAAACATAAGGCTTAGGCCGAAGAAATTGAGCCCATTTTTATACCTGGGCTTTTTAGCACGGCCGTAAGAAGTCCGAGCCCGTGTCGGGCTAGCCTGATCGGGCCATGGATAACCTGCAAGCCCGTGATTAAAACAAAAAATAACCCAAAGTTACTAATGTCAGCGTGGCATGGTTGTTCGTTCGGTGATCGCATTCCTAGTTTCCTATAATCCTATTCACCAAAAAAACAAATTAATACTCAATACTCAATAATCAACACCAAAAATCAAATTAATACTCTCGCTCCCAAAATTCCCTATCTGATTCCAATTTCCCAATCCAATTCCAATTTCCAATTCCAAATTTCCAGTTTCCCAATCCAATTCCAATTTCCCAAACAAATACAAGCAGCAATTAGAGACTTCCACCAAATTATAAAACCCTCACACTCTCAAGTCTCAAACTCAAAGTCTCTCCTCCTTCTCACTTACGAAAACGCAGTAAAATCAAACAGAGCTTCTCCAGTTCTCCTATCTCAAGCAAAGCAAGCAGCAAGTCAGCAAGCAAGAACAGTAACTTGTAGTAGAGTTAATTTAATTGGGGCCAATGCGATGAAACAGTAACTTCTGAACCAATTGTTGGATTTTAGTGCTAATGAAAACTGGTGATAATTGATTAATTGTATTTAGTTCTTTCTATAGTTTAGTGTGTTATAGAGAAATAGAAAAAAATTAGCGCACAATGCGGGCTAGCCTGAAAAGCCCGCAGCCCGCATAGGGCTGGGCTTGGGCTAAAAAGGTTGAGTCTGAATTGACACCCGGGTTTTTTAGCCCGTACCGTAGAAGCCCAAGCCCGATGTGGGCCGGGTAGCCCGTTTTGCCAGCTCTCCATGGGACTATAAAGGTTCAACCTTTCATATAGATCAGGTGAACTACGATGATTGTTAACTTGAGACCATTGAATTGTGGTTAGGTCATTGGACTACAAATGTTCGCCCATCTTAGATCAATTGAACTAAAATGAGGATTAACTTGAGATCAATTTAACTGTGGTTCATTAAATATTGGACTGTAAAGGTTCGACCTTTCTTCTGGATAAGATAAACTACAGAGAGAATTAACGTGACACAAATGATCATCTTACAAGGTCAAGCTCTTATTATTTTGATGACACCCCATAAAATTTATATTGAATTTAATTCACTGTTAAAAAATTCTAATTTTTTTGAGAGTATAATTTTGTGTGTGGAAAAAGACATTCAAAAATTAAAATGATCCACATGAGTTGACTTAACATAAGAGATTTTTTTTTGTCGAGACCAGGGTATCCACCGCCGAACGCAATGACTAATCTCGTTGCTGGATGAGGCTCATCGAAGGGTGGGACGGCCCAGGGATTTAAAGCTGTTTCATACCCAAGGTGAGGATCGAACCCTCGACACTTGGTTAATGGAGGACACTCCTGGGGTTAACAACATAAGAGATTGATGACAAGGAAAATATATTTTTTACTAACTAATAAATATATATTAAAAATATACATATTTTATTATAGGGTACGTTTTTGTCAACAGCAAACATAGTGGTTTGCTTGTCACAGTGGCTAGAATTTTTGAAAATTAAATTTCCATATATTCAATTTGTTTGTTTTTATTTTTTTTATTTTTTTAATAAGCAAAAAATTCATTGAAGGTAGCACAATGGGTGCCCAACCTTTACAATGGAGATATAGGAAAGGGGGAGGGTCTCCTTAAAACCTCCCTGAGCCAAAACCCAATGGGAAAAAGACTCAGGAAGGAAAAATAGTACCTCGTACAACCTGCACTACAGTGGGAAAAAAACAACCTAGCTCATTGTTTCTCCCCCCTACTAGATTACAAATTGTTAAGGAATGTAAGTGGGTTAGACCACCTTAGAGATACAGACAAAGAAGATTTACAGTTGAGTTTATAAAGACACCAACTCCAAGATAAGTTCTTGATCCGGTGAACAACCCCCTCTATATTTGGTTCCTCCTCTTTGAATATGGGTCCGTTCCTAGCTAGCCAAATGCTCCAGCAAGTAGTTAACCAGAAGAGATGTTTCACCCGCTTTGCTTTCTTCTCTGTACACCACTGGCCACAATTACTAAAGAAATCATCCACACCCAGAGAGACATCCACGCCAACACCTAGCCAAGTACCAACAATATGGCAAACAGAACGCGCAAAACCACAAGTGATGAAAAGATGTTTGACAGAATCACGAGAGGAATTACAAAACGAACAACCAACTTCTAGCTCGGAGTGGATGATGTTCCTGTGCAACAGCTGCTCACGCACTTGTAAGGAATCTAACAGTAACCTCCACCCGAAGACTACAACCTTCGAAGGGACAATAGATTTCCATAGTCCCCCCAACAAGTGCTGATGGTTTGAAATGTTGGAAGATATGTCACTACAAGACAGCCGATGATAAAAAGAGTTTACCGTGAAACTCTTGGAAGTATCATGTGGCAATAGCCATGCGTCTTACCTTCCTCTAGTCGGCTTAACTGACTGTAAAATGCTGTCCAAAATTTGGCCTTCAGCCACCCGAACCGAATCTGTATGATGCTGCCACAGTGTAGACCACACCCACACTTCACCATTCCATGCACCCAAGTCAGCCACCAAGAACTGCTGTTGCCTTTCCCCATCACATAACAGCGGAAAAACTTTGAATAAAGGCTCTATGCCTAGCCATTGATCCTTCCAAAAATTAATGGAGGTTCCGTCACCAAGCCCCCTTTTAATACACCAAGCGAACCTTCGCCGTTCCTCAAGATTGTCATCCAACTTTACCAAGTCTCCCCACCAAATTGATCCCGAGTTCCGGCTAGATATAACTTCAGCCGAGTTATGAACAAAAGTGGTAGCATAGTCCCCATAACGATGTCTCAACAAACGGCTCCAGCAGACATTAGTATCCGTCAAAGCCCTCCATTTCCACTTAGATAACAAAGAAATTTTGAATAACTCGATATTTTTAATACCAAGACCGCCATCCTTTTTTACTTTGCAAACTTTATCCCAAGCAACCCAACACATTCTCTTGTCTCCTTCTTTGATACCCCAAAGGAAATCCCTTTGAATTTTGATCATCTTCTTAATCACCACTTTCGGAGCTTTATAGAATGATAGTATGTATAGAGGGATGCTATTCAAGACGGAGTTGATGAGAGCAACCCGACCACAATTCGACAAGAAACGACCCTTCCACGGAGCCAAACGTTTTCTAAGCGCAGCAAGAATGGGGCTCCAAGTAACTTCTCATGTTGTACCAATCGGAATACCCAAAAAACTTGAACCGTAAAGCTTCCGTTCTACAATAAAGGAAGACGCTAGCTCTTTCCAAAATATCATCTGGGGTGTTGATGCCAATTAACTTACTCTTACACGAGCGATAGACATAGTCATCCATGGTTTATGAACTGGGCGCTAAAGGACGTCGAGTTCATAATGGTACATGAAATCCTCCACGGGCATTGAATCCTTGTTAGTACTGGGATACATGGAATCATCCTTGGTCAGTGGAACTAGGTAAGTGAATCCTAGTTCACACCGTGATACATGGAGTCATATGAGCTATGGTGATGGTTAACTTGAGCCCAGTTGAACTGTGGATCGGATGAACTATAATGAGGATTGGCTTGAGATTGGTTGAACTATGGTTAGTTCATGGGACTATAAAGGTTCAACCTTTCATATAGATCAGGTGAACTACGGTGATTGTTAACTTGAGACCATTGAATTGTGGTTAGGTCATTAGACTACAAATGTTCACCCTTTTATCTTGTATTTTTTTGGGCATAGTGCCTTATTTGTGCTGAGGTGTTTATAAAGATAGGTGGCTAGCAAGACAGACAACTTTCTTCCACAGTAGACCCTCTGCTGAGGTCCCTGTAAATGCCTTGGTTTTCTGTACTACTCTCTGGAAGCTATGGTTTGCAAGAAATCAGTTGCTTTTCAAGTCTATTCCTGGGGATCCAATGAGGCTTAATGATGATGCTGTAAATTTTGTTTCAGAATATACTGATGCAAATCCTTTTCATAGTTTCATTCGTGGTGACAGATCTATTTCACCAAGCAGGGATGCTGCAAATGGTAGGAATCATATTTTTGTTGATGCTGGCTGCTACAATGAAAGAGGAACAGGGTGGGGAGTGATTTTCACAAGTGCTGATAAGTCTATCACCTATAGTACGCTTGCAAGAAAGAAGACATTGATGTAAATTCTTTGGGAGAGGATCGTCTGACGTTTTGGCAGGAACTGAACAATGCAATTCCTTTATTTTGATCGTTGGATCATTCACACAAGCCATGAATTGCCACGTGTCTCTCAAATTTCATTTTTTTTCTTTTTCTAATATCAATTTCAAACACAGAACCAACTAAGCTTCTGCCTTTACAAAAAGAACCTCACCGCTTCCTTTGCAGCGCCGCTGTTGCTTCTGCATGCCGCCACCGTCGCCCAATCATGTGAGAGCCGAGGCTGTACTGCACCTTGAGAAGTTGATTTTTCCAGTTTGGACCTTTTGTTTAACTAACAGAATGAGAACAAATTCCAGTTTGGACCGCGAGTGGCAAGAGATGGGGTGAAGCAGCGGAGGCGAGGCGGAGCTGGGGGAAGGCGGTGGCAGCAAAAGGGCGGAGCGCCAAGTATGGCGTTGTAGAAGAGATAAGAATTTGCTTTTGTAGAAGCTGATTCTTTTTTTTTAAAAAAAGTAACTCAGAAAAGATAACCACGTGGTGAGTTCGGGGAGATTTGATGAATCTGACGGATGAGAGACATTGAACGTTAGCCTCACGTTCCCGCGTGGACTTCAGAGAATCCGCTCCCAAATCCTTTAATGGCATAGGCTTTGGGAATTCGGTGGGCTTTTAGCTGTGGAGATTGGTATTTCAAATGCTGTCATTGTTACTAATACTGAAACGCACCGTTTCATTTATACTTTAAAAAAAACACACACACACTCTTAAAACACCAACCGAACCCCACGAGCCACGATTCTCCATGATTCTCTCCCTTACCCTCTCACTTTCTTCTTCTTTCTTCTACCATGCTTCTCCACCATTTTTCTTCTTCTTCTCACTTCAAATGACACAATCCCACCATAAATCTTACCCACTTGAGCCACATTTTTAAGAACAGGTACTTCATTTCTCTTTTGAGTGCTCTTGGGAAGTATTTTGGGGTTAGGGTTTTGCTCTAAAAGAGGAGAAAGATACCCACACCTTCAAGGTTACTCTTTGAGGCTATTGAAGGTATAATCACTACTCTTTAGTCCAAAGAAAACATTTTGAGACATTAGTTTGTGTAAGAAATTAGTTTTGGAGTTTATGGTAGATATTTAGGGATTTTGTTTGTTCCTTACGGTTAGTGAGCTCTTGAATAACCTTCTAAAAATCTCGGAAATATTTTTGGTTTTCAGATTTACCTGTTGTTGCTCCGTTGGGTTCTCCGGGAGGTGTTGGTGAGCTAAATCGTTGCCTCTTCATAACTGTGAGTGAATGACGGTCATCGTCACATATTTAAATCATTTTAAATGTTACCAATTTATTCCTTTCGATATTTTTAAAGCTATCATTTATTTATAAATGGGAAACACGCTCTTGGAAAAATTATTTTAGTTTTTCGACAATATATTTGAAGACTATTTATTCAGTATTTAACTTGATTATTTATGTAAATGATGTAATTATGATTTTGAAATGTAACTATTAGCGAACGGAACAGTCTAGGTGCACCTAGTTATATGACCTCGGGTGGAGAGGGCTATCCGTTAGATGGAGCCGCTCCTAAACTGAGGCCACCCTTACGGGAGAGGGCTATCAACGAGATGTAGTCGCCCCCGTAATCGCGTTGTGATGTGAGTGAAGAGGAAAGGGCTATCCGTTAGATGTAGCCGCCCTAAGGGGAGGCCACCCTTAGGTGGAGAGGGCTATCAACGAGATGGAGCCGTCTCTTGACTCTCTCACGTTTGTTTTCCTTGGATTGATATTTTGAGTTTTATACTTTCGGGAAATACATTACTATGGTTATTACTAAGCATAATTCTGAGTTTTGTTGAAACACTCGTGCCTAACGTGTTTTCCCTTCCGGTTGATGGTGATTGTTGTTCCCTCACTAAGTCCTTATGACTTACCCTTTCTTTGTCCTTATTTTTTTCCAGATTTCCAAGTAGCTGAGTAGGAGCTGCTAGCAGGTCTAAAAGTGCTCAGGCTTCATCTTTTGATAGGCCTCATAGATTGGTGGCGCTAGATTTACGATCTTTTCTATTTTGCTATATTTTGCAGCTATAGGAAAGTTTAGTGAAATCTTTGGTTGGGATGTATATTATCTTTAAACTCCTCAGTGCTTTAGTATTATTTTGAAACTTAGCAGGTGATGATTATTACTATTGTAAACTGGTTGATTGGTATTCTGGGAATGTTAGAAATACAAAGGAGACTCTGTCGAAATTTTGATGGATTTATCGAAGTAAACATTACTTCTTTAAGCTATTTGCTGGTAAAGAGTTATTTTCTTAGGCTTGCCAGGCTGAGAGTCTAAGTCTGTGAGCCGGTCACGATTATAGTTTTTGGGTCGTGACAAATACAACAACTATGACCAGCTGCCTCAACAAGAAGACTTTCATTGCTGAATTGGAGTCCATCATCTTGGACCGTCAAGAATATCTAGATAGAGATGTTAGTTTAATTGTTACTCATGTTAACCGTTGGAATATCTAGATAGAGATGTTAGTATATGTTTGGATTGGCGGTGGGAGGTTGTAGAAGCGCTTTTACCATTAGCTTTCGTGGTTTGAGGTTACAAAATAATGTTTGGGTGATTTCAAGAGAAATTGATTTTGTTAGCTGGAATCGATTCTGACTGAAGCTACAAATTGGAGCTTCTACGGTAGTTGAAAATGATTTTCCACAATCAGAGTGTTGTTTTCCAACGAATTTCTCATCTTTACCCTTCAATAGTTTCACATCTTTGTCTGGCTTCTTTTCTTCCTTTGACAGAGAGGCGCTACTGCTACTGTACTGTATAGAACGCATCTAGGTTAGGAATGCCTGATATATTGGATTGGGCTTCAATTTGGTGGATTGGGCTTCACTTAGTTATTTTTTGTTAATACTGCCACCGTAACTTTACTTTCATTTCCCATTTTTTTGTTAAGCTTACTTTTACGGTAACGTTGCTTTTTATATGTTGTTTTAAGAGTTCACATAAAAAAATATATAAATAACTAAAATGGAAAAATAAATAAATACAATACACTCATATGAATATTATTCTGGTAACTTCAAGTAAAAAGTAAACAAAATATTTTCTCATTAGTTTTGTCTATTTTATTAAATTTTAAGTTAAGACCTCTTTTGGTAATTTCACACCCAAAAGTAATTCTAATCTAATCTATCCAAACAATAAGAATGAACCAAAATCACTGTTTTCAGTAAAAGTATCCAAACAAAGATCACGTCCGGTTCAACTCACTTTTAACTAAAACCAATTCTGGAAAATCAATTTTGTCAGAATCTATTCTACTCACCGCAGAACCAAACACACTATTAGCTTCTTTAGCTAGGAGGCGTGTAACCAGATAGTGGATCAGTTTCCCTAGTAAGTCTGTATTTGAATCTCATAATGTAACACCCACCTTAAATACCTAGAGGATCAATAAAAATTGGAAGGAAGCAAAGGGCTTGAGTAATGGTCTCGAAATTCAAGAGAGTATTGCTTAAAACATGAAACTGTGATTATTCAATGCCAAATTGGTCAAATTAAATTAGGACTTGTAACAAGTAGGACTCAGCATTTGATATGCCTTACATGAGTGTTGTGCTACCTCTAGTAGGACATGTACAATACCAATATTGGTTTTATAAATTACACATATAAAACTTTCCTGCTCTAAAATCTTAACTTTGTTTAGTATGGAGGTGGTCACCAACCAGCTGTAACAGAGAAATTTAGTTTCTTTACATTTGTTTTGAGCATAAGATGAAGTTGATAAATTATTACCATAAGTTTTCTTAATATTCAATTTTTCAGGGGTTCGCCATATTCAAGTGTGGTTTGCCATATTCAATTTATTACTTAGTTTCTTAACATTGTGTTGTGAAGCTGTGTAGTGTGGTTTGCCATATTCAAGTGTGGTTTGCCATATTCAGTTTTTTTTTTTGACGTGGATATTCAATTGTTCATAATACACCATTATCTATGCTGACTTTTCTCTTCTATTTTGCTCTATTGATTTTTTCAGCAATGGAGTTAGCTTTTATCTTTAGAGAAGTTAACAAATGAGAAACTTCTGAATATGCACAGTGTAATGCCTCTTTACCTTTTTTGCTTTTTGTTGCAAATTTTTGTAACAAGTCATAAATTGTCTGATCTGTAGTGGTCAAGGCTAATCAATTGATGATTTGTGAATAATAGGTTGCAGACCGAAAACAATGACCCTGAAATGGCACATTTCATTCAACACATGTTTTTGAGTGAATAGGTGAAACTGATCTAAATCATACACGTGGATAAGGATGATGTGCTCGTGTAAATTAGGAAATGTCATTTAAATAAGATGTAATGGTGTTGATTGTTTGCATTCTGATTTTGGATAATGAGCCTATTTACATGTGGATTTGGTTTTCTTTAGAACTCATACTTTTAATTTTTGGTTATGAAATCTAAGAGTTGTTCCTCCCGCTAGCTAATAGTATATATGAAATCTAAGAGTTGAACTCTATATTTAAGTGTAGTACTTTAATTACTCGTGTATGTACGTGTTCCTCTTGGCTAGCTGCTAAAATTATGTGCTGAAAATATTTATATGAAGGGAGAAGCAAAAAAAAAACGAAATAAATTCAAAAAAAATAAACACTTTTAAAGTCGGATGTTTTTTGGATCCGACTTTAAAATTAGACTTTCAAAGTCGAATGTCTACTTAATCCGACTTTAAATGTATTCCACATTGGCCAAAAACACAGCTTACAAGACGTAATTAAGACTTTTTAAGTCAGACGAGTATCCGACTTTAAAAACTCTGGCTTTCTAAGTCGCTCTGATAGAAGTCGGACTTGCATCCGACTTTAAAAGTCCCAAATATCCGACTTTAAATCCTATTTTTCCACTAGTGATCCTACCTTGACCATCAAACGAGTCCTTAACGGGTTAAGGTTTGATCTGAAGTGGACTGAGAGGGTGCCAGAGTGGAAAGTTGTAGAGGAGTTTGCAATTGCGTGCGAAGGTGGAATTGATATCTACAAGGATTCTCATAAGGTAATAATGAAGGCGTACATGAGCCTTGTAGGACTTGAGCTTTTATACAAGCGTAGTAGAGTGATGAATTGGTGAGAAAAGCGATTATGTATTGAGAGCAGTGTTTTAAAAACCGGCTCGGCCCGCCCGGTCGGACCGGTCGAACCGGGAACTGGGGGGTAACCGAGCCGGGCACGGTTTTGGATCGGCCATGCAGCAAACCGGTGGAAACCGGTGTGACTCGGCCGGTTTTTGGAAAAACCGGTGACCCGGCTCGAACCGGACCGGGTTGTGCATTTTTTTTATTTTTATTTTTTTATCAAATCTTTGAACTGTAATTGGGAGGGGCCGCGCGAACGCAGGCCCCCACTAGTGATTGCCATCTAGGTAAGTATGTTTCCCATTGACATATGCCTTGTTTTTATATCTCATTCTCCTCCCTGTTCCGTTCATTCTATCCGATGTGGGACTATTTGTAAACTACTTAAAACAAAAGAGACTAAAACAAAACCCTCAACAAAATGCCATTAGTGGGGTTCTGTTGAAAGCAAATGCTGAGCACTACCATGAGGCTACCAATCTTATTGAGAATATTATTCATTTCAAATATATATAATTGGTACATCTTTTCCAAAAAGTCAAGTACGCTCATCCTCATGGCATTAACTTGTAATATTAATATTATGTTTCAACAAACTTATTTAATATTAAGTATTTTTTTAAAGATTTATTTAATATTAAGTTGTTAACTTATGAAATTTGTTTTAAATATTTATTGAAGCATGATATGAACTTTTAAAATTTATTTAATATATACCAAGCAAATAAAAATAAAATAGGCATGGTGTGTAATTTTAGCAAATTAAGTTTTACAAGTATGAAATATATAGGTCCTGAAAATTTGGAATTTTTTTATATTTTAGTAGATATAAAATAAACATAGTTATTAATTTTACAGGGACGAAATTTATATTATATACTATATAGGTATTGAAAATTCTCGAAATAGAGACCGGGTCCGAGTCATCCGGTCCCGATTTTGGTCATGCGGTTCAACTGTCGACCCCTCAGTCCGACCATTGACCCAGTGACCCGGTACCTTCACCGAGTCGGTCACCGGTCCGAGTTTTAAAACATTGATTGGGAGTGCCAACTAGCCAGTGGTCTTGCGCGTCGTGTGGCTTGAGAGATGTGGCAGCCACCAGATCGATCTAATGGTGGTGCGTTGGTGGCTTCCTAAGTACTCTTTGGATGACGTTGGGAGAGTAGGGAAGCCTAATTTGGAGTGAGTGTGTGTGGACCAAGTCTGGAATAACTTCCCCAAGGCGATATCGGTCATGAGAGGTGACTTTATTTGTTGTGAAGGTGATCTTCAACTTGAACTATATTAGATTGTAAGCTGTTGACCTAAGTGTCTTACGTTGTTTGTTGAAGAGGGGACTTCACAAGGTAATATTGACACATTAGGGAGAACATGTATTGGGAAAAAACTCCAAGTCCCACATTGACTAGAGATATGGTCTCAAAAGAGTTTATAAGTGGGAGTCAACCCTCACCTTACAAGCTGTGCCTTTCGTGAAAAGCCTATATACGAAATTTAAATTTGAAAAATGAATTGACTTGAAAATACACACCCATTTTTCAAAATGGAGGTTACAAGTATCATAACGTTTCACCTCCCTTCTTCACGTGCCCCCATTTACTATGGACGGCTTTTGCTTGTTTCTCACGATCTCTACCTTCTCTTTTTGCAAAAGGATATTTCAGCTAAGTTTTTGATGATTTGTTTGAGTGTCAGAGTGAGTCAGACTCTGTTATTTGTTGTTGTTTTCATAACATTTGATTGAGATACATCCCTTATATATATGATTCTTTGCCGTGAGGACCCTATTTGTGTATGGTGATGTTCTCCCTCTTTCTCTACACCTCCACCCTTACTGCTAAGTAACGTGCGTGGGTTTGGCGCTAAGAGCGTGGGAGTGGTCTTGTCGTGGAAAATTCACCAATGAGATGTAACACCCACTTTCAGTGGTTTCATTCCCACGATTTAATAAAATATGTTCCCACTTAAAAAAAACAATTGAGTCTCTTCATATTCTAAGTTTTCGATTACAAATACCAAAATACAATAACAAATAGCCTCCTTGTTCTTCAACACTACGACTTGAAACTTCCTTTAAGCTAAATCATCCAATCATTCATCCATATCGTATCAGCTAAAAATTACCATATAAGAAGTATCAAATTTGCACTTTGGAAGTTGTAAATGTTTGATTTGATGACGACACCTATTCAGGAGACTTTCACTCAAATCAAGACCAGCTGAGTAATACACGTCAAGAGATTCAAGAACATCGCAACCATCAAGAATGGCAAGCAAACCCACATTGGAGAGCAAGATTCCATAAATTGTTAGATAGCGTAACCCGGGCATTGTTTTTGCAATAGCAAATGTCACTTCATTTGACTTGTCAATATCATAAGAAACCCATTTCCTATATTTTAGTGTTTTTAGGAGAGGACAGGATCGGCCAATAACTTCAAGAGAATCGTTAGATATGTTATAGAATGAAATGTCAATCTCCTCTAATAGTGAAAGTTTCTTTACAGCTTCATTTAATCCTTTATCAGAAACTCGATGAGCTGAAAAATTTGCAAGCGTCATGCTACGTAAATGACTTGCCCTGAAAAATTTGACAAAACAAGATTCTCTTTTTACGGATATGCTTAATACATAGTACATCCACAAATTATGCACCACCTAATACATTAAATACATTTTACATATACCCAGTTAACGCTGCAAAAATGTCGAAAAAACATTAGAGGGTGTTATAGGATAATTTAGACAATGTACAAGTATAAGCACAGTTATAAGCAACAAAACATGCGTAGAAGAATGATTGTACGCAACAAATTATAACAGTGGAAACAACAAGAAAATTATGAGAATGATATTACCTATCAGCTATGTATTGGAGGAGATAATCGTTCGCACAATCATTAGTAACAATTTCCTCCAAATGACCACAACTAAGATCAACAGCATAGCAGCAAATCTTCACCAAAAAATCCAAATCATAGTGTAAATTGTCGACATCAGAACTGATGTCAATGTCATCGTAAATGTCAATGGTGCGCCACATGAGAGGGTCCTTGCAAATGTTCCACCAAAGTGGGCACACATTACGTGCACTAGTTAGAATCTTAACAGCACCAAGCCTATGGAGTATGTTCTTCGTCAGGTCTCTCGGAAGTTCAAGCCAGTTTGGATATGTAGTGTTCTCACCTTTCACTTTTTTTGCCGGACTCGAACATGCCATCATGCACGAGCATGCAAGCAAGGCAAAAAGGATACTAGGTCTAGGTGTTTTACCTACTATCCATCCATACATATATTTATATATTTATAGAAGTCATTTGGCCTTCCAATAAATTTTTTATAGTAATGATACTCCTGTACTCGTAATCTGTAACGCCATTTTCGCCTTCCAAGTAATTTGGCCTTCCAAGTAGCTTTGAATACGTAAAGTTGCTTGAAAATTGTACTTTTCTTTTAATGAGAAAGATAGTAATTGAGGTTTAATGCTCAGGTTTAAGGGTATTCCAGCCTTATTAAGAAAATTGTATTGAAATGTGTGTTTTAAAATTTAATTGACAATTTTGTTTTTGAAGGAAAAAAAAAGACTCTACAATATTCTCGCTGCAGCATTTCTAAGTACTTTTTATCAAAAGCATTTTTTAAAAAATATAGTATTTGTTAAAAAAACAACAAATTTAACTGATTATACTTTGATCCAAAGTGGACCGAAAGTCGCCATAGTAGAATGTTGTAGAGGAATTCACAATGTTGTTTGGTTTCCGAAATGATCTTTTTTAGTATAAATCAAGTATCCAATGCACGCAACTACAGAGATTAATTGCTCTGTAAATCGGGTATACTATGCACGCAACTGCAGAGATTAATTGCTCGAGTTGGGTATGACCACAATGGGCAAAAAGCTAACCCAGCCAGGGATGGTTAAGTATGAAGAGACCCAAATCATCTGATCCCAACACTCTTGGGTGTTTTCGAAAGGAATTTTATGCTAATAAAGTTAATATAAAGATAAAAGTAATGGGTAATAATGAAAGTGTACCTGAGACATATTGGGCTTAAGGGCCCGACCGTTTGATGGTCTTCGTGATAGAATAGAGACGAGATAGCATGATAGAGATTAGGTAAGATACGATATAAAACATGATAACCACTATCCTATCATGTGTTTTATGTGCTAATAAACACATGTATACAAAAGTAAGTTATTCTATTATATATTTTAAATAAGCTAATAAACAATAATATGATATAGATTATATGTTAATGACAACTATATTTTAATGACAACTATATATTTGTATTTTATTAGATTTCATGTTTATATTTTGTTCAGAGTTAGATGTGTAGAATGAACCAGTTCTAACTCACATATGTTTATATCAAATTGGGCTGAGAGTTTTTTACACACATCAACCACACGGCCCAAGTACCCTCTATGTTTATCTTTCGTTTTTTTTTGTACCCCCACACTTTGACCATATTACCCCCACAAAATATGAATACCCGAAAATACACCGTACAAAATTGACTCAAACAGATTTATCTCCCTATGAGATAAATCCGCTTTGAATTTTTCAAAGCGGATTTACCTCTATAGGAGATAAATCCGCTTTGCATTTTTTCCAAAACGGATTTATCTCCCTATGGGGTAAATCCGCTTTGCATTTTTTCAAAGCTGATTTATCTCCCATGAGGTAAATCCGCTTTGAAAAAATGCAAAGCGGATTTACCTCATGGGAAGATAAATCTGTTTTTTTTTAGAAAAAATGCAAAGCAGATTTATCTCCTATGGAGGTAAATCCGCTTTGAAAAATTCAAAGCGGATTTACCTCCATAGGAGATAAATCCGTTTGGAACTTTTTCATGGGGGGTATTTTCGGTTTATCAAATTATGTGGGGGTATATGGTCAAAGTGTGGGGGTACAAAAAAAAACCCTTTACAGCTACTATTTACAGCTTTCTTATTTTCCTTATTCACTTCCCCCCTTAAATTGATGCGGGTCATCAAGGAGCATCAATTTGCTGACAAGAGACTGATGGCGTGGAGAAGAAACAACTTTGGTCAAAATGTCTGCAACTTGAAATTGAGTATTGATATGAGGGATGGATATAACGTGATTATCATAGGCTTCACGAATTGCATGACAATCAACTTCGATATGCTTAGTACGCTCATGAAAAACCGGATTTGCAACAATCTGAATGACACTTGTATTGTCAGCATAGAGAGATGTCGGTTCGGTTTGAGGAAATCCAAGTTCAGCCAAAATACCACGAAGCCAAAGTATTTCAGAGCATGCCGTAGACATAGCACGATACTCCGATTCGGTTGAGGACTTAGAGACTCTCGCTTGCTTCTTACTTTTCCAAGAGATCAACGAAGAACCAAGAAACATGAACCAACCAGTGACAGAGCGGCGAGTGTCGGGACACCCAGCCCAATCAGCATCACTGTAGGCACTCAATGTAAGGGGGGTTCCATTAGGAAAGAATAAACCCCGTTGAGAGGTACCTTTCAAGTAGCGAATTATACGACGAACCGCTGCCAGGTGAAGATGACGAGGAGAATGCATGAACTGACGTACTTGCTGAACAGCAAATGAAGTATCTGGCCGTGTAATGGTCAAGTAGTTAAGACTACCCACGAGCTGTCGATACAATAACGGGTCAGTCAAAAATTCTCCCTCGTCACAGTGATATTTAACATTAACTTCAAGAGGAGTATTCACAGGATTAGCAGATTCGAGGCCAGCCATAGCAATAAGGTCGGTGGCATACTTATGCTGATGGAGAAATATGCCCTTAGAGGTAGAATGAACCTCGAGTCCAAGAAAATAATGTAACAGACCAAGATCTTTCATTTGAAATGAGGCTTGAAGCTTTTGTTTAACTTCATGTATATGGATGCTGCATCAGAACCCGTAATGATCATATCATCAACATAAAGAAGGAGAAGAACAAGGCCCGTAGATGTGCGGTGAATGAACAAAGACGAATCATACTGACTTTGAATAAAAGAGAACCCAAGTAGAGTGTAACGGAATTTCGCATACCATGCTCTAGGTGCCTGTTTTAAACCATATAGAGATCGTTTGAGCTTGCACACCCCCTTAGATGAAGAGAAAAGGCCCTGAGGGGGAGTCATATAAATATCTTCAGCCAGGTCTCCATGAAGAAAGGCATTCTTGACATCCATTTGGTGGAGAGACCACCCATTAGAAGCAGCGATAGAGAGCACCATTCTAACAGTAGTCATTTTAGCAACTGGTGCAAATGTCTCATCATAATCAATACCATATTCCTGCTTGTTGCCTAAAGCAACCAATCGAGCCTTATACTGATTGAGAGATCCATCAGAATTCAATTTCACAGAATAAACCCATTTACAGCCTATGGGTTTGATACCAGGAGGGCAATGAACAATATCCCAGGTGAAGTTGTCCTTAAGGTCCTGAAGTTCCTCATTCATGGCATTTACCCAAGACGCATCTTTAAGAGCCTGCGAGTAACAAATAGGAATAGATGTGCTAGATAGAGAAGCGGTTAAAGCAGTATGAGAGGAACCAAACCTGTCCGGGGAATATCTGTCAGGTGCTCGAGACGTTCTACCAGAACGCCGTGGTGCCGGCGGTATAGGGTCAGAACCAGGATCGGGATCGGGATCAGGAGCAGGAGCAGGAGCAGGATCATTGTCGGAAGGGGAAGTGGGGGCGAGTCCTGTTGTATCAAAAAATTGCGGAAGTATAGCAATATCATTCAAACCAGGAGAAGAGTAAGGAAACATAGACTGATTATCAAAAAATGTCACATTCCTAGAAATGCGAAAAGGACGGTTAGAGACATCATAACACACAAAACCCTTATGAGACTGACTATGCCCCATAAATGCACATTGGACAGATTGTGCTCCAAGTTTATGTCTTTCAATGGATGGGAGGTGCACAAAACATACACACCCAAAAGTATGTAAACGACTGTAATCAGGCTGAGTTTTAAAAAGGCGAAAGTAAGGAGAATCAAACCCAATCACCGTGGAAGGAATACGGTTGATCAAAAAGACAGCTGTGGAAAGAGCCTCCACCCAGAATTTGGATGGAACAGATGCCTGGAGAAGTAAGGTACGTGTCACATCCAACAAGTGACGATTCTTACGTTCTGCAACACCATTTTGCTGAGGGGTATTGGGACAAGATCGTTGAGACAATATACCTTTTTTCTGTAAGAACTCCTGAAACTCATGAGACATATACTCACCACCTGAATCAGACCGGAGAAGTCTAATACTGGTTTGGAATTGATTTTCAACATACATCAGAAATTTCTTAAACATAGAAAACACTTCAGATTTAGATTTAAGAAAATAAATCCAAGTAAAACGGCTATAATCATCGATAAAGGTGACAAAATATTTGTAGTGAGCGTGAGAAGCAACAGGAGAAATCCCCCAAACATCACTATGAATCAACTCAAAGCTCGTAGAAGCACGATGTGCATCAGACAGAAAAGGGAGGGTTTTACTCTTAGCTAATTTGCAAACAGAACATGAAATAGAGGTACTAGAATCTATCAATTTAGTACCTAACACACCAGTCTTAAATAAGTGAGACAAAACAACAGAGTTTGGATGGCCCAATTTCCTATGCCAATCCTCACATGCATTCAAAACACTATTAGAAGCAAGAGATAAATGATTTGAATGAAACTGGAGTGGAAACACTCTTCCAACTTTAGGCCCTTTCGCGATCACCTTCCCTGACACCCGATCCTGCACAAGACAACCATTCGAAGTAAGATTAACATCACAACCTTCATCCACTAATTGACCAGCAGACAATAAATTTGAGGCAAGCCCAGGTGCTACCAGCACATTTCGAAAAGTAGAATTTATGTCAACAACATTCGTTATAGGAAGGGTACTACCATTAGCAATTTGAATTTTTTGATTACCAATATAAGAACGTAAATTGTGCAGGAGTTCAGAGGAAACCGTCATGTGATTCGATGCACCAGAGTCAAGTAACCAAGCAATGAAAGAAGACATACCAGTAATACCCAAGGCAGAAAGAGCAGATAGTACCATTTGTTGAATTAACTCAGGCTGAAGAGCACCACCATAAGACGCAGCAGGAATGGAAGGACCAGCAGCAGAGCTAGATGCACCAGTGGTGGAAGGATCAGCTGTAGAGCTAGTAGTGGCATGGAATGCCTGTGCCGGACGCCTAGTCGGTCGTGGAGGACGCGTAGGACATGCAGAGATGAAATGACCATGCTGCTTGCAGTAATTGAAAAATTTCTTAGGACAACTACGAGCAACATGTCCAAATTGTTTACAAGAGAAGCATTGAGTTTGTCGCATGTCACGGCCCACGCCTCTATTGTGCGCAGCGTACGCGGTAGTCACAGGTTCAGAATGGACGGGATCATTAAGCATGGTTCCTTGAGTATTCAGACGTTGTTCTTCCCTGAGCAGTTCACCAACACAGATATCCAAGGAAGGAACAGGGTTCCTATTCAGCAAGGCACCCCGAACAGCCTCAAATTCCGGACGAAGTTTCATGAGAAATTGATCCCGTTTACTAGTATCATACACATCACGAACGGCCGACAGTGATGGTTTGGGAACGACAGCATATATAATAGCAGAGTGTTCTGTCCATAAATTTAAAAACTAGAATAATATTCTTGAATTGACAAAGTACCTTGTTTGTAATTGGCAATCTCTATTGTCCTGGTTGTAAATACGCTGCAAATAATTCCACATCTCTTGAGCAGTTGAAAATGCTCGCAAATTATTGATTATCTGATGATCAATAGTACTGAGGATCCAAGAAATAATCTGAGCATATTGGACTTCCCACGCGTCTAAGGCGGGTTTATCTCCCGGCGCCTTAGAAACCCCATCAAGGCGACTCCATAATCCTTTTCCTTATTATTATATATATATATATATATATATAAGACGACTCCGAGAACACTTAGTTATTATGAGAATATTTAATAACAACAGGTTAAAACCAAAACCCTCAGCAATAAACACGTTAAAACCAAAACAATTCTAGAGGTCCCCAAGCTTGAAGGGCCCCTAAAATAAACCAGAGACAAAAAAAGTCCAACTAAGGAACTAAAAAGCTATAATGACAAACCAAAAGTCAAACTGGAAACTTAAATAAGTCATCCAGATCAATCATCCAGATCAAAAAGAGATAGAGACTGAATTTGTCTTGGAACGGGTGTTATAGCAGACACTATTCTGAACCGATTTCATTTTATGCCGAAATTTCTTCTTTTGGGATTTGGACACAACCGGCTCAGGATAATCAATCTGAGCAGTTGTTCCTTGGCTGTCAGGAACTACAGTATCAGCCTCACTACCTAACACATCACACCAAAGGTTTCCTAGTGGTCTCATTACAAAAGCTACTGCTAGATTAGAAGTAGCATCGGACTGAGACATTTAGCGAATCCAGCCTGGTAGTGGGAGATTGAGTGAAGGATGTGTGAAGGAGTTGCCCCGACTAGAAGTGTTCATTTCTGGAAAACACTCCGAATCAATATTCAGATCATTGACTATGATGTTATTTCAACCACTGGCAGAACCAGAGTTGGTGGAGATCTGAATAATTTTGGCTGCTACCGGTGTACTAGAGCCAGAAACAATATCCATCTGCTGAGTAGATTTCATACCCTCAACTGAAGTGAAAGAGTCCTCGGCAAATTGAACCAATTCTTTTTTTTCATTAGGTTGTAGAACCTCATCTCTTTGATGGGAACTAGATGAGTTACCTGAGCTTTCTACTTATAAAATAATTAGAAACCTGTTTTGGCTCTTGTATCTTGTGCTCCTTATGTGATCCACACCAGAGTGCATACTTTTTTTGCAATTGCTAAAGGTATGACCAATAGTTAGGCAATTCATACAAAAAAAGAGGCAAATTTTCATACTCAATGCCCACAAAGAAAGCATAGCCAGACCTTTCAACTAGAATTTGATTCCTATGCTTTGATTTCAAATCGATATCAACCAGAATGCAGGCAAAATGACCAAAAGATCTGCTTTTACTAGTTGTATCATCTAGAGTAATTGGTGTGCCAACACTGCTAGCAATTGCAAAAAGAATTTTTGGACGCCAATATTCTTGAGGAATACCTGTAAGCCTAATCCAACATTATGCAAATGTATGTTTTAAAATAGAAGGATTAAAATCAGGCTGTCAGGTGAACAACCGAAGCAAACCAGGCTTGCAGGGCCAAGAGGACTGCAACTATATTCTACTTAAATCATCAATTGAGGAAAAAGAAATTTATAGTAACCTTTCCCCAAGGAGATAAGACCTCACTTACCGGTCGGTTTCAAAGATTTTGAAGTTTGGATCTAAAAACACCAATCTTGATAGGAGAATCTCCCTTTGATAGTAGCAACCTTCCATAAAGATTTGTCTTGCATCCTTCCAACCGGTTACATATTCATCTTCAGGAATCGAAATTACCAAATCATCACCTTTGAAACCTGGACGAGGAAGCTGGCTCAAAGAAAATTCACATGATTTATCAATTGTTCCCATTAAAGCTTGAGCAAAAGATTTGATAGTCCTCGTTGGCCCTCCCGTTGGCGCTCTCGTTACCTCTCCCGTTGGCACTTCCGTTGGCGCTCTCGTTGATAGTCCCGTTGGCACTCCCGCTCTCGTTGCCACTCCCATTGGCGCTCTCGTTGCCACTCCCGTTGGCATTTTACGTGTTGGCCCTCTGTTCGCTGGTATTTTTAGCAAACAATCACTGGTTTTATTAGAAATGTTTGTGAGATTAAACCAAAAATCTCCAAAGCAATTGCCTTTAAACACCGCAGTTTGTCAACAAATATATTTTAAAAGGGAGACAATTCACCATGAAAATGGAAATCAAAGAAAAAAGAAGTAATAAAATGGAACGCAGAAATGTAAAATGACTTGTATGGAAAGTAATAAATTGCATTAAATGAAAAGAGAATGGTGCACAAATTCACATACGTTGTACAATAATTCTTTTACTCTGTTTTCGTTGTGACTTGGAAGTTAGAGTTTCAGAACTGTGTGTTTGGTATAATAATTTGCCACCTTGATTTCTACGTAGAAACTACTATTTATACAGAAAATAATGACTGAAATGTAAACTGCTATGGACACGTGGCTACGTCTCATTAACCAGTGATGGACTTCGTGCCACGCTCGATGCCACATACTGCCTACGTTGTATTAACCGTAGTCTTGAAATTCGACACAACTGTTTGCCAATAACTGCTTGACGAAGTCCTGAATACACTGTCCTGTCGAAAACTCTTCCCTGTCGAATTGGCGAAGACTTCTTCTGTCGAAAACATGCTGAGATGACTTAAATGTCACTTTTTCTTTCCGAAGGCATTATGAATGATCTTTAATGAAGAGTCAAACCCTATTAACTAACCACTCAAAAGCCTTGTCGAAATTCTAGGCTAACAAATTTCCCCCCAAAAATATCTTTTTCGACAGCACAAGTGTTAAGGAAGAAAAAGAATATTTTTGAAGATTTCGAAACGTCACCTCCAACAACTTTGCATTAAATGGTGATAGGCAAAAATGATCATGACCTTACGCAGATAAAGCGAACCGTTTCATTGGGCCACGTCATTTGGTTGGTAGACCACGTCTTTTCAGAATCTCAAACGTGCGAAGCGTCGTAACTGTGCAACCGTTGCACCTCTAACGTATAAATACGTTTCACTTCATCTTCTTCATTCTCACGCTCCCTTTGAACCTTAAACTCTGAAAATTTCTCAGCTAACCTTGCCTCTTCACGAAAGCTTCAAACTTTTTCATCGTTTCGACATCTCCACTAAGAACACAACCCTCTTTGTTCGATTCTAACTTCGTTTAATGTTGGCTTATACTGTTTTAAATACTTGCCATTTAGTTTGAAGATTCTGTTTTCGTCACCCAATTCTTCGACTTCATATGCCCCATTAGAAAAACATTGCAATATGCGAAGTGGACCTTCCCAACTGGGTGACCATTTACCCAAAACTCTATCTTTTTTATCCATAGGCAACAACACTTTCCAAACTAAATCACCTGAATTAAAGGTTTTTAACTCAACCTTTTTGTTATAAGCTTTAGCTACTCTTTCCTTCTGTCGAATAAGCATTTCCAAAGCTAACAACCTTTCTTCGTCTAAATCAACTAACTCATCAAGCATCATATTCCAATAATGATCAAAAGGAATTTCATACTGTCTTTGAATTCTTGTTGATTGTAAACAGATTTCAACAGGCAATACTGCATCGTGTCCAAAGGTTAACCTGTATGGAGTAGCATTGATAGATTCTTTGGGTGAATTTCTACAAGCCCATAAAACTTGATCCAAAGTGTTATGCCAATTTCTGGGTTTTTGCCCAACATGCTTTTTAATCAAGTTAATAATGATCTTATTGGCAGCTTCCACTTGACCATTGGCTTGTGCATAATATGGTGTCGAAGTTAATAACTTAAAACCAATTTTAGAAGCAAATTCCACCATTTTTCGACCAGTGAAAACAGAACCCTGATCTGTAGTTATGGTTTCTGGAATTCCATACCTATAAATAATACGATTTCGGATAAACCGTATTACTGCTTCTTGATCAACATTGGTTAAAGGTATTGCTTCAACCCATTTGGTAAAATAATCAATTCCTACTAATATATACCTATGACCTTTTGATGATGTTGGTTTTATTTCTCCAATTATATCCAGAGCCCAACCTCTGAATGGCCAAGGTTTCACTATGGCATGTAATTCATTTGCAGGCACATGTTGTATTCCAGCATGCTTTTGACACTCTTGGCATCCTTTGGCAAACTCTATACAATCTTTCAACATTGATGGCCAATATATTCCTTGTCGAAATAATAGCCATTTCATTTTATGGCCTACTTGGTGCGAACCACAAGCTCCACTGTGTGTTTCAGAAACTGCTAAATATGCCTCATTTTCACTAAGACATTTCAATAATACTCCTTCAGGAGTTTTCTTAAACAATTCGTTTCCAATTATCACATAGCTTAAAGCTCTGTACTTTACCTTTTTATTGGTATTTCCTGTGGGATTTTGCAAGTATTCTATAATAGGCTTTCGCCAATCATCATTGGCCATATTGTCAATAGCAAAAACTTCTGCTAAAACAACTTCATCAACAATGTGGTGTTGTTCAATACATTCCTCATCTGTATTTGTTGCCCCCCCAGTTTTTGGTGTTGACAATAATGATGAAGAAATATCATCAGATACGAGTTTCTCTTTTATTTCGATTAATTCTTCAAGGCTTTGTTTTGAAACTCTATAACCTGATGCAATTTGGGCCAAATCATTCGCCACTTGATTATCAACTCGTGGTAAATGTTCTAAATGAACAGAGTCAAATCTCTTTAACAAGGAATTGGCCATAATAAAGTATTTAATAAGGTGCTCTTTAATACATTTATATTCTTTGGTCAATTGTTTGATAACCAATTCTGAATCACCTTTTATTTCGATACATCTTGCCCCCAGCTCAAGTAAAATTTCAAGGCCTATAATTAGAGCCTCATACTCAGCTTCATTATTTGAGCAATGATTTCGAATCTTACACTTGTACTTCGTTGGAATGTTATTTGGTGAAATAATTAAAACACCAATCCCAACTCCTTTTTTATGACTCGAACCATCAAAATACAACCTCCAAGGATATGTGTCTACGAAATGTAATGTTTCTTCGACAACAGAGTGGTCCACTATAAAATCAGCAACCACTAGTCCTTTAATTGATTTTAAAGGTTGATAAGTTAAGTCATATTCAGACAAAGCTAAAGCCCACTTACCAATTCTACTATGCATTATTGGTTTCGACAGCATATGCTTAATAATATCAGAATGCGAATAAACACAAACATTAGCTGGCTTTATATATTGCTTTAACTTTGTGCAAGAAAAATACAAGCAAAGGCACAACTTTTCTATAGAACTGTACCTAGTTTCAGCATCTATTAAGACTCTATTAAGGTAATATATGGCACTTTCGACACCATTATCATCCTCTTGAGCTAACATGCTACCTATTGTTTTTTCAGATGCTGCTATATACAATTTGAGCACTTTGTTTCTAATAATAGGCATTAGAATTGGTGGTTTCATCAAATAAGACTTAATTTCTTCAAAGGCTGCTTGATGAACTGATTCCCATTTGAAAACTTCTTCTTTCTTCAGTCTCAACAATGGCGAAAATGCTTGAGTTTTGCCACTTAGATTTGATATGAATCTTCGTAGGAAATTGATTTTTCCCAACAATGACTGAAGTTCTTTTTTGGTTGAAGGAGCTTTCGTTTCGATTATAGCTTTAGTCTTATTCTGATTGATTTCAATGCCCTTTTTGTGCACCACAAAACCCAAGAAATCTCCTGCACGCACACAGAAGGCACATTTTAATGGATTCATTTTCAATCCATATTTCCTCATTCTTTCAAAAGATTGTCGAAGATGGTCTAAATGACCATTTTCTGAGGAAGATTTAACTACCACATCATCTATGTATACTTGCATAAAGTTTTCAATAAAATCATGAAACATACAATTCATTGCCCTCTGATATGTAGCACCAGCATTTTTTAAACCAAATGGCATTACTACCCATTCATAAATACCTAATGCCCCTGGACAACGAAATGCAGTTTTCGATACATCTTCTTCAGCAATAAAGATTTGATTATACCCAGAATAACCATCAAGCATGCTGAGGTATTCAAATCCTGCTGCTGAATCTATTAACATTTCTGCCACAGGCATTGCGTATTCATCTTTGGGAGTTGCATTATTCAAGTCTCTAAAATCTATGCAAACTCTAAGAGTGCCATTTTTCTTAATTACAGGAACTATATTAGCTAACCATTCGACATACCTGGCAGTTCTGATGAATTTGTTCTTGAACAACCTTTCGATCTCCTCTTTAATTTTAGTTAATATTTGAGGAGCAAACCTTCTTGGTATCTGCTTCACTGGCTTCTTCTCTGGTCGAATTGGCAATTGCAATTCCACAACGTCTCGACTCAATCCAGGCATTTCGTCATAGTCCCAAGCAAAGCAATCTTTGAACTCCCTCAGTAATGTTATAACTTGGGTTTTCAATGCAACATCCAGGTATGCACTAACATAAGTTGGCCTCTTCTTTGAGCCATCTCCCAAATCTACTTCCTCCAATGGATCTTGAGCTTGCATTCGCTTTGTTGAATCTCTAGGATCCTTTTCAAACCCTAATGGCTCATTATCATAAATGCAATCAAGCTTTCCATTCATAATAATGCCATTTTCGTCTTCAGAACCTTTGGCTTCGACAGCCATTGTTTGATGATTTAATTCGGCTTCCATAGCCGCTTTTAACTTATTTTCGGCCATATAAGCCGTAATCTTGTTCCATGCATTAGGAATTGACATAGGAAACATTTTAAGAATCAGAATACCACCCCTCAGGTTGGGCAGTAGCATCTCCTATTATTTGCCTTTCCCAAACAAAACCATAGTTTGGATGCAAATTAACTGAAGCAAATACATTATCAGCAGGAATGTATGCCTCATTAGAAGATGGACATGGCGCAATGTTCGCCAATCTTTTCTCAAAATTTTCCTTGGGGATGTGATTCACGTCAGCACGAAAATAACTTTGGTCTGCTTCAATGTATTCGACAAGACCATCTTCCTTCCACATCACTAGTCTTTGATGTAATGTTGAAGGCACAGCACCGACTCCATGTATCCACTCCCTTCCAAGTAACATATTGAAGTTTGCTTTGGAAGCAATCACTAAGAACAGAGTGGTCCTTTTGATAGTACCAATATCTGACCATCTTTTACTAACAGATCAAATATTTCATCACATTTAGTAACATCAAAAGTATATGTCTTAGGCACAAATCTGTCATTTTTTGGCTCAACAGGATTTTTCCCATTAGCAGGCCTTAGTAATTTACAAGTATAAGGAGGACCAGACTTGAGTTCAGCCACGTCTATCTCCTCTTCTTCGACATCACCGAATGCGACGTCAAATTCTTCTTTGACATATGCAATTTTTTCTTTTTTAGGAAACCTAGTTGACCTAGATTTCTCCTCTTTTAACCTTTCAACTTGTCGAACTCTATCAGCCAATTGGGCCATGTCTCTTAGATAAGATGTGTCCAATTTCTTTCTGATTGAATAATCAAGACCACCAGCAGCCATTTCGACGAGTTCATGTTCAGGCACTTGTGTGAAACAACGAGCCTTCAGTAGCCTAAACCTATTCAAATAGTCATCAACAGTTTCAGGCATTTTGCGCTGAACACTGGCCAATTCTTTGAGACTAATCTTAGATTGGCCCATGTAAAACTGCGCATGAAATGCTTTTTCTAATTGCCCCCATGTGAAAATAGAACCAGTGGGTAATGTAGTAAACCAAGTAAAAGCATTTTTTGTTAAAGAATTTGGGAAATATTTCATCTTCAAATTCTCATTTTGGGCTATATCCCCAGACTCAGTCAAATAACGAGCAATATGTTCGACAGTAGACTCTTTTGTGTCACCACCAAATTTAGTATATTTAGGAACTTTCCAGCCCCTTGGTAACTCAGTTTGCAACACATATTCACACAATGGTGATATGAAATTTGGCCTATGTAAGCCTACATTAACGCCATTTTGTGTCAATATAGTTTCTACTAAAGTGGCTATATTATCTTGAGCGCCAACATTATTTTGTTGCACTTGTCGAACAACTTCATCAGCGTTCTGATTTCGATTTACCAGAACAACTTCAGGAACATGATTTGCAGTTCCCTGACGTTCACCTACATTCACTGGGACTTCGACTGGAATTGTTCTTTGGGTATTAACAGGCAATCCATTATTTACTGTGTTAGGCATCTGCCTAATATTTGGAGCCCCAAAGAAATCTGCAATTCGACCCATTTGATTGGCTAACATTTGGTAACTAGTATTAGTATTTTGAATCAATGGATTAAAAACCGTACCGATTTGTTGGGTTAACATATTAACCATATCATGATTGCTCTCATCAACTTGTTGTCGTAAGGCAAACAAAGATTCATTGGTTAATGCTGTGGGATTTCGACCCATTACACTTTCAGAAGAAACATGTACAGGAGACATGGTCGAAATATGTGGCATTCCAGTAGGCATGCCATATGATCCAGAAGGAAATGCAGGAAAACTTACATTATGAAAATGTGGATTTAAACCGCTTCCTATTGCCATATAAGGACTATGAAGTCCCATATGTGACGGCAAAGGCATAGGCATAGATGCCATGTTTGACTGCGTTGATCCAACGTTAGTCATTGATACTGAAGGAACGGTTGTTGATGATGATGGGGATACTGTTCCCACAACCACCCCTGCATTTACGTTTGCAGAGTCTACTATTGTTCCCTGTTCTTGTGAAATCACAGGATTAGAACTAGACGCATTATTAGTAGGACGAACCATTTTTCCACTTCTTAAGTGCATGCAAATACAAACACATACAAGAACATAGAAAAATTACGTATTAAAGGCAAACGGTCCCACTGGGCGTGCCAATTTGTTCGCTGGTGTTTTTAGTAAACAATCACTGGTTTTATTAGAAATGTTTGTGAGATTAAACCAGAAATGTTTGTGAGATTAAACCAAGCAATTGCCTTTAAACACCGCAGTTTGTCAACAAATATATTTTAAAAGGGAGACAATTCACCATGAAAATGGAAATCAAAGAAAAAAGAAGTAATAAAATGGAACGCAGAAATGTAAAATGACTTGTATGGAAAGTAATAAATTGCATTAAATGAAAAGAGAATGGTGCACAAATTCACATACGTTGTACAATAATTCTTTTACTCTGTTTTCGCCGTGACTTGGAAGTTAGAGTTTCAGAACTGTGTGTTTGGTATAATAATTTGCCACCTTGATTTCTATGTAGAAACTACTATTTATACAGAAAATAATGACTGAAATGTAAACTGCTATGGACACGTGGCTACGTCTCATTAACCAGTGATGGACTTCGTGCCACGCTCGATGCCACATACTGCCTACGTTGTATTAACCGTAGTCTTGAAATTCGACACAACTGTTTGCCAATAACTGCTTGACGAAGTCCTGAATACACTGTCCTGTCGAAAACTCTTCCCTGTCGAATTGGTGAAGACTTCTTCTGTCGAAAACATGCTGAGATGACTTAAATGTCACTTTTCTCCCTTTGGCACTCCCATTGGCACTCCCATTGGCACTCCCATTGGCGCTCTCGTTGATACTCATGTTGGCACTCCTGCTCTCGTTGCCACTCCCGTTGGCGCTCTCGTTGCCACTCCCGTTGGCACTCCCGTTAGCATTTACTCCTTTTTAGTAATTATAAAATAGTTATTTGGTAATTTTTTGTAGTGGTTAAATTGATTGATTTTATTTTTTATGCAAAATTGATTAAATTTAGTAGTTTTAGTAGATAGATTATAGTAAATAAAAAAAAAGTTAGATTATTCAATTATTGAGTATAATATCATTTTAATAATTTAGTTTTTTGAAAATTTTAGTCTTTGAAAATTTTGTTAAAGGTATAGATTTTTCTGATAATTAATAGTGGTTAAATTGATTAACTTTAGTAGTTTGATTAAATTATAAAAATGAATAATTTTTTTTAAAATAGTTGTGTTGGAAAAAGTTTAAAAAAAGTCGGTACTCCCGTTGGCACTCCGTTGGCGCTCCAGTTGCCACTCCCATTGGCACTCCTGTTGACACTCACATTGACATTTTATTCTTTTTTAGTAATTATAAAATAGTTATTTGGTAATTTTTTGTAATGACAAAAAAAAATTTAAGTAAAAAGCTGACAAAAAAAATGATTTTTTAGAAAAAAAAATTCAAAAAAAAATGGAAAAAAGTGATTTAAAAAAATTGAGAGAAAAGTGATTTAAAAAAACAATTTTTTTTAAAAAGTCTGACCACTGCTTTTGTAGGTTTGTCTATCTTTTTTTCTTTTACTGCACGCGTCAGACAGCTTTAGTGGTACTTTAAATGTTTTCTATTTTATTTTTTTGACTTTTGGCAATTTTTAGATTTTGTCTTTTAGTGTGAAATGTCTAAAATATCCAAAAAAATTAGACACGTGTCAGCCTAGTAGAATGCTAAAAATGTCATTTTGCTAGCATATGTTTTTATTATAGAGAAAGAATAAACAAAGACCAAAACCAATCTTTCAATAATAACAATCAGAATCTAGACGAAGATCTTTGCAATCTTGAAAAACAATCCTCTTTATCTAAGGAAGGAATTTTACTATAGATAGGGAATCCCTTAGGAAGGAATTTTATTCTGAGGAATGGTCTCCTCACAGAGAATGGTTCTTTCAACACTATCAGGGACACTAGAAAAGGTCAATCCAAGAGAAATTTTAAAAATTTCTCGAACATGTCAAGTTCAATATCCCTTTCTTTGATTGGTTTCAGGCGTATATCATCAAAGAGGATATCAATTACCCTTTCCAAGCTGACCTTATTGGAAGAAAAAACTTAGATGTTATTACAGTTTGGCATCTTAAAGATGGGCAGATTGTCCAGTCTGAGCTTCCACCCAAGATACCTTTTGCTCTTAACAATAAGGAGCAAACCGCCCCTCTTATGGCCTCCCCCTTCAAAACCAAAACTGATCGTTATATAAATATATATATATATATATATATATATATATATATATATATATATTATCAATTATTGTTTTATTTTTGCAAAAAATTAATTGTAATATAAATCCAAGTTAATTTATTAGTTGTGATATCATAAATTTTAGATTGACTATCGATTTGGTCGAGACGCTTGATCAATGGGTCATTATTGATTATTGATCAATGTCCCGTTTGGATAAATAGCTTAATTAAGTATTTATGAAATGAGCGCTTTATTGGGAGAAACCCAAGTCCCACATTGATTAGAGATATAGTCTCATAAAAGTATATAACGAAAGGGCAATCCTCACCTTACAAGCCGGTTTTGTGGGGTTGAGTTAGAACCAAATCACATTCTAAGATGGTATCAGAACCTATCATAGATTCTTCGGGCTACACACCATTATTATCCAGGCACCAAGCCCAATAGTGCTGGCCGTAGGGGTGCATTGGGAGAAACCCAATGCCCACATCGACTAAAAATATGCTAAAAAAACATTATACTCCCTATGTCCCAAATGTTTTTTTTATTCTATGTGCCATATGCCTAAATATCAAAAGATTTGGGACATAGGGAGTATAATGTATAGATTTTAACAACATAAATTGGATGATCGAATGTTATAGAGAACGCGTATGATCGAAGGAAATGGAGATTCATTATGGAGACTCCGAGTATGTTACATCTCCCTCATTGTTTACAGGAGCTCATTAGATGGTGCATGGCATCAATTTCTCTTTGTATAAATTGGAATGGAGATAGGACCCAAACTTTTTGTGTTTCTCGAGGAATATTACGGCAAGGGGATCCAATATCTCTATATTTATTTGTGTTAGCCCTTGAGAGACTAAGTCATTGTATTCGAGATAGAGTGGAGGATGGCAGTTGGAAGCCATATGTTTTTGGAAGAGAAGGTCCAAAATTTTCTCTTATATATCTTTTGCTGATGACCTCATTCTGGTGGCAGAAATTTAATAGTAATCAGCTTTGCTTTAGATTTCATGGATGAGTTTTGCGAGAGGTTTGGGCAAATGATAAATTTTAGTAAATCTAAAGTTTACTTTTCTAAAATCAACTCTATTATAGTGGCCGCTAACAGTGGCGAAGCCAGGATTTTTCTAGAGCCTGGGCACGAAAATTTCCCGCCAATTTACATATGACATAATATATAAATAATCATAAAGTGTGCTGAATAGGAGAGATGAAATCTAACCTGTCAATAGAGTGCTAAATAAAATTAGGAGGTAAATGCCCTTTCCGAGACTTCTTTCGGGTGAATGTTCGCATAATATCAACATCTTGAAGTGACTTGAATATCTCCCGCTCGGTGTAACATATCATCAAGTCATTGAACCACTCATCGTTGATCTTGTTGCGTAATTTAGACTTGATAATCTTCATTGCTGAAAAAGCTCTTTCAACGGATGCTGTCGATACCGGCAACAGCAAAGCCAACTCAATGAGTTTGTAGACCAATGGAAATACCAAATGTTTCTGAGTTTGAACCATCTTCATAGCCAAACTTTCAATATCTTCACAAGAAGTAAAGGAAGCATGCATTTTCATGTGATGTACATAATTGTCAAGTTGCTCTCTTATTGTTCCACGATCATCATCAGAAAAGTCAGCATGATAAATATCAACAAGACGAGCAAGTTTATCAATATCAAACCTTGAGAAAGAGTTCTTGGGGTCAAGACATGAGAAGCAATTCAGCACATTGTTACTTCCTTCACTAAACCGGTGATCCATCTCCACACATATTTTGTCAATAGCAACATAAAAAATCTCTGCACGATAATGGTGAAGATTAGTGATAGTTCTCCCTTCTTTTCTTGAACGACCCCGAATTGGTATTTCTTCATCCATATTTGGCACCGGAATACCTTTAGCAACACAAAATTCTTGGACAACAAAAAATAAATTATCCCAACCACTATCTCTCAATGTGGCCAACCGAGATTTGACATCATCAACTAATTCCATAGCAAGCACAATGTTTAGATCTTTTCTTTGCAAGATTTTTGAAAGCTCATTTGTGATACCAAACAACTTTAACAGCAATTTCAAAATGAAAGCAAATTTAAAGCTCTCCATTTTTTCTATCAAACCCGCCGCTTGAGATGGTCCACGTCCATCTTCATCAACAATACTAAGCACCTCTAACACGGAGGACCACAACTGATCCAAACGAATCAAGGTAGTATAATGTGAACCCCATCTAGTATCCCCGGGTCTAGTGAAAAGAAGAAGAAAAATGGAGGAGGGCATGGTGGAAGAGAAGAGAAGAAAGTGAGAAAAGGAGAGGGAGAGTGTCGTGAGAGAAGAGAGGAAATTGGGGGGGGGGGGGGGGTTCTGTTTGTCGTGAGAAAAGAGAGGAATGTGTTGTGTTTGCTTAATTGCTTTGTTTATTTTATTTAGTTTTTTATATATATTGGGCTTTTGGGTTTCATTTAGTTTTTGGGTTTTACTTTTTTTTACATTGGGCTGGACCATTCTTTTTTTATTTCACACCCACTGTTTTACTATTTTTGCCCCTGGTTATGACTAAAAATCAGCTATTGGGTTAGGGGCTTTACAAACAAAGTAGAAGTTGAGCCCGGGCGCGTGCCCGGGCTAGCTGGGCCCTAAAATCGCCCCTGGCTGCTAAACTAAGTCAGGAGTTTCGTATTGAGCAAACGAAGGGCCTTGGTTTGTATTTGGGTGCTCCAATGCTACACTAAAGAGCGTCAAAGGAATCATTTCAATTTCTGCTAAATAATAGGGTGATACTTCGTACCCCCCCCCACTACTCGGTAGACACCCCCCCACGTCCAATATTCCTAAAATACCCCTCCCATTTTTTTATAACTCTCCTCTCACACACACCCCCTCACCCTCTCTTCCTCTCCTCCATTTCGTCATCTCTCCCTCTCTTCCTCTCCTCCGCATCAACAAAGGTATGATTCTGATTCTCTCCCACTCTTCTTCCTTTTTTACTTTTTTTCTTCTGAAAATTAGCACGGCTCGGCCGCGCAGCAACCGAACCTCGTTGGTAACGTACTGAACAAACCGGTTCGGACGACCGTGCTCGAACCGGTTTGTATGCGCAGCAGCCGAACCCTACTGATACCCGTTGTTTTGTTTTGCAGCTATGGTGCAATTCGTAACCGTGATCGAACGGAATGCTGGGAAGATTTGCCTTCCAGAAAATGTTTTTCAATTGTTAGGCCAAGAGTTGCCTCGCGATTGTTACTTCTGCCTGGATGTCGGCAATATTATTGTTGGTATGATCAACAGGCACACCGGCAACATTTTAACTTATACAGGCGCCATCTGCAACATATATGGGGGTGTGGGCCTTGACAGTTGTTATACCCCAATTTTGTCCGATCTTTTTATCGCAATTATTTTAGTCCCCGTGTCACAAGTCCATATCATTACGAGAAAGACATTTCGAGCGCCGTCTTGTTTTAATTTAGTGGTTTCTCCAATTGGGACTATGTCCAACATTTTGGGCCGGATTTTGGTGATTTCCCTAAATTGGGCTTACGCTTAACATTTTGGGCCAGTTTTTAATAAGTGGGCCTATGTATAATGTTTTGGTTCGTTTGTCTATTTGGGCCTACGTCTAACTTTTTGGGCCAATTCTTAGTAAATGGGCATATGTTCGTTATTTTGGACTTAATTTAGTCCTTTTGATCAAAAAGCCATAAAAATAATAATGAAATAAAATCAGAAAATAAAAAATATATATTACAATAAATTGTCCAAATATATACAAAAAGTCCAAAAATACAAAAATATCACCAAAAATATACAAAAATAAGAATAATCCAAAAAAATAGAGAAGAACGAAAATAATAAAAAGGGGGTGCCAGTAGCATTAACCTTCAGCCCAACAAGCTGCTTGCCAAGCAAGTCGACCTGCCCAGCAAATTAACTTGTCCAGCAAGTCTCTTCACCTAACCCTTCACCTATAAAAGGAGGTCATGTCCACAGTGAAAAGCACACCACAGTGATTCAACAAGAACACTGAACACATTCTCTCTCTCTCTCACCCAGCGAAGTTCTCTCTCTCTCTCTCTCTCCCCCTCACCTTTTTATTTCATTTTTCTTTTAATTAGTTTGTTTTTAAATATTAATAATTATTATTTTTCACTAGTTGCACTTTTCATTTTTTCTTCTTTGTCAACTTTTCATTCATATTCAAACACGAAAATAAAATTTTCCCTTTCCTCTCATAAATAAACAAATTTTCCAAAAAAACAAATAGGGGATTAAGTCGACTGTACAGTCGGGTTAGTCATCGTTTTAGGACGAATGAACCGTACGGCTCAAGAGTCCCAAAATTCCTATTCCAATAAAATCAAACCAGCACATAACAAACCATTTTCAAACTTTAGCAAACTCCATTTTTCAGAAAATAGGGGACTAAGTCGACTGTACAGTCGAGTTAGTTATCGTTCTAGGATGAATGAGCTATACAACTCAATAATCCTAAAACCCTATATTAAAAAGCACCAACCAACAAACTTTTTCTACCCAAGAACTACGTAGCCTTTGATTCTCTACCAGGAGATACGTAGGAGCAGAGGGCGGACCCACCTCTGTCAAGTACACTAATAAAAAACCTTTTAAGTCTTTTTCTAAATAAATTCTCAATCCAAAAATACCAAGTCTATCTCTCTAAATTTCTTCTTCCAAAATAAAAGGGTAAATTAAATGTTTTTTCAAAATTAACTATCGCCTCTACAACTAATTAGCAGGTAACCTTCCTTAGGAAGGATGCCGTGGGGTGCTAGTACCTTCCCCACGCATAACCGACTCCCGAACCCAAATCTGGTTCAAGGACCCTTATCCACCTTAAATGGATTTTCCAATGTTTGCCCTTAAACTAAACTTTGGTGGCGGCTTCATTTTTGAACCTTCGAGGAATCCTCACCCGGATTTTTCGGTCGCTACAATAGTGTTGAAGTCTCAATAACATATACTCAGGACGGGCGGTTCAATGTGGTCAGAATTATGCCCGAGGAAGATGATGATGGTTCTGACTCGATTGATTCAGATTACCGGGCATTCCTGGGCAACTATGATGGGAGTGATGCTGGTTCTGGTTCTGTCGTTACGCATTTATAATTGTTTTATCCTTGTTTCAAACTGTTTTATCATTATTTAGTAACGAATAATTATATCCTTGTTTCAATAATTGCATGCACTTTTATATTTCGGTTTACAGTTTAAATTAAACAACAACTTTATTATTAGAAAGCTTAACCGTACATCAAACACAGAAAACATCAAAACGATAAAAAACAACTAAGAAACTACTGATTTTTGGGGAGTCCCTGTTCCAAAAGACAAACAGCTCAATGATTTGACGTCCCAATGGAACATTAGCATGATGTTCCATCATTGCGCGCAGGGGCGGAGCCAAGGGGGGACCTGGTGGGGCCATGGTCCCCTCCAAAAATTTTCTGTTTTAGCAATTGTGTGTATTATGTACTCAATTTTTGTATTATGAACTCAATTTTTCTAGCTGGTCCCGCCCAAACTTCTACTGTTTTAGAAACTTGGTCTCCCCCAATTTGTTTTTCTGGCTCCGCCCCTGATTGCGCGAACATCATCGTCGCTCCGGATCTCTATAGCTGAATAGCGGATAGTGCCGTCATCTCCACAACATCACTCACTACAAAAAAAAGCAGTATAGGCGACGGATTTTTCCATCGCTAATGACCAAAAATCCGTCGCTAATGCGCCTTAGCGAGGGAATTAGCGACGCAACAAATCCCTCGCTAAAAATGGTCTCGCTAATGGTTAGCGACGGAAGTTAGCGACGAAATTTAGCGAGGGAAATTCTGTCGCTAATCACCTTGTAATCCGTGTTTTTTTGTTAAAAAAAGCACGCCTTCGTCATTAAAGTATATTATAAAATTATTGTTATAATAATTATTATAATATTATAATATTATTAATATTCGGTATATTATAAAATTATTGTTATAATATTAATAAATTATAATATTGTTATAATATTGTTATAAAATTATTGTGAAATATGGTGGTGGTGAAATATGGGAAGGAGTACTTTGTGTAGAGAGAGAGAGACTGTTACAGAGAGAGAGAGAGAGAGAGAGAGAGAGAGAGAGAGAGGTATGGTTAGAGAGAGGAGTGAGGGTGGAAGTTAATTTTGTGGTGGTAGTGGTGGTGAAATATGGGAAGGAGTTTGTGTAGAGAGAGAGAGAGAGAGAAAGAGAGAGGTATGGTTAGAGAGAGGAGTGAGGGTGGAAGTTAATTTTGTGGTGGTAGTTAGGGATGTCAAAATGGGCTTGGCCCGCCGGCCCGGCCCGTTGGCCCACCAAAAAAAGGCGGGCAGGGCTAAGGTATTGTTGTCCGCCAGCCCGCGTTGCCCGGCCCGCTTCGCCCGCGGGCTAAACACTGTGGCGGGCCAAACTGCCCGTTAGTGTTTTTTTTTAAATTCAGTGTAAATTGACGGGCCAGCTCGCCAGCCCGCTAGCCCGTTGGCCCGCCTGCCCATCATTTCGCGGGCAGGGCATGAATATTGCGCTCGCGTCCGTTAACGGGCCGGGCCGCCCTATTTTTAGGGGGCTGAAAGCGTTAACGGACCGAGCCGGGCCGGGCCGCCCGTTTTGACATCCCTAGTGGTAGTGGTGGTGGTGGTGGAGGTGAAATATGGGAAGAGGGTTTGTGTGTAGAGAGAGAGAGAGAGAGAGAGGAGTGTGAGGATGAGATGAGCTAGGATGTGGTGGTGGTGGTGTAGGGTGGGTTTGGGTAGGGAGAGGATTCGGTTTAATAAAAAAAATTAGAATTAGCGACGGAAATTTAGCGACGGATTTTAAAATGGTGCAATTTCTCGGACATGGTCGTTATTGGAGAAAGGCTAGAGAACGGAATGAGGAATGGAAAAATCGCTTATACCCCCCCCGGAAACACTAACCAGAGAAAGCCCTTCTCCGGATTTTCTAAAAAGAAAGAAGGAGAAGCCAATGCCATCACAGGAACCGGAAAAACTTCCTACTCCAATCCCTCTCACACCAATCCGTTCTCAGCACAAACACTACCTACCCCACCTACCCAAAATAACCAAGGCCATAAAACACAAAACTACTCAGTCGGAAAGTTCGTCCACTTTGATCCAATCCCAATGTCATATTCCGACCTATTCCGCCACCTGCTCAGCCATAATTTAATCACCACCCGCCCAATGAGACAGATCCAGCCCCCTTTTCCTAGAGGCTTCGACCCAAACACCACATGCGAATTTCATTCGGGGACGGTCGGCCACTCCATAGAAAATTGCAAGGCATTGAAGTATGTCGTCCAAGATCTAATCGCCTCGGGCTGGTTGAACTTCAAGGAAAATGGTCCTAATGTGGCTACCAACCCATTACCAGGACATGGGATGCCCTCAGCTAATGCAATTGAGGATTCTGCAGAACCGTCCCTAATCAGGAGGGTAGAATGCATCCAGACACCCCTGGAAGTGATTCATGCTAATCTGTGTTCCTTTGGGATTATTGAGAGAGAATGTACTGGAAAGAATCCATGCAATAACCATCACTGCATTGGGAATTGTGAGGCGTTTAAACAAGTGCTTCAGGACCTGTTGGACCGACATGTAATACAAGTGGGCTTTCAAAAGAGGGAGGACCAGGTGTCAACTATCCTATCGAGCAATGGCCAGAACAAGGATACTCGGAAGCCGCTAGAGATCCACTATACTAAGGACTCCAAGTCGTCCCTGGGTATGCCTAAACCAATCACTATCCAAGTGCCAGCTCCCTTCCCCTACAACGACACCAAAGCAGTCCCCTGGAACTACAATGCGAAAGTCCAAGTGGAAGGTCCTCAGAGCAATCCTGATGTCACAAATGTCTCGGGAAGCAGCGGAATAACTCGGAGCGGGCGCATCTATGCCCCTGAAAGACCCAGAGGAGGAGAATCAAATGAAAGAGGAAAGATCGATAAAGGCAAAGACAAAGAAGTAGAGCCATCTGACAAAAATACGGGCAAGAAGGCACTATCTGAGCAAGAAGCCAGTGAGTTTCTAAAGATTATGAGGCAAAGCGAATACAAGGTAGTGGATCAGCTGAATCAGACTCCCGCTAAGATATCCCTGCTATCACTATTACTCAATTCGGAAACCCACCGAGCAACACTAATGAAGGTACTGAATGAAGCCCATGTCACTCCCGACATCACAGTTGGTCAGTTTGACGGGATCGTCGGAAATATCGTTGCAAACAATTACCTCACCTTCACAGATGATGAGATCCCCGTCGAGGGAAGAGGGCACAACAAGGCTTTGCATATCTCCGTGAAATGTGGAGAATACTCTCTAGCTCGAGTACTCATCGATAACGGATCGTCCCTGAATGTACTACCCAAATCAACCATGAACAAGCTAGACGTAGACTGTTCATACATGAAACCCAGTTCTACACTGGTCAGGGCATTCGATGGGTCTAAAAGAGAGGTTATCGGAGAGATGGAGTTACCTGTACAGGTAGGTCCAGAAGTCTTCATAGTAAGTTTCCAAGTGATGGACATCAATCCGTCTTACAGTTGTCTTCTGGGAAGACCATGGATCCATACGGCAGGGGCTGTGCCCTCTTCTCTACACCAAAAGCTCAAGTTCATAGTCAACAACAAATTGGTGGTCGTTTCAGGAGAAGAAGAATTGCTAGTCAATAAGCCATTCCCTATACGTTATGTTGAGGCTGCAGAAGAATCTTTCGAGACCGCCTTCCAAGCACTAGAAATTGCAAATGCTACCTTTGTGGGGGAAGGAGCCCCATCATTAAAACCAAAGCTGTCCAAAGCTGCATTGATGATTGCCAAAGTCATGACAAGCAAGGGTTATCAGGCAGGAAGTGGTTTAGGGAGGACTGAACAAGGGATCCTAACACCCATACAGCCGCGTGAAAACAAGGACAGATGTGGGATAGGGTACCGGCCTAGTCGTACTGACAAAGGAATGATCGCCGTAGAAAAGAAGGAGCGGAGGTTGGCCAAACTTGAGGGTCGGGAGCCAAATATGAAGAAGATTGTCATCTGCAACATAAAGCAAAGCTTTCAGAGCGCAGGAATGCTAGATCCTAACCAGGTTGCAGCTATTGAAGATGATTCAAGCGCTGAAAATGGCAGTGTCAGTCTTGTGCGCCGTTGTCCAGCAAGCAAAAAGCTCAAGAATTGGGAGATCGTCGATTTTCCTGTAGTTTTTAGTTCAAAGTAATGTTTCTGTAATGCAATCCTATGGCTCTGCCCAAGGCCTTAGGACATTTCATTCGGGCACACATGTTTCCTTTCAATATCAATATCAATAAAATGTTATTTCAGATTCTCCAAATAAATTTCAGTTCTCTTTTGCACTTGCGTTTTAATTTCTTTTGGCTCGTTTTTCATTCCATCAATTTATACTAATGCAGATTTGAAAAAAACACTGTTGAAAATAACAACGCCAATAATTCATACTGTGACTTTGAGCACCCCATTAATCAAACTGAGGAAGATATTGAAGATAACTGGGAAACTCCTTTAGAATTAATGAGAATGATGGAACAGGAAGAAAAAATAATCGAACCCCACGAGGAATCAACCGAAACAATCAACTTGGGCATGGAAGAGGATGAAAAGGAAGTCAAGATTGGCACCACCTTAAAAGACAGTGAGCGAGAGAAATTGATTAGACTTTTGATCGACTATGTTGACATCTTTGCATGGACATACCAAGACATGCCGGGACTGGACCCCAACATAGTCGAGCATAAGTTACCAGTAAAACCTGAATGCTCGCCGATAAAGCAGAAGTTAAGAAGAATGAAACCAGAAATGTCACTAAAAATCCGAGATGAGGTCAAGAAACAGTTCGATGCAGGATTTTTGGCGGTAGCAAAGTACCCTCAATGGGTAGCCAATATTGTACCGGTCCCAAAGAAAGATGGGAAGGTTCGGATGTGCGTCGACTATCGAGATTTGAACAGAGCCAGCCCAAAAGACGACTTCCCTTTGCCTCACATTGATGTCCTGGTGGATAGCACAGCTCAGCATTCCCTTTTCTCCTTCATGGATGGATATTCCGGATATAACCAGATTAAGATGGCCCCCGAGGATATGGAAAAAACCACCTTCATCACTCTCTGGGGAACCTTCTGTTACAAAGTAATGCCATTCGGTTTGAAGAATGCTGGGGCAACGTACCAGAGGGCGATGGTAGCGTTGTTCCACGACATGATGCATAAAGAAATAGAGGTCTATGTGGATGACATGATCGCAAAATCCAAGACTGAAGAGGAACATATCGTCAATCTGCGAAAGCTATTTGAACGCCTAAGGAAGTTCAAACTCAGATTAAACCCCGCCAAATGCACTTTCGGTGTAAGATCAGGAAAGTTGTTGGGGTTCATAGTCAGTCAGAAGGGTATAGAGGTAGATCCAGACAAGGTACGAGCAATTCTTGAAATGCCAGCGCCTAAAACCGAAAGGGAAGTTCGTGGGTTCCTAGGAAGGTTGAACTACATCTCCAGATTCATATCCCAATTGACATCGACCTGCGAGCCAATCTTCAAATTGCTATGCAAGAACCAAGAAACGAAATGGAACGATAAGTGCCAGGAGGCCTTTGAAAAGATCAAGAGGTACCTCCAAAATCCACCGATTCTGATGCCACCGGTGCAGGGCAGACCCCTCATTCTATACTTAACAGTGCTAGACAGCTCAATGGGTTGCGTACTGGGGCAACATGATGAGTCTGGAAGGAGAGAACATGCCATCTATTACCTCAGCAAGAAGTTCACCGAGTGCGAGACAAGATATTCATTGTTGGAAAAAACATGTTGCGCTTTGGCCTGGGCTGCACGTCGCCTGAGGCAATATATGTTGAGCCACACGACTTGGTTGGTATCTAAAATGGATCCCATCAAGTACATTTTTGAAAAACCTGCACTCACAGGAAGAATCGCCCGCTGGCAAATGCTACTATCCGAATACGACCTTTTGTACGTCACTCAGAAAGCAATCAAAGGTAGTGCCTTAGCGGAATACTTGGCGCATCAGCCCATTGAGGATTACCAATCAATGCAGTATGATTTTCCGGACGAAGATATAATGGCTTTGTTCGGAGAAGGAAAATCTCCAGACGATGAAAGGTGGAGGATGTCATTTGATGGCGCTTCTAATTTGTATGGGCACGGGATTGGAGCTGTGTTGATTTCTCCCGATAACCGCTTCATACCATTTACTGCTAGACTGAGCTTTTATTGCACCAATAACATTGCAGAATATGAAGCGTGTGTCCTAGGCATCAAAGCGGCCCTTGAATGGAAAGTCAAAAGACTCGATGTATATGGGGACTCAGCGCTGGTCATCCATCAGATAAAAGGTGACTGGGAAACCAGGGATCCCAAATTGATTCCTTATCATGATCACATCCAAAAGATGATTGAACAGTTCGAGGAGATCACCTTCCACCATCTCCCTCGCGAAGAAAACCAGTTGGCTGACGCTTTGGCGACTTTGTCATCAATGTTCAATATCAATAACAACAAAAGTCTGACATTCATCCGAATCCAGCATCGAGATCTACCGGCGCATCATTGTGTGGCAATCGAGGAAGAGCCTGATAGTAAGCCTTGGTATTACGATATCAAACACTATATCACAAATAGAGAATACCCTCCCGGTGCCACTGAGAATGATAAGAGAACACTTAGGAGGTTATCAATGGGTTTCTTCCTAAACGGGGAGGTGCTTTACAAAAGGAATCACGACATGATCCTCCTCAGATGTGTTGCAAAAGAAGAAGCAGAAAGAATTATGAAAGACGTCCATGAAGGCTCGTTCGGAACCCATTCTAGCGGGCACACCATGGCAAGAAAAATCCTAAGGGCCGGCTACTACTGGTTGTCAATGGAGACCGACTGCTTTAACTACGTGAGAAAATGCCACAAGTGTCAAATCTACGCTGATAATATCCATGTGCCGCCTGCTTCTTTGAACGTCCTGACAGCACCATGGCCATTCTCAATGTGGGGAATGGATGTCATTGGTCCCATCGAACCTAAGGCATCAAACGGGCACCGCTTCATTCTTGTCGCTATCGATTATTTCACCAAATGGGTCGAGGCCGCTTCTTATGCCAGTGTAACCAAATCGGTAGTTGTCAAGTTCATAAAAAGAGATTTGATCTGCCGATACGGTCTGCCAAATAAAATCATCACAGACAATGGGACCAATCTGAACAACAAGATGATGAAAGAATTGTGTGACGACTTCAAAATCCAACATCATAATTCCTCCCCGTACCGTCCGAAGATGAATGGGGCAGTCGAAGCTGCAAATAAGAACATAAAGAAGATCGTGCAAAAGATGGTAGTGACCTTCAAAGACTGGCATGAAATGTTACCTTTCGCTCTGCATGGATATCGGACCTCTATCCGCACGTCAACAGGGGCAACACCATTCTCACTAGTATACGGGATGGAAGCAGTTCTTCCCGTAGAAGTCGAAATACCCTCTCTGCGAGTGTTAATGGAAACCAAATTAGAGGAAGCAGAATGGGTTCAATCTCGATTTGATCAATTGAACCTCATAGAGGAAAAAAGAGTGGAAGCTTTGTGTCACGGGCAGTTATATCAGCAAAGAATGAAGAAAGCTTATGACAAGAAAGTTCGACCCCGGCAGTTTCAAGAAGGAGATCTAGTGCTCAAGAAAATTTTGCCTATCCAAAAGGATTCCCGTGGAAAATGGACCCCAAATTACGAAGGGCCTTACGTGGTAAAAAAAGCATTCTCTGGAGGAGCCTTAATTCTCACAAAAATGGACGGTGAAGACCTCCCACTCCCAGTGAACTCAGATGCAGTTAAGAAGTACTATGCCTAAAGAAATATATGAAAAAAGAGAAAGATGAGCCAAGCAAAATGAGCTCGCTAGGTTGAAAACCCGAAAGGGCGGCCTAGGCAAAAATTAGAGCGACCTGGTGGATTGAAAACTCTAAAGAGCAGTCCAGGCAAAAATTAGGGTCAACGAGTTGGACTTGGAACAAATGCAAAGGCAATCCTCCGAAAGTTGGGTGATGGATGCTCAAGGTCATGTGTATGGGTGATTGGCATTGTTACCTCCAAGATACAAACAATCAAATGATGTGCTTTTTCTTTTTCTTCTTTCTTTTCAGTTTAAACTCTCAATGTAATTTTCAGCCAGTGTGACCTTCGGCACACTCGGTTTCCATTTGAATATTAAACTCTCCTTCATTCTCTCACCTCCCTATTTACTTTGGAAAGATGTTTTATGGTAGATGATATTGAATTGCGAAACATGTGCATAATCGAAAGCATTATAATCATTGCGAAATTTCTAAAAATCACAAAAAGAGATGATCTCCCATAAAAGGACAAATGCATAATCACTTCAGCAAAACTTAATAACCCGTACTTTGGCACCACTGCTTGAGGCAACCCTCGTATCCCACGTCAAGAGTCATGCGAGTTTGATGATGCCAGCAAAGTCAATAAAGAGCTAAAGAGCAAAAAGAGCAAAAGAGCAAGAAAAGAAAAATGAAAAAAAAGAAAAAAAGCCAAGAGCAAAAGCCAAAAACAAAATCATTCCACATTTCATCCATCATGTCATCAATTACTTAACTACATGCACGCATGCATCATTCATTGCCAGTGTCTGTTAAGATAATTTTATTTTGTGTCGCTAGCACCAATTCTTCAGACCCCCAGCGGTCCTTCAGAGCCCAGGCGCTCCTTCAGACCAACAATGGTCCTTCAATCCAGATCGCACGTCGCGTTAATCGAGCAACCGACGGATCATCCGGCCCCAGGCCCTTCAGACTAGCTGTGTCCGCCTAAAAAGCACAGTGCACGTCCTTTGCGGTTATATCAGTTCCGGACCTGATTAACCCTAATGGCCGCTCGAAAAAGGCCACCCCCCAGACCGTATTACTAGTACCATAAGCTAGTTGCGCTCCTTCAGACCCATCGGTCCCTCAGGCTTAGGCATGCCCTTCAGACCCCGACGGTCCCTCAGTCGAACTCAGGTCGATGCGCCAAGCATCGATTTTGAGCTAGACCTTCAGAGCCCCAGTGCTCCTTCAGAGCCCCAGTGCTCCTTCAGATCCCTAACAATCCCCCAGAGCCCCGGTGCTCCCTGTTTACTTTCAGTCTAAATCAACCCTGCTTTCATAATTTTCAAAAAAAAAAACCAAAAGTCTCAGTGTGGACAAAATTAGCGTCTTGTTATCTTTATTTCTATTTTCCTCGAGAAATTCGGAATCCCTCCGATTTCCTAGCAAAATATAAATAAAGAGGGGCAGCTGTAATACCCTAATTTTGTCCTATCCAAAAAAAAAGAGAAATTTAGCCATTCAAAGAAATCATATTCTTGCTGGCCAGTTATTGTCACGCCGTATAACCTACCTCCCGAGCTATGTATGATGACCCCTTATATGTTCTTGAGCTTAATCATTCCAGGTCCACACAGTCCCAAAGGTAAAATTGATGTATATTTGCAGCCATTAATAGACGAGTTGCAAGAGTTGTGGAGTGGTGTAGTAACATATGATGCCTCTAAGAAGCAAAATTTTCTATTAAGAACTGCACTGTTGTGGACCATAAATGATTTTCCTGCTTACGGTATGCTGTCTGGGTGGAGTACTGCAGGAAAATTAGCATGTCCAGTATGCATGGAAAAATCAAAGGCTTTCAGATTGAAACATGGAAGAAAAACGTCTTGGTTTGATTGCCACCGTCAGTTTTTACCTCATAATCATGCTTTCAGAAGAAACAAGGATGCATTTTTCAAAAGAAGAATTGAGAGAAATGAGCCTCCTCCTAGGTTAAGTGGTGAGCAAGTGTGGGAGAGGGTTTCTGATATTCCCAAGGTAACCGAAGTAGGGTTGTGCAATGTTCCAGGCCATGGGATTTCACATAATTGGACTAAAAAAAGCATATTTTGGGATTTGCCATATTGGAGACACAATCTATTGAGGCACAACCTAGATGTTATGCATATAGAAAAGAATGTCTTTGATAATGTTTTTTATACAGTTATGGATGATAAAGACAGAACTAAAGACAATGAAAAATCACGATTGGACTTGGCAGAGTATTGTCGTAGAAGTGAGTTATTGTTGAAAGCCAATCCTAATGGCGATGAAAATCTCAATGACGATGTTATCAATCAACAAATAGAAGCTGATTTTCCACGGTGGTTTAAAGAATATGTAAGAGTATCTTTAAAATTGTATAACTTACTTGGGTACTCCCTATTCTTTGAATAATTTGTAATTGTTTGTTTATGTGACTAGGTAAAAACGAATCCACAACTTAGGTTACACAATCCTGACTTGTATGACTTGGCAATGGGACCTTTGAGACGAGCAAAGTCATGGCCAATTTGTTTTGTTAATGGATACAAATTTCACACACTTTCTCGGGGTGAAGGCAAATCAACTTATAATAGTGGGGTATGTGTTAGTGGAATTGGACATGATGGAACCTCAAGTGATTATTATGGTGTTCTCATAGAGATTCTAGAACTTGAATGGCCAAGTCAAGCAACAAAGAAGCTGGTCTTGTTTTACTGTGATTGGTTTGACCCTTCAAATCGTGGGATGAGGACGCATAATCAATATAAGATTGTAGAAGTACGAAAAGGGAGAAAGTATGCAAATTTTGATCCTTTTATTTTTCCCAAGACTGCAACCCAAGTTTACTATTCACCTTATCCTAGACGACAAAGGGATAAAGTTGATTGGTTGGTAGTTATTAAGACCAAGCCAAGAGGGGTTGTTGATGATAGGCATACATTGGAAGCAGCTTTTCAAGTTCAAGAGTCACAAGCGAATGTAACAATAGAGTGTAATACCCTAATTTTGTCCTATCCAAAAAAAAAGAGAAATTTTATTTATTTTTAATAAAAATAATTATTTTATTTTTCATGCCATGTTTTATTTTATTTTAGTTTGCTACAAGTTTTTAATTTTTGAAAAAAATAATAATTAGAAGTGAAGAAATAAAAATAAGCCAAGAAGGAAGTGGGGGGGGGGTCTATTAATAATAAGGTGCTGTCACGGAAGCCCAACCCAGCAAAATGGCTAGCCCAATTCGCCTAGCCCAATCCAAAAAACCCTATCCATTTCGCATAACCCAACTCCATCAACACCTAACCCATATCCAACCCATAACCCACAACCCAACTCACCAAAACCCTAAAATCCCTCCTCTCCTAACCCTAATTCGACCCCACCCCCCTTTACCCTAAAAAATGTCCACATTCACTCTCCCCCCAAGCCCCAAAATGCATCCACATTCATCCCTAGAAATCCGCCCCCCACTCTCCTTGATTCCCTCCTTGAAACTCTCAATCCCACTTCCACACACAACCCCACTTCCCCATTTTTCCCTTCCCAATACACTCAACCTCTCTCTCCTAACACACTCCACGCCTACTCCTCTCTCTCTCTCATTCCCAACGGCTCCTCTCCCCTTTTCCTACGCCCCCTTTCTTTCTCTCTCCCTCACACATCACTCAACTCACTCTCTCTCACACACTTCCCCTTCCAAACCCTAAACAAACTCACACTCAACCTCCATCCTTTCTTCTCATCTCTCACACAATCTTCACATCACACCCACGGCTCTCTCCTCTCCCCTCCTCTCACACACTCATTTTTTTTCTCTTCACACACTCATCCATTCCTCTCCCTATCACACACTTCACACTTGGCACTCCCTTCCTTCCTCTCACCTTCTCCATACCCACAAATTCGGCCATCACCTCCCCCACATCTCACATGTCTTCCTTTTTATTTTCCCCTTCAACAACTCCCCCCAAACCTCCATCATATCAAAGAAAGTCATCATCACTATCCAAGGGTGGTTGAAGTGGAGCAATGAAGAGAAGCAAGAGCAAGTTTTTTTGTATAAATAGGGTTCCCCACTTAGAGGAGGGGAAACGAATTTGGACTCTTAGAAAAAAAAGGAGAATCTAAAAAATTTTAGGGTTTCTCTTAGAAAATCTTCTTCCCCTTCTTTTCTTCCTTCTTAGTTTTTTTTTAGTTTAAAATTTTGGTGTATTGAAGAGATCCGAAGAAGAAAGCTTGGATTTGTTCAAGGTACAAAAATGTAATAATTTGTAGTATTGTTGCTTTTTTTTTGTAATTTTTAGTTATTATAATTTTGTTCATATAATCATTGCCATTGTATTTTAATTATTGTTGTTCATGTTTTTTTTTTCGTTTTTTTTTAGTTACTGTTTTTATTTTGTTGTTGTCATGTTTTTATATTAGTTGATGTTTTTATAAATATTGGTTGTGCTTTTTTTAAATAAATTATTGTAATTTTCGGACTAAAAAAAATGATAAAAAAAAAGATATGTTGTTTTTATAACAATTACTATTTTCGGATTTAAAATAAACCAAAAACAAAAAAATGTGTGTTCCTTTTATTTAGGTGCTAATACTTTCGGTCTAAAAAAAATAAATAAAAAAAATGTTGTGCTTTTTTTTTAAATAAATTATTCTAATTTTCAGATTTTAAAAAAAAATGATAAAAAAAAAGATATGTTGTTTTTATAACAATTACTATTTTCCGGATAAAAAAAAGAGTGATAAAAAAATGTGTTCCTTTTTTTATTTTTCGGTTTTAAATAAAGCTCTTTTTTCAAATACTAAAAATATTTTTTAAAATAAATGGTTACTAGTGTCCCTACTCTTTTCTAAAAAAAAATAATAACATAATAACAAAAATCTTTTTTCAAAAAAAAAGTAAAAAGGCCCCCTTTTATTTAGATAATAACTATGACAACAAAAAAAAAGACAACAAAAGATTTTTTCTCCATAATCCGCTTTCAAAATACCACTTATTTAGTCTAGGTTTTTTTAAAGAAAAGCGTCTCAAGAATCACGTGCTCTAGGGTAGAATAGTAAAAAAGGTAATAGACCAGTCAATCGTTTTTTTTTAGCGTCAAAACGCTATTTACACCACCGGCAACCATTTTCTTTTAGCGTCAAAACGCTATTTGCACCCCCGGTGACATTTTTTTTTCTAGCGTCAAAACGCTATTCACACCTCCCTTTTAATACAACTCCTTTATTATTTGCACCCCCCTTTTATCACTTACTCCGCTTTTTTTCACAACGTGATGCTTCCGAACCGTTCTTTTTTTCTTTCTTTCGAAAAATCGAATTCGCGCAAAAAATAGGTTGTCTATAGCGGTCACTCTGGGCCCGGCTTGTCTGAACGCTATAAATACCTTCTTTTCCGAATAAACCATTAATGACGACCACTCTGGATGTATCTGTTTGGTCACCATGAACGGTCTCTAGTTTTCCCAAACTTTTCAAAAAAATAAAAAAATACCAACACACAAATATTTTCTACCCAAGAACTACGTAGCTTTGATTTCTCCATCGCACCCGGAGATACGTAGGAGCGGGGGCCCACTCCCGTCGAGCGCAAAAAACTAAAATTTTTATTAAGTCTTCTTTTCCGTTTTTTTTGCAAATAACAAAAAGGGTAAATTAAAATGTTTTCTTTAAACTAATTTTTTTTTTCTACACATTTAATTAAAAGGTAACCTTTTTAGGATGTTGCGGGGTGCTAGCACCTTCCCCGCACTTAATCGACCCCCGAACCCAAAAACAAAGGTTTTTTTCAATGTTTTCCTAAAAATAAATATTGATGGCGGCTCCATTGTTCAAAAACAACGAGGAATCCCTCCTCGGATTCTTCGGTCGCTACAGCTGGCGACTCCACTGGGGACTTTTTTTTAGAGGGTCAAGCCTAATTTAATTAAATGTGTAAATTATTAGTTTAGTACTTTATTTACCCTTAGTCTTTATATTCGCATATTGAACCTTAGGATAGAAGACTTTTATACTGCTATTTGTTTTCTTGCAAACCTTAGGGTAGAAGACTTTTATATTGCTATCTGTTTGCTCTTTTGCAGTTTGGGTAGTTTTAGGTTGCTTATATCACACACATCACCTACACCTATTTATTCACACACTTCTGAGTGGGGCCCTATACCCGGGTCTGAAAAATAACTTAGGACGAGCGGAGATGATTAGTGACAGTCATTCTGGATTTATCTGTCTGACTCTCATGAAAATCTCAACCAGAGTATGCTCTTTCGCGGCATCCCACACCAGGTAGCTCGCTATCGTTGTGGGTCATATCGTGAAAAGGATTTTAGCTCTGGAAACCTTGTGAGGAAGTGATTAGAGCCACCTGAGAGATTGATCACATAAGTGACCCTAGACCGTGACCTATATGTAAGACATAACCCGTTTAGGACACAAAAGCTATTCACCTACCCGCTGCATCATCACAAAAACTTTTTTTCAAAAAAAAAAAAATCAAAAAAATATGTTTACGTATATTTTTTTTTTTGTTCAAATAATGAAAACCGTTTATTCTTTTTCCTTTACGTATATTTTATGTGACATGGTTAATGTTCCTCAAAATTTGAATCACCAAAATATGTTTTTATTAACGCATGTAACGTCTTTTTTTTAATTCATCATACATCATCGTTATTTCACAAGAAAATAAATACAAAAAAATCCTCACATTGCATGCTCTTCATCTCATTTAGGTTTGCCGGGAATTGTAAGAGGTTCGAAAGTTTTGTCATAAGCAAGGCAATATGGGATCAAACTGTGAAGAAATCCAAACTCTGAACTACCCTATAGTGAAGCAGCCTAATCTGACAAGTCTAAGGGAATGTGCTGGTCGGTTGCCGCCCATCGAGCGCAGGTCTTTTGATAGAGTGTATGGGAAGATTATTATGTTACTACAATTGGACGTGCAAACGGATGCCATTGCCGCTTTGAGCCAGTTCTACGACTCTTCATTAAGATGCTTCACCTTCAAAAATTTCCAGATGGCACCTACCCTGGAAGAATATACACAGATCTTCGGCTTTCCTCAACAAGACAAGGGACCCTACCAGTATCAGGGACAATACTACACAGATGAGAAGCTCGCCTCAATGTTACAAACCAGCAAAGAGAACTTGAAGCTCCGGAAGAAAAATCGAAATGGCATTGCAGGATTCCCACAAGAGTATCTGGAAGACCAAATGAAATTCTTCGCCGACGCTAGAAATTGGGGTCCTTTTAAGCAGGTGTTAGCTTTGACTATCTTCGGCATTGTCCTATTTCCACGCCTTGAAAGATATGTGGACACAACAGCTATTGGCGTCTTCTTATCCTTCAAGGATCCGATTCCAGCCATGCTTGCAGACACTTACTGTACTTTCACTCATTATAGTGAGCTAAGGGGAAAGAGGATATCTTGTTGCTTGCACGCCTTGTATGTTTGGCTTCTCACCCATGCTTTCGTTAACAAAGTCAGAGTAGAAGGCCCAATTGAAGACGCCAGAGGGTGTGATGTGAAGACAATGAACACTAGTGAATGGTTGCAAGTGCTAGGGGGCCTTCATGAATATAAGGTTCGTTGGCACCCATCATGGTGGAAAGATAGGCCTGAAGTGGTTTTTCAATGTGGAAGCTTCCAAAATGTCCCACTCATGGGAACAAGAGGATGCATAAATTACAACCCCTCTCTAACTCTAAGACAGCTGGGGTACCCCATGCGAAATCCGCCCACCGAAGACATGTTAATCCCTTTTTACCTCCATGAGGGAAGCCCAAAAGAGGTTGACATGCTCCGGAAGATTTCTCAAGCGTGGAATATGGTCGTCCGCAAGGGACAAGAGCTTACTAAGAAGAGCGGCGATAAGGAAACCACCTTTCGTCAATGGCTCCAAAAGAGGATCCAAGACACCCGATTGCCTTACCAAAGTGCACTACGGGTTGAGGAAGATATACCTGAACCTACCCTTCCCACTGTCGAAGATTTAGATAAGCTTAAAATGGCATTGTCAAAGGCCGAGGAAGAAAAGAAGGGCTTACAGGCAGAGTTAGAGAAAGTGCTCCTAAAGAACCAGAAGTTGGAGGAAGAGAATGCAAGTAAGTCAGTAGCCATTGAAGACAGCCGCAAGCAGCTCAAGATCGAACAAAAGAACAAACTAGAGGTTCAAAGGTACCTAAGAGGGGCGAAAGAGGAAATAAAACGTTGCAACCTGAAAATGGACCAAGCCATCGATGATACATACAAATGGAAAAAGTTATGGGAAGAATCAATGATGGCTGAAAAGACCGCACAGAGCCTACTAATGGTATCAAAGAGAGAGTCCCGGATGATGGCAGCCGAGTTTGAAGAGCAAGTGAAAAGTATCAAGCAGGATAAAGATACCATTGAAGAGATACTCCGAGAATACCAGCAAGCCTTAAGAAGGGAGCATGAAAAATCTGATGAGCTGAACGACCATATCAGATATCAAGAGGAGGTCTACCACCAGCTGGAGACAGAAAGCATCTATTGGGAGAACCGCTTTGTGGAGTTGGTCAGCAAGATAGAAAACCATGAAGTCTTCATAGAGTTGAAGAACGAAAGCTTATACTGGAAAGACAGATTCTCAAAGCTGGCATGGCTGGCCGATCAAGCTATCGTAGGAATCCCCAAACGTCTAAAGGAGGCTAACGCGGCAATGCACCCGTTTAACACCCCGGTCCAAGTTTCCGAATTCATGGAGTTTTGCGAGATTGGAGAAAGGCTAGAGAACGGAATGAGGAATGGAAAAATCGCTTATACCCCCCCCGGAAACACTAACCAGAGAAAGCCCTTCTCCGGATTTTCTAAAAAGAAAGAAGGAGAAGCCAATGCCATCACAGGAACCGGAAAAACTTCCTACTCCAATCCCTCTCACACCAATCCGTTCTCAGCACAAACACTACCTACCCCACCTACCCAAAATAACCAAGGCCATAAAACACAAAACTACTCAGTCGGAAAGTTCGTCCACTTTGATCCAATCCCAATGTCATATTCCGACCTATTCCGCCACCTGCTCAGCCATAATTTAATCACCACCCGCCCAATGAGACAGATCCAGCCCCCTTTTCCTAGAGGCTTCGACCCAAACACCACATGCGAATTTCATTCGGGGACGGTCGGCCACTCCATAGAAAATTGCAAGGCATTGAAGTATGTCGTCCAAGATCTAATCGCCTCGGGCTGGTTGAACTTCAAGGAAAATGGTCCTAATGTGGCTACCAACCCATTACCAGGACATGGGATGCCCTCAGCTAATGCAATTGAGGATTCTGCAGAACCGTCCCTAATCAGGAGGGTAGAATGCATCCAGACACCCCTGGAAGTGATTCATGCTAATCTGTGTTCCTTTGGGATTATTGAGAGAGAATGTACTGGAAAGAATCCATGCAATAACCATCACTGCATTGGGAATTGTGAGGCGTTTAAACAAGTGCTTCAGGACCTGTTGGACCGACATGTAATACAAGTGGGCTTTCAAAAGAGGGAGGACCAGGTGTCAACTATCCTATCGAGCAATGGCCAGAACAAGGATACTCGGAAGCCGCTAGAGATCCACTATACTAAGGACTCCAAGTCGTCCCTGGGTATGCCTAAACCAATCACTATCCAAGTGCCAGCTCCCTTCCCCTACAACGACACCAAAGCAGTCCCCTGGAACTACAATGCGAAAGTCCAAGTGGAAGGTCCTCAGAGCAATCCTGATATCACAAATGTCTCGGGAAGCAGCGGAATAACTCGGAGCGGGCGCATCTATGCCCCTGAAAGACCCAGAGGAGGAGAATCAAATGAAAGAGGAAAGATCGATAAAGGCAAAGACAAAGAAGTAGAGCCATCTGACAAAAATACGGGCAAGAAGGCACTATCTGAGCAAGAAGCCAGTGAGTTTCTAAAGATTATGAGGCAAAGCGAATACAAGGTAGTGGATCAGCTGAATCAGACTCCCGCTAAGATATCCCTGCTATCACTATTACTCAATTCGGAAACCCACCGAGCAACACTAATGAAGGTACTGAATGAAGCCCATGTCACTCCCGACATCACAGTTGGTCAGTTTGACGGGATCGTCGGAAATATCGTTGCAAACAATTACCTCACCTTCACAGATGATGAGATCCCCGTCGAGGGAAGAGGGCACAACAAGGCTTTGCATATCTCCGTGAAATGTGGATAATACTCTCTAGCTCGAGTACTCATCGATAACGGATCGTCCCTGAATGTACTACCCAAATCAACCATGAACAAGCTAGACGTAGACTGTTCATACATGAAACCCAGTTCTACACTGGTCAGGGCATTCGATGGGTCTAAAAGAGAGGTTATCGGAGAGATGGAGTTACCTGTACAGGTAGGTCCAGAAGTCTTCATAGTAAGTTTCCAAGTGATGGACATCAATCCGTCTTACAGTTGTCTTCTGGGAAGACCATGGATCCATACGGCAGGGGCTGTGCCCTCTTCTCTACACCAAAAGCTCAAGTTCATAGTCAACAACAAATTGGTGGTCGTTTCAGGAGAAGAAGAATTGCTAGTCAATAAGCCATTCCCTATACGTTATGTTGAGGCTGCAGAAGAATCTTTCGAGACCGCCTTCCAAGCACTAGAAATTGCAAATGCTACCTTTGTGGGGGAAGGAGCCCCATCATTAAAACCAAAGCTGTCCAAAGCTGCATTGATGATTGCTAAAGTCATGACAAGCAAGGGTTATCAAGCAGGAAGTGGTTTAGGGAGGACTGAACAAGGGATCCTAACACCCATACAGCCGCGTGAAAACAAGGACAGATGTGGGATAGGGTACCGGCCTAGTCGTACTGACAAAGGAATGATCGCCGCAGAAAAGAAGGAGCGGAGGTTGGCCAAACTTGAGGGTCGGGAGCCAAATATGAAGAAGATTGTCATCTGCAACATAAAGCAAAGCTTTCAGAGCGCAGGAATGCTAGATCCTAACCAGGTTGCAGCTATTGAAGATGATTCAAGCGCTGAAAATGGCAGTGTCAGTCTTGTGCGCCGTTGTCCAGCAAGCAAAAAGCTCAAGAATTGGGAGATCGTCGATTTTCCTGTAGTTTTTAGTTCAAAGTAATGTTTCTGTAATGCAATCCTATGGCTCTGCCCAAGGCCTTAGGACATTTCATTCGGGCACACATGTTTCCTTTCAATATCAATATCAATAAAATGTTATTTCAGATTCTCCAAATAAATTTCAGTTCTCTTTTGCACTTGCGTTTTAATTTCTTTTGGCTCGTTTTTCATTCCATCAATTTATACTAATGCAGATTTGAAAAAAACACTGTTGAAAATAACAACGCCAATAATTCATACTGTGACTTTGAGCACCCCATTAATCAAACTGAGGAAGATATTGAAGATAACTGGGAAACTCCTCCAGAATTAATGAGAATGATGGAACAGGAAGAAAAAATAATCGAACCCCACGAGGAATCAACCGAAACAATCAACTTGGGCATGGAAGAGGATGAAAAGGAAGTCAAGATTGGCACCACCTTAAAAGACAGTGAGCGAGAGAAATTGATTAGACTTTTGATCGACTATGTTGACATCTTTGCATGGACATACCAAGACATGCCGGGACTGGACCCCAACATAGTCGAGCATAAGTTACCAGTAAAACCTGAATGCTCGCCGATAAAGCAGAAGTTAAGAAGAATGAAACCAGAAATGTCACTAAAAATCCGAGATGAGGTCAAGAAACAGTTCGATGCAGGATTTTTGGCGGTAGCAAAGTACCCTCAATGGGTAGCCAATATTGTACCGGTCCCAAAGAAAGATGGGAAGGTTCGGATGTGCGTCGACTATCGAGATTTGAACAGAGCCAGCCCAAAAGACGACTTCCCTTTGCCTCACATTGATGTCCTGGTGGATAGCACAGCTCAGCATTCCCTTTTCTCCTTCATGGATGGATATTCCGGATATAACCAGATTAAGATGGCCCCCGAGGATATGGAAAAAACCACCTTCATCACTCTCTGGGGAACCTTCTGTTACAAAGTAATGCCATTCGGTTTGAAGAATGCTGGGGCAACGTACCAGAGGGCGATGGTAGCGTTGTTCCACGACATGATGCATAAAGAAATAGAGGTCTATGTGGATGACATGATCGCAAAATCCAAGACTGAAGAGGAACATATCGTCAATCTGCGAAAGCTATTTGAACGCCTAAGGAAGTTCAAACTCAGATTAAACCCCGCCAAATGCACTTTCGGTGTAAGATCAGGAAAGTTGTTGGGGTTCATAGTCAGTCAGAAGGGTATAGAGGTAGATCCAGACAAGGTACGAGCAATTCTTGAAATGCCAGCGCCTAAAACTGAAAGGGAAGTTCGTGGGTTCCTAGGAAGGTTGAACTACATCTCCAGATTCATATCCCAATTGACATCGACCTGCGAGCCAATCTTCAAATTGCTATGCAAGAACCAAGAAACGAAATGGAACGATAAGTGCCAGGAGGCCTTTGAAAAGATCAAGAGGTACCTCCAAAATCCACCGATTCTGATGCCACCGGTGCAGGGCAGACCCCTCATTCTATACTTAACAGTGCTAGACAGCTCAATGGGTTGCGTACTGGGGCAACATGATGAGTCTGGAAGGAGAGAACATGCCATCTATTACCTCAGCAAGAAGTTCACCGAGTGCGAGACAAGATATTCATTGTTGGAAAAAACATGTTGCGCTTTGGCCTGGGCTGCACGTCGCCTGAGGCAATATATGTTGAGCCACACGACTTGGTTGGTATCTAAAATGGATCCCATCAAGTACATTTTTGAAAAACCTGCACTCACAGGAAGAATCGCCCGCTGGCAAATGCTACTATCCGAATACGACCTTTTGTACGTCACTCAGAAAGCAATCAAAGGTAGTGCCTTAGCGGAATACTTGGCGCATCAGCCCATTGAGGATTACCAATCAATGCAGTATGATTTTCCGGACGAAGATATAATGGCTTTGTTCGGAGAAGGAAAATCTCCAGACGATGAAAGGTGGAGGATGTCATTTGATGGCGCTTCTAATTTGTATGGGCACGGGATTGGAGCTGTGTTGATTTCTCCCGATAACCGCTTCATACCATTTACTGCTAGACTGAGCTTTTATTGCACCAATAACATTGCAGAATATGAAGCGTGTGTCCTAGGCATCAAAGCGGCCCTTGAATGGAAAGTCAAAAGACTCGATGTATATGGGGACTCAGCGCTGGTCATCCATCAGATAAAAGGTGACTGGGAAACCAGGGATCCCAAATTGATTCCTTATCATGATCACATCCAAAAGATGATTGAACAGTTCGAGGAGATCACCTTCCACCATCTCCCTCGCGAAGAAAACCAGTTGGCTGACGCTTTGGCGACTTTGTCATCAATGTTCAATATCAATAACAACAAAAGTCTGACATTCATCCGAATCCAGCATCGAGATCTACCGGCGCATCATTGTGTGGCAATCGAGGAAGAGCCTGATAGTAAGCCTTGGTATTACGATATCAAACACTATATCACAAATAGAGAATACCCTCCCGGTGCCACTGAGAATGATAAGAGAACACTTAGGAGGTTATCAATGGGTTTCTTCCTAAACGGGGAGGTGCTTTACAAAAGGAATCACGACATGATCCTCCTCAGATGTGTTGCAAAAGAAGAAGCAGAAAGAATTATGAAAGACGTCCATGAAGGCTCGTTCGGAACCCATTCTAGCGGGCACACCATGGCAAGAAAAATCCTAAGGGCCGGCTACTACTGGTTGTCAATGGAGACCGACTGCTTTAACTACGTGAGAAAATGCCACAAGTGTCAAATCTACGCTGATAATATCCATGTGCCGCCTGCTTCTTTGAACGTCCTGACAGCACCATGGCCATTCTCAATGTGGGGAATGGATGTCATTGGTCCCATCGAACCTAAGGCATCAAACGGGCACCGCTTCATTCTTGTCGCTATCGATTATTTCACCAAATGGGTCGAGGCCGCTTCTTATGCCAGTGTAATCAAATCGGTAGTTGTCAAGTTCATAAAAAGAGATTTGATCTGCCGATACGGTCTGCCAAATAAAATCATCACAGACAATGGGACCAATCTGAACAACAAGATGATGAAAGAATTGTGTGACGACTTCAAAATCCAACATCATAATTCCTCCCCGTACCGTCCGAAGATGAATGGGGCAGTCGAAGCTGCAAATAAGAACATAAAGAAGATCGTGCAAAAGATGGTAGTGACCTTCAAAGACTGGCATGAAATGTTACCTTTCGCTCTGCATGGATATCGGACCTCTATCCGCACGTCAACAGGGGCAACACCATTCTCACTAGTATACGGGATGGAAGCAGTTCTTCCCGTAGAAGTCGAAATACCCTCTCTGCGAGTGTTAATGGAAACCAAATTAGAGGAAGCAGAATGGGTTCAATCTCGATTTGATCAATTGAACCTCATAGAGGAAAAAAGAGTGGAAGCTTTGTGTCACGGGCAGTTATATCAGCAAAGAATGAAGAAAGCTTATGACAAGAAAGTTCGACCCCGGCAGTTTCAAGAAGGAGATCTAGTGCTCAAGAAAATTTTGCCTATCCAAAAGGATTCCCGTGGAAAATGGACCCCAAATTACGAAGGGCCTTACGTGGTAAAAAAAGCATTCTCTGGAGGAGCCTTAATTCTCACAAAAATGGACGGTGAAGACCTCCCACTCCCAGTGAACTCAGATGCAGTTAAGAAGTACTATGCCTAAAGAAATATATGAAAAAAGAGAAAGATGAGCCAAGCAAAATGAGCTCGCTAGGTTGAAAACCCGAAAGGGCGGCCTAGGCAAAAATTAGAGCGACCTGGTGGATTGAAAACTCTAAAGAGCAGTCCAGGCAAAAATTAGGGTCAACGAGTTGGACTTGGAACAAATGCAAAGGCAATCCTCCGAAAGTTGGGTGATGGATGCTCAAGGTCATGTGTATGGGTGATTGGCATTGTTACCTCCAAGATACAAACAATCAAATGATGTGCTTTTTCTTTTTCTTCTTTCTTTTCAGTTTAAACTCTCAATGTAATTTTCAGCCAGTGTGACCTTCGGCACACTCGGTTTCCATTTGAATATTAAACTCTCCTTCATTCTCTCACCTCCCTATTTACTTTGGAAAGATGTTTTATGGTAGATGATATTGAATTGCGAAACATGTGCATAATCGAAAGCATTATAATCATTGCGAAATTTCTAAAAATCACAAAAAGAGATGATCTCCCATAAAAGGACAAATGCATAATCACTTCAGCAAAACTTAATAACCCGTACTTTGGCACCACTGCTTGAGGCAACCCTCGTATCCCACGTCAAGAGTCATGCGAGTTTGATGATGCCAGCAAAGTCAATAAAGAGCTAAAGAGCAAAAAGAGCAAAAGAGCAAGAAAAGAAAAATGAAAAAAAAGAAAAAAAGCCAAGAGCAAAAGCCAAAAACAAAATCATTCCACATTTCATCCATCATGTCATCAATTACTTAACTACATGCACGCATGCATCATTCATTGCCAGTGTCTGTTAAGATAATTTTATTTTGTGTCGCTAGCACCAATTCTTCAGACCCCCAGCGGTCCTTCAGAGCCCAGGCGCTCCTTCAGACCAACAATGGTCCTTCAATCCAGATCGCACGTCGCGTTAATCGAGCAACCGACGGATCATCCGGCCCCAGGCCCTTCAGACTAGCTGTGTCCGCCTAAAAAGCACAGTGCACGTCCTTTGCGGTTATATCAGTTCCGGACCTGATTAACCCTAATGGCCGCTCGAAAAAGGCCACCCCCCAGACCGTATTACTAGTACCATAAGCTAGTTGCGCTCCTTCAGACCCATCGGTCCCTCAGGCTTAGGCATGCCCTTCAGACCCCGACGGTCCCTCAGTCGAACTCAGGTCGATGCGCCAAGCATCGATTTTGAGCTAGACCTTCAGAGCCCCAGTGCTCCTTCAGAGCCCCAGTGCTCCTTCAGATCCCTAACAATCCCCCAGAGCCCCGGTGCTCCCTGTTTACTTTCAGTCTAAATCAACCCTGCTTTCATAATTTTCAAAAAAAAAAACCAAAAGTCTCAGTGTGGACAAAATTAGCGTCTTGTTATCTTTATTTCTATTTTCCTCGAGAAATTCGGAATCCCTCCGATTTCCTAGCAAAATATAAATAAAGAGGGGCAGCTGTAATACCCTAATTTTGTCCTATCCAAAAAAAAAGAGAAATTTAGCCATTCAAAGAAATCATATTCTTGCTGGCCAGTTATTGTCACGCCGTATAACCTACCTCCCGAGCTATGTATGATGACCCCTTATATGTTCTTGAGCTTAATCATTCCAGGTCCACACAGTCCCAAAGGTAAAATTGATGTATATTTGCAGCCATTAATAGACGAGTTGCAAGAGTTGTGGAGTGGTGTAGTAACATATGATGCCTCTAAGAAGCAAAATTTTCTATTAAGAACTGCACTGTTGTGGACCATAAATGATTTTCCTGCTTACGGTATGCTGTCTGGGTGGAGTACTGCAGGAAAATTAGCATGTCCAGTATGCATGGAAAAATCAAAGGCTTTCAGATTGAAACATGGAAGAAAAACGTCTTGGTTTGATTGCCACCGTCAGTTTTTACCTCATAATCATGCTTTCAGAAGAAACAAGGATGCATTTTTCAAAAGGAGAATTGAGAGAAATGAGCCTCCTCCTAGGTTAAGTGGTGAGCAAGTGTGGGAGAGGGTTTCTGATATTCCCAAGGTAACCGAAGTAGGGTTGTGCAATGTTCCAGGCCATGGGATTTCACATAATTGGACTAAAAAAAGCATATTTTGGGATTTGCCATATTGGAGACACAATCTATTGAGGCACAACCTAGATGTTATGCATATAGAAAAGAATGTCTTTGATAATGTTTTTTATACAGTTATGGATGATAAAGACAGAACTAAAGACAATGAAAAATCACGATTGGACTTGGCAGAGTATTGTCGTAGAAGTGAGTTATTGTTGAAAGCCAATCCTAATGGCGATGAAAATCTCAATGACGATGTTATCAATCAACAAATAGAAGCTGATTTTCCACGGTGGTTTAAAGAATATGTAAGAGTATCTTTAAAATTGTATAACTTACTTGGGTACTCCCTATTCTTTGAATAATTTGTAATTGTTTGTTTATGTGACTAGGTAAAAACGAATCCACAACTTAGGTTACACAATCCTGACTTGTATGACTTGGCAATGGGACCTTTGAGACGAGCAAAGTCATGGCCAATTTGTTTTGTTAATGGATACAAATTTCACACACTTTCTCGGGGTGAAGGCAAATCAACTTATAATAGTGGGGTATGTGTTAGTGGAATTGGACATGATGGAACCTCAAGTGATTATTATGGTGTTCTCATAGAGATTCTAGAACTTGAATGGCCAAGTCAAGCAACAAAGAAGCTGGTCTTGTTTTACTGTGATTGGTTTGACCCTTCAAATCGTGGGATGAGGACGCATAATCAATATAAGATTGTAGAAGTACGAAAAGGGAGAAAGTATGCAAATTTTGATCCTTTTATTTTTCCCAAGACTGCAACCCAAGTTTACTATTCACCTTATCCTAGACGACAAAGGGATAAAGTTGATTGGTTGGTAGTTATTAAGACCAAGCCAAGAGGGGTTGTTGATGATAGGCATACATTGGAAGCAGCTTTTCAAGTTCAAGAGTCACAAGCGAATGTAACAATAGAGTGTAATACCCTAATTTTGTCCTATCCAAAAAAAAAGAGAAATTTTATTTATTTTTAATAAAAATAATTATTTTATTTTTCATGCCATGTTTTATTTTATTTTAGTTTGCTACAAGTTTTTAATTTTTGAAAAAAATAATAATTAGAAGTGAAGAAATAAAAATAAGCCAAGAAGGAAGTGGGGGGGGGGGTCTATTAATAATAAGGTGCTGTCACGGAAGCCCAACCCAGCAAAATGGCTAGCCCAATTCGCCTAGCCCAATCCAAAAAACCCTATCCATTTCGCATAACCCAACTCCATCAACACCTAACCCATATCCAACCCATAACCCACAACCCAACTCACCAAAACCCTAAAATCCCTCCTCTCCTAACCCTAATTCGACCCCACCCCCCTTTACCCTAAAAAATGTCCACATTCACTCTCCCCCCAAGCCCCAAAATGCATCCACATTCATCCCTAGAAATCCGCCCCCCACTCTCCTTGATTCCCTCCTTGAAACTCTCAATCCCACTTCCACACACAACCCCACTTCCCCATTTTTCCCTTCCCAATACACTCAACCTCTCTCTCCTAACACACTCCACGCCTACTCCTCTCTCTCTCTCATTCCCAACGGCTCCTCTCCCCTTTTCCTACGCCCCCTTTCTTTCTCTCTCCCTCACACATCACTCAACTCACTCTCTCTCACACACTTCCCCTTCCAAACCCTAAACAAACTCACACTCAACCTCCATCCTTTCTTCTCATCTCTCACACAATCTTCACATCACACCCACGGCTCTCTCCTCTCCCCTCCTCTCACACACTCATTTTTTTTCTCTTCACACACTCATCCATTCCTCTCCCTATCACACACTTCACACTTGGCACTCCCTTCCTTCCTCTCACCTTCTCCATACCCACAAATTCGGCCATCACCTCCCCCACATCTCACATGTCTTCCTTTTTATTTTCCCCTTCAACAACTCCCCCCAAACCTCCATCATATCAAAGAAAGTCATCATCACTATCCAAGGGTGGTTGAAGTGGAGCAATGAAGAGAAGCAAGAGCAAGTTTTTTTGTATAAATAGGGTTCCCCACTTAGAGGAGGGGAAACGAATTTGGACTCTTAGAAAAAAAAGGAGAATCTAAAAAATTTTAGGGTTTCTCTTAGAAAATCTTCTTCCCCTTCTTTTCTTCCTTCTTAGTTTTTTTTTTTAGTTTAAAATTTTGGTGTATTGAAGAGATCCGAAGAAGAAAGCTTGGATTTGTTCAAGGTACAAAAATGTAATAATTTGTAGTATTGTTGCTTTTTTTTGTAATTTTTAGTTATTATAATTTTGTTCATATAATCATTGCCATTGTATTTTAATTATTGTTGTTCATGTTTTTTTTCGTTTTTTTTTAGTTACTGTTTTTATTTTGTTGTTGTCATGTTTTTATATTAGTTGATGTTTTTATAAATATTGGTTGTGCTTTTTTTAAATAAATTATTGTAATTTTCGGACTAAAAAAAATGATAAAAAAAAAGATATGTTGTTTTTATAACAATTACTATTTTCGGATTTAAAATAAACCAAAAACAAAAAAATGTGTGTTCCTTTTATTTAGGTGCTAATACTTTCGGTCTAAAAAAAATAAATAAAAAAAATGTTGTGCTTTTTTTTTAAATAAATTATTCTAATTTTCAGATTTTAAAAAAAAATGATAAAAAAAAAGATATGTTGTTTTTATAACAATTACTATTTTCCGGATAAAAAAAAGAGTGATAAAAAAATGTGTTCCTTTTTTTATTTTTCGGTTTTAAATAAAGCTCTTTTTTCAAATACTAAAAATATTTTTTAAAATAAATGGTTACTAGTGTCCCTACTCTTTTCTAAAAAAAAATAATAACATAATAACAAAAATCTTTTTTCAAAAAAAAAGTAAAAAGGCCCCCTTTTATTTAGATAATAACTATGACAACAAAAAAAAAGACAACAAAAGATTTTTTCTCCATAATCCGCTTTCAAAATACCACTTATTTAGTCTAGGTTTTTTTAAAGAAAAGCGTCTTAAGAATCACGTGCTCTAGGGTAGAATAGTAAAAAAGGTAATAGACCCGTCAATCGTTTTTTTTAGCGTCAAAACGCTATTTACACCCCCGGCAACCATTTTCTTTTAGCGTCAAAACGCTATTTGCACCCCCGGTGACATTTTTTTTTCTAGCGTCAAAACGCTATTCACACCTCCCTTTTAATACAACTCCTTTATTATTTGCACCCCCCTTTTATCACTTACTCCGCTTTTTTTCACAACGTGATGCTTCCGAACCGTTCTTTTTTTCTTTCTTTCGAAAAATCGAATTCGCGCAAAAAATAGGTTGTCTATAGCGGTCACTCTGGGCCCGGCTTGTCTGAACGCTATAAATACCTTCTTTTCCGAATAAACCATTAATGACGACCACTCTGGATGTATCTGTTTGGTCACCATGAACGGTCTCTAGTTTTCCCAAACTTTTCAAAAAAATAAAAAAATACCAACACACAAATATTTTCTACCCAAGAACTACGTAGCTTTGATTTCTCCATCGCACCCGGAGATACGTAGGAGCGGGGGCCCACTCCCGTCGAGCGCAAAAAACTAAAATTTTTATTAAGTCTTCTTTTCCGTTTTTTTTGCAAATAACAAAAAGGGTAAATTAAAATGTTTTCTTTAAACTAATTTTTTTTTTCTACACATTTAATTAAAAGGTAACCTTTTTAGGATGTTGCGGGGTGCTAGCACCTTCCCCGCACTTAATCGACCCCCGAACCCAAAAACAAAGGTTTTTTTCAATGTTTTCCTAAAAATAAATATTGATGGCGGCTCCATTGTTCAAAAACAACGAGGAATCCCTCCTCGGATTCTTCGGTCGCTACATAGAGGATGACCCAATTGACCACCTACGAGATGATTAAGTTGGTGGCGATGACGTTAACTTGCAAGAGATAGACGATGATGAAGCAGATTTCCCCTAGATTCAGATTTCCCTTAGATTCAGTGTATTCTATTCAGATTTGAGTTTCAGTTTGTTACACGTACAGACAGTTACCATTGTTGGAGTCAATTCCTCTTCTTGGTGCATATTTTAAATTTATGCTAAGTTTAATATTCTGCATTCACCTGTATGCACTAGTAAGAGTGATTTTATGCAGTCTTTCTAGTATTGTAATATTGATAGATTTAGAAAGGAGTAAATATTCCTTGTCCGACTTTTTGCATTGACAGAGTAGTTTTAATTTTCTGGTTTTTGATTTCTAATGACCTGTTAGGATTATTCATTGAAAATGTTAATAGCCACTGTTGATGAGGCATTTACTAAAATCATAATATGATTAATTTATGAGTACAGTGGATTCCCAAATAATAATAATAATATTCCTTGTTTTCATCTTTTTCTTTGTGTCTTTTTCTCTATTTGATCTTAATATTTGTGTCTTCTACAGTGGATTTGGCCATGAAGGATAACAAGAAGTCTATGCAGCGAATTAAAAATTTGAAAAGGAAGAGATCCACACAAAGGCATATACCATGTCTAATTCCCTCAGAAACTCTCCAAGCCTATACCAACCAAGTCACTCAACCTCAACCCAATCAACATCAATCCTTACCTCAACCTCGATCCACCAAATCTATACCTCAACCACAACCTCGATCCACCCAATCTATACCTCAAACTCAACCTCGATCCACCCAATCTATACCTCAACCTCAACCTCGATCCACCCAATCTATACCTCAAACTCAACCTCGATCCACCAAATCTATACCTCAACCACAACCTCGATCCACCCAATCTATACCTCAACCTCAACCTCCTCTTCAATCCACCCAATCCTTACCTCAACCACAACCTCGATCCACCAAATCTATACCTCAACCACAACCTCCTCTTCAATCCACCCAATCCTTACCTCAACCCCAACCTCAACCTCGACCTCGATCTCGATCTCAATCCACACAGTGTATACCTCAACCCCAACTTCAAACCCAACCTCGGTATCTATCCATCCCTACTCAAGTGGTTCATATGCAAGAATATCCAATTGGAAATGCAGCTCAGTCATCATCTAGTCATGTTAGTGGAGAAGATGATGGAACTAGAATCCCAATAGTCCCAGAAGGGGATGGGTAAGTTATTTTTTTATTAGCTTAAGATAGATATATCTCATTATTAGAATTGAGTTTCTAGCTCTCATTATGTGTTACATAGCTCTCATTATGTATTACATAGGTTTGATAAACACAAATTGGTAGTTTCGGAGATTGCCTCAATTATACGTACCAACTTGGAGGAGGGAAAGCCATCATGGAAGAAGGTTCCAAAGGATACACGAGATGCCTGGTTTGGTTTGTTGAAGGTATTTAAGTTGCCTGGCACACTCAATATTAGCAGCAACAAAACTGATTAAACAATATGAACCTGATTATAATAACAATATTTTTGATTTTGTCAAAACCAATATAGAAAATGTTTACATGGCCACCTGAATGTAAGGACAAGGTGAGGCGTAACTTTGAGAAGAGAGGAGCGGCTAAGATGGCCCAATTAATGCAAGATGCTCGTAAAGACTTAGATCAAAAGCCTACTTGGATGGGAGATGTTGTGTGGGGACAATTGAAGACTTATTGGAGGTCTTCAACATTTAAAAAGAAATCTACAACAAATCGAAGAAACCGCGAGTCTTTGGACGGTGCTTCTCTTCATACCGGTGGATCAATTCCTCATCGTTTGCATTGGAAGAGAATGGTATTATTAAAATATTTTTGTATATTATAATTTTGTTTTCAAAATTAATGATAATAAAATTACCTTTATCAACTGATTTGCAGAAGCAAGAAAAGGGGAGAGATCCGTCATTGGTAGATTTTTATTTTCGCACTCATGTGAAAAAGGATCAAAGTTGGGTGGGTGTGCATGCGAAAGCCGCTTATGTAAGTCCTCTATTTTGGCATCAATTTTTAAGTAAATACTATTTGGGGTAAACTTAGTAAATACTATTTGCTGGGGTATTAACTGGTTGCTGTGTATTCCCTCTATATAAGAAGCTATTGCTTCAGTAAGCTTTCTTTGCAGTTCAAGCTAGTAAAAATAATTACACACAATAAAGAAGATAAAAGAATCACTTGGAGACATCAGTTCTAGCTTTTAGCCTTTTATACATGAGATAAGATGCCTAGCAATGCAACAAAAATGCTAGAAGGTAGCACAACAAAGAACTGTTGAACTAATTAGATTCAAGAGCTACTAACATAAGATAATGTTGGATTCTGAAGGAAAATCCCAAAATCAAGGAATTGGATTTTAGTACCTCTGAATTCTGGTTTTGCAGCAATTCAATAAAATCATCAAAACATACATGGTTAAACCAAGAAGGAATTGTAATAACATAGGGATAGAAGAACATGAAAACATACTTGGTAGTATAGAAGTTTAAAACTGATATCATATTAATGGTGTGTCTTAGACCTAATCAGAAACCACTCCTGGCATTTCTGATCAAATTTAAACCAAAAAAGAATTACAACAGCCTTTAAACATTGAAGCTTAAGAAGAAATTGAACATTGTGTTTGTGTAGTTCAAAGAAAAAAAAGAGGAAAAATTTCACTGACTGGAAATTTCATAAGCCTGATCATCTGTTAACTTGGCTGCAAAGCCTCTGAAACCATATTTATATCTATAAATATGGGAAGCTTGGGCTTGTTCAATGCTGATAAAAACATAAGAAAAAGGGAAAATCACAATCATCATCACATATCTGAAACAACATAAAAGAAGGGAAAAAGCTGCAGATATTTGAGAAGGATATTCAAAAGGAATACTAGAATTAATATTTACCTTCCACTGTGAACATCTGCAAGCATGTGATGATTATGCTGCAGATATTTGAACCTTGTGATTTTTTAATTTGCCCATCATTTTAAACTCATTATACTCATTTTGTGTGTTGAGTTGTGAACCTAGCTTGTTATTTGTGAATTTGTCATTCAGTTTTGAATTTGATAGCATGATTGTGTATTTTGGTCTGGCCAATGAACCTAAGCTTTCTTTGAAGTATATATATAGACTTAGTTACTAATGCTTCCTGTTCATTTTTTCTTTTTTAATTGACTGGGAAAATTAGAATGTGATAGATTTATATACCGGCGTTATTCATTTGTATATGTTGCTTGTGGTGCTGACATGTAATATATTTGTAGGATAAATTTGAACAAAAAAAGCAGGAGTTATCTTCTCAAATTCCATCATGTCCTTTGGGTGAGAATGAGGGTGATAGTCAGCCACAAATTGATATACCGTCTGACATGGATTTATGGATAGATACAGTGGGAGTGAAGAAGGGCCACAAGGTTTTTGGCCTTGGATCGGTTAGTGGAATTATGCTGCCCACTTCTTCATGTAAATTAGCGGATAATGATAATTCAGATGAGATCGTTTCTTTGAGGAGTTTGGTTCAAGAATTAAACGCATCACTGCAAAGACAAGAAGAAGAAAAATTACGAATGAAAGAAGAGATTAAATTGGAAATGAGAGAAGAGTTTGGTTCATTAATGCAACATCTTGGGTTAGCCCCATCTTCATCTCGTCCGCCTTCATCGCCCCCGTATGACAATGAAATTGTTGAAGATAGTGATGGGTTAAGTGATGAGATATAGTATGATTTGTAGGGACATGAACAACTATATATAGCTTCTAGGGACATGTCAGAATTAATGAATAGTATGCTTTTTTGTATTATGATGAGATACATGTATCAGATATGAAACTCTTTATATGATTTGTAGGGACATGAATAGCTATATATGACATGTATTATGTTTCTTTGTATGACAATGATATAGTATGACATGATAGTATTTATTCTGTTTTTTTGTAGTATGCTGTCTTGTCATATAGTATATTGTACTAGCATTAAGCCGGTTTTATAATTAGATCCACAAGCTAAATAATGATAATAATATTTCCTGCGGAAAACGAAATTCCAACGAAATTACCTGCGGAATTTTCTGCCAAACTCCTGCAGAATCTCATGCAGAAATTTCCTGCTGAATTTCCTGCGGAATTTCCTGCTGAATTTCCTGCGGAATTTCCTGCCGAATCACCTGCGGAAATTTCCTGCCGATTTAAAAATCCGCAGGAAAAAATTATCCACGAACGAAATAACTGCCAACCAGAATCCGCAGGAAATTTTGCAGGAAACCGGTTTCCTGCGAAATTTTGAATAAAATCCGCAGGAACTTCCGCAGGTAATAGCGAGTTTCCTAGTAGTGATAGTATGCCTCCTCTAGATATTTGTCATATGATTTTCAATAGTAAGCCGCCTAGTGATGGATGTGTGGATATCCCAAATTGGAGACCTGAGATGGACAATCAATTTTCGCTAAAATTTGCGTATGATTTGGTTCGTTCCCATGTATTAGATGAGGTTGATGCCGATTTATTTGAGCTTATTTGGCAGTGGTGCGGCCTTGCTAGAATGCGAAATCACCTTTGAAATTGGCTCATCATTCCTCGCTTACTAATGCACAGCGAGTCCACCATGGAAGTTGCATGTCGACACTTGTCCTCGGTGTGCCATAATATATAGTTTCGAGTCTTTGATGCATTTAATTAGGCAAAAAATTTCAGTCTTAGCTTGAAGCTTGGCTTAAATGGAATTTATCTACTAAAGTCATTGTTAATGTTCCTTGGGATTGGTGGCTAAAGAAATAAATTAGATCTTCTTCTTCTTCTTCTTCTTCTTCTTCTTCTTCTTCTTTTTTATTTTTGGTTCAGACAATTGCTGGCTACCCGTGAAGTGTCCCAACGCTTTCAACGAAATACTAATACCCGTGTAGTGTCCCAACGCTTTCAACGAAAGACTAATCTCCGCTCGTGTTAAGAATCAAATTTCGAACTGGACAACACCGAGTTTGTACACTGTGGGAATCCAACTCGGGAGCACTGGGTCGACCCCGTGTCCCAGGGCTTCTTATTTTTTATTTTTGGTTCAGACAATTGCTAGCTACCCGTGAAGTGTCCCAACGCTTTCAACGAAATACTAATACCCGCGTAGTGTCCCAACGCTTTCAACGAAAGACTAATCTCCGCTCGTGTTAAGAATCAAATTTCGAACTGGACAACACCGAGTTTGTACACTGTGGGAATCCAACCCGGGAGCACTGGGTCGACCCCGTGTCCCAGGGTAGATTAAGCCACTGAGCAAACGTTCTTGGATCTTAATTGGCTTAATTACAGTTTTGGTCCCCCTATTATGACCAATTTTCGATTTTGGTCCCTGAACTTTTAATTTGACGATTTTGGTCCCCCTATTTTCCCAATTTGAAAAATCAAGGTCCCCCACCCCAATTTTGACTCAGTTGACTGACTTATCCTACGTGGCAGCCCACGTGGACTGCCACGTAGGCACACCCCCCCCACCCCACCCCCCCACCCCACCCCCCCCACCCCACCCCAACCCACCACCGACCCCACCCCACCCCACCCCAAACCACCACCGACCCCACCCCACCCCACCCCACCCCAACCCAACCCACCACCGAGAGCGACCGACGTGACGGGGAGAGGAGAGGATCGCAAATCTGCGATCTGGGAGAGTGAGAGAGAGATCTTCGCGCAGAGAGATGGAGAGAGAGAGAGAGAGAGAGCGACGGGGAGGGGGAGGGAGACCGATGGGGAGGCGACGAAGGAGGGGGAGGGAGACCGATGGGGAGGGGAGGGAGAGCGAGAGCGACGGGGAGGGGGAGCGAGAGCGACGGGGAGGGGAGGGAGAGCGAGAGCGACGGGGAGGGGAGGGAGAGCGACGGGGAGGGGAGGGAGAGCGAGAGCGACGAGGAGGGGAGGGAGGGGGTTCACGGTGGGAGGGGGAACAGTGAAGGGGGAGGGGTGTTCACGGTGGGAGGGGGAACAGTGAAGGGGGAGGGGGAACAGTGAAGGGGGAGGGGGGTTGACGAGGAAGAAGAAGGGGTGGGGTGGGGGGGGGGGTGTGCCTACGTGGCAGTCCACGTGGGCTGCCACGTAGGATAAGTCAGTCAACTGAGTCAAAATTGGGGTGGGTGACCTTGATTTTTCAAATTGGGAAAATAGGGGGACCAAAATCGTCAAATTAAAAGTTCAGATACCAAAATCGAAAATTGGTCATAATAGGGGGACCAAAACTGTAATTAAGCCATCTTAATTTTATTATATATGTGAACGTATGAACCTTAGGAACAAACTCATATAGTTTAATATAAAACGATGCAGAAAGTTTTGATTCGTGAATTGTATCAGTAAAGTCCACACGCACAACCTTCATTGCTTTTGGTAATCAGACACAAGTGAATATGTATTGTACTAGAATAAATAACCCGTGCATGCACGGGTATAAATATGTCATTGAAAATTGTTGTCGAATAAATTATTTTTTGTAAGCTATAGTAGTAAAATGCATGTATAGGTAAATAATGGTATTTTTTGTGATTTGAAAATAATATTTAAACCATCAAAACTTCATGTTAATTTGATTTTTTTAAGAACAAATGATATCATATTATGGTGATTAGAATTCTTCATCTCATACTCATGAATCTCTAAATAATAACGATATTGATGAGCATGTCATGACATGGCCATGTCGGTCATATATCTGGTGAATGAATTGCACAATTTTTGAGTCGTCTACCTCCCAGTCTCTCGTCCTTTACTTGCTCCATTTGTACAACTTTTGTGAAACCTCAAATCAAGACTGAGTAAGAAATTTGAAGTTTGCAGAGTAGTGCTTGTAACGGAGATTCCTAATATCAACCTTACATGTTTTTGAGTTCCTTCCCCTTTTGCATTTCTGCTATCTATCATTTTCGACCCATCCTACTTACTTTTATATCAATTATTGCAGCAGCACCCATAGACAATTATCAAATTAAAAGCTCCCTCCGGGATGTACCTTGAATGTCAGCAAGATAACTCTTTGGCTCCTTGTCTTCACCCGTATAGATCAAAATCTTACAACACAAGATCTCAGATTGATGAATTGTGAGCAATAAAGCTTGCAGGCTCTAAGAATGTTGCATATACTTACTTGACATTAGTCCTACAAAAATCAAAAAGTTCGATAGCCATTTGGAAACTTCTGTTTATGATAAAAGGCACCTTCAATTCGTCTCATTGTCATAGTAAACATCTAGGAAAGCCAGACAAACATGTGAGCAAAGTCAGCAAAAGACTAACAAATTTAATAACGAAAAATAAAACAGTAAGATTGGGTATGTAAACCATTCTTAAGCCAGACAATAAAATTAGAACATTAAAACATGAATGAAGAATGATATACTCATTTATTCTTACCTAACCGGTGCAACAACTATTGTAGAAGAAAATAAAACAAAAGCTACATGTAAATGGGAATTGAACCATTGTTTGTATATTTTTACTTACCAAACCAAATAATCAGTATACTTTGACAAATATCTACAAAAAAGATCAAATTATAACTATATGAAAGAAACAAATATATTTTTTAAACTAAAAGAGGGAAAATAAAAAGAGGAAAAAAAAGCCTGACCTTTCATCCATAAAAACCATTTAAATTGGAAGGAAAATCTCCATCTTATACCAAAAACTGCAACAGACCAAAGACAATATATTTTTACAACAATACTCCAAATAAATGGGTGTAATCTAAAATTGAAGGTAACTAAAATACAAATTTTGAAATCGTAGAACACACTTTAAAAATAAAAGAGAAAAGGAAAATATGATAGATAATATCAACAAAGAAAGAAGGATTAAAGTGAGAAAAAGCGCACGTGGAGAGAATTAGAACAATTCCCATTTCTCATGGCGAGATTAAGTTTATAGGTTTTCATCTTCTGCATGGGTTCACATGAAGGTGGAGATTGTGAAAGGCTTCACCCTCCATTTCAAGGCGCAAACCTTGATGTGTTAGTATTTTAGGTTGTCTTCCTCTCACAGCTCAGAACTATAATCCCTAAACTCATCAACACTCATCTTTGCGACACACCAAAAAAGGAATGGTAACAGGAGGAATACTAAGGAGAAGGATTATAGAATGAGACGGGTGGTATCAACTACGGAGTTGCCGCCACTTGCTTAGCCTTACATTTTTTAGTACCATTGTTCTCTCTCATTCAAAAAATCAAAAGGTCTTTTTTTTACGTCAAAAAAAGGTTTCTTTGGTTTTGTGGGCAAATTGAATATCACTCTATTGCATATGTAAGAAGGTGCCAATAATATGTGATTCAAAAAGATTCATTATTTACGTGGTCAAAAAATTACCACTTAAAAATATTATATTCAGCCCTTGTCCTTATTTATGTGGTCAAAAAATTACCACTTAGAAATACTCATTGAAATGACCAAAATTTATAGAAGTAATTTCATTTCATTGTGGTGGGAAATCTTTGCCACTTGAAATTCGAAAATTGTAACTAATTTGACAGGTTAAGATAATGTTTAATTGTGAATCAGAATGTCAAAAATTATTTCCATATGTGTTAGATGGATTTCATTATTTGCATAATTTGAATATTTAAATTCAATTAATTATTTAATATAAAATTCTTTCCTAAAGCAAGCGAATTAATTAGCAAATTGATGAGAAAATGACATGTGTAATGTCATTTATTGAAATGCATTCTCAATTGTTTAATACTAGAATAATTGACCCGTGCCATGCACGGGTATAAGTGTGCTATTGGAAATTGTTGGCGAATAATTTATATTTTGTAAGTTGGTAGAAAAACTCGTGTATAAGTAAATGATGTTTTCTTGTAATTTGAAAATAATATTTAAACTATCAAAATTTCATATTAATTTGTTATTTTTAAGCTCAATATCATATTGTGGTGATTTATCCATCGCTGTTGGTTGTTTTGGCAATTTTAGTGACATTAGGATGCCGACTCTCGGGTGTGAGCAGTGGTAGTGTGTGTATGTGGTGTTTATTTGTCATTTCATCTAAGTAGATCAAAAAAATATTGTGATAATTATAGTTCTTCATCACATACTCTATATCTGAATATGACGATGTTAATGAGCATATCATAACATGGTCATGTGAGTCATATATTTGGTCAAGGCAATCCACTACCGAGATGCCTACCTACCAATCAAGACTGAGTAAAAAAACACTCAAAGCTTGGAGAGTAGTGGTTGTAACAAAGATATGTCAATATCAACCCTACACGTTTTTGGGTTCTTCCCCTTTTGCAATTGTGCTACTTGTCGTTTTCCATTCATCCTACTAACTTTTATATCAGATATTGCAGCAACCACCATAGAGAATTATCAAATTCGAAAGCTCCCTCCCAAATGTAACTTGAATTTCAGCAAAATAATTCTTTGACTCCTCGTCTTCAAAGGAATATTAGCAACACCCATATAAATCAATCATTCAATGCAGCAGCCTTACAATTTCATACACTTGTCAGTAATTCCCTCTACAAGTTGCAAAACAGTCTATATGTAAATATCATCCCGCTGCTAAGTGATAACCAACTAAACTCGTGAGAAAATTATCTTGTTCATCATAAATGATTTTGCTAATTTTCACAGCAACAAAATTTAACAGCTGGTCATATAATATTGCCACTGAAATACTATACGTGGAGAAGGCATAATGAAAGAAGGCATATGCTAACATACTCATACTTTCTTTTTAGCAGTAATATGTTAGTCATGTATACACTTTCTATTTGGACTAAAAATCAGGCATATGCTAACATACTCACGCTTGCTTTTTAGTAGTAGTATGTTAGCAATGTATACACTTTCTATTTAGACTAAAAACCATGATTTAGAAAACCAGACCGGTTGGTTGAACCGTGAACCGGAGAGGGAAGCGACTCGGTTGAGGCCCAAAACCGTTGAACATTTAAACCGTTTTAAAAACTGGAGAATCGGTTAAAAGCGGCTATAACCAGATAATTAGCCAATGGACCCCACTGGCCAATACACCAATTTTAGTTCAAGCACAGCCTCATATGTTCTATTTATAACAATCTTTCATGTTTCTAAAGCTATACATATCCGATTGGGACTAATTTAGGAGGAATAATGCTACTCAAGCACTCTCACATCTCTTATATGCACTCTTTTAGTTTTCATTAAAAGGCTTCTTAATCCTCTCTCTCTCCCAAGAACTCTCGCATATACACTCTTTGATGTTGTCATGTTTTCCATCGTCTCGTTCACCCATTTTCTTTCTATGTTGCTGCTCTTTGTAGTAAGTGCTTTTACAAAAAAAATGGTGGTTGCAGGGGGAACTATAAACCACCTCCTTAACTTTTAAGTATATTTCCAGCCAAAATGTCTTCTTTATATTTTTCGTTTCTTCCAATTCTTCACCACTTATTTGTATTTTATCACTTAATATATTATATAATCAGTGTGTTCATCTGTTCAATGACCGGTCCGGTTCAAACACGATTAAATCCTTGAACCTTGAACCAGTGCCTTCTCCAGTTTAATGGCCGGTCCGATTTTCTAAACATTGCTAAAAGCTCAACACTTCCTTTTAAATTAAATTTTTTTAATTTAAAAGCTTTTAACTTTTCTCTCTTCTTGTCATTAATGTTGGGTTATCTCACTCCTCATAATTGATATAATTTGCCTCTCTTTAAAAAGAATCAATATTCAAATTTATTTTTCATTTTATATTTATTGATTATTAATTGAATTTTTGGACTAATGATTAGTTATTTTTTATATCGATAGGTGCATTAAAAAATGTCATTTCAGTTTATAGGCTCCATCAAGAGTACCTTTTTGTCTAAATAAATTTGTCAAAAATATAATAAAACTTGAACTTTATTTGTCTAAACAGTTGTTAACTTTTTTCACAAAGTTAAAATTCACGTTATCTATTTTTACTTTTACCATCATAAATTTATTCAATAAAAAATGTCTTCCGGTCTAAACAAAACCAAATGTCTTTCTTATTTCTTAGCGTATCAACCAAGGACAAAAATGAACCAAAAAAACGTTTTTACTCGTTGAGAGTTTATTTCAGAAATTTATAACTTCAGAAAATGTGAAAAGAAAACGTGAAATTCATTATTAGGTGCAATAAAAATGTGATATTTTTTATACGATTTTTCTGACGAATCTTGAAAATTCTGGAATGTAACATATTTTTTAAAATTTTAATTTGTAATATGTGATATTAGCATAATTTGCTATAAAGAAGAAAGAAAAGTCTTTTATTTATTTCTAAAATTAATGCAGAGAGAGAAAACATTAAATTATAATAGAATTTTCAAATATAAAAAAGTACTTGGAATATTAAATTACTAAGTTGTTTCTAAGTGATAAAAGAGTTGGATTTTGCCACGTATTTTCTTTAATGATAACCATATGTGTGATTGTACTAAATTATTATTATTGTTGTTATTATTATTATTATTTATGCATTATGTGACATGTCTAAGAGACTAACATCTAAGAATTTGGGCCTTAAGATACATTCTAAAACGTATTTTTAATAATTCATAAAACCTAATTTTATTAATTTTGAAATGTAAAACACAATAGCATAGATCGAATATACATGAAAGAGATTTAATAAGTGATTCATTATAATTTTGTAAAAAAAGTGATTAATTATAATACTCATAAATTTCTCCTCACATAAAAATTAAATTAAATTAGTCATTTAACTGATATTCATAATGAGAATAATTTATATAATATAAGTTTTTAATTAATTATTTTTTTAGAAAAAATACTAAAATAACTCTTAATAAAAAAAAAGTTTTTGGGTGTTGATAAGTTAAATAATGTTTTTGATACAATTTGGATATATTATTAAAACATGTTATAGTCTTTATTATGCATAGTATCTATAGAGCATTAAGTACAAAAAATGATATTAATTACCAAATTGCTGTAGAAGTGACACATGGAATAGCAATAAATGAGATTCATTTTCAAATGTTATAGATATAGATATAGATATAGATTCGTCACATGAGATATGCAAACTTAATCTCAAGTGACCATTACTGCTCTAATGGAATGGTATGCAACTCTAAGTTGTGGTGACACCAAAATTTTGAGTAGGGATTCTTTAACTTAGAAAAATCCTCATCTTTCGTTAACTTTGTCTCTATCTCGCTTTTCGTTTTCTCCCAAAATTTTATATGGTAGTCCATGCGGGCTTTGACTTATGTTAATAAGCATTTTCCTTAGTATCTATTACTAAAGAAATAATAGCCATTGGATGCTCAATTTTTAAATAAAGTTTAATCTAATGGTTATTATTGAATAAGGGCATTGTTGTAATCTTGAATGTTATTGGTTTTAATTAAAATTAATTGACCATTAAATTAGATCCTATTTTATTGGGGCGGTTACAAAACTTATTCAAGCCATTTTTTTCACGTTTCTTCTTTCTCGTTCTTCTTTCTTTTTTCACGTTTCTTTTTTGCACTATTTTTTATTTTCTGTTCTCTTCTCTTTCTTTCTTTCCGTTCTTTGCATTTTCTATCTTTATGTTCTCTTCATTTAGTGTTCTGCAGGTTGGCTTCTTCTTCTTCTTCTTCTTCTTCTTCTTTTCAGGCTGGTTTTGCTGCAATTAACTATTGTTATGCAAAATTGTGGTTAGAGGCATCTAACCACAGTTATCCATATCTGTGGTTAGTGGTCACTAACCATTGCTATGCACATTTGTGGTTAGTGATATCTAACCACAGTTATACATATCTGCGGTTAGTGACCACTAACCATTGCTATGCACATTTGTGGTTAGTGACATCTAGTCATTGACATCTAACCACAGTTATGCATATCTGTGGTTAGTGACCACTAACCATTGCTATGCACATTTGTGGTTAGTGGCCACTAATCATTACTATGTTAATGAATGAAGTTTTTTTTTTGTGAGTGAAAATCAATGATTTTTGGCAGTTTTTTAATTTGAAAAAATTGAATTCCATGATTGAAAATATTTTTGGGAGTTTTTTAATTTGAAAAAATTGAATTTCATGATTTTAGGCATTTAATGTGTTGAATTGATGAATGCACGATTAATGGGGTGCATGATCCTTGCCCGTTTTTTATATTGAATGGAGTATATGAAAATTTTGCCCATTTAGTAATAGTTACTAAACAATAGTTTAGTACCGTTATTTCCTTTCGTAACTTTCTACTATAAATTCAATCTGAGAAGCTTCATCGGGACATGTGTTCATAACAGGTACTCTCTCTAGTACAATATAAGAGAAAAAACACAACATCACACATACCAATGAATGACATTGAAATAAACAATTTTCATTTAATAAAAAAGTTTACTCCCTCTGATTCCTATTATAAGAAGAAAATACAAAAATTATCATTATCAAGGAGCTCATTTAATTGTTGTTTTTTTTAAGTTAAGTCTCCAAAATACCCTCCACTCAACACCACATGCAAAATCCTCAAATCAGATTTATGTGCACTACTCTCCCGATAAATTTTAAATTTACTACTAACATTGCCATAGAAATGGAAATAACAAGAGAAAAGATCAAACTAGAGGGAGAAGCTAACAACATTGATGCTCCAATGACTTGTTCCCAAGCTTGAATCATCAACGGAGGTCAGCGGAGTGCAAATCCTTGTCGTCACGGACTTCAGCGCGCAAAACGAGACTGTTCCCAATGATAAGAATGACCTAAAATTTGAGTTACAGGCTTAAATATGAGCTGGGTAAGTGACCCATCGCCTGGCGAGCAGGATCCATCGGTAAGTGACCTGAACAAAAACAAGGAATTTTTAATACCATCACCTGGCGAGAAGTGAAATTTTTCCTTTTTTTTTGTATTTGCTGAACCGCTAGGTAAGCTCCTGTCATAGGCTAAGGACAACAAAAACACACGAATTAAAGGTACCAAGTATCTCAAAAACACGTAAACAAAAACCAAATTCAATCTAAAAACTAAGAAACAAAAATCAAACTATTACGATCTTAAAACACACTATAATTGAGAAAAACTTAAGAAAAACTAATTAAAAACTAGTCAAACTATACATATAATGCAGAGCAATCAACATCCCAACAAAAGATTTCGCTAAACTTTCCTATAGCTGCAGAATATAACAAAATACAACGGATCACAAGTCTTACGCCACCAATCTAGGAGGCCTACCAAAAGATGAACTCTGAACACTTTTAGACCTGCTAGTAGCTCCTACTCAGCTGCTTGGGAATCTGAAAAAAATTAATGACAAAGAAAGGGTAAGTCACAAAGACTTAGTGAGGGAACAACAGCCACCATCAACTAGAAGGGAAAACACGCGAGGCACGAGTGTTTTAACAAAATTCATATTCATAAAGCTATACATAGGTAATAATCATAGTAGTCTCGAGAAAGTATAGAAAATCAAGATAGAAATCCGAACAATCACATGTGAGAGGATCCGGAGACGGCTCCATCTCATTGATAGCCCTCTCCGCCTAAGGTGGCCTCCCTTAGGGGCGGCTTCATCTAACGGATAGCCTTTTCCTCCTTCAACCACATCACATATCGATTACGAGGGTATCTACATCTCGTTGATTGCCCTCTCCCCTAAGGGTGGCCTCCCCTTAGGAGCGGCTCCATCTAACGGATAGCCTTCTCCACTCGAGGTCATACAACTAGGTGCACCTAGACCACTACATCCATTACCAATTACGTCTCAAAATCATTATCATGTCATTTTCAAAATAACCAAGTTAATTCTGATATCAATAGTCTTCAAATATATTGTCAAAGAAACAAAATCATTTTCCAAGAGCGTGTTTCCCATTTATAAATAAATAAATGGTAGCTTTAAAATATCGAAAGGAATAAAATAGCGACATTTAAAATAATTTAAATAAGTGACGATGACTGTCATCCACTCACAGTTATGATGAGTCAACGGTTTAGCTCTCCAACACCTGCAGAAGAAACGAACGGAACAATAACAGGTAAATCTGAAAATCAATAATATTTCCAAAGGTTTTAGAAGGTTATTCAAGAGCTCACTAACCATAAGGAACAAACAAAATCCCTAAATATCTACCCTAAACTCCAAAACTAATTTCCTACACAAACTAATGTCACAAAATAATTTCTTTGGAATAAAGAGTAGTGAATATACCTCAAATAACCTCAAAGAGTTACCTTGAAAGTGTGGGTACCTTTCCCTCTTTTTAGAGCAAAAATCCTAACTCCAAAATACTACCCAAGAGAAAAATGAGATGACTTTTTCTTAAAATAGAGCTCATTGTGTAAGATTTAAGGTTGGATTGGGCTACTTGAAGTGACAAGAAGAAGAAGAAAAATGGAGGAAGGGCATGGTGCAAGAGAAGAGAAGAAAGTGAGAAGGAGGGGGAGAGAGTGTCGTGAGGGGAGAGGAAATTGGGGGGTGGGGTTCTGTTTGGTTTTTTTAAGAGTGTGTGTTGTGTTGTGTTTTTTTTTTCTTTTTAATGAAACGTTGCGTTTCAGATCAAGCCCGCGAGATTACAATTTTTTTTTTGATTTCTTTGATTTGATGGGTCCTATAGTTTATTTTTTTGTTAATTTATTTTTGGGTTAAATATCTTTATGCTCCCTATAAAATTTGGGTATTTTTTTGTTTTAATCCATCAAAAAAATTTCATCTACTTTTTGTCCCCGTATATTTGGACTTTTTGCTTTTAATCCCCAATGACTTTTTATACCGCTTCAAGAATTTTAATAGCGCTTATAAAATGTCAAAAAAGCACTATTAAAAGTCATTAAGCGTTGTTAAAAATCATGAGGGACTAAAGCAAAATATCCAAATTTTATATGGACCAAAAGTTGGTGAAATTTTTTTTAAGGACTAAAAACAAAAATTCCAAATTTTATAGGGACCAAAAACATATTTACCCCTTTATTTATTTTTTACAAAATGTGGCCGTTAATTATCATGTACGCATACCCAATTCATATTTCTTTTCACTCAATTTTCCATACTTATTATTCAATGTAATAATTTTTATTTATTATCAAAAAAAAAGTATTCAGTTTTTCTTTGTTGATAGGATAAGGTAACTAATTTTTAATCATGCTTAACAACCATGCTCGTTTTTCTGTCACTATGGTCAATGCATTGCCTAGTTGTTGCAAATTGTTTAGTTACAATTGTTTTTTTTTACCCAGGGTATCCACCGCTGACCGCAGTGACTAATCCCCTCGCTGAATTGTAGGTGTCTCAAGGGGCAAGACAGCTAGCCCAGAGTTTTAACAATGCTCCGTACCCAAGGTGGGGATCGAACCCCGACCCTTGGTTAAAGGAGAATCAGCCCAAACCGTTGAACCCCACGCTCTCGGTTTAATTCCAATTGTTAATTGAACAAAAGGTCTTAATTCGTTCTTTTTTACCCAATTTAAACTATTTACTCTTACCATCTTTAAATTATTCATTTAAGCTATTCAAAATTTCAAATAGTTAAATGAGTCTTGAATATTTCATCTGCATTAGTTTGTTGCTATTACGATGTTCAACTATATTTTTTCATTAAAATCAAGGGTTAAATATGTTTTTAGTCCCTACAAAATCGGGTCCTTTTAACATTAGTCCCTACCTTAACGAAATAGGCGTTTTGGTCCCTACATTTTTTTTCCGTTTGCATTAAGAGTCCCTGTCGTTAACTCCCTATGATTTGGCTACGGAAAACTGACGTGGCATTTACACGTGTTATTTTATAAATTACGTGGCATATCAGGTAATTACGTGGCATATGACACAGAATTTCGTTTTTTAAAACAACAGTCAAATTTTTTTTCCACAACTGTGATTAGGAATAAGGGTCTTTATTCTAAAACTATGAGACCTCACAACCCTACTGCACAACACAACATAGTCACAACTATCCTTAAATTTGCATTCAACTCTCACTCTATTTTTATCATTCTTGACAAACCTGACCTCCCTCCCATTAAGGACATTGTGTTCAAGGATGGCATCTTTGAATTGATCAAGTGTGTTAAATTCCATCCCAACAGTGAACTTGTATTCCTTACTTAATTCTTCTGGTGCAAACTTCTGATTCCTAGATTTAGGTATAGTATCTGGATCAGAATCATCATCTGGTGCACTATCCAAGTCATCAGTGTAATATTCATCTTCAATAGGGTGCATTGCATCTATCTCAGCTGATACAGGAATTAATGGTTCAAAATTATCACCAAACAGCCTCCTATTAAGTGGTGGTTGCCTACCTTCAACATCATCTCCAGCTACTTCCTCCTCAAAGCCATCATCTAAACCCATCACAAATTCTTCATCACTGTCATCAAAGCAAATACCTTCAACAGAATCATCACTACAGTCACTAGGATAATATTCACTATCTTCACTATCTTCAATCTCTTCAGTATACAACCCTTTACCCTTATCCACATTAGAATTCCTTACTACTTCTACATTGCCAACACACACTGGGCAGTCAACAATTTCAAACCGGTTTACATTGTACTCCACAAATAATTCAACTTCAGTGTTATGTTCAATTGCATATCCACCCATCTCCACTGCATCTATGTCCACATTAAGCAGTTTCAAGTTATTGTCCAATGCTATGTCTGCAGGTTTCCACCAGAGCCTCACACCCTCATTTCTAATATCAGAATCAAATTCCTTGGCAAGACCTAGAGCTTCAAAATATGACCAGTAATCTAAGTCTAGGTTCTTATAAGCATGCAGTTCACCACCTATGTACTTTATGTGAGGGTCTTTTACAAAAAAACCCTTAGTATTAAACAATACAGTAAATCCCATACCTGCCAACAATAAATCACACCCAAAAGAAAAGGTCATGAAACATTAGGTCCCCACAATACCATAAGACACAAAACCATTAAAAAACAGTCTGTCAATGTCCCACCACAATATTGTAAAGCAGAAACAAACAAAAGAAACATCATGAACTGTCAATAAACAAGAAAACAGAGTCACGATTCTATTTCAAAATGCCCCCACTATAACCCACTTTGTTCAATATAAAAACCACAACTTTCGAAAAGCTCTGACATTCAATAATCAACAACAAACAACTATTCGAACAAGATAGAAGCAAATAAAGTAAGAAACGAAGAGTTTACCTCACGATTCTGAACGTCTAGGGTTTTCAAGCACCTTCGCATTTCCTTCTTCGTCTTCGCGTTTCGTTCTTCGTCTGCGTTTCCTACGATTTTCGAGTTTCCTTCTTCACCTCCGCGTTTCCTTCTTCACCTTCGCGTTTCTGTGTCTCAGCAGAGGAATGGCTTCTTAGGGTTTTTTTAAGAATGAACGAAATGAACGAAGAGAAGAAACGATTAGGGTCCAGAAGAGAAAAAAAATTTGACTGTTGTTTTAAAAAACGAAATTCTGTGTCATATGCCACGTAATTACCTGATATGCCACGTAATTTATAAAATAACACATGTAAATGCCACGTCAGTTTTCCGTAGCCAAATCATAGGGAGTTAACGACAGGGACTCTTAATGCAAACGGAAAAAAAATGTAGGGACCAAAACGCCTATTTCGTTAAGGTAGGGACTAATGTTAAAAGGACCCGATTTTGTAGGGACTAAAAACATATTTAACCCTAAAATCAAAAACATAGTGTTCAAATTATATTGAATAAAATATTAGAAGTTGACATTATTTTATTATATTTCATAGGATTCATCTCGGAGTTCGTGTTAGGCCTCCAAAACTGTGCTATTGGCACTGCGGCTTCCAACTAAGCACAAAACAGCACCTGCTATCATGATCTACTTGTTGGGATGGACTCCCATTAGATTTATGGGTATCAATAATTCTTCTTAGATTAAATAGTAAGAAGCTACCACGAACAATAGAGCATCAATATTATTCACCTTCCTCGCGGGCAAATTTTTAATTATAGCATAAAGTTTTTTTTTTTCCTTATTAAAGAAACTATAATTGGTTGTAGTTTTTCTTGATTTGTTGCTGCAACTACATGGAAGATCAAAGGATCGACATAGCCAAGTATAATTGAATAGTGTTGTTGAAATTGTCAATGAAACTTGACCAATAATGGAGACCGTTTTTAGCAACAAAAAAAAATCTACACAAAGCTACATTAATAAAGCAATCTGGTACTAAAGTTTATTTTTAAACAAGAGCAAACAAAAACTATAATTTGATCCTAAGCACGAGCGGAGATTAGTCTTTCGTTGAAAGTGTTTGGAGACTCCGTGGGTAGCCAGCGATGTTCCGAACAAAAAAAAAGCGAAAACAAAAAACTACATTCGGCATCATTTAGCAACAAAAACAAAAATTAACACATTCAGAATCATGAATACTTCATCCGAGTCATAAACCACATTCTTGGGTAATGTAAGTGCGCTACACAAATAAAAGATCAAAGAATCCAATATCTTATGAAGAATACATCAAAAACCACATCATTAACATTAGTCTCTTCAAGGATAACAATGCAAACCTCGCTATCCATCACACCTTAAATTGAATCTTCACTTAGTCTGTCTTCATCAGAATTATCTAGAGAGTTAAATGTAAGTAAGCTGAAAGTCTTTGATCTGCTCAGAAGACCTTTTTACCAAAGATGGACTCAAATACGGATTGGTAAAATGTAGGAGGTGAAGACTTTCTAGATGAGGGCATGCCCCAAGAATGGCAAGCAGTCCCTCAAGAAATAATAGGCAGTTAGGGGTAGTTACAGAATTGCAATTCTGTTAGGAATTAATTGGTGATTTAGTTAGTTTGTTAAGCTCTATATAAAGAGCATCTTGCACTCATTTTTCATTATCTTTTTTCAATCAATATGATTCCATTTGAGAAATTCTCTCAGTCAAACTCTTTAGCATATTTCAAATATGAGGAGAAACTTCATCTCTATGATCCTGTAATTTCTAACATGGTATCAGAGCAATACCCTTGCGCGATTTACAGCGATCTTGAAGATGAAGAAGACGAATCAAATTTTGCTTATGAATTGGATGAAGAGGAATTTTTGGATCCTAAGATGATGGAACAAGATTCAGTTTCTGCAACCGAAGAAATCAACAATAACGATTTCATCTTTGGCAGTTTCAATCAAGATTCTGATCTTGAAACAGTTTGTGTAACTTCAGCAATTTCAATCAAACCAGAAACCGAAGGTTGCAATGTGAATATCAGTGAGATAAACCGTTCTGTTGCACCATCATTCTTGAATCCAAAAGTGAAAGATGAAGAGAAATCAGGAAAGATCGGCACAGATGAGAGTAAATTCTTTAATCTTAAATCTGAATTCGATTTCCTGTTTTTCAAAAACCTTCTTCATGCTTCACCAGATTCGGTTAGCGAGTTCCTTGCATCTGATCTGTTTCGTCGTCTTCGCTTCGAGTTTGGGAACCTATCGCCGACTACGATGTCGTCACTGATGACAGTTGCCTTTGCAAAGCCTTCAGAACTCTCAATCTTCACCTTCTATCCTGGCGGAGATTCGAAGCACACTATCTACGCCGTCAAAGACTACATCGCATTCTTCAGCAACATTACTACAAGGTTATCACTTTCGGAAGTCAACATTCTTGTTTCGTTTACATCATGCACTGACGCTTATAACTTCAATTTCGGAGATCCACTGCATCTGATAGCATCTCCGCCATACACCACTGCACTACACCATAATTTCGTTTTCGATCCCAGTGGAAGTCTCGCCGTCGACTTTGCCGTTGTACAACATCTGTTGCATGTTGCGTTGAGGGAGGAAGATGAGTTGTTTTTTGCTAATCTGGTCTCTCCAAAACTCACAGAAGATCCGATACTTGTTTTCGATCCCGGTGGAAGTCCCGCCGTCGACAACTCTGCCGCCGTGGTGTTTGCGTTCTCTATTTTTCAGTGATGCTTCTTTGATGTTTGATTGGAAGCCTGTAGGGCCTCGCAGTCAGAGTCTTTCAACAGTGGAAGATTGAGTGAAATGTTGTTACGGTGGATAAGGTTTCTGAACGACTTGTTCAAAGACGGAGTCGACGACTTCGTTTTGGTAGTTGCGCTTCTGTGTTGGTTGTCTTCAGATAATCGTGGTTCATACTTTGTTTCCGTTTCGTTTGGGATCCATGTTCGCATTATTTTTGTTGCCTTTTGGTGGTGCGTGTTCTTTGCTTTTGAATGTGGCCGTAATTGATGAAACTAGCTTGAAGGTTCCAGAAGCAAATAAGGGTAAATAAGGAAAATTGAGAAAAATGTAAACCCCTAGACCTAATGGGCCAAGTCTGACCAGCGAAAATGTTACTGGACCAATCATTTGAGATATTGGCTATTTGGATTAGGCTAAAATTGTTTTTGTGTTTGATAACCTTTTTCTACTGTTTGCTTCCATTAATTTTCTCTCTCTTATTTTAGTGTTTTGGAATAATTCTTGTACTTCAAGCTGATATGTGATCCCACTATCAGCTTGGGGAGGCTATTAGAAATAATAGGCAGTTAGGGGTAGTTACAGAATTGCAATTCTATTAGGAATTAATTAGTGATTTAGTTAGTTTGTTAAGCTCTATATAAAGAGCATCTTGTACTCATTTTTTATTATCTTTTTTCAACCAATATGATTCCATTTGAGAAATTCTCTCAATCAAACTCTTTAGCATATTTCAAATATGAGGAGAAACTTAATTTCTATAATCCTGTAATTTCTAACGCATACGTCCAAAAAAATTTAAATGAAGAAGGTGAAACATTGTTTTTGCAGGAGCTCAGTGTCACTCTCTTAGTACCTGTAGCACTTGTAAAGTGCAGCCCCATATTTCAATGATTTCAAAAGTGGACAACTTCTCCCAATAACTTCAAGAGAATTCCCTAAAAGGTTAGTATGTGAAATGTTAACTTCCTCTAAAATGAAAACTTCTTCCCAACTTGACTGAATCTTTTATCTGAAACTCCCCAGCAGTGTGCAAGGCGTATGCAATGCATCCCAAGTGACTTGTACCGTAAAATATGAATAAATGGGTTTTAGGAGGAATTAATAAATGAAAGATAAAAACTCATTCCTTTCTTTCAAAAAAAGATGCAGCAAAGAAACGGAATGCTGGTGGAACATGAATGAAATACGATTAAGCCTAAAGCTAAAGTACTCTTAGAGCATTAAGCAAACAACAACACTCAATAAATTGCTTTGTTAGACGGAAAAGCTAGGAAAAAACAAAATGATATTTACCAATGTGTATTCAACGAGATCTATGGTGCCAAGTCGTATATATTAAAATTCATTATTTTAATACAATTTCAAGTAAGATAAATTATTATGGAATAAATATCAAAACTTACATCAATTTTTGAAAAGTTCAAACCAAAATTTTAATAAAATTAATTATAACAAAAATAGTTATACATGTATTTATCAACCAAACATGTAGTAATATATATGTATATATACCATATAAAAAAATTTGGTGCCCCCAAAATTTTGGGCCCTATACGTTCGCTCCTCCTGCACACCCTAACAAACCTCCCGGTGCCAAACCACTCAATATTATTATCTTCCAATTGACTGCAACTTCGATCAATAGCATACATACAATTCTGTTTTAAATCATGGCTAAAGTGCTCCCGGGGTCCCTTATCTTTATTTAAAGTAACGATTTGGTCCTTTATCTTTTTTTTGTCCCAAATCAGTCCTTTATGTTTTAAATTTTTGACACATAAATCCTTTTCTGTCCCAAATCAGTCCTTTATGTTTCAAATTTTTAACACATAAATCCTTTTTTTTTACACATAAATCAGCACTGTTAACGGAAAAGGATTTATGTGTCAAAAATTTGAAAGATAAAGGACTTATTTGGGACAAAAAAAATATAAAAACTAATTCGTTACTTTAAATAAAGATATGGGACCCTGAGAGCACTTTAGCCTTTAAATCATTGTGTGAAGTCCGGTGGTTGCTTAAATCAATGGTGCACTCTTCTGATCATCCCGGCCTTGTTTTGGTCACCCAACCCTTGACCGGTGACAGCTACAATTCCTGGTCTCGCTCCATGAAACTTGCCCTCAATGGCAAGAACAAATTTGGATACGTTGACAAAACTTTCCCCTTTTCTGAAGATGGTGGATCTCTGTTCCCAAACTATATATGTGGAAACGCAACGACAACACCGTGAGTTCTTGGTTGTTGAACGCCGTTTCCAAAGATGTTGTTGTAACGCCCCAAAATAATTTAATTAATTATTTAATTAAGTTATTTAAGGCTTACAATATTTATTTAAGTAAATTAATTAATTAGAGTTTTATTTTATTTCAGGAGGTGTATAAGTAATTATGGGAGTGTAAATAAGGCCCATTACCGTTAAGTGGCCCAAGTTAAGTTAGTAAAATTATAGGAGTCTTAGGAGAAGTCTTCACTTGTGCAAAATCAAAAAAATTAGAAAGTGAGAAGAGTGAGAGAGAAGAGGCGCGACGGTGCTAGGGCAAGGGAGGGAGTTTTGCGTGAAGCTTGGAGAAGAAGGAGCTTGGATTGTTGGTGATCTTTGGTGGCTTGATAGAAGTCTGGTGGAATTCTTCAATTTCAAAAGGTTAGGGGGCTCTCTTTTATTCATAATAACCTATAAGATTAGCAATCATATGAGTTAGGTTTTAGGAATAATTAATTGCTTGATTGTGACGTTGTTGATTGATTTGTGGTGTTGTTTCATGTTATATATGACGTTGAATTTAAATTGGTGATGCTATGTTGATGGGTGTTGAGATGAATTATGATTGCTAATTGTGTATGTAGGGTGTTTGTTATTGACCCAATGAAATTGAATGGGAAAAATATGAGAGTTGTTAGGTGTTTGTTGAATTGCTTGAATGAATGATGTTGAGATGTTGTGCGTGACATGTTGGTGTGTCGTGTCTTGCGAGGTGTGTGCCTAGGCGTGTTGTGCGTGTATGTGCTAGTCATGGGCGCCAAAAGTGGCTGCCCATGCGTGTTGTGTGTGCTTGGTGTCATGGGGTGGGTTGGTGTGTCATGGGGTGAGCGCCTTGTGGCGTGTTGGTTGCGTGTTGTGTGTTGTGCGTGAGGCAAGGGCGCCAAAAATGGCGTGCCTGTGAGCCTGGTGCGTGGGTGTTTCTGTGAAGGGGGCGCCAAATGTGGCAGCCCTTGCGGTGTGGTGCTTCGGTGAGAGGGGCGCCAGAATTGGCAGCCCCTTGTGCGTGTTGTGGTGCCATGGTGTGTGTGTTGGGCGCCAAAGTGGCATGCCCTGTGCATCGGGTGTGTGTGTATATGGTGTGTCTCGGCGCAGGGCGCCAAGAATGTGGCGTGCCCTTGCGCCTGGTGTTGTGTATGTGTGCTGGTGTGTTGCTGATTGGGACGCCATTTGGCTGCCCCAGGGCGCCTGGTGGCGCCTTGTGCTGGTGTGTGGTGCGTGGCTTGCATGTTATACCCCAATTTTGCCCGATCTTTTTATCGTACTCGTTCTAGTCTCATATCACAAGCTCATGGGTTTCGAACCCTGTTTTGCATTTAATTCGAACCGGTTTGTCCAATTGGGCCTATGCCCAACCTTTTGGGCCTAATTTTGTTAGCTTGCCTAATTGGACTTACGCTTAGCGTTTGGAACTAGTTTTTAATAATTGGGCTTATGTTTGCCTAAATGGACCCATGGGGCTAGATTGGACCTAATCTTAAATTAGTTCTAATTGGGCTTCATTTCAGCCATTTTGCTAATTTGGGCCTATGTTTAGTTTTGATTGGGCTTGGCCCAATTTACTCATTCTCTTTCATTTTTGACCCAAAGAAAAACAAACAGTGAATCTGTCCATAACAAATATAATCAACAAAAAAATCAATAAAAATTAATTTACAAATGTTTACAATAATCCAAAAAATCAAAATTAATAAATAATAAAAATATATACAAAACCGAAAATAACCAAAAATACAAAAAAAACAAGGAAAACGAAAATTACAAAAAATGAGGAAAAGGACAGCTGCGCCCCTCTTCTTCCCTGCTCTCCTTGGTGAACAAGCTTTCCCCAACCCTAATCCAGCAACTTGGTGAGCAAGTTTTCTCCAATCCAAGCCCAATACCTAAAAAAGGAAACAAATATGGAGAATGATCAGAAAAAAACCTAATTTTTACCTATATAAACAAACCTAGACACACTCAAAAGCACACAAGAACAGACCCCAAGATTTAGACAGAAATTCAGAACCCAAAAGACTAGGGTTTTCACACTGAAACCCTAGTCATAAGACAACAAATCCAGAGGTAGGAACAAGTAGCAGTAGAGACAAACAAAGAGAACCAGCAGCAGCAATAGAGCAAGAGAGACAAGGATTAACAACAGTTTTGCTTTCATTCAGGAACCCAGGTTGGTTTTGTTTTTTTATTTCGAACATGCTTTAGGTATGAGATGTTAAATAATTGAAATTTCGAGCATGCTGTTCTTAAACATGGTGTAGTGTTAGATGTTATACAAGCAGTGAATAAGTAAGGTGCTGTTGGTAAGTTTCCAGAATATCACAAGCAGTTTGAATAAAATTAGGGCTTCAGATTCAGTTTGTTCAAAATAAAACGAAACCAGGAAAATTAGGACTAAGTTAGTAAGAATCAGAATCGGCTTTGCTGTGTAAAAACGGACTAGAAGATTAGGTTTTGTTAATCGGTTTCAGAAAAAGAAATTAGGCAAAGGCTTTAGCTAAAATTAGGGTTTAAATTGTTTTTTGTCTTCTAAAGTATCAGAACCCCAAAATAGGCAAAAACAGAACATCCAAATTGAGAAAAGAGACAGAAAAAGCAAATTAGAACCAAAGCATACCTTTTAGTTTCGGCCACCGTAGGCGGTGGCCGTCAGCTCCAAACAGAACACTAGCGGAATACCCTTTCCCCCCCACCATGAGCTCACGGTAACCATCAGAGCCGTCCCTCGGTCACCGCCACCGCACCAATAGCTACCTAAAGAAATACCGAAAAACCAAAATAAAGAATAAGGGTTAGAAACAGAGGAGAAGAAACTAAAGGTCAGGAAAAAAAACGAACAGGAACAGAGTAGAAAGAACAGAGGAGGATAAGAAGAGGAAATTTGCAAAAACAGAGCCATACCTTTTAGTTCCGGCCACCGTCTACGGTGGCCGTCCGCCTCAAACCATCGCCTCCCCTGGTACCTTTGCCGTCGCGAACCACCGTTAACGCTCGTCTCGCAGTCGCAGCGCATCACCATCGCCATCGCCGTCGCAGCGCATCACCGTCGCCTTCACAATTCCTCAGCCACTGTTGCCTCTTCCCCTTTCGCTCTCTCTTTCTCCGGTCATCTCTCCCCCAGTCGCAAACTCTCGCATCCCCTCCTCTCTTTTCTCCCTGCGAACTCTCTCTCTCTTCTCGTTCCTCTGGTTGCGGCGCAAATGGAGGGAGGAATTGGGAATTAGGGTTGAGGGGGTTGAAGTTTGGGACGGCGCCGTGAGAGGAATGAGGGAATTAGGTTTAGGTTTTTCTATTATTGCCTTATATAGTGTGGACATCCAGGGTCATTTTGGTCTTTTCACTCAACTCAATACTACTTACACCTCTCGTTTTCATACTACGCCTCCCCCCTGAAAAAGCCCATGAATTCGTGGACCAGTCCATAAACTGGGCTGCTGCTTCTCACACCCCAGTTTAATAATACAGCCATCTGCTCTAACTGCACCCATGTTTTACCAATGCACCCCTTTTTCGTCTTTCTATTTATTTCTTTCCAAAAAAAAAACAATTTCTTTCACAAATCCATTTTTTTAGAATAAATATATGAATATTTCTTTTTCCAAAAATACAAATAGGGGACTAAGTCGACTGTACAGTCGGGTTAGTCTGCTTTTTAGGTCACTAATGAACCGTTACGGATCATGGCCTAAAATCCCTATTTAAAACAAACAATTCCTAAATTAAATAAACACAAACACATTTCCTTCCACAAATCAAATTTTCAAAATAGGGGATTAAGTCGACTGTACAGTCGGGTTAGTCAGCGTTCTAGGGCGAATGAACCGTACGGATCAAGAGTCCTAAAACCCCTATTCCAATAAAATCAAACAAACACATTTCAAACCATTTTCCAAACTTCAAAAAACTCCATTTTCACAAAGTAGGGGACTAAGCCGACTGTACAGTCAGGTTAGTCGTCGTTTTAGGACAAATGAACTGATCACTCAGGAGTCCTAAGATCCCTATACTAAAAAAATACCAACCAACAAACATTTTTCTACCAAGAACTACGTGTGATTTGATTCTCTACCAAGAGATACGTAGGAGCAGATGGGGGCCCGCATCTGTCAATTGCACTAATAAAAAACATTTTTTAGTCTTTTCCAAAATAATCATTTTCCTAAATAAAAATATCAATTTTCTCCTTTTCTTTTTTAATTCACAATAAAAGGGTAAAAATAAATGTTTTCAAAATTGACTTTCGCTTCTACAACTAATTAGCAGGCAACCTTCCTTAGGAAGGATGTCGTGGGGTGCTAATACCTTCCCCTCGCATAACCGACTCCCGAACCCAAATCTGGTCTCAAGGACCCTTATCCGTTCCAAAAGGGATTTTCCAATGTTTGCCCTTAAACTAAACTTTGGTGGCGGCTTCATTTTTGAACCTTCGAGGAATCCTCGCCCGGATTTTTCGGTCGCTACAGCTGGCGACTTCACTGGGGACACTTAGAGAGTCAAGCCTAGTTTAAATTAGTTGTAGGATTAGTTGTTAATTTTATTTTATTTTTTTACCCTTCCCTTTCATCTTTTATTCTTGTTGCATGTTATGTATTTATGTGATATGTAAACCTTAGGATAGAAGACCACTCTTTTGTATCTGTATTTGTTTGTTTTGCAGATTGGGGGTATTATTGATATTTGCTCCTTCACACACTCCACTATCACACTTTTGCACACACGTGAAAATAGTCCTGTACCCGGACTGGAGGATAACCTAAGTTAGAACGAGACTGCGTAGTGATGGCCTACTGGATGTGCGTCCTGTTGGGTGGTCACGAAAGTCTCACCTAGAGTTTGGTCCCTCTTGAGAATGCTGGCACTCCTAATAGCTTGCCTATTGTTGTTGATCAGTGTTCTTAATTGGGGTCGTCGGCTCTAGGAACCTCATATAGGACTCTTTAGAGCTACCCTATGAAAGATTCACTCAATAGACGAGCCCTAGACCTATTCCCTAAGGAACCCTCGTAGGACACAAAGGAGCCTCATACCCCTGCATTCAAACAAACACTGATACATTTTTCCGGTCTTCTTAAAAGAAAAATTTTTTCAAAAAAAAGTCATATGTTATTTCGACAAATTATTTAGCATACCTCATGCATTTTTTACTTATTCCTGTTCTTTTTTGCATGACATAAATTCCTTTTTACATCAACATTTCATGTACCGCCAGGAAGTTGTAAGGCTTTCTTTCAGACAAGATGGATCAAAAGTTAAGACAGACCATACATTTGAAAATCAAGCAACCAAACCTACGAAGTCTGCGAGACCTAAGCAATAAAATGGCGCCATGGCTTCGTGACTCCTTCACCGCCAAGTATGGGAATCTTTTAAGTCTGCTGAATATCAAGGTACAAGCTGAAGCTCTCACTGCATTAGGCCAGTATTATGATCCACCGTTACGGTGCTTCACCTTTCAAGACTATCAGTTGGCCCCCACCTTAGAAGAATTTGAAAATATACTATGCTTCCCTCCAGCAAACAAAAAGCCATATCGATATGTGGAAAATTATCCTATAGCTGAAAAACTGTCTGAAATATTAAAAATTCCAACATCACACTTGGCCAAGAAGATAATTGTAAAGAAGGGGGTAGAAGGTTTGACAAGATGGTACTTGGAAGAGGAAGCCTTGTTCTGGGCTGGTAAAGAAAATTGGGCTACATTCATGGACGTCTTCGCTCTCATCATCTATGGGGTTGTTCTGTTTCCCAACGACGATGGCTATATTCATTACACTGCAATAGACGTTTTCTTAGCATTCAAACTCCGAGGACAAAATCCCACCTCAGCTGTTCTTGCTGACGTGTATTACACCATGCACGAACGTCACAAAAAGCGATCAGGCTTGATCCTATGCTGTTTGCCTGTATTGTATCGCTGGTTCACTTCTCACATCTTCAAAAGAAATCATCATATAGAGGTCAGGGGCAAGACAGAATGGGCCCAATACATCGCCGGCCTCAAAGGGAGTGACATTTCTTGGTATTCCCGGGACCAAAACATAGAAGAAATCGTCTATCAATGTGGTGATTTCCCAAATGTCCCCCTCATAGGGACTAAAGGCTGCATCAACTACAATCCCGCCATCGCTTTGAGGCAGTTGGGTTATCCTATGATGAATCCACCCCCGGAAGAATCTTTACTCTCATTTGTACTGGAGAAGAGAGGTTTGGAAGATCTTGATACACTAAGAAAGATTAGTCGGGCTTGGGGCAAAATATCCAGAAAAGGTCATGAACTAGGGCCCAGAGGCATTGATGCCAAAGAAAGCTACATCCAGTGGGTCAAAACTAGAGCCCAAGAAATTGGACTACCATTCCGTCTGGCAACTCCAGTCACCCCCGAAGCTCCTCCGCCTATCCCTATGCTCGATGAAGATCTAGAGAAACTCCAAGTCGCCTTATCCAAAGCAGAACAAGAAAAGGCAGGATTGCAAGCTAAGCTAGAGAAAGTGCTCCAAGAAAATGCTGATTTGCAACGGGAAAGTATCTCGAAAAGAAAACGCCTGGCTGAATGTAATGAAAGGGAGCGGGCCGGAAAAGAAAAAAATGCACCGCCTGCAAGAAAGTCTCATGGGCGCAAACGAAGAGCTCAAAGTGCGCAATCGAGAGAGAGATCGAGCCATAGACAATGCATATGAATGGGAAAAACAACTGACCAAGTGTGCCGCGAATGAGAGAACACTACGAAGCCAGCTCGAAGATATGAAACCTCAGCTAGAGGGAATGACTGCTGAATGTGAGAATAGGCTGGTAATTGAAAGAAAGGCCAGAGAAGTGATACAAAAGAAGCTTGAAGAGTATCAAGAAGCTCTGCAGGAAGAATGCAAGAAAACCATCGACCTAAAGGCTTATGCCGAATATCAAGACAAAATCTACGATGACCTTAACAAGGAACATGTGTTTTTGAAAGAGCATTATGTGAAGCTGAATGACGACTATGAGTACTGGAGGAACAAATTCTCCCAGTTAGCTGAGCTAGCAAATGAGGCTGTCAGAGAGATCCCCAGACACCTAATAGCAGCGGACTTTGCCAGAGAGAAAGACACGCCCATCGAGATTACAAGATTCATTGATTTTTGTAAACGTCTTGTTACTGTGTTAAAAATTAAAGGACGTTATCCTGGTTTCATGGAAAAAAATGTAGTCCGCCAGTTTGCTTGATTGTTTTTCATATGTAAGACTCGTTCGTTCTGTTTTGAACTTTGAATCTATTTTGTGTTGAATAGAAACTTACAATTCTCTTGGCGTAACACGAAAGCATACATTTGCACTCCATGCATATTCATTCATTCATTCATGTACTTACGTCGAAAAACTTGAAAAAAACAGAGTGAAAAGGCAAACTGGTTCATCAACATCGCTACCGGACTCGTTCTCAAGCAAAGAAGATGGCCGAAGAAGATAATCAGGCTCTGAGAGAAGACATGGCAAAACTGAAGGATCAAATGAGCGAGATGATGGTATTGAAAGATCAAATGGCCGAACTCATGAAACTCCTCGAGAAAAGAAGCGCAGACGAAAATGCCTCGGCAGGGAATACCGAGAAAAATGCTTCGAGCCTTCCTCCTCCCAGCTCCGAGCCTCCATACACCGCTGGAGTGAACATCCAGGGCTGCCCATGGCCCCCTTACGGTCTCCCAGCTGGTTATACTCCTCCTACCATGGAGGTCAATCTAGAGGGGAGACCTTCGGGAGTCGCTGGACCTTCGGGAGTCGCTGGACCTTCAACTCAAAATACAAATGCAGAAATATCGCAAGCTCACTTCTCAAGTCCTATGACTGCACCTCAGGTCATTCCACAGGGTTATACTCCGTCACCAGTAGTAATTCATCACGCTCCTACTCCCAATTCACACATCTTGAATGCGAACTCCGCTGCAATACCAATGGTACCTCCTCACTACAACATGAGAGGACCCACTCATAACTACTCAATGGAGGACTCTCAGCCCAAGGATAAGTATCAAATGCTTGAAGAGCGCGTGAGAGCAATCGAAGGATCCAATGTCGGTGCAAGGGACGCGTACGACCTATGTCTTGTCCCAAATGTGGCCATTCCTCCTAAATTCAAAGTGCCAGACTTCGACAAATATAGAGGTTCAACCTGTCCAGCAAGCCATCTGACCATGTACTGTAGGAAAATGGCCGCATTCGCACATGATGACAAACTGCTCATCCATTACTTCCAGGACAGCCTAGCTGAGTCAGCTTCGAATTGGTACATGCAGTTGGAACGTGCTCACATCAGATGCTGGAAAGACCTAGCAGACGCTTTTCTAAAGCACTATAAGTACAACACTGATATGGCACCTGATAGGACACAGCTACAGAATATGGTGAAAGGGGATAACGAGTCCTTTAAGGAATACGCTCAACGCTGGAGAGGGTTAGCAGCACAAGTAGCACCGCCTTTGCTGGAAAAAGAAATGGTAACAATGTTCATGGATACTTTACAGTCGCCCTTCTACGACAGATTGGTAGGGAGTGTATCCTCAAGCTTCTCGGATATGGTCATCATCGGAGAGAGGTTAGAGAATGGTTTAAGGAATGGAAAAATTGCACACAGCTTCACCGGAACCAATAGCCAGAAAAAGCCTTTCGCTGGTTTTCCCAAAAGAAGAGATGGGGAAACTAACGCCATCACTGGAGCCGGAAAACCCTCCTACACTAAATCGCCACAAGCCTATCAATTCCCTACCCAAACACCACCAGCCTCACCTCACCAAAACCTTCCCAGCTACAGACCACAAAATTACCCCGAAAGGAAGCCTGTTAGCTTTGATCCGATACCCATGTCGTACACAGAGCTGTTTGACCATCTCATCGGTCATAACCTAATCACTCCCCGTCCGATGAGACCTATTCAGCCTCCTTTCCCAAAAAATTACGACCCAAATGCTACCTGTGGGTTCCACGCTGGAGCAGTCGGCCATTCCACTGAAAACTGCAAAGCTTTGAAATATGTGGTACAAGACCTAATCGAATCCAAATGGCTGAATTTCAAAGAAGACGGCCCAAATGTTGCCACTAACCCTCTGCCAGGGCATGGGAACTCCTCTGTTAATGCTGTTGAAATTTTTGAAGAGGAGTCCTTAATCAGAAAGGTGGAAGATATCAGCACACCTCTAAGCATTATCCATGCTGAATCATGCCACTTCGGAGTTGTTATGAAGGGATGCGCCGGAAAAGATTTATGTACCAACCCTCGCTGTGCCGGGACGTGCGAAGCATTCAAGCTAGTCCTTCAAGATCTGCTGGACCGACATATAATACAAGTGGGATTTCAAAAGAGGGAGGATCAAGTGTCAACTATCCTATCAAGCAACGGCCAGGACAAGGATACCCGGAAGCCGCTAGAGATCCACTACACTAAGGACTCGAAGTCGTCCTTGGGTACACCTAAACCAATCACTATCCAAGTGCCTACTCCCTTCCCCTACAGGGACACCAAAGCAGTCCCCTGGAATTACAGCGCGAAAGTCCAAGTGAAAGGTCCTCAGAACAGCCCTGACGTCATTAACATCTCAGGGGTTAGTGGAATGACTCGTAGCGGGCGTATCTATGCCCCTGAAAGACTCGGTGGAGGGAAAACAAGAGAAGAAGAAGAAAGAACCCGCAAGGGTAAAGACAAAGAAGTAGAACTCGTTGATAAGAATGCAGGCCAAAGGACACTGTCTGAACAGGAAGCCAGTGAATTCTTAAAGCTTATGAGGCAGAGTGAGTATAAGGTGGTTGACCAGCTGAATCAGACCCCTGCTAAGATATCCCTGTTATCATTATTGCTCAGCTCAGAAGCTCATCGTGCGGCATTGATGAAGGTATTGAACGAGGCCTATGTCACTCATGATATCACAGTGGGTCAGTTTGATGGGATCGTTGGAAACATTGTTGCAAGCAACTACCTCACTTTTACTGATGACGAGATTCCGGCCGAAGGGAGAGGGCACAACAGGGCTTTACACATCTCCGTGAAATGCGGAGAGTACTCACTTGCTCGAGTGCTCATTGACAATGGATCGTCCTTGAATGTGTTACCCAAGTCGACCATGGAAAGGTTGCATGTGGATTGTTCATATATGAGACCCAGCTCTATATTAGTCAGGGCCTTTGATGGATCAAGAAGAGAAGTCGTCGGAGAGATGGAGTTACCTGTACAGGTAGGTCCAGAAGTCTTCGTAGTGACTTTCCAAATAATGGATATCAATCCATCTTACAGTTGTCTTTTGGGGAGACCATGGATACATTCTGTCGGGGCTGTTCCCTCCTCTCTACATCAGAGGCTTAAGTTCATAGTGAACAACAAGCTAGTAGTTATTTTTGGTGAAGAAGAAATGCTAGTGAATAGGTCGTCTGCTGCCCGCTGCATTGAGGCTGCCGAAGAATCGCTCGAGACTGCCTTCCAAGCATTAGAAATTGCAAATGCCACCTCTGTGAAGGGAGAAGTCCTTCCACTGAAGCCTAAATTGTCCAAGGCTGCCTTAATGGTTGCTAAAGTCATGCTAGGCAAAGGTTACCAAGCTGGAAGCGGTTTAGGGAGGACTGAACAAGGGATACTGACCCCAATACAATTGCAGGGAAACAAAGACAGACATGGGATAGGACACTGGCCTGGTCGTGCTGACAAGAGAAGAATAGCTGCGGAAAAGAAGGAGCGGAGGATAGCCAAGTTTGAAGGTAGAGAGGAAAGCATGAAGAAAATCATCATCGGCGACATCAAGTTAAACTTTCGGAGCGCGGGAATGCTGAATCCAAATCAGATTGCAGCCATTGAAGATGACCTAAATGCCGGAGATGGCGTCGCCAGCCTTGTGCGCCCTTGTCCTGCAAGTGAAAGGCTTAATAATTGGGAGATTGTTGACTTCCCCGTAGTTTTTAGTCCAAAGTAATTTTCCTGTAATGCAATCCTTTGGCTCTGCCCAAGGCCTTAGGACATTTCATTAGGGCACACATGTTTTCTTTTCAGTATCACCATTAATGAAACGTTATTTTGAGTTCTCCAATGAATTTCCACTTTCCTTTTCATTTGCTTTGGTTTTTTCTTTTATTCGTTTTTATTTATTCCGTCAATTTCGCTAAATGCAGATCTAAAAAAATTATCTTTGAAAATAACGACGCTGATAACTCATGCTGTAACTTTGACCACCCTATTAATCAAACTGAGGAAGATATTGAAGATAACTGGGAAACCCCTCCAGAGTTGATGAGAATGATGGAACAAGAGAATAAGGTGATCCAGCCCCACGAGGAATCGACCGAAACAATTAACTTGGGCACAGAAGAAGACAAGAGAGAGGTCAAGATCGGCACCACGATGAAAGACAGCGAACGGGAGAAACTGGTACGACTTTTGTTCGAATATGTCGACATTTTTGCATGGACATATCAAGACATGCCCGGACTAGACACCGACATAGTTGAACACAAACTACCAGTGAAACCCGAATGCCCACCGGTGAAACAGAAATTAAGAAGAATGAAGCCGGATATGTCAATGAAAATCCGGGACGAGGTTAAGAAGCAATTCGATGCTGGATTCTTAGCAGTAGTCAAATACCCTCAATGGGTCGCCAACATTGTTCCAGTTCCGAAGAAAGATGGGAAGGTTCGAATGTGTGTCGATTATCGAGATTTGAACAGAGCCAGCCCTAAAGATGACTTTCCTTTGCCTCACATTGATGTCCTGGTAGACAGCACAGCACAACACTCTCTCTTCTCCTTCATGGATGGGTATTCCGGATATAACCAAATCAAGATGGCCCCTGAGGATATGGAGAAAACCACCTTCATCACCCTCTGGGGTACATTCTGTTACAAAGTAATGCCATTCGGACTGAAGAATGCTGGTGCAACTTACCAAAGGGCAATGGTAGCATTATTCCATGATATGATGCATAAAGAAATAGAGGTCTACGTGGATGATATGATTGCAAAATCCAAGACTGAGGAAGAACATGTCGTTAATCTGCAGAAACTCTTCGAACGTCTAAGGAAGTTCAAACTCAGATTAAATCCTGCCAAATGCACTTTCGGTGTAAAATCAGGAAAGCTCTTGGGTTTCATAGTCAGTCAAAGGGGAATAGAGGTAGATCCAGCCAAGGTACGAGCAATTCTTGAAATGCCGGCGCCAAAAACCGAGAAAGAGGTTCGTGGATTCTTGGGAAGATTGAATTACATTTCCAGATTCATATCCCAATTAACATCCACCTGTGAGCCTATCTTCAAATTATTGTGCAAGAACCAAGAGGCAAAGTGGGACGATAACTGCCAAGAAGCCTTTGAGAAGATCAAGAGGTATCTCCAAAATCCACCAGTCCTAATGCCGCCTGTATCCGGCAGACCTCTCATTTTGTACCTAACAGTGCTAGACAAATCAATGGGTTGTGTGCTGGGGCAACATGACGAGTCCGGAAGGAAGGAGCATGCCATTTACTATCTCAGCAAGAAGTTCACTGAATGCGAGACAAGATACTCGTTGTTGGAAAAAACGTGTTGTGCTTTGGCCTGGGCTGCACGCCGTCTGAGGCAGTATATGCTAAGCCATACTACTTGGTTGGTATCTAAAATGGATCCAATCAAATACATCTTCGAAAAACCCGCACTCACAGGGAGAATTGCTCGCTGGCAAATGTTGCTATCCGAATACGACATCCTGTACGTCACTCAAAAAGCGATCAAAGGTAGTGCATTGGCTGAATACTTGGCACACCAACCCATTGAGGATTACCAATCAATGCAATGCGATTTCCCCGATGAAGATATAATGGCTCTATTCGGAGAAGGAAAGTCTCCAGGCGACGAAAGGTGGAGAATGTCATTTGATGGCGCTTCCAATCTATGGGGGCATGGGGTCGGAGCTGTATTGATTTCCCCAGATAATCGCTTCATACCGTGTACTGCTAGATTGAGTTTCTATTGCACCAACAACATCGCGGAATATGAAGCATGTATTCTGGGCATCCAAGCGGCCCTCGAGTGGAAGGTTAAGAGACTCGATGTATATGGAGACTCGGCCTTGGTCATCTATCAAATAAGAGGTGACTGGGAGACCAGAGATTCCAAGTTGATCCCCTATCGCGATCACGTCCAAAAGATGATCGAACAGTTTGACGAGATCACCTTCCACCATTTCCCTCGTGAAGAAAATCAGTTGGCAGACGCCTTAGCAACTTTGTCGTCAATGTTCAATATCAATGACAACAAGAGTCTGACGCTCATCCGAATTCAACATCGAGATCTGCCAGCACATCATTGTATGGAAATCGAAGAAGAACCCGACAGTGAACCTTGGTATTACGACATCAAGCAGTATATAATAAACAGAGAATATCCTCCTGGTGCCACAGAGAATGATAAAAGAACGCTCAGGAGATTGTCAATGGGTTTCTTTCTAAATGGGGAAGTACTTTATAAAAGAAATCACGATATGGTCCTCCTCCGATGTGTGGCAAAAGAGGAAGCAGAAAGGATTATGAAAGACGTCCACGAAGGCTCGTTCGGCACTCATTCTAATGGGCATACAATGGCAAGAAAGATCTTGAGGGCTGGCTACTACTGGTTGTCAATGGAGACCGATTGCTTTAACTATGTGAGGAAGTGTCATAAATGTCAAATCTATGCTAATAACATTCATGTGCCGCCCGCTTCTTTGAACGTTTTAGCGGCACCATGGCCATTCTCAATGTGGGGCATGGATGTCATCGGCCCTATCGAACCTAAAGCATCGAACGGTCATCGCTTCATCCTGGTTGCTATTGATTATTTCACCAAGTGGGTCGAAGCCGCTTCTTATACCAGTGTAACGAAATCTGTGGTCGTCAAGTTCATAAAAAGGGACTTGGTCTGCCGTTACGGCCTTCCAAATAAGATAATCACAGATAACGGGACCAACCTGAATAACAAGATGATGAAAGAGTTGTGTGAGGATTTCAAGATTCAACACCACAACTCTTCTCCATACCGTCCAAAGATGAATGGGGCGGTCGAAGCGGCAAACAAGAATATAAAGAAGATCGTGCAAAAAATGGTAGTGACATTCAAGGATTGGCATGAAATGCTTCCCTTCGCACTGCACGGATACCGAACCTCAGTTCGCACGTCAACAGGGGCAACTCCATTTTCGCTAGTATATGGGATGGAAGCAGTTCTTCCCATCGAAGTTGAAATACCATCTCTGCGAGTGCTGATGGAAACAAAGTTAGAAGAAGCGGAATGGGTTCAAGCTCGTCTCGATCAGTTGAATCTCATTGAAGAAAAGAGAGTAGTCGCTCTGTGCCATGGGCAGTTGTACCAGCAAAGAATGAGGAAAGCTTTCGAGAAGAACGTCCGTCATCGACAGTTTCAAGAGGGAGACCTAGTGCTCAAGAAAATCCTGCCTATCCAGAAAGATTCCCGGGGGAAATGGACCCCTAATTATGAAGGACCATATGTGGTGAAGAAAGCATTCTCTGGAGGGGCATTAATCCTCACAAAAATGGATGGTGATGACCTCCCACTCCCAGTGAACTCAGATGCAGTCAAGAAGTACTATGCCTAAAAGAAATATATGGAAAAAAGAGAAAGATGATCCAAGCAAAAATGAGCTCGCTAGGTCGAAAACCCAAAAGGGCGGCCTAGGCAAAAATTAGAGCGACCCGATGGATTGAAAACTCTAAAGAGCGATCCAGGCAAAAATTAGGGTCAGAAAGTTGGACTTTGAACAGATGCTAAGGCAGTTCACGCCTCTGGAAGATGATTGATGAGTGGTCAAGTTTATGTGTATGGGTGATTGACGTCGTTACTCCAAAGATGCAAACAATCAAGGGATCTGCTCTTCCTTTTTCTTTCTTTTTCAGTTTAAAAACTCTCAATGTAATTTTCGGTCAGTGTGACCTTCTGCACACTCGGCCTCCATTTGAATATTAAACACTTGCTTTGTTCCCTTGTTTCCAATCCACTTTAAAATGATGTTTTAAGATACATGATACTGAATTGCAAAGCATGTGCATAATCAAGAGCATTACAATTATTACGAAATTTCTGAAAATTACGGAAAGGAGATGATCTCTCATAAATAAAGCTTGCAAAAGGACAAATACATGCACGATCACTTCAAACAAAGAATCATAATAGCCTGTGTTTCAATTCGGCAATGCCATTACTCGGGGAAACCCTCATATCTCCCACCAGAAGTCCCGCGAGTTGATGAGACCAGTAAAAAGAAAGCCAAAAAGAAAAGCAAAAAGAAACAAAGAAAAATAAATAAGAGCGAGAAAAGAAAAGAAAGCAAGAGCGAACCATTCCATATTTCATTACATATGCATACATTGCATGCATGTCATATGCATAACACTTGTTGCATACCGACCTCAAGTGTCGACTCTTTCAGTTTTTTTTATTATTATTTAAACACGATAAGTGCTGACCTTAACTCAGCAAACCAGATCGTAATGTTAACACCGCGAGCCCCAGCGCTCCTTAGACCTCCAACGGTCATCCAATCCAGATCGCACGTCGGCATCGAGCACCGACGGATCATCCGGCCCCAGGCCATTCAGACTAGCTGTGTCAGCCTAAGACATAGTGGACGTCATTCGTGATCAGTTCTAGACCTGATCTTATTAGCGGCCGCTCGAAAAAGGCCACCCTCGGACCCCGGCAGTCCTTCAAAGCCCCAGTGCACATTCGGACCCCAATTGGTCCTTTAGGGTTTAGGCAGCCCCTTTGAACCCCAGTGCTCCCTTAGAGCCCAAATGCTCTTTTAGAGTCCCAGTGCTCCGCCAGATCCCCAGTGTTCGTTTCTTTATTGTTCTCGGTTAACACGCCAAGTGTTAATCATCCCTCTTTTCCCTAACTCATCTTCCCCCCAAGCGGGCAAAATTAGAGTCTATCCTATCTTTATTTTTATTTCTACTACGAAAATCCGAAAACCATTCGCCTTTTCTGGTAAAATATAAACAAAGAGGGGCAGCTGTTATACCCCAATTTTGCCCGATCTTTTTATCGTACTCGTTCTAGTCTCATATCACAAGCTCATGGGTTTCGAACCCTGTTTTGCATTTAATTCGAACCGGTTTGTCCAATTGGGCCTATGCCCAACCTTTTGGGCCTAATTTTGTTAGCTTGCCTAATTGGACTTACGCTTAGCGTTTGGAACTAGTTTTTAATAATTGGGCTTATGTTTGCCTAAATGGACCCATGGGGCTAGATTGGACCTAATCTTAAATTAGTTCTAATTGGGCTTCATTTCAGCCATTTTGCTAATTTGGGCCTATGTTTAGTTTTGATTGGGCTTGGCCCAATTTACTCATTCTCTTTCATTTTTGACCCAAAGAAAAACAAACAGTGAATCTGTCCATAACAAATATAATCAACAAAAAAATCAATAAAAATTAATTTACAAATGTTTACAATAATCCAAAAAATCAAAATTAATAAATAATAAAAATATATACAAAACCGAAAATAACCAAAAATACAAAAAAAACAAGGAAAACGAAAATTACAAAAAATGAGGAAAAGGACAGCTGCGCCCCTCTTCTTCCCTGCTCTCCTTGGTGAACAAGCTTTCCCCAACCCTAATCCAGCAACTTGGTGAGCAAGTTTTCTCCAATCCAAGCCCAATACCTAAAAAAGGAAACAAATATGGAGAATGATCAGAAAAAAACCTAATTTTTACCTATATAAACAAACCTAGACACACTCAAAAGCACACAAGAACAGACCCCAAGATTTAGACAGAAATTCAGAACCCAAAAGACTAGGGTTTTCACACTGAAACCCTAGTCATAAGACAACAAATCCAGAGGTAGGAACAAGTAGCAGTAGAGACAAACAAAGAGAACCAGCAGCAGCAATAGAGCAAGAGAGACAAGGATTAACAACAGTTTTGCTTTCATTCAGGAACCCAGGTTGGTTTTGTTTTTTTATTTCGAACATGCTTTAGGTATGAGATGTTAAATAATTGAAATTTCGAGCATGCTGTTCTTAAACATGGTGTAGTGTTAGATGTTATACAAGCAGTGAATAAGTAAGGTGCTGTTGGTAAGTTTCCAGAATATCACAAGCAGTTTGAATAAAATTAGGGCTTCAGATTCAGTTTGTTCAAAATAAAACGAAACCAGGAAAATTAGGACTAAGTTAGTAAGAATCAGAATCGGCTTTGCTGTGTAAAAACGGACTAGAAGATTAGGTTTTGTTAATCGGTTTCAGAAAAAGAAATTAGGCAAAGGCTTTAGCTAAAATTAGGGTTTAAATTGTTTTTTGTCTTCTAAAGTATCAGAACCCCAAAATAGGCAAAAACAGAACATCCAAATTGAGAAAAGAGACAGAAAAAGCAAATTAGAACCAAAGCATACCTTTTAGTTTCGGCCACCGTAGGCGGTGGCCGTCAGCTCCAAACAGAACACTAGCGGAATACCCTTTCCCCCCCACCATGAGCTCACGGTAACCATCAGAGCCGTCCCTCGGTCACCGCCACCGCACCAATAGCTACCTAAAGAAATACCGAAAAACCAAAATAAAGAATAAGGGTTAGAAACAGAGGAGAAGAAACTAAAGGTCAGGAAAAAAAACGAACAGGAACAGAGTAGAAAGAACAGAGGAGGATAAGAAGAGGAAATTTGCAAAAACAGAGCCATACCTTTTAGTTCCGGCCACCGTCTACGGTGGCCGTCCGCCTCAAACCATCGCCTCCCCTGGTACCTTTGCCGTCGCGAACCACCGTTAACGCTCGTCTCGCAGTCGCAGCGCATCACCATCGCCATCGCCGTCGCAGCGCATCACCGTCGCCTTCACAATTCCTCAGCCACTGTTGCCTCTTCCCCTTTCGCTCTCTCTTTCTCCGGTCATCTCTCCCCCAGTCGCAAACTCTCGCATCCCCTCCTCTCTTTTCTCCCTGCGAACTCTCTCTCTCTTCTCGTTCCTCTGGTTGCGGCGCAAATGGAGGGAGGAATTGGGAATTAGGGTTGAGGGGGTTGAAGTTTGGGACGGCGCCGTGAGAGGAATGAGGGAATTAGGTTTAGGTTTTTCTATTATTGCCTTATATAGTGTGGACATCCAGGGTCATTTTGGTCTTTTCACTCAACTCAATACTACTTACACCTCTCGTTTTCATACTACGCCTCCCCCCTGAAAAAGCCCATGAATTCGTGGACCAGTCCATAAACTGGGCTGCTGCTTCTCACACCCCAGTTTAATAATACAGCCATCTGCTCTAACTGCACCCATGTTTTACCAATGCACCCCTTTTTCGTCTTTCTATTTATTTCTTTCCAAAAAAAAAAACAATTTCTTTCACAAATCCATTTTTTTAGAATAAATATATGAATATTTCTTTTTCCAAAAATACAAATAGGGGACTAAGTCGACTGTACAGTCGGGTTAGTCTGCTTTTTAGGTCACTAATGAACCGTTACGGATCATGGCCTAAAATCCCTATTTAAAACAAACAATTCCTAAATTAAATAAACACAAACACATTTCCTTCCACAAATCAAATTTTCAAAATAGGGGATTAAGTCGACTGTACAGTCGGGTTAGTCAGCGTTCTAGGGCGAATGAACCGTACGGATCAAGAGTCCTAAAACCCCTATTCCAATAAAATCAAACAAACACATTTCAAACCATTTTCCAAACTTCAAAAAACTCCATTTTCACAAAGTAGGGGACTAAGCCGACTGTACAGTCAGGTTAGTCGTCGTTTTAGGACAAATGAACTGATCACTCAGGAGTCCTAAGATCCCTATACTAAAAAAATACCAACCAACAAACATTTTTCTACCAAGAACTACGTGTGATTTGATTCTCTACCAAGAGATACGTAGGAGCAGATGGGGGCCCGCATCTGTCAATTGCACTAATAAAAAACATTTTTTAGTCTTTTCCAAAATAATCATTTTCCTAAATAAAAATATCAATTTTCTCCTTTTCTTTTTTAATTCACAATAAAAGGGTAAAAATAAATGTTTTCAAAATTGACTTTCGCTTCTACAACTAATTAGCAGGCAACCTTCCTTAGGAAGGATGTCGTGGGGTGCTAATACCTTCCCCTCGCATAACCGACTCCCGAACCCAAATCTGGTCTCAAGGACCCTTATCCGTTCCAAAAGGGATTTTCCAATGTTTGCCCTTAAACTAAACTTTGGTGGCGGCTTCATTTTTAAACCTTCGAGGAATCCTCGCCCGGATTTTTCGGTCGCTACATTGCAGGGCGCCAGTTTTGGCTGCCCAGGGCGCATGAATGTGCGCCTGTGTCTAGGTGCAGGGCGCCAGTTTTGGCTGCCGTGTGTGCTGCGTCTAAGTTTGTGTCTTAGATTTTGTCTAAGTTTGTGTCTTAGATTTTGTCTAAGTTTGTGTCTTAGTTTTGTCTTAGTTTGTGTCTAAGGCAATGTTGCCTAGTTGTGGTGCTGTTTGGGTCCTTGTGTTACCGTTTGGTCCTTATGGTGCTGTTTTAGTCCTTTGGTGCTGTTTTAGTCCTTGGATGCTGTTTTGGTCCTTATGGTGTTGTTTTAGTCCTTTTGTGACAATTTAATCCATAATTACTTGGTGAATGGTGTAATTGGTGTGCTAGCCTTAGAGTTATAAATGGAGTTGTATTAATGGTGACATATATATATAAAATTGGTGAGATAAAATTATTGGTGAGTGGTCTATGACCTTCTTTTGGTGTTGGTGAGTTAATAAAATTATTGGCGAGCATGCTACTGCATATTAAGGTGATTTTGGTGTGTATGGTGTATTTATTGTTCATGGCGTCACATAATCATGTGCATTTATTGGTGAGCAGAAGGCTTCAGCTTTATGATAAATGATTGGTGAGCAGAAGGCTTCGGCCTTATTTTGGTGAGTGCCCTCAAGGCTATTATTAAGGTGATGATGGATCCACATGCATATGCCCTAGGAGTTGGGTTGCATTTCATGCACTATTCATACCTTCGGTGTTGTTTTCTTGATGATATAAAGTGATGGTGTATGTTAATATTGCTGTGATTTATGTTAATATTGCTGTGATTTGGTGTTGCCAGTTGCTTTCTCTAATATGACGCTTATCTTATTTGTTATTATTTATGTAAAGAGACTCACCCTACTGCTTTTATGTTGCTTCTCATGTCGGCAACGTACAGGTGATAACGAGTGAAGGTGATCTAGTACCTTCTTCTAGTTGGTTGAGTCTGCTCTGATACGTAGCACCGGGGGGCGTCTTAGTTATTGTCGTTTTATTTGATGTTCCAAAACTTCTATTTTGGTGATGTATTTTGATATTTTAAGACCTGATATATTTCTGCTGCGATGGTTTTTATATTTGTGTTGACGTAGACTAAACAGGATAATTATGTTGACTGTGGTGCTATGTTACTCGTGCTTTATGACTTTATGAATTAATTTGGCGTTATTATATATGTTGTTGACGTAAATGTGGCACCCTCTTGTGATTGCATTGAAAAGTTTTTGAAAGCTCTGATTTTAAATTAATTAAATTCTAGTTGATTAGAAGGGGGTGTTACAGTTGTCTCCAACATCCTTTATGACGTATCCGCGGCGGCGATCTGGTCCGATCTCCAAAATTGATTTCAATAAGTGAGTGGCCCTCGCACCTACCAATTGCACAAGAGCGGCAAAAAAATGCCTGTAGCATCTCTTTTAATATTAATTACCTATATAGCACCCCTTTTTTTTTAACCACAAAAGTAGCACCCTCTGTCAGGTCCCACCCCCGTAACCCCCCCCCCCTCCTTCCAAACTCCATTATTTAATCCAACTATTTTTTAACTTAATTTTTGTTTTTGAATAAACAAAAGCTTGAACTAACTAATAAATTAATAAAGTAATTAATTAATTCATAAAATAAAGTAAATTAAAAAGTAATTAGCTAATTATTTTAATTAAATTATGAAACTATCTATTTGATCAATTAAATATTCACATTAAAATTATTAAATGAATTATATATTTAGTAAGAGTACGATTGGAAGGAAAATAATTGAATTGAGTGTAAAAATTAAAATTCAGATTCAAGATACAAAAGGGGCATAAATACACACAACACAAATTATCTAGTTTTGTTCAGGAAGTCTAGTACGGTTAGGGCACTGATTCTTGCTATGTCCCTCATTTCGACAGAGTCCACATCTCTTGGGGTGTCTACTCTTTTCTCTTTGATCCATCTCAGCCCGAATGCGAGTAGACTTTGGACGACCTTTTGGAGCTCTCCGCATGGCCGGATTGTGGCACAATTCAGTTCCGGTGTATTCAGGCCAGTATGACTGAAGCGGAATCGCTTGGAACTCTTCGAGGTAAGTGTTGAAAACATATTGCATTGTGTATTGTGGAGGCACATACATCATGTGGTCATGGCTAATATGCGAACAAGCAGCGATGACATGTGAACAAGGGTAATGCAATGCTTGGAATTCACCACAGTCACACCATTGTTTTTCAAGGTCTACCACGAATGTCCCTGTTGGTCGGCCACTCGGTGGGCGAACCAACTCTTTCACTCTAAATATACTATGTCCTCTATTGTGAATGCGAACTTCATGTGAGTTGGAAATTGTTCGTTGTTTCTCAATGTTTTCCATGACTAAATCTGTGTAAACCATACCAGATGCCATCATTGCTTGAGCTTGGCTACCCCTCTTGACAAATACTTTAGTGAGCCTGTGATAGGTTGCCTCCACCACTGAACTGACTGGAAGATTGCGTGTCCCCCTTAGTACCTTGTTGATGCACTCAGCAAGGTTAGTTGTCATATGCCCCCAACGACGCCCTTCATCCCATGCTTGGAGCCATTGTTCCTTTGGGATATCGTCAACCCATCGGGCAGCATCTTCATTCCAATCATTGATTTGGCTCCTATAGTATGCAGTGCTCGGTTGAGTCATGGAGTATCCTAAAGAAACAATGTTTCATATTAGTAAGACAAAATAAAAACAAAATAAAAAGTGTGAATGCAACTCAATGGTATACCAACCCATATTAGTGACAATTCTTCTCATGTCTCCATTCTTGAAAGTCCTCATAAAATTTTGGGATATATGTCGAATGCAGAAGACGTGAACCCAATTGCTGTTAAGACGCCTAACAGCACTTTTTATTGCTTCATGCCTATCTGAAATCAAGCATAGGTCAGGTTGGGGTGTGACCCAATAACGCAAGCGTCGGAGGAAGAATAACCAAGCATCCGATGTTTCACCCTCCACAAGGGCATATGCTATAGGAATGGTGTTGTTCCTCCCATCCTGGGCGATTGCAATCAGTAAGGTCCCTCGGTACTTCCCATACAACCATGTTCCATCAACTGAAACAACTGGTTTGCAGTAACGAAACCCCTTAATGCATGGTTGGAAACTCCAGAAGAAACGATGGAAGATAGACTTTCCAGGAACTACTTGGCCATCCTCAATAAATGGTAATGCTTCAAAATCACAAACAGTACCTGGAAGATAATGTTGGAAAGCGAGGGCCCACTTTGGAAGCTCCTTGTAGGATTCCTCCCAGTTCCCATATATCCTCTCAACAGCCTTTTGCTTTGCTAACCACGCCTTCCTGTATGTAGTGGTATATGTGTACCGTTCACGTATGTGTGCAATCAACACTGAAACAGATATTGTGGGATCCTCCTTTACCAGTTGTAGTATGCTTTCACAGATAAAAGCCGAGGAGAGCTGACGATGATCTTGTGAAAGCATAGTTGAGACACATGTATGTGGCCTGTCCAGTTTTGTGATCTTCCAAACTTGTGATTTTTTGCCAAGATGGACTCTACACCTCCACATGCAATTGTCGTGGACACAACGAACAATCCACCTCGTTGCATTGGAGTGCTCTACCATGAAGTCCAACGACTTCTTCAGATGGTATTCTTGTATGCATAGTTGGGCCATTTCTTTTGAGGGAAATTCCACTCCCACTTGTAGGTTGTCAGTGTCTGCAACTAGGTACGATTTGTTCCGAGAAATAGAGTGGACAAACTCATCATCAAAGTCGCCTATATCGTCGGAGGCCACATTGCGAAAGTGCAAGGGGGGGTCAGAATAATGAAGGGTTGTTGACAGACGCACATCAGGTTCTCTATCCTCATCGTCTTCGGCAACATGTCGCTCAAGAAGGTCGTCTTCATTTTCACTAAAATCACCGACGTCTTCATCGTGGACACCAGCTAGAATACTGGTAGGAACATGGTTATCTAGGTTGTCTGGACCCAATGGGGTGTTAAGATCAATCCTCTGAGAGGATGGTGCTGGGTGATGTGTTGATGACGAGGGTATGGAATGATAGTAGGGTTGTGTTTCGGTAAACAGGTGTGAAGAGGGTATGGTCGAGTCATGGTATGGTTCATAATATGATGGCTCGACTTGAGTGTCCTCAATGGGAGCATCCACCAACTTAGCATAAACTTCCACGGTGGCAACACCAAGGCGTTTAGAGGTTTTAAACATGTCAAACATCAATTCTATGTCGCCATCTCCTACAATGTTTAATGACTCGTACCAAACACGTCCTTGTGCAAGAGTTGTAGGGTATCGGTAAGTAAGTTTTACCACCCTTTTAGGTTTAACCTTTGACTGGATTTGTTGTATCAGCACTTCTAGTTTCATGTTAGTCTTCACTTTGAGCAACATTGTATCGTTGCATGCAAAGATCACACCTTCTGTGTCTCTCCTTTCGACATGTCCATTGTAATAGAGAGAAAGAAAGCACTCTGTTGGAGGCATGATTTAAGAAGGAAATGGTATAAAGAAGGTAAGCAGATCGAGTTTGTGAGAGCAGAAGGATGAGTTGTGTGTGAAGAATAAGTTTCCAAGTGTGTCTATTTATAGGGGTCTAGTAACTTACTGATTAGTGTGATCTGAAGAGGAACCATAGTGTGAATATTAGGTGATTAGAAGAAGCCACATAGTGTCGGTTTCATCTCATCCATTTATTGTATCGGTATGATCTCAACCGTTTAAATTGGAGGAGGATGCTCTGGTAAGTGTGAAGGAAAAATAGTGGAGGAGAATGCACTGAACAATGTATTATTGATGTTTTTGTCCTTTTTGACAGGAAAATGAGTGGTGGAGGGTGCACCGGACAGTGTGTCATTGATATTTCTGTCTTTCTTGACAGAAAAAGGAGTGGAGTAGGGTGCACCGGAAAGTGTGTCACTGATGTTTGTCTTTTTAGACAGAAAAAGGAGTGGAGGAGGATACACCGAACAGTGCGCCGAACAGTGTGGCATTAATTTTATGTGAATTTTTAATTGATTAAATAATCACTTTGATAATTTAATTAAAATAATTAGTAATGTTACAACAGAATTTAATTTACTTTATTTTATTAATTAATTAATTCAATTTTTGATTTTTTTATTGAATTTAATTTACTCTATTTTGTGTTAACTGAATTTAATTTAATTTAATTTATTTATTAATTAATTAATTCAATAGTTGAATTAAATAATGGAGTTTGGAGGGGGGGGGGGGTTACGGGGGTGAGACCTGACAGAGGGTGCTACTTTTGTGGTTAAAAAAAAGGGGTGCTATATAGGTAACTAATATTAAAAGAGATGCTACAGGCATTTTTTTGCCCACAAGAGCCTTGTTAGTCTATCTCAGGGTAATCTGTCTGTGTTTTTTCAGTGTTTTCGAAATTATACCGAAGAAATTACTGGGATGAGTCGCGGACTAGGTCGCTCTCTTTAAGACGTTTCGTGGCACTGCTCGATGGTGCAAGCATACTATCAACCACGACGCCCCCAAGATAAAACAGCCCAGTTACGATTACGACTGCACAGTCAGTAATCGCTCGAGATATACACCTCTCAATATGGTTTACAACCACTCGGGAATATGGCTCGTAAGCCACTCTCAGAAAAGAAGAAGAAGAAGAATATGGCTCGTAGGCCAGTCACGAATTTTAGAGAGAAGAGAATTTTCAGAGGAGAGTTTGCGGTATTTCGATCTAATTTCGTCAAGTGAGGGAAGAGCCTTTTTATAGGCTTCAGCAACTGCTTTGTGCGCAAGTCAAGGCACGATCTTAGGCTCCACTAACAACTGACTTGGAGCGCAATTCAGTTTGGAACGGAGCCAAGTTGCGCGAGTTGTTGCGCGATTTTCGAGCTGACTTGGAGCGCAATCCGCAACAGCTCTATCAGATAGCGTTCGTCGTATCTGGTCGGTTCAATGAATCTGGACAAGCACGTTCCAAAAAAATAAAATAAAAGTTTTAATTAATTTCGCAAAAATTACTTTACACCTCACAGCCCAAGCCCAAGCCCGAGCCCGGCCCGGCCCGGCCGGTCGGACGGACGGTGGCGGCGGCGCGCGCGCGTGTGTGGTGGTCAGTTAGAGTGCGTGCTTGCCCGTTCACAAAACTGGGTACCCCTTGGGCCCCAACCCAAAGGTGTGAACTTCCCACTTATAAGCACTCTTCAAGTGCTTAGTCCAAGCAATGTGGGACTTTGTAAATTCACACCAATGTTCCAACAATCCCCCACTTGAATTTAAAACAGTTCCAGAAGTAGCGTCAAGCGCCTCCATAAGATTGTGCATAAGCAGAGGTGTCGTACGACTTGAACCTTGCGTAGCGGTTAAGATTTAGATTCAACAAGAGTGACTCGTAGTCTTGAACTCTATCTCTAAGCGTCAAAACCACACACAACCCTTTCCATAGGTGTATTCTCAGATGCCCGTGCGTTTATGGCCCTGCACGTCTATCCCAGTTTAGTGAACGCTCTAGGAATTTCTGCCCAAAATGCCATAGGAAGCGGCCCCACTTCCACATTCACAAAGGTGAGTCTATCAAGAGTACTCCTGTAGCTAGGTACTCTACTCCACATGGAGTATAGATCTCATTAAGAGTTTCTATTATCTCAACCTTACATCGCTTCAGGAATCATGCTTATTTACTATTAATAGCATGTTCATCTCCTGTCACTTCACAACTTGTTATTACCCATTGAACCTAATTCTTGGGATCTCCTGTCTTTTAGGTCGGGTTGCCATTGTGAGTGACTCATGGTTCTAAAGGCAGTAGTCCCATCTTTTGAGATGTACTTTGGACTTTCTCTCTGGCTAATCCTTTCGTGAAAGGATCGGCTAAGTTCTGATCAGTGCGTACGTGATCCACTCTCACAGCTCCTTTTGTTAGTAGCTCTCTAACCGTGCTGTGCTTACGACGGATTTGTCGTTTCTTACCGTTGTAATAACGGTTCTCTATTTTTGCAATAGCCGCGGTACTATCGCAGTGGATCAACACAGCTGGCATCGGTTTTTCCCATAAGGGAATCTCTGCTAGTAGGCATCTTAACCAGCTAGCTTCTTCACTGGCTGTTGCTAGTGCTATCATTTCAGACTCCATAGTGGACTGAGCCAAAATGGTCTGTTTCTTAGATTTCCAGGAAACGGCACCACCGGCTTTACTGAATATGTAGCCACTGGTCGCTTTGGAATCATCTGACAGAGTGTTCCAATCAGCGTCACTGTACCCTTCAAGTACAGCTAGAAATCTCTGATAGTGTAATCCTAGATTCATGGTTCTTTTAAGATATCTCATGACTCTTTCAATAGCATGCCAATGCTCGATACTAGGTCGACTGGTAAACCTGCATAGCAATCCCACAACATAGGCGATGTCGGGTCTAGTACAATCAGTAGCATACCTTAGGCTGCCAATGATGCTCGCATATTCCGTTTGTCTAACACTGTCACCAGTGTTCTTAAAAAGTTTGACACTTGGATCATATGGAGAACATGCAAGTTTACAGTCAAAATAATTGTATTTCTTTAAGATCTTCTCAATATAATGAGATTGATCCAAGGAAATTCCTTTCTCGGACCTAATGATCTTGATCCCGAGGATTACATTAGCTTCTCCGAGGTCTTTCATATCAAAGTTGTTGCACAACAATGATTTCACTTTATTTATGGCATGAATGTTTGATCCAAATATGAGCAGATCGTCTACATAGAGACATATGATAGTGCAAATGTCATTCTCAGTTTTGTAATAAATGCATTTGTCACTTTCATTCACTTTGAACTCATTCGAGATAATCAAATTATCGAACTTCTCATGCCATTGTTTGGGAGCTTGTTTGAGACCATACAGAGACTTGTCCAACCTACAGACCTTGTGTTCTTGCCCATGGACTACAAAACCTTCAGGTTGCTCCATATATATTTCTTCTTCTAATTCGCCATTCAAAAAGGCGGTCTTTACATCCATTTGGTGTACTTCTAAGTTATAAATAGAAGCCAGAGCAATTAGTACCCTTATGGATGTAATTCTGGTAATAGGCGAATATGTATCGAAGAAATCTATGTTCTCTCTTTGTCTAAAACCTTTGGCTACAAGGCGAGCCTTGTACTTATCAACAGTGCCATCAGGTTTTAGCTTCCTTTTCAGAATCCATTTACAACCAATGGTTTTGCAACCAGGAGGCAAGTCCACTAAGTGCCATGTCTTGTTAGACTCTAGAGAATCCATCTCATCATTTATGGCTTCTTGCCACAAGTCAGCATCCAATGAAGACAGAGCTTCGTGAATGCTAGTAGGATCCTCCTCTAGTGTATAGACCGTGTAGTCGGGTCCATAGTCTTTAGCAACACGTGCTCTCTTACTTCTTCTAGGTTCTATTTCCCTTTCTACGTTGTTTTCAACGCTCCTAGGCACAGGAACCTTACTAGTTCCAGAGCCCCCACTATTTCTTGATTTAAAGGGAAATTTACTTTCATAGAAGTCAACATCGTTTGACTCGATGGTTACTTTTGCATTCAGGTCATAGAATCTGTATGCTTTGCTGTTTACTGCATAACCAATGAATACACATTCATAGGCTCTACTGGCAAGTTTGACTCTTTTTGGGTCTGGGATCCTTACATAGGCCAGACAGCCCCAAGTTCGAAAATAAGACACATTTGGTTGTCTTTTCTTTATCAATTCATAAGGAGAAATTTTATTCCTAGATTTAGGAACTCTGTTCAGTACATAGCATACTGTTATTAAAATTTCACCCCACCAGTGTGATGCAGCGCCCGAATTAAGCATAATCGCAACTGTTAATTCGGTAAGGGTTCTATTTTTCCTTTCTGCTTTACCATTCATTTCAGGTGAATATGGTGCAGTCGTTTCATGTATGATTCCATTCAACTTATAAAAGTCATTAAACAACTGGGAATCATACTCAGTTCCTCTATCGCTTCGAAAACGCTTTATCTTTTTTTCAAATTGATTTTCAATTTCCTTTACAAAAATTTTGAACATGTCAAGCGCTTCACTTTTATTTTTCATAAGGTACACGAAAGTGTAGTCTGAGCAATCGTCAATAAATGTGATAAAATAGCGTTTACCATTTCTGGTCAAAGTTCCGTCTAGTTCGCAAATATCAGAGTGTATTAAGTCTAATGGCTCTGATTCTCTAATGACGGATTTGTGAGATGACTTTGTAATTTTGGCTTGAGTACAAAATTCGCATTTATGAAAATCGGTTAACGATAGTTTGGGAATTATCCCTAAATTGCTCATATTCGAAATAATGCGCTTATTGACATGACATAAACGAGAGTGCCAAATATTAAAATCACACAACATATACGCAGAAGGAAAAACTTTATTAACTTCAACATTTAGTTTGAACATGCCATCAGTGGCGTACCCTTTCCCTACAAAAGTACCATTTTTGGTCAAAGTATACAAATCTCCCTCAATAGTCTGAGTAAACCCTGCCTTATTCAGAAGGAAGCCAGAAACTAGATTCTTCCTTATCTCTGGAGTGTGCATCACGTCCTTCATGATTAGAGTCTTTCCAGAAGTGAACTTCAGTTCGACATCTCCAATACCTGCAACAGTAGTGGTGTGAGCGTCGCCCAACAACACTTTCTTATCATCAACCGCCTTGTATGTTTTAAACATAGCACGGTTGTTGCATACATGGCGAGATGAGCCAGTATCATTCCACCAGTCATCAGATCCACCAACCATGTTGATTTCAGTAATCATAGCAGTAAAGTGCTGCTCTTCAGTCAGGTTAGCCTGCGGAGCAGGATTGGGCCCGTTCCTACACTTGCGTGCCATATGACCTGGTCTTCCACACTTGTAACAAAGGAATGGAAGAGCAGCTTCATTCTTTGGTTGTGGTGGTGGCCGAGGTTTGGCATTTGGGGACTTTGGAGTGTTCCCATTCTTGTGGTTGCGGTTCTTTTGAATCTGATTACGGTTCTGATTCTTGAAATGTTTGCCAGTTGGCTTCAGAACCGCTCCTGGTTTCTTGTTCGAAACAAACAAGATTTCATCATTCTGATCTTGTTTCCGAGATTCCTCCTCAATCCGGAGTCGGGTAATCAAACTTTCCAAAGAGAACTCTTTGGTCTTGTGCCTGAGAGAATTTTTGAAATCCTTCCAGGCAGGAGGAAGTTTGTCAATAATAACAGCTACTTGAAATTGTTCATCTAAGGCCATGCCTTCAGAGACAATTTCATGAGCTATTTTCTGTATCTCATGTGACTGAGTCTCTACAGATTTATCATCTGTCATCTTGAAGTTGAGGTAGCGGCTCACAGCATATTTTTTAGTGCCTGCTTCCTCGGTGTCATACTTCTTTTTCAGAGCATTCCATACCTCTTTAGCGGACTTGCAAGAGCTGTAATAATCATAAAGATCATCACTCAGTCCATTAAGAATGAAGTTCTTACAGAGGTAGTCATTGTCGTTCCAAAGCAATATCTCTTTGGCTGTTTTAGTCTGATCTGCCTGTTCGGCTGTTTCGTCGACTACTGGAATCTCATCGGTCAAGACATTAGCAACTTTTTTCATAGTTAAGAAAAACTGCATCTTTTGTTGCCAACGCTTGAAGTGGGATCCCTCAAACCGAAATGGTTTGTTGAAGTCGGAAACAGTGGGACCAGTAATCTCTTCGGTAGTCATGGTTGAAAAGAAACGTCTTAAAATTGTTTTTTCAGTGTTTTCGAAATTATACCGAAGAAATTACTGGGATGAGTCGCGGACTAGGTCGCTCTCTTTAAGACGTTTCGTGGCACTGCTCGATGGTGCAAGCAGACTATCAACCACGACGCCCCCAGGATAAAACAGCCCAGTTACGATTACGACTGCACAGTCAGTAATCGCTCGAGATATACACCTCTCAATATGGTTTACAACCACTCGGGAATATGGCTCGTAGGCCACTCTTAGAAAAGAAGAAGAAGAAGAATATGGCTCGTAGGCCAGTCACGAATTTTAGAGAGAAGAGAATTTTCAGAGGAGAGTTTGCGGTATTTCGATCTAATTTCGTCAAGTGAGGGAAGAGCCTTTTTATAGGCTTCAGCAACTGCTTTGTGCGCAAGTCAAGGCACGATCTTAGGCTCCACTAACAACTGACTTGGAGCGCAATTCAGTTTGGAACGGAGCCAAGTTGCGCGAGTTGTTGCGCGATTTTCGAGCTGACTTGGAGCGCAATCCGCAACAGCTCTATCAGATAGCGTTCGTCGTATCTGGTCGGTTCAATGAATCTGGACAAGCACGTTCCAAAAAAATAAAATAAAAGTTTTAATTAATTTCGCAAAAATTACTTTACACCTCACAGCCCAAGCCCAAGCCCGAGCCCGGCCCGGCCCGGCCGGTCGGACGGTGGCGGCGGCGCGCGCGCGTGTGTGGTGGTCAGTTAGAGTGCGTGCTTGCCCGTTCACAAAACTGGGTACCCCTTGGGCCCCAACCCAAAGGTGTGAACTTCCCACTTATAAGCACTCTTCAAGTGCTTAGTCCAAGCAATGTGGGACTTTGTAAATTCACACCAATGTTCCAACAATCCCCCACTTGAATTTAAAACAGTTCCAGAAGTAGCGTCAAGCGCCTCCATAAGATTGTGCATAAGCAGAGGTGTCGTACGACTTGAACCTTGCGTAGCGGTTAAGATTTAGATTCAACAAGAGTGACTCGTAGTCTTGAACTCTATCTCTAAGCGTCAAAACCACACACAACCCTTTCCATAGGTGTATTCTCAGATGCCCGTGCGTTTATGGCCCTGCACGTCTATCCCAGTTTAGTGAACGCTCTAGGAATTTCTGCCCAAAATGCCATAGGAAGCGGCCCCACTTCCACATTCACAAAGGTGAGTCTATCAAGAGCAGTGTTATCAGAACCGGTCCGGACCGGCCGGTCAGACCGGGACCCGGTGGCCTCCCCGGACCGGGCAGCTTGCAGGACCGGACCTGCAGTTGGCCCGGTGATGACGTCAGCGAACCGGTGAAAATCCGGTGAAAACCCGGTCGGCCCGGGTCGGACCGGTTTTTTTTTTTTTTTTTTTTAAGATGAACCAATTATAAATTTTGCATTTTTCACAAAAAAGACTTGGGTGGGATTCGAACCCCCTCCCTAGTATTCAACATTTCAACTTTTTAACCATTAAGCTATCTATTATTTGTTGATACTGTCCCGCATTAATTAAATATAATCAATTCCGGATATGTTAATTTTTTTTGCACATTCTTTCATTAATAGTTTTGATTAAACACTCATTTTTTTGACAAATTGATTCAAGTTCAACACTCATAAACATGTTAGTAAATGTATAATTATAAATAAAATTATAATAAAATTTCTATATTAATAAATGTATACTTTCTTAGTATATATTATAATTTTTTGAATTTATTTAATATAGACCGGGTCATGCCGGTCCGACTAGAGACCCGCGGTCCGACCCCGGGTCTAGTGACCCAGTGCCTTGACCGGGTCGATGGCCGGTCCGGGTCTGATAACACTGATCAAGAGTACTCCTGTAGCTAGGTACTCTACTCCACATGGAGTATAGATCTCATTAAGAGTTTCTATTATCTCAACCTTACATCGCTTCAGGAATCATGCTTATTTACTATTATAATAGCATGTTCATCTCCTGTCACTTCACAACTTGTTATTACCCATTGAACCTAATTCTTGGGATCTCCTGTCTTTTAGGTCGGGTTGCCATTGTGAGTGACTCATGGTTCTAAAGGCAGTAGTCCCATCTTTTGAGATGTACTTTGGACTTTCTCTCTGGCTAATCCTTTCGTGAAAGGATCGGCTAAGTTCTGATCAGTGCGTACGTGATCCACTCTCACAGCTCCTTTTGTTAGTAGCTCTCTAACCGTGCTGTGCTTACGACGGATTTGTCGTTTCTTACCGTTGTAATAACGGTTCTCTATTTTTGCAATAGCCGCGGTACTATCGCAGTGGATCAACACAGCTGGCATCGGTTTTTCCCATAAGGGAATCTCTGCTAGTAGGCATCTTAACCAGCTAGCTTCTTCACTGGCTGTTGCTAGTGCTATCATTTCAGACTCCATAGTGGACTGAGCCAAAATGGTCTGTTTCTTAGATTTCCAGGAAACGGCACCACCGGCTTTACTGAATATGTAGCCACTGGTCGCTTTGGAATCATCTGACAGAGTGTTCCAATCAGCGTCACTGTACCCTTCAAGTACAGCTAGAAATCTCTGATAGTGTAATCCTAGATTCATGGTTCTTTTAAGATATCTCATGACTCTTTCAATAGCATGCCAATGCTCGATACTAGGTCGACTGGTAAACCTGCATAGCAATCCCACAACATAGGCGATGTCGGGTCTAGTACAATCAGTAGCATACCTTAGGCTGCCAATGATGCTCGCATATTCCGTTTGTCTAACACTGTCACCAGTGTTCTTAAAAAGTTTGACACTTGGATCATATGGAGAACATGCAAGTTTACAGTCAAAATAATTGTATTTCTTTAAGATCTTCTCAATATAATGAGATTGATCCAAGGAAATTCCTTTCTCGGACCTAATGATCTTGATCCCGAGGATTACATTAGCTTCTCCGAGGTCTTTCATATCAAAGTTGTTGCACAACAATGATTTCACTTTATTTATGGCATGAATGTTTGATCCAAATATGAGCAGATCGTCTACATAGAGACATATGATAGTGCAAATGTCATTCTCAGTTTTGTAATAAATGCATTTGTCACTTTCATTCACTTTGAACTCATTCGAGATAATCAAATTATCGAACTTCTCATGCCATTGTTTGGGAGCTTGTTTGAGACCATACAGAGACTTGTCCAACCTACAGACCTTGTGTTCTTGCCCATGGACTACAAAACCTTCAGGTTGCTCCATATAGATTTCTTCTTCTAATTCGCCATTCAAAAAGGCGGTCTTTACATCCATTTGGTGTACTTCTAAGTTATAAATAGAAGCCAGAGCAATTAGTACCCTTATGGATGTAATTCTGGTAATAGGCGAATATGTATCGAAGAAATCTATGTTCTCTCTTTGTCTAAAACCTTTGGCTACAAGGCGAGCCTTGTACTTATCAACAGTGCCATCAGGTTTTAGCTTCCTTTTCAGAATCCATTTACAACCAATGGTTTTGCAACCAGGAGGCAAGTCCACTAAGTGCCATGTCTTGTTAGACTCTAGAGAATCCATCTCATCATTTATGGCTTCTTGCCACAAGTCAGCATCCAATGAAGACAGAGCTTCGTGAATGCTAGTAGGATCCTCCTCTAGTGTATAGACCGTGTAGTCGGGTCCATAGTCTTTAGCAACACGTGCTCTCTTACTTCTTCTAGGTTCTATTTCCCTTTCTACGTTGTTTTCAACGCTCCTAGGCACAGGAACCTTACTAGTTCCAGAGCCCCCACTATTTCTTGATTTAAAGGGAAATTTACTTTCATAGAAGTCAACATCGTTTGACTCGATGGTTACTTTTGCATTCAGGTCATAGAATCTGTATGCTTTGCTGTTTACTGCATAACCAATGAATACACATTCATAGGCTCTACTGGCAAGTTTGACTCTTTTTGGGTCTGGGATCCTTACATAGGCCAGACAGCCCCAAGTTCGAAAATAAGACACATTTGGTTGTCTTTTCTTTATCAATTCATAAGGAGAAATTTTATTCCTAGATTTAGGAACTCTGTTCAGTACATAGCATACTGTTATTAAAATTTCACCCCACCAGTGTGATGCAGCGCCCGAATTAAGCATAATCGCAACTGTTAATTCGGTAAGGGTTCTATTTTTCCTTTCTGCTTTACCATTCATTTCAGGTGAATATGGTGCAGTCGTTTCATGTATGATTCCATTCAACTTATAAAAGTCATTAAACAACTGGGAATCATACTCAGTTCCTCTATCGCTTCGAAAACGCTTTATCTTTTTTTCAAATTGATTTTCAATTTCCTTTACAAAAATTTTGAACATGTCAAGCGCTTCACTTTTATTTTTCATAAGGTACACGAAAGTGTAGTCTGAGCAATCGTCAATAAATGTGATAAAATAGCGTTTACCATTTCTGGTCAAAGTTCCGTCTAGTTCGCAAATATCAGAGTGTATTAAGTCTAATGGCTCTGATTCTCTAATGACGGATTTGTGAGATGACTTTGTAATTTTGGCTTGAGTACAAAATTCGCATTTATGAAAATCGGTTAACGATAGTTTGGGAATTATCCCTAAATTGCTCATATTCGAAATAATGCGCTTATTGACATGACATAAACGAGAGTGCCAAATATTAAAATCACACAACATATAAGCAGAAGGAAAAACTTTATTAACTTCAACATTTAGTTTGAACATGCCATCAGTGGCGTACCCTTTCCCTACAAAAGTACCATTTTTGGTCAAAGTATACAAATCTCCCTCAATAGTCTGAGTAAACCCTGCCTTATTCAGAAGGAAGCCAGAAACTAAATTCTTCCTTATCTCTGGAGTGTGCATCACGTCCTTCAAGATTAGAGTCTTTCCAGAAGTGAACTTCAGTTCGACATCTCCAATACCTGCAACAGTAGTGGTGTGAGCGTCGCCCAACAACACTTTCTTATCATCAACCGCCTTGTATGTTTTAAACATAGCACGGTTGTTGCATACATGGCGAGAGGAGCCAGTATCATTCCACCAGTCATCAGATCCACCAACCATGTTGATTTCAGTAATCATAGCAGTAAAGTGCTGCTCTTCAGTCAGGTTAGCCTGCGGAGCAGGATTGGGCCCGTTCCTACACTTGCGTGCCATATGACCTGATCTTCCACACTTGTAACAAAGGAATGGAAGAGCAGCTTCATTCTTTGGTTGTGGTGGTGGCTGAGGTTTGGCATTTGGGGACTTTGGAGTGTTCCCATTCTTGTGGTTGCGGTTCTTTTGAATCTGATTACGGTTCTGATTCTTGAAATGTTTGCCAGTTGGCTTCAGAACCGCTCCTGGTTTCTTGTTCGAAACAAACAAGATTTCATCATTCTGATCTTGTTTCCGAGATTCCTCCTCAATCCGGAGTCGGGTAATCAAACTTTCCAAAGAGAACTCTTTGGTCTTGTGCTTGAGAGAATTTTTGAAATCCTTCCAGGCAGGAGGAAGTTTGTCAATAATAACAGCTACTTGAAATTGTTCATCTAAGGCCATGCCTTCAGAGACAATTTCATGAGCTATTTTCTGTATCTCATGTGACTGAGTCTCTACAGATTTATCATCTGTCATCTTGAAGTTGAGGTAGCGGCTCACAGCATATTTTTTAGTGCCTGCTTCCTCAGTGTCATACTTCTTTTTCAGAGCATTCCATACCTCTTTAGCGGACTTGCAAGAGCTGTAATAATCATAAAGATCATCACTCAGTCCATTAAGAATGAAGTTCTTACAGAGGTAGTCATTGTCGTTCCAAAGCAATATCTCTTTGGCTGTTTTATCTGCCTGTTCGGCTGTTTCGTCGACTACTGGAATCTCATCGGTCAAGACATTAGCAACTTTTTTCATAGTTAAGAAAAACTGCATCTTTTGTTGCCAACGCTTGAAGTGGGATCCCTCAAACCTAAATGGTTTGTTGAAGTCGGAAACAGTGGGACCAGTAATCTCTTCGGTAGTCATGGTTGAAAAGAAACGTCTTAAAATTGTTTTTTCAGTGTTTTCGAAATTATACCGAAGAAATTACTGGGATGAGTCGCGGACTAGGTCGCTCTCTTTAAGACGTTTCGTGGCACTGCTCGATGGTGCAAGCAGACTATCAACCACGACGCCCCCAGGATAAAACAGCCCAGTTACGATTACGACTGCACAGTCAGTAATCGCTCGAGATATACACCTCTCAATATGGTTTACAACCACTCGGGAATATGGCTCGTAGGCCACTCTTAGAAAAGAAGAAGAAGAAGAATATGGCTCGTAGGCCAGTCACGAATTTTAGAGAGAAGAGAATTTTCAGAGGAGAGTTTGCGGTATTTCGATCTAATTTCGTCAAGTGAGGGAAGAGCCTTTTTATAGGCTTCAGCAACTGCTTTGTGCGCAAGTCAAGGCACGATCTTAGGCTCCACTAACAACTGACTTGGAGCGCAATTCAGTTTGGAACGGAGCCAAGTTGCGCGAGTTGTTGCGCGATTTTCGAGCTGACTTGGAGCGCAATCCGCAACAGCTCTATCAGATAGCGTTCGTCATATCTGGTCGGTTCAATGAATCTGGACAAGCACGTTCCAAAAAAATAAAATAAAAGTTTTAATTAATTTCGCAAAAATTACTTTACAACTCACAGCCCAAGCCCAAGCCCGGCCCGGCCCGGCCGGTCGGACGGACGGCGGCGGCGGCGCGCGCGCGTGTGTGGTGGTCAGTTAGAGTGCGTGCTTGCCCGTTCACAAAACTGGGTACCCCTTGGGCCCCAACCCAAAGGTGTGAACTTCCCACTTATAAGCACTCTTCAAGTGCTTAGTCCAAGCAATGTGGGACTTTGTAAATTCACACCAATGTTCCAACAATCCCCCACTTGAATTTAAAACAGTTCCAGAAGTAGCGTCAAGCGCCTCCATAAGATTGTGCATAAGCAGAGGTGTCGTACGACTTGAACCTTGCGTAGCGGATAAGATTTAGATTCAACAAGAGTGACTCGTAGTCTTGAACTCTATCTCTAAGCGTCAAAACCACACACAACCCTTTCCATAGGTGTATTCTCAGATGCCCGTGCGTTTATGGCCCTGCACGTCTATCCCAGTTTAGTGAACGCTCTAGGAATTTCTGCCCAAAATGCCATAGGAAGCGGCCCCACTTCCACATTCACAAAGGTGAGTCTATCAAGAGCAGTGTTATCAGAACCGGTCCGGACCGGCCGGTCGGACCGGGACCCGGTGGCCTCCCCGGACCGGGCAGCTTGCAGGACCGGACCTGCAGTTGGCCCGGTGATGACGTCAGCGAACCGGTGAAAATCCGGTGAAAACCCGGTCGGACCGGGTCGGACCGGTTTTTTTTTTTATTTTTAAGATGAACCAATTATAAATTTTGCATTTTTCACAAAAAAGACTTGGGTGGGATTCGAACCCCCTCCCTAGTATTCAACATTTCAACTTTTTAACCATTGAGCTATCTATTATTTGTTGATACTGTCCCGCATTCATTAAATATAATCAATTCCGGATATGTTAATTTTTTTTGCACATTCTTTCATTAATAGTTTTGATTAAACACTCATTTTTTTGACAAATTGATTCAAGTTCAACACTCATAAACATGTTAGTAAATGTATAATTATAAATAAAATTATAATAAAATTTCTATATTAATAAATGTATACTTTCTTAGTATATATTATAATTTTTTGAATTTATTTAATATAGACCGGGTCATGCCGGTCCGACTAGAGACCCGCGGTCCGACCCCGGGTCTAGTGACCCAGTGCCTTGACCGGGTCGATGGCCGGTCCGGGTCTGATAACACTGATCAAGAGTACTCCTGTAGCTAGGTACTCTACTCCACATGGAGTATAGATCTCATTAAGAGTTTCTATTATCTCAACCTTACATCGCTTCAGGAATCATGCTTATTTACTATTAATAGCATGTTCATCTCCTGTCACTTCACAACTTGTTATTACCCATTGAACCTAATTCTTGGGATCTCCAGTCTTTTAGGTCGGGTTGCCATTGTGAGTGACTCATGGTTCTAAAGGCAGTAGTCCCATCTTTTGAGATGTACTTTGGACTTTCTCTCTGGCTAATCCTTTCGTCAAAGGATCGGCTAAGTTCTGATCAGTGCGTACGTGATCCACTCTCACAGCTCCTTTTGTTAGTAGCTCTCTAACCGTGCTGTGCTTACGACGGATTTGTCGTTTCTTACCGTTGTAATAACGGTTCTCTATTTTTGCAATAGCCGCGGTACTATCGCAGTGGATCAACACAGCTGGCATCGGTTTTTCCCATAAGGGAATCTCTGCTAGTAGGCATCTTAACCAGCTAGCTTCTTCACTGGCTGTTGCTAGTGCTATCATTTCAGACTCCATAGTGGACTGAGCCAAAATGGTCTGTTTCTTAGATTTCCAGGAAACGGCACCACCGGCTTTACTGAATATGTAGCCACTGGTCGCTTTGGAATCATCTGACAGAGTGTTCCAATCGCGTCACTGTACCCTTCAAGTACAGCTAGAAATCTCTGATAGTGTAATCCTAGATTCATGGTTCTTTTAAGATATCTCATGACTCTTTCAATAGCATGCCAATGCTCGATACTAGGTCGACTGGTAAACCTGCATAGCAATCCCACAACATAGGCGATGTCGGGTCTAGTACAATCAGTAGCATACCTTAGGCTGCCAATGATGCTCGCATATTCCGTTTGTCTAACACTGTCACCAGTGTTCTTAAAAAGTTTGACACTTGGATCATAGGGAGAACATGCAGGTTTACAGTCAAAATAATTGTATTTCTTTAAGATCTTCTCAATATAATGAGATTGATCCAAGGAAATTCCTTTCTCGGACCTAGTGATCTTGATCCCGAGGATTACATTAGCTTCTCCGAGGTCTTTCATATCAAAGTTGTTGCACAACAATGATTTCACTTTATTTATGGCATGAATGTTTGATCCAAATATGAGCAGATCGTCTACATAGAGACATATGATAGTGCAAATGTCATTCTCAGTTTTGTAATAAATGCATTTGTCACTTTCATTCACTTGGAACTCATTCGAGATAATCAAATTATCGAACTTCTCATGCCATTGTTTGGGAGCTTGTTTGAGACCATACAGAGACTTGTCCAACCTACAGACCTTGTGTTCTTGCCCATGGACTACAAAACCTTCAGGTTGCTCCATATAGATTTCTTCTTCTAATTCGCCATTCAAAAAGGCGGTCTTTACATCCATTTGGTGTACTTCTAAGTTATAAATAGAAGCCAGAGCAATTAGTACCCTTATGGATGTAATTCTGGTAATAGGCGAATATGTATCGAAGAAATCTATGTTCTCTCTTTGTCTAAAACCTTTGGCTACAAGGCGAGCCTTGTACTTATCAACAGTGCCATCAGGTTTTAGCTTCCTTTTCAGAATCCATTTACAACCAATGGTTTTGCAACCAGGAGGCAAGTCCACTAAGTGCCATGTCTTGTTAGACTCTAGAGAATCCATCTCATCATTTATGGCTTCTTGCCACAAGTCAGCATCCAATGAAGACAGAGCTTCGTGAATGCTAGTAGGATCCTCCTCTAGTGTATAGACCGTGTAGTCGGGTCCATAGTCTTTAGCAACACGTGCTCTCTTACTTCTTCTAGGTTCTATTTCCCTTTCTACGTTGTTTTCAACGCTCCTAGGCACAGGAACCTTACTAGTTCCAGAGCCCCCACTATTTCTTGATTTAAAGGGAAATTTACTTTCATAGAAGTCAACATCGTTTGACTCGATGGTTACTTTTGCATTCAGGTCATAGAATCTGTATGCTTTGCTGTTTACTGCATAACCAATGAATACACATTCATAGGCTCTACTGGCAAGTTTGACTCTTTTTGGGTCTGGGATCCTTACATAGGCCAGACAGCCCCAAGTTCGAAAATAAGACACATTTGGTTGTCTTTTCTTTATCAATTCATAAGGAGAAATTTTATTCCTAGATTTAGGAACTCTGTTCAGTACATAGCATACTGTTATTAAAATTTCACCCCACCAGTGTGATGCAGCGCCCGAATTAAGCATAATCGCAACTGTTAATTCGGTAAGGGTTCTATTTTTCCTTTCTGCTTTACCATTCATTTCAGGTGAATATGGTGCAGTCGTTTCATGTATGATTCCATTCAACTTATAAAAGTCATTAAACAACTGGGAATCATACTCAGTTCCTCTATCGCTTCGAAAACGCTTTATCTTTTTTTCAAATTGATTTTCAATTTCCTTTACAAAAATTTTGAACATGTCAAGCGCTTCACTTTTATTTTTCATAAGGTACACGAAAGTGTAGTCTGAGCAATCGTCAATAAATGTGATAAAATAGCGTTTACCATTTCTGGTCAAAGTTCCGTCTAGTTCGCAAATATCAGAGTGTATTAAGTCTAATGGCTCTGATTCTCTAATGACGGATTTGTGAGATGACTTTGTAATTTTGGCTTGAGTACAAAATTCGCATTTATGAAAATCGGTTAACGATAGTTTGGGAATTATCCCTAAATTGCTCATATTCGAAATAATGCGCTTATTGACATGACATAAACGAGAGTGCCAAATATTAAAATCACACAACATATACGCAGAAGGAAAAACTTTATTAACTTCAACATTTAGTTTGAACATGCCATCAGTGGCGTACCCTTTCCCTACAAAAGTACCATTTTTGGTCAAAGTATACAAATCTCCCTCAATAGTCTGAGTAAACCCTGCCTTATTCAGAAGGAAGCCAGAAACTAGATTCTTCCTTATCTCTGGAGTGTGCATCACGTCCTTCAAGATTAGAGTCTTTCCAGAAGTGAACTTCAGTTCGACATCTCCAATACCTGCAACAGTAGTGGTGTGAGCGTCGCCCAACAACACTTTCTTATCATCAACCGCCTTGTATGTTCTAAACATAGCACGGTTGTTGCATACATGGCGAGAGGAGCCAGTATCATTCCACCAGTCATCAGATCCCCCAACCATGTTGATTTCAGTAATCATAGCAGTAAAGTGCTGCTCTTCAGTCAGGTTAGCCTGCGGAGCAGGATTGGGCCCGTTCCTACACTTGCGTGCCATATGACCTGGTCTTCCACACTTGTAACAAAGGAATGGAAGAGCAGCTTCATTCTTTGGTTGTGGTGGTGGCTGAGGTTTGGCATTTGGGGACTTTGGAGTGTTCCCATTCTTGTGGTTGCGGTTCTTTTGAATCTGATTACGGTTCTGATTCTTGAAATGTTTGCCAGTTGGCTTCAGAACCGCTCCTGGTTTCTTGTTCGAAACAAACAAGATTTCATCATTCTGATCTTGTTTCCGAGATTCCTCCTCAATCCGGAGTCGGGTAATCAAACTTTCCAAAGAGAACTCTTTGGTCTTGTGCCTGAGAGAATTTTTGAAATCCTTCCAGGCAGGAGGAAGTTTGTCAATAATAACAGCTACTTGAAATTGTTCATCTAAGGCCATGCCTTCAGAGACAATTTCATGAGCTATTTTCTGTATCTCATGTGACTGAGTCTCTACAGATTTATCATCTGTCATCTTGAAGTTGAGGTAGCGGCTCACAGCATATTTTTTAGTGCCTGCTTCCTCGGTGTCATACTTCTTTTTCAGAGCATTCCATACCTCTTTAGCGGACTTGCAAGAGCTGTAATAATCATAAAGATCATCACTCAGTCCATTAAGAATGAAGTTCTTACAGAGGTAGTCATTGTCGTTCCAAAGCAATATCTCTTTGGCTGTTTTAGTCTGATCTGCCTGTTCGGCTGTTTCGTCGACTACTGGAATCTCATCGGTCAAGACATTAGCAACTTTTTTCATAGTTAAGAAAAACTGCATCTTTTGTTGCCAACGCTTGAAGTGGGATCCCTCAAACCGAAATGGTTTGTTGAAGTCGGAAACAGTGGGACCAGTAATCTCTTCGGTAGTCATGGTTGAAAAGAAACGTCTTAAAATTGTTTTTTCAGTGTTTTCGAAATTATACCGAAGAAATTACTGGGATGAGTCGCGGACTAGGTCGCTCTCTTTAAGACGTTTCGTGGCACTGCTCGATGGTGCAAGCAGACTATCAACCACGACGCCCCCAGGATAAAACAGCCCAGTTACGATTACGACTGCACAGTCAGTAATCGCTCGAGATATACACCTCTCAATATGGTTTACAACCACTCAGGAATATGGCTCGTAGGCCACTCTCAGAAAAGAAGAATAAGAAGAATATGGCTCGTAGGCCAGTCACGAATTTTAGAGAGAAGAGAATTTTCAGAGGAGAGTTTGCGGTATTTCGATCTAATTTCGTCAAGTGAGGGAAGAGCCTTTTTATAGGCTTCAGCAACTGCTTTGTGCGCAAGTCAAGGCACGATCTTAGGCTCCACTAACAACTGACTTGGAGCGCAGTTCAGTTTGGAACGGAGCCAAGTTGCGCGATTTTCGAGCTGACTTGGAGCGCAATCCGCAACAGCTCTATCAGATAGCGTTCGTCGTATCTGGTCGGTTCAATGAATCTGGACAAGCACGTTCCAAAAAAATAAAATAAAAGTTTTAATTAATTTCGCAAAAATTACTTTACAGTACAGAGCCCAAGCCCGGCCCGGCCGGCGGCGCGCGGTGGTCAGTTAGAGTGCGTGCTTGCCCGTTCACAAAACTATGTCAACCCTTTATCTTTCAATAATTTCTAAAAAAAAATAGTCTTGACAAAATTAGTGTCTTTTTTTTTTATCTTTATTTCAATTTTACTCGAGAAATTTGGAAACCCTTCATATTTCCTAGTAAAATATAAATAAAGAGGGGCAGCTGTCATACCCTAATTTTGTCCGGCTAATTTAAAGCTTACCAGAAAATCCAAAATATTGGTTTTATCGTTTATGCGTGTCGTTCCCAGTCATGTATAGGCGTGTTACTTCTCATTGGTGCGTGTGTGCTATTGTTAATAATGTACACATTTTAGTCCCCGTTGCGGACAGGTATTC